>JAAGEH010000286.1:30384656-30449320 GCA_011751065.1 Lasiurus cinereus | reverse complement strand
ATTTGATATACTAATTTTTTTCTTGAGGGGCAACTTCTTTATCGTTGTAGGGCACTTATGAGTATAAACCTGACATTTAAACTTGCTGTCTCCAATTTCATTGGAAAGATATTTGTTAAGAACTACAGGAAATAAGGTCAAATACACAAATTTCTCATAATAAATTAATAATAGAGAGCTATCATTACTAAATTGTAAATTATAACGTGAGTCTTAGGAGATTTCTTTAGTATCTTAAACACCTAAGAAATTTCACTAGTTGGCAGCAATTGGAAATGTGTATTAATTGCAGGCTCCATCCCACATCTGAAAACAAAGGAGAATGTCAGGAATAGACTAATTCCAGTTTTCTTTTGAATATCATATTTTAATTTTTTCATGTTTCTTTAATCTTTTCAGCAGTGCTTAAGGATTTGGAAGATGTTGATTAAAGCATTTCCTCTGATTAATTATATTTTGGCTTTCAAATGTTTTATTTTATTTTAAAATGAAGTGCACACACATTGTCTGGATTATAAGAGCATCTGTTCTTCCCAGTCTCTGCAAATATTTATATAAATCTTACTGCCACCCTGTTCTCTCCAAGTTCTCACTGCTTAGCTAATCCTGATTGCACCTCCTCATCAAGCCATCTTCAGGATATGGAAACATAAATAAAACAGACTAGCAGCCTACATTTCAGGGATATTTGTGCATACAACTTGCCACTTCTGCTATTAAATTCTCAGAAATCATTTTGAAGCCATAGGGTCTCCTTTACTGCTGTTTCCTTTCTATATATGTCTGATTATTATTAACCTAAGAACTATTTTGGATATAATGGCTACACCCTTATCAAGAAGACACTATTTATTAAGCAAGGTCTAGGAAATTAATATAACTGAAAATATAGATTTTAGTAGGTTTAAAGTTAATGCCACATGTTGAATATGTCCTAATTTGTTTTTCCTTTAACTAGCCTTAGTATTTGCTACTTCTTTTCTTATTTTTCTATACACTAAAAGAATATATAAAGATAGTACCTCTTTATAGGAATGGGATGCTAGTACTTTTAATAAAGATTGACCTTGACCTGGGTTTCCTTAACTAATCATGGCTTTCATATGGGACAGTACGTTAATCTGGGGTCTTAGATTTATTTCATGCTTTGATAGAGAGTGAGAGACATCTATTTGACATCATTTTACAAATTGTTCTTTGACCATGCAGTTTCTGTAGACAGAATGATTTTTCTTTTATAGTAACTTTGAGACTGAGAATTTCTGTTCTTGCAGCTTTATGTAATTATGTTCAAAGGAGTTTGAATTAAAATGGAACAGATGTGTCCATCTTTAATTATGGTGTAACAAATTGTATTACTCTAAGGCTTTATTAAGTGAAACGCTCATCTTTATATAATAATTGGTCAGACAGTTTCAAAATGATATCGGTGAATGCAGTATATTGCCTATTCCACTTAGACTTCAAAAAAACTGTTAAAACTCAGAGGCTATGCATGTAGATCCAGAAAAAACTATGGGAATATACATATATATTTTTTTAAATTCCAAGTTAAGTGAAAACAATTGTTAGAAACATATAATGAATCAATGTCATCTAAATAAGACAAAAAATTCAACATTTGACTTGGCAGGTATATTAAAGGGTCATAGAATTAGTCAACTCTCTATATTGGAAAATACCATTTTAGGGTTTTCTGAAAACCCTTTTATATTCCTTTGTGCAAGCACTTTCTTATAAATTAGTGGCCAGAAAAGGCTTTTTTTTTAAATAATTTTTACCATTTATAAGTCAGTGCAAAAGCCCTGTGTTTTAGGAATTTCTAGCAGCTACTTAGAGAACTCAAAATTAGCAAGAATATTGCAGATAGGCACAAGTCCTGTGATGTGAGTCCCATCATAATGTTTCTGTTTCTTTCATTAGTACCATAATTTTTTTATGCTTCAGGACATCTTCAACTCCATATATTTTTTCTGTTACCATAATCCAATCTGTCACTAGATATTACATTTATTCTTGAGTCCTTTTCTTGACATACTCTCTCTATCCCCAAATCTAGGTTCTATTCCCCTGCAACCAGATTATTGCAATAGTTTTCTAATTAGCTTTTTTGAACCTCTCTCCCCTTCCCAGTGTCTTCTTCAATTCATTACCAATGTAATGTAAAAATAATAACTCCTAAAATATTTTAATAGATATCAATTGTCTATTATATGCAGCCATATGTTTAATCCATAGTCTCTAGACACCTTCTTCTCACTATTTCTCAGTAAAGCGTGTGATAGACTCTTTACTAAAGTGACTACACTCTCAGTAACTAAGCACAGCTTCCTCCAGGCAGGGTTATTTATTGTATCCCAACACATGTGGCTTTATTCTTGCTTTATTCTAACCCCTGCATATGCGGTCCTGGTCTTTTTCTAACTAAAAATTTCCCCTTTCTTGAAAGGCAAGATTTTTCATGATGCCCTTTTTCTCTTTTCATTCTTCCTGTCTCTAAGTGTTCAATTCAATTTTGATTCACACCCTCATGGTTTTGAGATCTGGTTTTGAGTCTTGATAAACATTTACTGTATAATCTCCTTACAAAGCAAGGTATTTCTCACAGAGTGACTCTACTATAATTATAAATTGATTCAGCAATCAACATACTTTCTTTGAGGAGTTTATTGCTAAGACTGTCTTGTGTATAAGGGGATGAGCAAAGGGCAGAAAGATGGGCAAAAAAGAAAATTTTGGAAACAAATATTTTATTTTATTAGAATATTTGTAAAATTGTTCTTCTTGAGGAAACAAATACATTAAATTCAAAGGAGAGAAAATATAGAGTAAACTTTACAGAGCTGTACCTAATGAAAAAGATCAGATGTTGAAAAATATTCTTACCAGATTAGTAGCCTACTTTAATTTTTTTCTCTAAGAAAATTGCAAAAAAGAAAAAATAAATAGTAAAAAAGCCATAGAGAACATTGAGTGGAACCATTATTAACATATCCCTTCTCTATGCATGGCGGCTACTCTGGGTTCTGCCCCTATAAGGATCTGAGCTTTTCCCTCTTTTCTCCCAAAAGACATGAACACACATTTTCAGGATCCAAGGATTTTCTGGGTCAGTCAGGACAGGTGGATAGACGGTATAGTTTGATACTTTCTCCTGCTAATCTTCAACACAGAACACTCATTTCTTATCTAAAGACTAAGAACACCTTTAACTCTGATGAATTAGAAATAAGACCAAAACTGCAACTGAGTTATTTATATAACATTAGAAAATGAAGAAATAATGATCACTGGGTTCATTGGGTTCACTAAATGATTTTTATGACTTGAACATAGACAAAAATATAGGATTCTTCTTATCTTTTAAAAGCCAATTTAAAGGAACATATAACTTAATTGTAGTAAAAAGTGTAGAGATGAAAATTAAAGCTAATATTTAAGAGTGGAATGTTACAAATAAATGATATCATATTAGATAAATAGATCTCTTCTTGTAGATCAAATAATAGTAGAGTACAAAATAAATAAGGCTTCAAGAAAGATGATTTCTTGTCTTTTATGTTTCAGATATAAAAATTATTACAATCTTTGTTGTAGAAAATTTGGACAGAGGGAAAAACATGGCACAAAAATGTTATCCTTAATCTCATGCCATTGTCTAGTGATAGCCATAGTCAATATATTGGTGAATATATTGTTAAGAGGTAGATCTGTAAAGACATATTCACATTAGAAAAATGATCTATAATAATAAAAGCATAATATTCCAATTAGACCGGACAGCCAAACCACCTTCCTGACAAAGCCACTATAGCAGGGGCTGAGGCAGAGGTAGTTAGGGATAATCCGGCAGGCAAGTGAGCAGTTAGAGGCAATCAGGCAAGAATTTCATGCACTGGGCCTCTAGTACAGTGCTACCTCGAGATACGAGTGCCCTAACATACAAGATTTTTGAGATACAAGCCATCAAGCGAGTGATTTTTGCTTTGAAATACGAGCAACATTTGAGATAGGAGTAATTGCACGGATCAGCTGGCTGCACATGACCCACCAGTTTACCGCGACTCGAGCGTCTCATAGTTTCCCATGCCTCAAGGTTACGGAACGAATTAAGCTTGTATCTCAAGGTACCACTGTATATTATATGCTCTTAAATAAAAATTTCACTTAACAATGAACAGTTATTTTCCATGTCAAATAATCCTATATAATAAAAACCTAATATGATAAGTGTCTGGTCGACTCATTGCCATTCAACCAAGTAAAGTGTAATATGCTAATGATATGCTAAGGCTGCTCAACCACTCACTATGATGTGCACTGATCACCAAGGGGCAGACAGTCGACTGGTTGACCAGTTGCTATGATGTGCACTGACCAGCAGGTGGCAGACACTCCAACTGGTAGATTAGCTTGGGTCCAGCCAATTGAGACTGAGCAAGAGGGGCTGGACATGCTCTGGAACCCCCCCACAGTTCCTCTCCAGCTGGCCAACCTTCTGTGTCATTCTTCTGCCCTGATCATGCACTGGTGGGGTCCTTCAGGCCTGGTCTGTGCTCTCTTGCAATCTGGGACCCCTTGCGGGATGTCAGAGAGCTGGTTTCAGCCCTATCCCACAGGCCAGGCAGAGGGACCTCACTGGTGCATGAATTCATTCACTGGGCCTCTAATATAATAATATACTAAATCTTTTATGCCCAATATAAAGCAACACTATTTTCTCCATTAGAAGGCCAATATTTTTTATTTTATTTTATTTTTTATATGTACTACCCATAGTAGTACATATACCTTTTTTTTCTCCCATTGACCTTCCCCTAGTTTCCCCCATCCCCTGTCGCATGCCCTCATCCCACCCCACATATGTGTCCATTGTGTGTGCTTATATGTATGCATACAAGTTCTTAAGTTGATCTCTTCCTCCGTCCCCAATACTCCCCAGCCTTCCTGCTATAATTTGATAATCTGTTTGATGCTTTACTGTCTCTGTATGTATCTTTTTGTTCATCAGGTTATAATGTTTTTTATTTTCCATAAATGAGTGAGATCATGAGGTACTTTTCTTTCAATGCCTGCTTATTTCACTTAGCATAATGCTCTCTAGTTCAGTCCATGCTGCTGCAAAGAGTAAGAATTTCTTCTTTTTATAGCAGTGTTGTATCCCATTGTGTAGCTATACCATAGAGAAGGCCAATATTTATTTAATTACAAAAACATGCTTACTTTAAAACATCTAGCCTTTCTTGAGTGAAATCATATGGTTCTTAGCTTTTTCTGACTGATTTACTTCAATTAGCATAATATTCCTAAGGTCAATCTATGTTATAGCAAATGGCAGCATTTCATTCCTTTTTATGGCTGAGTGTATTCCATTGTGTATATGTACCATATCTTCTTTATTCAATCTTCTAGCTCAGGACACTGTGGATTTTTCCATGTGTTGGTCACAGTGAATAATGCTGCAATGAACATAGGGATGCATATATCTTTGTGAATTCATGATTTCAAGTTTTTGAGTATATTGTTGGATTATATGGTAGCTCTATTCTTAATTTTTTGAGGAATGACCTGACTTTTTTATAGTGGCTGTACCAGTCTACATTCCCACCAGCAGTGAATGAGGGTTCCCTTTTCTCCACAACCTCTCCAACACTTATTTGTCTTGTTGATAATAGCCATTCTCACAGGTTTGAGGTGATATCTCTTTGTAGTTTTGAATTGCATTTTCCTTGCTAGTGAGATTGAACATCTTTTCATATATCTGTTGATTGTTTGTATGTCTTCTTGGGAGAGGTTTATTTTCAGGTCCTCTGCCCACTTTTTCATTGGGTTGTTGGTTTGCTATTGAGTTTTATGAGTTCTTTATATATTTTAAACATTAAAATGTTGTCAGCACTATTGTTTGCAAATATAATATTTCATTTGATTGACTGCCTCTTTGTTTTGATGTTGGTTTATTTTATTTTGCAAAAGCTTTTTAGTTTGACATAGTCTGATTCATTTATTTTTGCCTTTACTTCCCTTGCTTTTGGGATCAAATTCATAAAATGTTCTCTACGACCAAGATTCATAAGTTTGGTACCTATGTTTTCTTCTATATAACTTATTATTTTAAGTCTTATATTTAAGTGTTTGATCCATTTTGAATTAATTTTTGTACATGGAACAAACTGTAATCCACATTCATTCATTTGCATATGGCTTTCCAGTTTTCCTAGCACCATTTAGTGAAGAAACTACCTTTATTCCATGATGTGTTTCTTGCTCCTTTGTCAAAAATTATCTGCCCACATGCATGTGGTATTATATCTGGGCTCTCAATTTTGTTTCACTGATCTGTGTGTCTGTTTCCCTGCCAATACCATGCTGTTTTGATTATTGTAGCTCTGTAATATAATTTAAAGTCAGGTAGCATAATACTTCCAGCTTCATTCTTTTTCTTAGGATTGCTTTGGCTATTAAGGGTCTTTTGTGGTTTCATACAAATTTGATAATTTCATGTTTTATTCTTTTAAAAAAAGATATTGGGATTTCAATGGGGATTGCATAAAATCTGTATATTACTTTGGATAATATGGCCATTTTAACTGTGTTGATTCTTCCAATCTATGAACACAGGATATATTTTTTTTTTCATTTTGTTGTGTCTTTTTCAACCTCTTTTAATATGCTTTGTAGTTTACAGTAAATAGGTCTTTCATATTATTTATTAAATTTATTTCTATGTATTTTATTCTCTTGGTTGTAATTACAAAAGGATATTTTTTTCATTTCTCTTTCTGAAGTACTGAGGTTCTTGTTCTAACATTACAAAAGGTTCAGCAATCTGGAGATAGGCTGTTGATAGGTTAAATAAGAGTTGAAAGATAAAAGATAATTTTGAATGTCATTGGGGGTCAGAGGAGCTTCAGCTAAAGTTTTAAGTTCCCCTTGTCTCAGGACCCTTGCTTTTTGTTAACACAATTTGATCTAAGGCAAGATGAAGATACTATACTTCAAAGGGTAGGGTACAGAAGCATTGTCAGATTGGGGAATAGCCTACAGCTGTTCAGGTGTTTGGCCAACAGGAGGCAATAACATGTAGATTGGCAACAAACAATCATCCTAATCAGGGTTAGGGGAAGTGCCTTTTCAGCCATTTCAACAGGTGATTACATATGTGATTCAGTCCTTGTTGAGCCCCCAAGTTTCATCCACCTTTCAATGAAACTCTTGTAATTATGACATGTTGAAATTGGCTTCCAGCATCTCACCCTTTTTGATTTTTTAAAATTTAACAAGAATGTATGTTTTAAGATTTTTAAATTCAATGGAAAGGACAGAGTTCTTTCAAGTCCCTTTAAATTGCTGTCAGGCATTAAAGGAATCAGCCTGCAGTTTCTTTCTGGGACAACAGTTCTTTGAGTCCCATTTTCAATGTCCAACCATTCCTTATGTGTACATGCCAGCAATAATATTTCAGTTCTGGATGGTGAACAAACAATAGCAATGCAGGTTCAACCCTCTCTGGTTTGGTCCTGGGCAATCTTCAGCAATGCACAGCTGCTGACTGCGAGCATGGCAAGGTATCTTCACTATCTTCAGTTCTGGACTGTTTTTCCTCTGTTCTTGGGGGCCACTGCTAGTTCCTCTCTGGGATCTGTTGTTGCAGGAATCCGTATGGTCTTAGAGGAGATTTCTGGAAATATACAATCATATTCTCAACCAAAGGTTAATAAAGGAATCTTTTCTATAAATTAGATTTGGGATCCTTTTTATTTTTTGCCAAAACAATTTTCCTTTGGCATATTTTGACATCATGGTAACATGGATGTCTTGTTATCAGCATTACAAATGAAAATTAATTTTCAAAGTAAAAATTTAAAACAATTAAGAATTGATGTAATTTTCTTACAGGATATTTTTTCTACAGAATAATAATCTACTATCCTCCTTCCTACTTTTTATTTATATATTAGGAGGCTTTTTGGAAATTTTATAATGCAGTCTTGATAACTTTTAATTTATTTTTTGCACAGAAATATGACTGCTTTGGATTTATTGCATGTTAAGCAATTTTACTATGAGATGAACTACAGTATCAGTAAAAAAAATAGTTAATGCTTTAAGGACATTTCATGCCCAATACAATGAAGTTTTCTTGTCTATTCATTTATTTCAATTAGCCTATTTAAATTAGTCTGAAATAAGGTTTATTTTTTAACTTTACTTGTACTAGGTTATGGACAATAAATGACATTAGTTAAATTTCTGCAATTGGTGTTTGAGTAACTTCACATAAACTTTGTCAGGGATGCAAAAACACAAACTTACTCTACGTGGCCAAATATTTATTGACTTCTAATGATACTTCTTCAGATGCTTGAAGTAAACTGCTATTTATTTCCTTCCAGAAAATTTTCCAGACTAGAGAAAGTTCCACTTAAAAATTTTTGTTTCTCTTTTTCACAACAAATGACTTCCAGAACTGCTGTTTGAATAGTGAGTCATACATCTGAATAACTATAGTGCAAGGACTCTCATTACAGTTAAGGTGACTACTCTATATGGTTAGATTTAATACTTTAAAAACAATCTTTAGTTTATACTGTAAATATTAGTGGAAGAGATTTCAATATTTTAAAATTTCTCATTTTATTAAATTTAGAATTTTATTTTTAAAGAGTATCCCCTTAGGCTTATTTGCATATATAGAAGGATCATGGGAGGGCTCAGTAACTTTCGTAGAAGACTTTATTAGGACATTTAACTTATAAAAATATTGGCTTCTCATATAACTTAAATTATATGAGACCTTGATTAAATTTTAAAAAACTTAATTTATTTAAGTAACTTAAGTAGGTATCTTTATTACAAAACAAAGCAAGTAAATTTCATAAACGTTTACGTTTGATTCACAAGGCACAAATGCTGCTCCATCTCCAGCCTATTTAAAAATGCAGAAGGTTAGAGGCTTTTTGTTAATAAAATTCTGTCTTAAAATTCTGATGTTGGATTTTAAGACATAGTTTTATTTTATATTGCCCTCTTTAGAGGCCAAAACCTTCATAACATTTAAAATATATAGATTAATTTTTATTTGTTAAAGCTTTCTCTGTAATCTCAAGTTTATTACATTGGTTAAATTAAAAATATTTCCTTTAAGAAGAAAGCAAATCTTTGAAAACATTTCAGGGCCTGTGAAAATGAAGAATTGGAAAGACAATCAAATATATATATATATGTTGTGCCCAGAGTTCGGGGTCCCCAATAATCCACCACTAAGGAGCCTTTTCCCATGCAAAAGCAAAGAGTCTTTATTCAAACCCGGGTTTGGCTCTCAGCCTCTTTCTGATGCAGCAGCGAGGCGAGAGAGAGAACAGGGCAGGAACAATGAGTTTTATGGGGTAGGATAATTAGGGGGCTTAGGAAAGTGATGAGGGTTACCGAGATTGGTCACTTGAATTGGGGTCTTTCTGTGGTTAAGCCTAATTAGGGCCTTAGCTGTGTCCCTGGAGCTTCATTGGTCCTTTCAGGTGGGGGTCGGGGAAGTTAAGACATTGCTGGCACACCTGTGGCCACTCCCAGAAAAGGGAGGGGGTTTAGGCAGGGGTCCCAGCCCTTATAGGACAAGATGGAGGGGAGTTCATTTCTTTATATATATATATATATGTATATATATATATGTGTGTGTGTGTGTGTATACATATACATATGTAAATATATGTGTGTATATGTGTATGATTTAAAGATTATATACATTTTATAATTATCTTAAGATATCAATTAAATTAAAACTGTTTTTGTATTCAAAATTCCAGTTGGGATCATAGAATTAATCAATTTTTTAAATTAGATCAATAAAGAACATATTTTGAATTCCTAATTGTTTCAGAGAAAACATAAAAATAATTTTTTTCAAATATAAATTTTTATACTTTAGACATTTAATTAACATAACTATATAATTTCTCCCAATTTAATTTGAATCTTGAACTTTTTGAGCTGGCAAGTCAAATATTTAGCATTTCTTGATTAATAACACTTTATATTTTTAAGAATAAATTTCAAAAATGCAAGGTATAATCAATCAGTAGTTTTAATTTTGTCCTCTAGATTTTTTTTTGAGGCATACTCAGATTAATTTTTCAGTATGATGTCATTTCAAAATACCTAGATATTTAATAAATTTTATTATTTATATAATTAGGTAAACTTGTAAATTGTAAGCTGCCAAACCCATGTTTCTGGATGGCAAAACAGGTTTGGCAAGGGCCTAGCCAATTGACTTAATAAACCCACCATATTTTTTCTGCTCTGGAAGTCAAGGAGCAAACTTGTAGGTATTCAAATGCAAATTTGTCACATTCCTTAAAGATGGCTGCTGGTAGGAAACTGGCCTACCTTATTGTTCTGCTGGAGAATGGGCTACTTGCCCCTTCCTACATTAGAAAGGCACAGCTAGCTCTTACCTGGGCTATTTAGATCTTTAATAATATATTTTTGAATAATTTTTGAGATTCAAATCCAATTCTAATTATTTTAAGTCATTTACTTGGGGAAATTTTTCTAACAGAGACAATTTATTGATTTTCTCGGCCTTAAATTTAACTTTTGAACACACTTCATTAGCATTTTAAAAACTATTTTTTATTATGGAAATACCAATCTTCTTGATAGAACCTAGCTTGTATTTTTTTGCTGGGTCAAATACACCATCTTTCTTTGTGCAGGAAAAAACACACAGTCCTGGGGTTTTATTCTGTAGCTCTTGTAAAGAAATTCCAGCTCAAAACTATCTAATATCCAAAATTGGACAATGCACACATTTTGTTTTAAGCCAGCTTCTCTCTTTATGAGCACAGAAATCCCAAACACATTTCTAACTTTTGTAAAACTTTTAGACTTTGAAGTAGCATATTGGGAGAGGTGGAGTACATATTGCAGGGTTGCCACATGTATCCCTTCCTCCACATCCTGCTTGCTTTGGAGGAAGATTTAGTAACAGATCTGGCTGTATTTAAAGGCATGCTTAATAGATAAAGACAGATTTTAATTTTTTTTTCCTTTTTTGATTTCCAAAGTAATTACTAGCAACCAAGGTGACTTTAGCCAAATTTTGAATTTCCCATCAAGTTCTTCTAAAATTTTTAAACAAAGTTTAAGTACTCTTTTTGTGGGAGAGCTGATAGCTATGCCCTTTCCTGCCACCTTTGAATCTCTCCCCACCAGCTGCGGATTCAGCAGCAGGGTTTCATTTCTTATTACAGATTTTAGATTCTCAAAACAAATTAGGTATTTTAAGATTTGAACAAGAAACAACATTAAAGATGACCACAGCATTCTTCTTTTCAGTCTGATTTTAAAAAGTATCTTTTGATATTTCAATTTCTTTTTTTTTACATTATATCCCCATGATTATTTATTTTATTTATTTTAATTAATGTATTACATGTGTGCATTTGTACCCATTGATCACATCCCACAACTCTAACACCATGCATGCCCTAAACCAACAGTGTCTTGTATCCATTGGTTACGCTTATATGCATGCACACAAGTACTTCAGTTGATCTCTTATCTACCCCACCTCTCCCTAACCTTCCTGCTGTAATTTGACAGTCTGTTTGATGCTTTACTGGCTTTGTATCTATCCTTTTTTCATCAGTTTATAATGTTCTTTATTATTCATAACTGAGTGAAATCATGTGGTATTTTTCTTTCATTGCCTGGCTAATTTCACTTAGCATAATGCTCTCCAGTTCCATCCAGGTTGCTGCAAATGGTAAGAATTCCTTCAGTATTCCATTGTGTAGATATACCATGTTTTCTGATCTACGCATCTGCTCATGGGCACTAAGGCTGTTTCCAAATCTTAGCTATTGTAAACTGTGCTGCTATGAATATAGGGGTGCATATAACCTTTGTTATTGGTGTTTCTTAGGATATACTCCTAGGAGTGGGATCACTGGGTCAAATGGGAGTTCTATGTTTAGTTTTTTGAGGAAACTCCATACTGTTCTCCACAGTGCCTACACCAGTCTGCACTCCCACCAGTGGTGCACTAGGACTCCTTTTTCTCCACAACCTCACCAACACTTGTCCTTAGTTCATTTGTTGATGATTACCATTCTGACAGGTGTGAGATGGTATCACATTGTTGTTTTGATTTGCATCTCTCTGATAATTAGTGACTTTGAGCATGTTTTCATGTGTCTCTTGGCTTTCCTTCTGTTTTCTTTCAAAAAAATTCTATTTAGGTCCCTTGCCCATTTTTTTTTATTGGATCATTTATCTTCCTTTTATTAAGTTGTATAAGTTCCTTGTAGATGATAGAGATTAAAACTTTATCAGTGATAATATTTGCAAATATGTTCTCCCATACAGTGGGCTTTCTTGTTATTTTGTTGATGGTTTCTTTTGCTGTACAGCAGCTTTTTATTTTGATGTAGTCCCATTTGTTTATTTTCTCTTTAGCTTCCATTGCCCTAGGAGCAGTATCAGTGAAGAAGATCCTACAGCATAGGTAATTTATTACCATTGTTTCTTATTTTTTGCAGTAGGCTTGTAGAGCTATGAATTTCCCTCTCAATACTGCTTTTGCTGTGTCCCATAGATTTTGGATTGTTGTGCTTTCATTGTCATTTGTTGCCATGATGTTTTTTATTTCTTCCTTGATCTCTCTGGTGACCCAGTCATTGTTTAATAGGATGCTGTTTAATCTTCATGTGTTTGATTTCTTTGGATTGTTTTTATGGTAGTTCATTTCCAGTTTTATGCCACTGTGATCTGAGAAGATGCTTGATATGATTTCTATCTTCTTGAATTTGAAGAGATTTTGCCTGTGACCCAATATATTGTCTGTCTTTTAACATGACCCATGTGCACTTGAGAAGAATGTATATTCTGTGGCTTTAGGGTGAAATGTTGTGAAGATGTCAATTAATTTCATCTGGTCTAGTGAGACATTTAGGATTGATGTTTCTTTGCTGATTTTTTGTTTAGAGGATTTGTCTAATGGTGATAGTGGGGTATTGTAGTCTCCTACTATGATTGTATTATTGTCAATCTCTCCCTTGATATCATTCAGGAGTGTTTTTATGTATTTGGGTGCTCCTGTATTGGATGTGTATATGTTTACCAGAGTTATTTCTTCTTGTTGAATTGTGCCCTTTAGTATTATGAAGTGGCCTTCCTTATCTCTTGTTATGTCCTTCACTTTGAGATATAATTTTTCAGATATAAGTATTGTTACACAAGCTTTTTTTAATTTCCATTTGCCTGATAAACCTTTTTCCATTCCTTCACCCTCGGTCTGTGTGTGTCCTTTTTTCTGAGGTAGGTTTCTTGTAGACAGCAGATATTAGGGTCATGTTTTCTTATCCAAAACATTACCCTATGTCTTTTGATTGGGGCATTTAATCCACTTACATTTAATGTTATTATTGATATATACTAATTTGTCACCATTTTTATTCTTTACCCCTATGTTCCTTCTTCGCTTTCTATTTCTTTCTTTTTTTTTTTAACAGCAGTTCTTTAACATTTCTTGTATTGCTGGTTTGGTGGTAATAGATTCCCTTAGTTCTTTTTTGTGAGTGAAGCTCCTGATTTCACCTTCAATTTTGATTGATAGCCTTGCTGGGTATAGTATTCTTGGATTCAGACCCTTCCTTTGCATAACTTTGTATATTTCATTCCATTTACTTCTGCCCAAATTATTTTATCTTGAGAAATCAGTCGCTAGTCTGATGCGGGTTCCTTTGTAGGTAACTTACTGTCTCTCTCTGGATGCTTTTAAAATTCTTATTTTGTCATTGGTGTTTGCCCATTTAATTATAATGTCCCTTGGTGTCGGTCTTTTGGGGTTCATTTTGCTTGGGACTCTGTGAGCTTCTTGGATTTATGTGTTCTTTTCCTTCCCTAAATCAGGGAAGTTTTCTGTCATTATTTCTTCAAACAGGTATTCTATTCCTTGTTCAGTTTCCTTTCCTTCTGGAACCTCTATTATGTGGATGCTGTTTGTTTTGTGTTGTTCCAATGTTCCCTTAGGCTCTCCTCCTGTTTTTAAATTTTTTTCTAGACCTTGCTCTGCTTGGGTATTTTTTTCCAACAATGTTTTCTAGCTTATTCATGCAGTCCTCTGCTTCCTCTAGTCTAATCTTAATGCTTTATATTATGTTCTTTAAGGCAGTGATGTTATTTTTTTATTTCTTCTTGGTTCTTCTTCATTTCCTCTTGGTTCTTACTCATATTGTCAAATTTTTCTTTCATTCTTTTCAGCCACCTTATGACCATTTCTCTGAATTCTTTCTCTGGCAAGTTTCTTTCTTCCATTTAATTAAGTCCTTTTGTGGTATTTCCTGCTTTTCTTTTATATGTGGGCTGTTTCTTTGTCTGCCCATGGTCTCTCTTCTCTGGGTGTCAGATTATGTAGTTCTCTCTCTTCTGCATTGATTTAGTGGTACAAAATACAACAAAACCAGATGTAACACATGAGGCACTGAACAGAAATGTATTCATGATATTAATAATCACAAATAAAGGTGATCACCAGAGAGAGACAAATTGGGGGATAGGAGAGAAAGAAGAGAGAAAAACAGAGAAAGAAAGAGAAAGAGAGTAATGCCAAAATAAATTTGAGTGAAGAGAGAAAAAGAAAAAAAATGTAAGAGAGAAAAGAAAGAGAATAAGAAAACAAAGGGGAACAAATTTCTCTATGGGCAAAAAACTCCAATAGAACAGCCACTAATCCCAACAAATGCCAGCAACAAGTACCTGAAGATTAACACAAATTATGAACAACAACTTAATATCAAGGGAAGCAAGAGAAAACAGAAGTAAAAAACTAACAAAAACAAAGCAAACAAAACAAAACGAATAAGCAAAACAATCTCACAAAAAAGTATAAAAAAATCAATATAATCAACATTCAAGCAAACAATAACAAAAGGCCAGGGAGAGAAACAATTTTTTGGTTAGTGAAGACAGAAAAGAGAGAGATGTGTATTGACTTGGAGCCGGGTGAAATTTTAACAGGGGCTAAAAAGAAAGAATAGGGAAAATCTAAAGTAGGAAAAGGGTAAGAGAAACTTGACAACAAAATGGGAAGAGTTAGGAAGAGAGTGATGGCATAAAGGTAGAGTTAAGATAGATTAAAATGATGCTAAAGAAAAGATGAATATAGAATGTAGAACTCCCAATCTCAAAATTAAATAAAGAGAAAATAAAATGACACATTTTTACAAAAAAAGTAAAATTGTAGTAGTAATAATACTGATTGAAAACAAAAATGTAATAATTAAAAAGGTAAAATCAAGTGAGAAAAAAAGAAAAAAATAGTTTCTTAAATAAAAGATGAAAAAATAAAAAAAAATTAAAATTAAAAAAATAAAACAATAGAATGTGCAGTAGTGAAGGTCATTCACTTCCTCTATTGTTCTGTTTGGCACACCTGTTTCCCAGTCAGGACACTATTTCAGTTCCCTGCATTCCACTGGTGCTCAGTGTTCTAAGCTAGTCCTGGTTTTTAAGCAGGCAGTGTGTCTTAATCTCTTTATTCTTTTATTTGTGATTACACAAGAGTCAATTTGTGAATCAGCCCCTGGATGGCATTGTTTCTGGATTGACCTCCATGATTATAGGTCCTCTCTAGCCTGTGCTTAGATTCTCCTTTCCCTATGGCACTCAATACCAGTTTTTTGGGAGTGGTCTGTCCTAGTGATGGTTCTCCAATGGTCACCCCCTACTCTGATCCCCAGGTTCCAGAAAAACAACTTTCCCCTGCAGTCTCACAAGGTGTTGCCAACTGGGTGATTCTATGTATTGGGCCTAGAAATCAGAAGCCAGGATCTGAAGAGGAAAGAGCACAAGTCTGTGTAGTCCTCCTTCCTGCTCTTGTCCAAGCAGCCAGCACTCTTTAATAACTCCCAGGCTGTCCTTCTGTTGCAGATCAAAATGGGTTACTTTCTAGAGATCCCCTCTTTTAGCAGCTCTAAGGATCCCCTTCTACATTCATGGATCACATCAGCCCCAACAGCCATGGATTTCTCTAGGTGCAGATATCCCCTGGTCTTCCAGCTCCCAATGCGCATGTTTTTCTGTCCTGCAGGACCAGAGACCTCACTTTATTCCAGACAAAATCCAACCTTTCCTTGTGGAGTGTAGATTTTCTCTAAATCTGACTATTTGTGCCAACTGGGGACTGGTGTTCTGAGGCTCACAGCTGTTCTGTGGGTGTTGCAGTTGTAGATTTTCAGGCTTCTGTAAATATCTACTTTCCCTTTCAAGATGGTGTGGTCTCCATGTCCTAGCTGGTGGCCTGGGAGAAAATCCCAGCAGCAGTTGGGGAGGGGAGTCTCGTCCAGCAGTCCCCCACCTTCTCTTGGAGTATAGCTGTCCCTTAACTCACCAACAAACACTCCCAGTGTGACCCTCAGTTGTTCTCTCTGTCTGCTCAGGGACAAGGCTTGGGACATGTCTCCCTATTCTGCCGCCATTTTTTTTTCAGTATTTCAATTTCTTTATAATTTTGCCTTCTAACCAAAATTTTCCCCATTATAATCTGACTGAAACACAAAGTATCTCCAAAGCACTTGCAGATCCACAGTTTTCCGAAGGTGACATAGGCTCTACACATAGTTAATCCCATTGCTGGTGTTGTTTCCACTCAAGTGGAATTTCTCCAAATTTTTCATATTTTGGGTTCCATTAATGTTGGTGCTGCCAGGGTTTAAGAAGTCCCACGTTTGGGCTCCATTAATGTTGGTCCTCTTGTTCCAGCATTACGAAGGGTTCAGCAACCTGGAGAAAGGCTGTGTGTGGATTAAATAAGAGTACAAAGATGAAAGATAATTTTGAAAGTCATTGGGGGTCAGAGGAGCTTCAGCTAAAGGAGCTAAAGTTTTCCTTGTCTCAGGACCCTTGCTTTTTATTAACATAATTTGTCCTAAGGTAAGATGGATACTTCAAAGAGTAGAGTACAGAATCATTGTCAGACTGGGGAATAGCCTACAGCTATTCAGGTGTTTGGCTAACAGGAGGCAATAGCTTGTAAATTTAGATGGCCTGAGCTATCTGGCAGCAAACAATCATCCTATTCAGGTTTGGGGGAAGTGCCTTTTCAGCTAGTCCAACAGGTGATTACATATGTGACTCAGCCCTTGTTGAGTCCCCAAGTTTTATCAACATGAAGTTTTGTTGCTGGTATACAAGAAGACTGGATTTTTGTACATTGATTTTGCATCCTGAAATTTGACTGTGTTTATTGTTTCTAATAGTTTTTTGGTGTAGTCTTTAAGGTTTTATATATACAGGGTCATGTCATCCACAAAAAGTGAGTGTGTTACTTCTTCCTTCCCTGTTTGGATGCTTTTTACTTATTTCTTTCTCTTCCCTTATTGCTCTGGTTAGGACTTCCAGCACTCTGAATAGTTAGAGTGACATCTTTGTCTTATTCCTTAACAGAAAATTTCTCAGTGTGATATTAGCTGAGAGTTTATCATAGATGGCTTTTATTATGCTGATGTACTTTCCTTCTATTCCTATTTTATTAAATTTTTAATCAGAAATGGATGTTTTATTTTTATATGTTTATAGTGCTGTTCCTGAAAATTTTATCCTAAGATATAAGTATTAATTAACCTAACTTAGACTTTTAATATTTTTTCTAACCTCTCTATATATAACCACATTGCTTTTAAAAGTGATCTTGTTTACCACAATATCAACACTTAGGATCATTTGATCAGACTCTATGAATAACTATTAAATACAGTGGTATCTCGAGATAATGAGTTTAATTCATTCCGTAACCTTGAGGCGTGGGAAACTATGAGACACTCGAGTCGCGGTAAACTGGCGGGTCGTGTGCAGCCGGCAGATCCGCGCGATTACTCATATCTCAAATGTTGCTCGTATTTCAAAGCAAAAATCGCTCGCTTGATGACTCGTATCTCAAAAATCTTGTATGTTAGGGCACTCGTATCTCGAGGTACCACTGTATGTATTAAGCCTGGCGAGTGTGGCTCAATGGTTGAGCATTTACCTAGGAAAAGAGATAACTGGTTTGATTTCCAGTCAGGGCACATACCCAGGTTTTGGGTTGTATTCCTGGTGGGGATATATGCAGGAGGCAGCCAATTGATGATGTTCCTATCTCTCTATCTTTGCCCTTTCTCTCTCTAAACATCAATACAAATATATTAAAAATACGTTAATTCCATTTTTTATATGTTTTATTAACTCCTCTATCTGTCTCTCTCTGTCTTTGCCTCTCTAACTTTGTGATATACACATTGAAATATATACACACTGAAAACTAAGTTCGATGAAGGCAAGGGCTAATATATTCACCCAATCCTTGCAATGCAATTCAAGACAAAGTAATTGAGAGAGCACCCTTTGACAGAATTGGTTTTAAGCTAGCATTTGTTTTTTGAGGGCTCATTTTGGGGAAAAGAAGTGTACCTGGTATTTGAGCACGTAAGACATAAAAAAGGGGATGGGAAGGTCTTGTGAAATATGTGTTTGAGGGTTTTTTTTTGTTGTTGTTTAACCTTTTTTTTTTTTTTAATCCTCACCTGAGGATATGTTTTTATTTGTAAAAATGTGACTGCAGTCTTCCAGGAAGAAATGTGAGAGTACAGAATTCTGATCATCATTGAAAACATAGATGTGTATGACTTTACAAAGAAGAATCTCTTTATATCAGGGCTAGGTATTGTCAACATTCAAAGGGCTATGTGAAGCAAAGTGTTCTTGGGGAGAAGGACAAGAACGAGAATAAAGAAAGGAACCAGGAACCTTGGCTATCTTGGATACCTAAGATAGAGGAGAACATGAACAGGAGAGAATCAACACTATGGAACATGGCACAAATGCAAAGATACTGTTTTAAGAGTCCATGTCATGTTAGAATTAGGAGGTCTTTGTGGATTTGTGTTGAAAAATTTTGGTCGATTGGTAGAGGTTAAACCCAGATTGCAAAAAATAAATGAGGAAGGATGATGGCGGTATGGAAGTAGAGTAGAATGGATGAGTATAACTATGTCAAGAAGTTTGGCTGTAATAATGGGAAAAGAGAAGACATTGAGTGAGGAAAGTGGTTGTTGTTGTTTTGTAAATAGAGAGACTTGAACATACATGTGCTCTGAAGCATCTATCTCAGTCCCAGGCAAATAGAGCTGCTGTTTAGGGTCTATACTTTAAAAGGACTCCCTCTGGACTCTTGGCTACATCTATACCAAAAGGGAGTGGCCATGGAATAGCTGCTGTGAAAGTAGAGAGGTGAGAACTCTAAGGAGTCTAGGAATTCTAAATTTAAGCCTGGGTTTTCAGACCATTATAAAACTGTGCCAGTATTTTTCAGGTAACATAGTAAAATATAGGGTGTCCTTCCAAAATGTATGCACACTTTGAATAATTATAAAGGCAATGTTTATTAAAATGCATTTCATTTTCCAATTGAGCTATCACTTGTTAAAGTTTGTATACATTTTTTGGGGGAACACCCTGTCTGTCTAATGGCTTGTTACCTGACTTGACCTGTTTTCTCAAAATTTTGAGGTATAGTTGACATATAATACACTGTACATGTTAAAATTTTACAGTTTGATGTTTTGACATACATATAGACCCACAAGACATCACCACTATTGAGATAGTTAACTTATTCTTTATCTCCAATGTTCCCCTGTGCCCTTTGTGATGTGCCTTCCATGCCTTCCTTCCTGACATGCCCAGGTAACCTCTTATCCACTTCCTGTCACTCTGAACTAGTTTGCATTTTCTTGAGTTTATACAAAAGGAATCATATTGATCTGGCTACTTTCACTCAACATAATTATTTTAAGGTTCATTCATATTTTTGCATATTTTTAGTGCATTCCTTTTTATTGCTTAGCAGTATTCTATTATATGAGCATAATACAATTTGTTAAGCTGTTAATTTGTAGATGGTCATTTGTTTCTAGTGTTTGCCTGTAAAAAATAAAGCTTCTCAGAAATTTTCATACAAGTTTTTATGTGGTTATATGCTTTGTTATTCTCCTAGGTAAATGAGATTTTTCAACCAGGCTTTGCAAATTAGTACCAGTTCATATGCCCAGAAAACAAAACAAATCATTGAGATTACACAAAAATTATTCATCACTTAAATATTCAACAGCATCAAAAGAACTATTCCTGAGTGAGGAAAAGAAAATTTTGCATTTTGTTGGAGTGAAGGGCTTGCATTGACCTTTTGATCAATGCCATAGAGGAACTCCAAAACCTACTAGGAGTAGGTCTATCTGAAGTTTCCTGCTGTAATAGGGCAATTTCCCAGAGTGAGTGAATATATATTAAAGGACCAAAGCCTGTGAAATTTCTGAGTTTCTTGGCTGTTGATTTAATGTTTGTCAGTAATATCATGGGATGTTAGCTTTCTAATGTCATTTTAACACATCTTATTACTTATTATATATAATAAAACCCTAATATGCAAATTGTCCCTTTGACTGGGAGTTCGACCAGGATTTTGAACAGGGGCTGGGGCTGGCTGGCCAACTGCAAGAAGGGAGGCCCTGGCCAGCAACTGGCAGTCACTATGGACCCTGTACTGGGCCTCTAAGTATTAATATAACATATTATTATTATTTTTAGTTTAGCAACCAAATAAAGAGGCTTATTACCTATATAAATTCTCTAATAGAGGTGGAAGGAAAACTTCAGCCTAAGAAAGGAGAGCACCATGGATACTACCCAAAAGGATTATAATGTGATAATCATCCAAAAGTAAACTGCATTTTTGCGATGTTCTTTTCCCTCTGATTTTGTTTAGTGTGGGTTTTCTGCTCTGTAGCATTTGGTCCCTGGTGGAGGACTTTAAACTGTAGCACTTGGAGTCCCACATCTTCATAAACCTGTGCCAGCTCATGGATTTTTATCTGTGGCCAGTTCTATGATTAAAATTCTTTAGAGCATATTGGTGACAGAATAGCATTGGCAATTCCAGTGCACAGTTTGTGTAATGGTTGAGCCACAGTTGTACATGGGTATCATGTTGTCATCATGTTCTAGAGCAGTGGTTCTCAACCTTCCTAAGGCCGCGACCCTTGCATGCAGTTCCTCATGTGGTGGTGATCCCCAACCATGAAATTTTGCTACTGTTATGCATCGTGATGTAAATATCTGCTTTTTCCGATGGTCTTAGGCGACCCCTGTGAAAGGGGTCGCAACCCACAGGTTGAGAACCGCTGTTCTAGAGGGAGTTGACCAAAAACCAAATGAGGAAGAAAAGGCATAAAATCAACCTATAAAGCAAATTAGAAAATAGAACTTTGTTTTTCTAAAAGAGATTTGAAGTTTTCATGTCAACAAGTCTTAAATTTTGAATTGTAAATGAGTCTTGAAGTTGAAAACAAAATACTTTATTTCCTCAGGCAATAATTCAGTGCCCCATTATGTTTATATTTTAATATGTAGCCATAGTGAGTAATTTTAACTGGAGTGTCAAAATAAACACTACTTTATTGGATGAAAAAAGAGAAACAAGTTGTGGCTACAATAAAAGAGGAGAATTAGGGACAAAGTAAGTAGAGCCAATGCAAAGAATAAGGAAACCATTCTGAAATAGGGGCTTAATTGATAGTGTCAGCTACAATATTCTTTTCAAAAACTTAGATTATGTTTAAATCTGCCCTGTTAGTATCCTCAAGAGGAGTTTTCTAATGCACAGGAGGGAACAGAAAAGGAAACCAAAATGAAAAAGGAGAGTCAAATAGTTACTGGTTACACTGAGGCTTCATCTGTGAAAATTGTATTCAGAGTGGTAGTGAATAGGGTACTCAATATTAACTAGTCAAATTGAAGCAAAGAAAGTTTCAGATGGACAGAGGAAGGGTTTGGATAAAGAATGCTGAAGAGAGTGCTTGAGTGATGACTTACCACAAGCTGAATCTTATTTTTCATGCAATGTTAACCTGTATATTTGTAAGTAAGATAAAAAAGGTTTTCACAACTTTTAGAGATAACATAAAAATGAGAATTACTAAGGGGACTCCGTTTTCCATACTTACATTTTCTTAACAGCTAGAAATCTGTATTTTTAAAACTGATTTTTAACTTTGTTTTAGATGGTGCTTTGGAAAATGGATCCTTAAGTCTGAAAAGGTCAAGCCAATCACTCCAATAAAATGAGGCAAAATTTTTTCCCTCACTCAGGAAGAGATCTTCTGATACTGTTGAACTTTAAAGTAATGAATAATTTTTGTATTATCTCAATGATTTGTTTTGTTTTCTGGGTATATGAACTGGTACTAATTTGCAAAGCCTGGTTGAAAAACCTCATTTAGATGGCATTTAATAAGAATGCAAATATTTTGACTAATGGTAAGATGATAATATTTGATTCTTCTCCTAAATAAACAGATTTGTTTCCAGGAATGTAAGTGATAGAAAAATGACCTTTAAACCTACTTTTCAAGTGCAAGAGTGTTCTGTTGTAAAAATTCAAATAGTACAAATATTTTGGAGGAGGTAAATCTCCAAGGAATTATGAGCAGCAAAAAAGCTGCGAGTCAAACAATATGGATTTAAGATAATATTATTGACATTTTTCTCTTATAAATAAACAGTTTTTTAATGTAAATTTGGAAGCTTTCTATTCTAATGAAGAATAAGTTTTGTTGTTAAAACTGTTCCATCTGCCCGGCTAGAGTGACTCCGTGGTTGGGAGTCCACCTATGAACCAGGAGATAGGGGTAAGAACCTGGTTAGGACACATGCTCTGGTTGCAGGCTCTCTCCCCAGTAGGGGGCATGTAGGAGGCAGCTGATGAATGATTCTCTCTCATCATTGTTTCCATCTCTCCATCTCCCTTCCTCTCTGAAAAAAATGAAAATATATATTTTAGAAAAAAAACCACACTGAATCTAGCTAAATTGACATATTTCTGCTATTTTTCAGTTAGTAATAATTTGTTGAGTATCTATTAGCTGCCAAATCCTATCTAGGCACTGAGGATTCAGTAATGAACATGACAGTGTTTGCCTTAAAAAATTGATATACTTAATAGGAAATGTAGATCAAAATTATGAATAATATAATATTAAATAGTGATAAATTGAAAGGGCAAATTAAAATAGTGAAGTTGACTAGATTGATTAAAATGCTACTTTGGGAAAGACTATCTGAAGAGATACTTGAATTGGGATCTGAATGATGAAAAGGAGGAGCCATAAATTAAGATCTGGAGGAAGAGATAAGTTAGAAGTCATAATAAATGAAAAATCCTGAAGGCAGAAATTGGCTTGACATTTTTGTGGAATGGAAAGAAGGCCAGAATACTCTTTTAAAAGAAAGAGAAAGAAATTCCAATAGTTTTAAAGCAATTAAAACACTTTTTGGCTCATATAACTACAAGTGCAAAGGTCAGATAGTTTCCAGGGTTGTTTGATCTTGTCAAGCAAGTGGTGTTTGTTGCTTATTTTATGAGTAGAAGTCCAAATATTTCTGCCCACTTCATGTTAGTACTGAATCACCAAGAAAAACAATATATAAACACTGGACTGGCCATCGAGAAGAGACAGAGAAAGTTCAGCTTCTGAAGGCATTGGCTCCTCATGACCAGTAGGTCTCTTCTGGCCGCTGATATAGGGCAAGTGGCTTACATACAACCCTCTTGTGCTGCAGCAGAAGGACCCCATCCTCTCCCTGCAGGGAGCAGAGATAGCAGTGGAGTTGATCAGATGCCATATAATATATATATGCTTAAACAGAAAAAAGGAGAACACATGAGTCTGGAAAGATATTTCCACACAAGGTAATCAGTCCAGCATAGGTTGTAAGGATTCTTTAACTCTTGTCAAGTGGAGTATTCCAGCCCAACGCCCATTCTTAAGCCATTGAGAGGGTCTGGAAAGACTGCAAACATGAGTCTTTCCTCTAAGATCCCATTATGGAGAACTCAGAATTCTGTTTCCTTCTCTCAATTTTCCTCCTCAATATGTTTGCATTTAAATTTGATCTAAAATTAATTCCTGAATACCTCAGAGTAGTCAGGAGCAACTTTCTCAGAATCTGTCAACTTTTCATATGTTACCAAAATCTTCCAAATGACCAATCCTGAATTAAATACTGGCCAGAGGAATAGAATTACCTTTAAGTAAGCAAGATCTACCTCTGGATATGTCTGGGGAATTGGAAAATCCCATACCTTCCATATTTATGAGATATGTAGCCTACCCGAAAAAAAAAAAGAAGAATATGAAAAAAATATTTTTTTCCAGAGTAGGAGAATGGGGTAAACCTATTGATTATCCTATACAGTTATTACAGCTGTAGATTAGTGAACAAGATGAGAGAGGAAAGAAATAAGGCCAGATTTAAGCAGAGGATAGATTATGCAGTCTTATAAAATATTGAGTTTGCATTCTACTCTAATTAAAAGTAAACACAATTTTTAGATTTTAAAGTCACTGTATGTGCGTGTGTTTGTGATATGATCTGATTTATGTATTAAATTGATCACTGATGATAGGAGGCATAGCAAGTTCAGGCAATTTTTTCTTACAGAAAACAATTACATAAACTGGAAAAAAAACAAGCACAATAGTTTGAAGATACTGAAAAATGATCAAAGGCAGGCAGAGATCTGGAAAAAATTTACTATTGGAAGATTGCTATTGCATTAGGTAGAAAGTACAATTTTGTGGCTTCTTTTGAAAAACATAAGCCTACATGACTCAATTTCAGGGCAGCTTAATCACTGAACATTGAAGGGAAATTTTTAGAAACAGGAGCATCACAAAAGGGCTAACATAAAATAAAAAAGAATATAAATTTTGTCTAAATATCAAGCTAATAGATCAGTAAAGTATGCATATATGCAAGTGACCCCAGGTTTTTGGTGTAAAAGCAGGGAGAATGTAGAGATAGATCAGCCTTTGAAAGACAAAATTGCTTCTAATTAAGTATTGGAGTTTGTTATGCATTTGATTGAGTGTACTTTATAGTCCACAGAGAGCTTCAGGGGTAGAAAACAGAAGTCAGACCTGATTGATTTGTAAGAAGGCAGAATTATGGATGGAAAAGCAAATGGAAATTCAGTAGGAGAGCCATAGGCAAGAAACCACCTAAAGAGTGAGCCCCCAATTCTGAATATCAATTAAGCTAAATTCCTTGGCAAACATCAAAACTAACCAGGCCTGGAGGAAATCAGCATGCAGGTAGGCTAAAAACGCAGCAATTAGAATCCAAGAAAACTTGGCAGAAACATCAGCTTCTCTACATCACAAGGGAGACAAATTTCAGGTTAAGTCTAGGCAAGCTAATGGGTTAATGGAAAGAAAGATTGATAATCCTAGAAGAAGAAAAAAGATTTCTGGGACAATTCAAAATACTACCTGTTATGGACTAAATGTTAGTCCATACTCCCCAAATTCATATGCTTACCTCAGTGTAAGATGGAGCCTTTGAGGAAGTAATTAAGTTTAAAGGAGAACGAAAGGGTGAGGCCCTGATCCAACAGGATTAGTGTTCTTATACGAAAAGACACTAGAGCTCCACTGCCCTCCTTCCACACACACCAATGAAAGGTCATATGTGGACATAATGAAAAGAGAGCTCTCTGTGAGCCAGGAAAAGAATACTCACCAGAAACTGAATTGGCCAGAAACTTGATTTTGGATTCATAGCCTCCAGAACTTTGAGATCTGGTGAGAACTGGAAAATGAATTTCTGTTGTTTAACCCACCCTGTCTATAGTATTTTGTTATGGCAACCTAAGTTAAATAAGACATTATATATCTTGAGTAGAGGCCTGGTGCATGAAATTAGTTCATGGGGGTGTGTGTGTCCCTCAGCCCAGCCTGCATTCTCTCCAATCTGGGACATCTTTCTCATAATCCAGGACTGCTGGTTCCAAACTGCTCACTTGCCTGCCTGCCTGATTTTCCCTAACTGCTTCTGCCTGCAAGTCTGATCACTCCATAACCACTCCCCTGCCAGTGATCAACACCTTCTTTTATTTATTTATTTTTAATTCTTTATATTTAAAGTATTACATATGTTTCTCTTTTCCCCCATTGACCTCTCCCAATCTACTCCCACTGCCTATCACATGCCCTCACCCTCCTCAGATGATATTTATCTTTCTCAGACTGGCTTGTTTCACTTAGCAAAATGCTCTCGAGGTCCATCCATGCTGTTGTGAATGGTAAGATTTCTTTTTTATAGCAGCATAATATTCCATTGTATAGATGTCCACAGTATTTTAATCCATGCATCTGTTGATGGGCACTTAGGTTGTTTTCAAATCTTAGCTATGGTGAATTGTGCTGATTTGAAAGTAGGGATGTATATAACCTTTCTGATGGTGTTTCTGATTTCTTGGGATATATTCCTAGAAGTGGGATTACTGGGACAAATGGGAGTTCCATTTTTAGTTTATTGAGGAAACTCCATACTGTTCTCCACAGTGGCTGCACCAGTCTGCATTCCCACCAGCAGTGCACAAGGCTTCCTTTTTCTCCATAGCTTTGCCAGCATGTATCCTTTGTTGATTTATTGATGATAGCCATTCTCACAGGTGTGAGGTGATACACATTATCATTTTGATTTGCATCTCTCAGATGATTAGTGACTTTGAGCATGTTTTCATATGTCTCTTGGCCTTCTGTATGTCCTCTTTCAAAAAAGTGTCTATTGAGATCCTTTGCCAATGCTTTGATTAGATTCATTATCTTACTTTTGTTAAATTATATGAGTTCCCTATAAATTTGGAAGTTTAAACCCTTATCAGAGATAACACTGGCAAATATGTTCTCCCATGCAGTGGGCTCTCTTGTTGTTTTGTTGATGGTTTCTTTTGTTGTGCAAATGCTTTTTATTTTGATGTAGTCCCATTTGTTTATTTTCTCCTTAGTTTCCATTGTTCTAGGACAGTAAAGATATTGCTACAACATAGGTCTGATATTTTGCTGCTTATGGACTCTTCTTAGGTTCTTATGGATTCCCATCTTATGTTTAAGTCCTTTATGCATTTTGAGTTTATTTTTGTGTATGGTGTAAGTAGGTAGAATAATTTCATTTTTTGCATATATCTGTCCAATTTTCCCAACACAATTTACAGAAAAGACTATCTTGACTCCATTGTATGCTCTTGCCTCCTTTGTCAAACATTAAATGAGCATAATGGCTTGGGGTTATTTCTGGGTTCCCTGTTCTGTTCCATTGGTTTATATGTCTGTTTTTGTGCCACTACCAGGGAGTTTTGAGAATAGTAGCTTTTTAATATAGCTTGATATCTGGTATTGTGATCTCTCCAAATTTGTACTTCTTTCTCAGAATTGCTGCAGTTATTCAAAGTCTTTTTTTTTTATTGCAGATGAATTTTTGGAGAGTTTGTTCTAGGTCTTTGAAGTATGCCATTGGTATTTTTAATGGGGATTGCACTGAAGCTATAGATTGCTTTGGGTAGTATGGACATTATAATGATGATGATTCTACCAATCCATGAACACAGTATGTTCTTCCATCTGTTTAGTCTTCCTCTATTTTCTTTGGCAACATACTGTAGTTTTCCAAATTCAGATCATTTACCTCCTTAGGTAATTTTATTCCTAGGTTCTTAATTTTTTTGTTGGAATGGTAAATGAGATTTTATTTATTAATTTTTTTGTTTCTCTTTCTGTGAGTTCATAATTGGTGCATAAAAATGCTATAAATTTCTGGGTGTTAATTTTGTATCCTGCTATATTGCCAAATTAATGAATTCATTTATTTATTTTTTAAATTAAAAACAATTTATTAATGTGTTACATATATACATATCTTTCCATTGCCCCCCATCCCAGGCATACCCTAATTCTCCAATGTCTTGTGTTCATTGGTTATGCTTATATGCATGCATACAAGTCCTTTGGTTGATCTCTTATCTACCCCACCTCTCCTTAACCTTCCGGCTATAATTTGACAGTCTGTTTGATGCTTTACTGCCTCTGTATCTATCTTTTTGTTCATCAGTTTATAATATTCTTTATTATCCACAAATGAGTGAGATCATGTGGTGTTTCTCCTACATTGACTGGCTTATTTCACTAAGCATAAGGCTCTCCAATTCCATCCACGTCGCTGCAAATGGTAAGAATTCCTTCTTTTTTATGGCAGCATAGAATTCCATTATGTAGATGTAACATAGTTTTCTGATCCACTCATCTGCTGACAGGCACCTAGGCTGTTTCCAAATTGTAGCTATTGTAAATTGTTCTGCTATGAACATAGGCATGCATACATCATTTCTGATTGGTGTTTCTGATTTCTGGGGATATATTCCTAAGCGTGGGATTGCTGGGTAAAATGGGAGTTCCATTTTTAGTTTTTTGAAGAAACTCCATACTGTTCTCCACAGTGGCTGCACCAGTCTGCATTCCCACCAGCAGTGCACGACGGTTCTTTTTTCTCCGCATCCTTGCCAACACTTGTCATTTGTTGATTTGTTGATGATTGCCATTCTGATAGGTGTGTGATGGTATTGCATTGTCATTTTGATTTGCATCTCTCGGATAATTAGTGACTTTGAGTATGTTTTCATGCGTCTTTTGGCTTTCCTTCTGTCATCTTTTGAAAAGGTTCTATTTAGGTCCGTTGCTCTTTTTTTTTTTTTATTGGATCATTTATCTTCCTTTTATTAAGTTGTATAAGTTGGCCGTAGATGTTAGAGATTAAACTTTTATCAGTGATAACATTTGCAAATATGTTCTCCCATACAGTGGGCTTTCTTGTTGTTTTGTTGATGGTTTCTTTTGCTGTGCAAAAGCTTTTTATTTTGATGTAGACCCATTTGTTTAATTTTTCTTTAGCTCCCATTGCCTTTGGAGCAGTATCAGTGAAGTTCTTTCGGCATATGTCTGAAATTGTGCTGCCTGTGAATTCCTCTAGTATTTTTATGGTTTCCCATCTTATGTTTAAGTTCTATATCCATTTGAAGTTTATTTTTGTGTATGGTGTAAGTTGGTAACCTAGTTTCATTTTTTTGCATGTATCTGTCCAATTTTCCCAACACCATTTATTGAAGAGGCTGTCTTGACTCCATTGTATGTTTATGCCTCCTTTGTCAAATATTAATTGAGCATAGTTTGGGTGGATATCTGGATTCTATATTCTATTCCATTGGTCTATATGTCTGTTCTTGTGTCAGTACCAGGCTGTTTTGAGAACAGTTGCTTTGTAATATAGCTTGAAATCTCGTATTGAGATCCTACCTACTTTATTCTTCTTTCTCAGGATTGCTGTGGCTTTTCGGGTCTTTTGTTCCAGAGGAATCTTTGGAGAGTTCTTTCTAGGTCCTTGAAATATGTCTTTGGTATTTTAATGGATAGTGCATTGAATCTATAGATTGCTTTGGGTAGTATGGACATTTTAATGATATTGATCTCCCAATCCATGAGCATGATATGCTCTTTCATCTGTTTATGTCTTCTTCTATCTCTTTTTTTAGTGTCCTGTAGTTTAGTGTCCTGTAGTTTTCCTACCACCTTAGTTAGATTTATTCCTAGGTATCTTAATTTTTTTTGGTGCGATGGTAAATGGTATTGCTTTCTTAGTCTCTCTTTCTGCACAAATTCATTTATTAAATCTAGTAATTTTTTTATGGAATCTTTAAAGTCTCCAATGTACAATATCATGTTATCTGTGAACAATGACAATTTTACTTCTTCTTTTCCAATTTGAATGCCTTTTATTTTTTCTAATTGTGTGATAGATATTGTAGCACTTCCAGTACCATCTCAGACAGGTATGGTGAAAGTGGACATCCCTGTGGAGAGCTGCTACAGCATTCAAATAGGATAAAGTCTCAGACTGACTTGTGTCAAAGCCACATACAAGTCTCAGTTTGGAGGGCAAAGCCCTCCCAGCACAATTATAGCAAAAGGCTATGGTTGTAAGCTTGACCTTATAGTCTGACCTGTAGTCCTAGGTAGCTAAGGGATGATGCTGCAGGGGTGCAGCTAGAGCTGCCTAAACAAAGCTTGATATACTTTAGAGAATGTCAACCATAGGTAAGAAGCATATTTGAAATTCACAAGAACTTTGTAAACATCTTGCCCTTGTTTTGCTTTGTGTGATCTGATTGTGAAATGAAACCTCAGCTTATAAGCTATGTCACTGTTCCCTCATCCAGGCAATGTGATCCACCTAGCACCAACTGTATCTCATCTGTTTTCTTTAATTCTTCACCTCCTCTTCTCAGGTTCACCACTGGCCTTGCTGGGCACAATTCACATCCCTGTCTTTTTCCCATTCTTAGGGTAAGTAGTTTCAGTTTTTGCCCATTGAGTAGGTTTGCCATATAATGCTTTTATTATGCTGAGGTATGATCCCTCTAGTCTCATTTTGCTAATAATTTTTATCAAAAAAGGCTGTTGGATTTTATCAAATGCTTTTTCCGCATCAACTGATAAGATTTTGTGATTTTTTTAATCTCTCAATTTGTTTATGTGCATCTGCAACCCTGGCTGAAGAGACTGAGTGCCGCCATCTTGTGACTGTGTGCACCACCATCTTTGAGGAAGGTGCAGTCAATTAGCATATTCCTTCCTTATTGTCTGGGAATTGCTACCACCTTTGATGGCGGGACAGTCAATTAGCATATTTCCTCCTTACTGGCTGTGGGCACTGCCATTTTTGAGGGGGGGCAGCAATTAGCATATTCTCTCCTTATTGGCTGTGGGTGCTACCATCTTTGCAATAGCAAAGGAGACACAGCTAGGGAATTCTCTATTGCTGCATTGACTGAAGATGTCTGTGACTTGTTGTGTGGTATACTGCTGCTCACTCCTGGGGCATGGTGATAATTCCACATGGGTTATGGCTCCAAAAACTCTCTGCCTAGGCTGGGGATGGTGTCCAAAGTACGTCTGGGTATTGGTGTGGCTGTACTTCTGGCCTCTGTTGCTCCCCTCCACAAAATGGTGTGGATTCCACATTAAAACTGCTCTACCTGGGAATGCCACAGTGGTAGCAAGGACTACCAACTGCTTTCCCTGCAGGTCTTGTCCCCGCCAACTGCTCTGTCCTGAACGCTTGGTTGCCCACAACTGCCCTTCCCTGCCAGCCATCTTGTGGTGACCATCTTGTGACAGCCATCTTGTGATGACATGAGGGTGATGAGCAAGGGCACAAGGGTCACCTAGGCTTTTATTAGTCACCAAAGAGATCAAAGAGGAAATGAAAAACATCCTGGAAACAAATGGCAATTAAAACACAATCCAAAATCTATGGGACACAATGAAAACAATCCTTAGAAGAAAGTTTTTAACATTACAGGCTTACCTCAAAAAATAAGAAAAACTGGTAATAAATTATTTAACCCTAAAACTTAAAGACTTAGAAAGAGAGTAACAGGAAAATCTCAGAGTAAGCAGAAGGAAGAAAATAATAAAGATCAGAGTGGAAATAAATGACATAAAGACCAAAGAACAATACAAAGGATCAATAAAATCAAGAGCTGGTTCTTTGAAAGGATTAAAAAAAAAAAATTGATGAACCTCTAGCTAGGCTCACCAGGAAACAGAGAGGACCCAAATAAATAAAATCAGACATGAAAGAGGTGAAGTAACAACTGACCCCACTAGAATACAAAGGATTATAAGAAAATACTATAAACAATTCTATTTCAGCAAACTGGACAACCTGGAGGAAATGGACATATTCCTAGAAAAAGACAATCTTCTAAAAGTCAGTCAGAAAGAATAAAAAAATCTGAATAGGCTGATAAGAAGGAAATTGAAACAGTAACTAAAAAACTTCCAGCAAACAAAAGACCTGTACTAGATGGTTTCATAGGAGAGTTTTACCAAACATTCAGAAAACTAAAACCTATCCTCCTTAGACTATTCCAAAAAATTCAAGAGGAGAGAATACTTCCAAGCTTTCTATGAAGCCAGAATTACTCTAAGCCCAAAACCAGATGAAGACACTACAAAGAAAACAAATATCCCTGATGAAGATAGATGCTAAATTTTTCAACCAAATTCTAGAAAGTCAAATCCAGCATCCTATCTAATAAAGAGGGAATAGGCTAATTAACCCTCATGCTGTTGCAAAGATGGTGGTGCCCACAGCCAATAAGAAGGGAATATGCTAATTGACTGTCCCACTATCAAAGATGGTGGCAATTCCCAAACAATAAGGAGGGAATATGCTAATTGACTGCCCCCCAACTGCCCTCCCCTGTAGGCCTGGTCTCCCTCAACTGCCCTTCCCTGCTGGCCATCTTGTGGTGGCCATCTTGTGGCCATATGTGGGTGGCCATCTTTGATCACATGAAGGCAGCCATCTTGTGTGATAGAGTGATGGTCAATTTGCATATTACCTATTTATTTCATCAGATTTCTGTCTGTCTTGTTCATTTCTGTATCACCAGATTCTAAAACAGTATCTGTCTGGCACATTGTAGATGCTCAGCAAATATTTTTTGAATAAGTAAATGAATAATGAAAAGTTTTTATTTCAGTTACCTAACATGCTTAATTTCAATCTAACTCCTGTGGGTCTTTACATACTTCTTCATCTTTTTTTCTCAAAGAGAAATGTATTCTCCTTCTCTGAGGCTGAGCTCTTTCAATGTTTTCTTAATTTCCCCCTATTTCACTAGTTTCAGAATTTAGTTGTTTCCTGGTGAGCCTGGCTAGAGGTTCAATTTTTCTTTGTTTTAGCTTACAGTTATCTTTTATAGTCATTTTTTTCAGGCTACAAATATTTTTAAAGCAAAATAATAAGCAAGAACTTTCCCTTGTTTCTGCCATTCTGGAAGCTAGCATACTTACCTTCATTCCTTTTTTGGCTAACATTATTGAAACAATACCAACATTTAATCTTCAAGTCAAGCTTGGAAACTGGTTCTGGTTTTATCAATGCTTTTACTTTAAGGTCACCAGTAATTCCTTGTTATTAAACCCAGTAATTTCTTTCAATTCCCATCCTCAACCACTCTATAGCACTTAATGCTGATGTTTATCCTTTCCTTTTTATAACTCTTTTCTACTTGTGTTTTCATTCACATCTCTCAATTATCTATCTCATTTCAATTATTGTCTCAGTTTAGCCATTTTACCTACAAAGAGAAGATACCTTAAAGAGTCCTTTTTCTCACTCTCTTGCCAATAGCAACCTCATTTGCTATCATGGTTTTAAAATAATTAACAATGTGCTGGTGAATATAAACCTGTAATTTCACTGTGTTCTTTTTAAGCTGTAGATCCTCATTTCCACTGTTTTTTTGGATGCTTCATTCTGAAGTTTTTGCCATAACCTCAAAGTCAATATTTCTGAAATGAAACCCATCATCATTCCTTCCAAACATCTGCTTCTTGCTAAGTATTGGTGCTCCTCTACCTAGACTTGGGAACTTTGGCATTTCCTTTGACCTCTCTGTTTCTTTCATCTTTCTATTTATTCTAGCTCTGAGTATGTATGAACTTGTCCCTTTCTCAACATTCCTATTGCTGCTACTTTGAATGATTGAGTCTGTATTCCAACTGCCTTTGTTTTCTCTCATCCATGTTGCATTATGCTACTGGATTATCTTGCCTAAAATGCAGATCTAATAAATTGAAAATTTTACTATTAATAGTAATAATGGCAAAAACTTGTTAAATGATTACTACATGCCAGGCACTCCTTTAAATGCTTTACAATTAGCCCTTACACAAATGCTGTACATAGGAATTTATAGTATCTTCACTCTTAATATCTTTCTCTAGAAGAGGAAATTTAAACACAGAAAAAAAGTCATGTTTTATGATCACACAGTTGAAAAATTTTAAAGCTAGCATTTGATTATTTTAACCAATATACTAACTACTACCTTCAACATAAAACTGGAAGATTCTTCTCTACACAGTGACCAACCGTTAATTTTGCACTAATTTACAGAATTTAACTATGTGGATCTATCTCTCTTTTAGTTGTCAGTCATCCTTTACATTCACTTTTTTTCAGCCCACAACTATTTTCAAAGCAAAAATAAACAAGAACTTTTCCTTGTTCCTGACATTTTCACAAGCTAACATACTCACCCTCTTTTCTTTTGTGACTAGTTTAGTGATTTTTAATACATTCCTGCAGCTTTGTAGGATAGTTCTACATTTGAAACCAGCTCTTTCCAATGAACCCCTTCACAATGATGGAAATACACTGTCCCATATAGTAACCATTAACCACATATGGCTATTGAGCACTTGAAATAGTATGGCTAATAAAACTGAGGACTTAAACTTTTAGTTTTATTTCATTTTAATTAATTTAAATTTAAATAGCCGTATATGGCTAATGACTTCTTACTGCACAGTACAACTCTAAACTGTCAATTCAGTATATTGGTATTGCTGAATAATCAATATATATTTAAAAACTCTATTACAGTAGTATGTAACTATTTTGTCTTATTATTTATAGGTTTTGGGAAGGATCAACATTTTATATTTTTTATTTGTATTCTAATACATATAGTGCATTTTTTTCATGTGTAAAAGTATACAAAAATATGTTACTAAACAAATAAGTGACTATCTGATGACTTAGTTTAATCATGTTAATATTAGTGATATCAAAAGCTGCTCCATAATTTAAATTTTTTAAGATAATAAGATAAAATAAATGCTTATAATAAACAATTTGCCTTTTTCTTTGCAATTGCCTGAAATATTTTTTATGTAAGTGCTTTCATTTCATTATTTCTCCTGGCATGGTAGAAATGAAAACATCTATCTGGTTAGCCATCTCAATTCTAAAGTGAACCAGACTGCAAAACCCTAGATTTACTATAGCCCAGGCAACAAACACCTAACATGTTCACCTAGATTCACCATGGTTCCAATGAGCATTTGCACATGGCAAACTCCCCATGTTGCACAGACTCCAGTGACACTCATCTCTGTCTAATGCACTGTCTGCATCCCCCTCTACTGATTTCAGAATAAACATCTTGTCAAAATGAATTCGATTTTGACAACTTTTTCCCGATGGTTAATTGAGGTGATAGATACACTTGACATTTATCTAAGTGTGGAATAGAAGATTGAGACATATTTTCTACATACATTCTCTGCTTTAGAGGAGGTCACTTTCTGAGGTCTTTTTAATATGCCTGTGCAATTAATAATAGTGATAATTCTGTTTGGTTTAATAATGTCTTTAACATAATTGTCTTCAAATTGACAGATAAACATTTATTTTTGGCATGTTTGAATTAATTGAGTCTTCTTCAATTTCATCCTCTCAATCTTCCCCCCTTCAGTCCTGTAAATTAACAGTAGTTGAAAAATACAAAGATAGTGTGCAAACCCACTTAGTTCAAAGAAAGAAAGAAAAGCAGGCTGCATTTGAGATTACCTTAATTATTGTTCCTAAATTCATTAGGGTAATCCCTGGCATTTTTAGGTCTACAGTAATAATTTAAAATAAATTTAGTAATTTTCACAGTAATAACTTTGAAAGTTTTTTGTGATATTAAAAAGTACTTGAGCTTTAGTTGTATTTGTTGTTATTGATCAAAATACAGGCTACTATTTTTAATTTTCCAAGGAGATATGTTTTATTTTTTAGCATATCAAGGTTATTTCTTATATATATCTAATAATATCTGGTAGTTATTCTCATCATCCAATTTAATGTTAGGTATTTATTATAGCTTACCATATTAAGCATTATATTATATTTGCAATATTTTATTTTGATTTATAAAACATTTAAATAAAAATAAAATTTACTAGTATATATTTTAGGATATCAATTTGTGAAAGGGATTATGAAAACATATATACGCTTTTGAAACTAATAAAATTCATCTTTTTTGTAAATATGAGATGATATTAACATTTATTGAGAGAAAATTAATACAAATAAATGAAAGATTAGAAAATTGTTATTTTCAAAGTAAAAATAATTTCAACTTAATATTTACACCATTCTATTTAGTCTTAACTATGCGCACAGAGAGTAGGCTAAGGCAACTAAAGTAATAATACAAAAACAAAAAACAAACAAATAAAGACACCCCAGAAACCCAAAACAACAGCAAGAAACTCACAAATGTTTGCACTGTGAAAGAAAAATGAGCCAATTGGAATGTTAGATTATGTCAATAAATACAAAATGGATTTGATAATAAGGATTTTAAATTACATATTAACTATTACATATGATTTTTATATCACTTATTAAGATCATTAAGGTCAATAACACTTTTTAGTAAACTTTTTAAATAGCACTATTAAAACATGTAAAATGTAACTATTTATAAATAGAATTACTTAAAAAAATAAGGCCATTTAGTTATACTTTTTAAAAATATTTTATTGATTTTCTACAGAGAGAAAGGGAGAGGGATAGAAAGTTAGAAACATCTATGAGAGAGAGACATTGATCAGCCGCCTCCTGCACGCCCCCTACCCGGGATGTGCCCGCAACCAGGATACATACCCTTGACCGGAATCGAACCTGGGTCCCTTCAGTCCGCAGACCGACGCTCTATCCACTGAGCCAAACCGGTTTCGGCTAGTTATACTTTTGTTGACTGGCAATGTTCATGTAATAGGAAGCAAAGTAGGTTAATTCTTCTAAAATAGATTCAGAATTAAGACAAGAAAGGAACATAATAACTATAAGAAATAGAAGAGTAGTAAAAGCTTTTTCCCAGGAATAGAAAATGAATGGCATAGACTCACTAAGTTTTAAGAGACAAATGATTCACAGATTTATTTTTATTCCTCTCACATGTTGAACTATTAGGAATTAATGTCTTCCTGCTAGTGTTTAATTTATTCCTGACAAGAGGCTTTGATATTAGAAAGTTTGGGCTTAAAGTATCTCCTTTATGGGTGTATAAACATGGTATCAGTCAAAGTAGAGATTAAATAGGTTCACCATAGAAGAAATTACTTAAAAGGTCCCTGCTTGCCTTAAGTGGAGACAAAAGCCCCTATTACATGGAAAAGACACATATGCCAAAGTAGGCTTAGGATCCAGCTGCTGTCCTGAGGTTAGGGTGTGGTAGAGGCTTAGTTAATCAGGTTTACCACTCTCAGGAAATATGCTCTTTGAAAGTTTTATATCTTTATAAATGAAGACCTTTGGCCTTATAAAATGGGAGAGATCAACCAGTATCCTAAATACTGGAACTCTTTGTACAGGAGATAAAGTAGGACTCTGAATGGCTGTGGCCAAGACCCATTGGCAGGGAGGGGCAATGGTAGACAAGGGACCATCATTTTTGTTGGTGTTGTGGAAGTGTTGAAGTCTTGCTGGTTGGAATATAGCATGGTGTTGAGGCAGGAAGTCCCTCACAAGTTCCATCTTAAAACTATAATGTGGAATCAGTTGATGAAGATGTCAGTAGTTCCTAAGAGAAGTGTGTCTTCTGACTCCAACATGGAGATTCACTGTGGCTACCTTGGCAGATAGAAAAGAAACATCCACAAGAATGGGCAAAAGTAAACTTTAGTAGTAACACAATTTTAAAAATGTCATTTGATTGAATAAAGAAGATGTGGTACATATGTACAATGGAATACTACTCAGCCATAAAAAAGATGAAATACTGCCATTTGTGACAACATGGATGGATCTTGAGAATATTGTATTAAGTGAAATAAGCCAGATAAAAATTTAAAAACCATATGATTTCACTCATATGTGGTACATAAAATTGAAAGCAATAAATGATCAAACAAGTCAAACAAATACTCATAGACACAGCATGGTAGGTGGGTGAAGGAGGCAACAAAGGATAGAGGGGTCAAATATCGAGTGAAATAAGATTTGACTTTGGGTGGTAAACTTACAATGCAATATACAGATAATGTATTATAGAATTGTATACTTGAAACCTATGTAATTTTATTAACCAATGTCACTCTCAATAAATTTAATTTAAAAATCCAAATCAAAGTTTTTAATAAATAAATAAATAAGAGTGAGAAACAATGGTAGTAATGGAAGGACCAAATGTGAGATTCCTACAAGTGTTATTTCAGAATAGGGCCAACTGTCTTTCTTTGAGTTCAGTCCTTAGTGTTCCAGGGCAAATAAGGAAGTGGGTTGCATTTGGAAGAAATCAGACTTCCTTCTGATAAGGCATATTGGGTCTCAAAAATGAGTTAAAAAAATAAAATGAGGTATAATTGTACTTCAAATCAGTTAATATATAATGATAGAAATAACAATTATTCAAATAAGTTAAACTAAAAAGATAACTCTAGACAAGGATCAAGTTTGAATGTGTGCTCCATTCATTCTGAGAAAGTGATTATAAGTCATTCCTTTACACTGGTCTTCCTCTTTGTTTCTCTTTCCAAATGCTTCTTCACCAGAAGTTCTTACCAAATGAGGACTTGCTCTGTATCTTCATTCAAGTACCTCATGAGAAATGATTTAACTTGTTCAGTTATCCACAATTCAGTACAGAAGATTTTTTTTGGATATGATTCTTGGGCCAATCCATATCAGAGTCAACTTTTTAAATGACAAATATCTGCCTTTGAGATAGGAACTAATTTCTTGGTACAATTTCTGTAGTTATAAGATCAGTATTAAGAAATTGAAGGATAACTTGATCCCCATGAATTTATGGTTGAAAGATTCAGAGGGTGACACTATTACAGATTTGGATGTTTGGGCAGAAGCTGCAATAGATGATGCTTCATTAAGATTTCTAGAGACAACTTTCTGAATGAACCCAAGGCTGTGAAGGCCGAGGCAAGCTGCTGAGGCTGCAAGGGCTGAGCCCTTTGCACAAATTTCATGCATTGGACTCTAGTAAATATATAAAACAAGTAATTACAGATTGTGAAAAGTGATAAGAAGGTAATAGCATATACAATTAAAGTAACTGAAAACAGAAAGGGTTTCTTTTTTTATTGGATGGTTAGGGAATGTTAGGAAATTCTCTTTCTTCTCTTTTTATTTTTTTCATTCTTCCTTTCTTGCTTTTTTTCTTTCCTTTCACTGAGACCTAATTAAAAACAAAAAACAAAAAACAAACAAACGAACTAGCCATGTCAAGAGCCAGGAGAAGAAAATTGTAAGCCACAAGAATAGCAAGTGAAAGGCTCTAAGTCTGAGGAAAAAAAATTGGCAGGAATGAGGAGAGTAAAGAAAGCCAGTGTGCCTGCTGCCTGGTGAGATGTAATGGAAGGATAGAATGATATATTATAAATAAAAATAATCTGACAGGAGTAATTTTTAACCCCCCAAAACAATGGGAACTCCTGGAACCATTTCATACAAAAATGACATGATTCAATTTATGTTTTAAAAGTGAATTTTTTCTATAGTTATGGAAAATGGCCTATAGTGAGATACAAATGGAATCAAGGAGATCAGAGTGAAACTTGCAGTTGTTCAGGTTGAAGATACTGATGGCTTAATTAGGAAGGAGATAATAAAATTGGACATATTGAGATATAATTTGGAGGTAGAATTGAAATGACATATTTCAATGATGATAGATTGGATGAAGGGAGTGAGAAAAATGAAGGTAGGCTATAAGGAAATGAGAAAGCAGTGTGTCAATTTCTGAGATGCAAAATATTGGAAGAGAAGGGTAATAGGGAAAGAGAGAGCAAAATTTCTTTTTCAGATGGGATATATTGAAGAAGCCCAAGTTAAACTATATATGTTGGAGATATAAAATGGATAATTTTATATAGGAATTTAGAATTTAGACAGTTAGGAACAGGAATATGGAACTGGGGAAGGGTGTTAGATGAAGATTCAAATTTGGAAATAGTTAGCATGAATATATACCACTAATGATCACTTTGGCAGAAAGTATAAGACAAAGAGAACAGGTGGTTCAGAATAGTATCTTGAGTAAAGTCCAAAATATTCATGTTGGTCACAGGAGGAATAACTAGCAAAGAAGATTTTAAAAAAGAGGGACTAGTGAGGCAAGAGGAAAGCTAAAAAAGTGTAGTGATATAAAAGCCAAGAGAAGACAGATATTCTAGAAGATAGAGTGGGAAATTACCTTTAATGTCACTGAGTCATCATTTTAGAATAGAGAAAAGAGATGTAATTAAATTTGGGGATGGTCTTTGTTAATCTTGAAATAAAGATTACCAATCAAACTTGGTAGCTAGAAATCATACTGAAGGAAGTTGAAGAGTAATTGAATACAAGGAACTAGGGGTAGCAGCAAATAGCTCATTAAATAAGTTTCAAAATATTTATTTTCTATTTAAATAAGCTGAAAGTGAGTTGGTTCCTGGAAGAGTATGTGGGGTAAAGAATTTTTTTTTTAAATATGGATGCTACTAGAACATATTTGTAAACTGATTGGGAATAATTAAAAAGATAGAGATAAATTGATATAACAGCTGAGGAGAATGCAACTAATGTAGTAAAATCTGCGAGAAGACAAGAGCAGTTGGAATCTTTAGCTTAAGATGACTTTACCAGTTAGTTATAGTCATATCTAATATAATCATGCCACTTATTTCATTCTAACAGCAAAAATAGTATAAAGGTGTATATTAATATGGGGGATTTTTATAGATTTAGAAATGGAAGAACAAGAGAGTTATCTTTCATGGCTTCTGGTTTCTCCATCAAGTAAGAGGTCATTTACTAAAACTGGAAGAGGAGAGCATGGGTTTGTTGGAGGACTTTGAAAAGGTGTAAAATATGAGCTGGAGAGTAGGAAATGCTTATTTGGAAAATGTAATAAGATTGAGATCAATTCAGTTTGAAATTTATGAGTGGAAAATAAAATATGGAAGTCCATTTGTGAAATTTATTTGCAGATTTATTCAATTTCTTATAGAAAAAGTACAGATAAAGGAGATAATTTGGTTAAGCCAGGTTAGAGATTTGACCAGGCAAGTATGTCTGACAGTGAGCTAAAAATTGAAGCCATTTTCAAGTAATGATTTTAATGACCAAACCTGTATTCTAAAGTTAGATTCAGAAGCTATGAAGAGGGAAGAAGGGAAGAATGAAATAACATAATCAAGAATAATTAGTGGGATTAATCAAATATATGTTAGACTAGAGGCCCAATGCACAAAATTCATGCACGAGGGTGGGGATGTCCTTCACCCCAAACTGCTCCTTCTCAAATCTGGGACCCCTTGAGGGATGTCTGACTACCCTTTTAGGCCCAATCCTACCTGGATAGGGCCTGGATCTGGCCTAAACAGGCAGTCGGACATCTCTCTTACAATCCAGGACTACTGGCTCCCAACTGCTCACCTGCCTGCCTTCCTAATTGCCCCTAATCGCTTCTGCCTGCCAGCCTGATCACCCCCTAACCACTCCTCTGCCAGCCTGAGTGATGCCTAACTGCTCCCCTGACAGCCTGTTTGCCCCAACTGCCCTCCTCAGCTGGCCTGGTTACTCCAAACTGCCCTCCCCTGCAGGCTTGATCACCCTCAACTGCCATCCTTTGCAGGCCTGGTCCCTGCCAACTGCCCTCCCCTGCTGGCCATCTTGTGGTGGCCATCTTGTGTCCACATGGAGGCAGGATCTTGTGACCACATGGGGGCAGTCCTCTTGTGTGTTGATGGTCAATCTGCATATTATTCTTTTATTAAATAGGATAGAGGCCTGCTGCATGGGTGGGGGCCAGCTGGTTTTCCGTGAAGGGTGTCCTGCATCTGGGTGGGTGTTCCCTTGGAGTGTGGGATGGCCTGGGTGAGGGGCCTGTGGTGGTTTGCAGGCCAGCCATGCCCCCCAGCAACCCAAGCTGAGACCCTGATATCTGGGACTTATTTATCTTCTATAATTAAAACTTTGTAGCTTGGAGCAGAGCTAAGCCTTCTGCTACACAGCCATTGAAACTTTGTTGCCTTAACCTCTGCCAGCCAGGCTTTGCAGAAAGCTTGGCTTCCTCCATCTCCAGGGGCAACCCAGGCCTCACTCCTGCTCTCTATGTGGCCATAGCCATCTTGGTTGGGTTAATTTGCATACTAGCTCTGATTGGCTGGTGGGGTGTGGCTGGTGGGCATGGCTTGTGAGTGTAGCAGAGGTATGGTCAATTTGCATATTACTCTTTTATTAGATAGGATGTTACAGTGAGGGTACAATTGTAAGTAAAATGAAAAAAGTGGGGTGTTTACTATGAAATGCCAAGATGAAAATTTTAATGTAGTGTAATCATTGGTGATAATGAGGCCCATGGCTTGACCATGTGAGTAGGTGGCTGAGATGGGTGGTCAAAGATGAGAAAGTCAAGGGACTGAGAGATCAGTTGTCAGGTAGGATATTCACCTAATGGATGATGCCACTAATATAAAGCCAGGCATTTAGCTGGATGGAAGTTCTAAGATGGGAATGTAGTAAAACAAAAGCAAAAATCTTTAACCGATAAATACAGTGGTACCTCGAGATACGAGTTTAATTCTTTCCATAACCTTGCTCGTATATCAAGTTGCTCATATCTCAAAGCAAATTTCCCCATTGAAATCAATTGAAATGCCGTTAACCCGTTCCAGCCCCCAAAATGCCACCCCAGTTGTTTTTTTACGTATTTTTGAGTAAGAAAAATGTATTTATGAATGACAAATATTGTATAAAAACATAATAAAAGAGAATGTAAAGGAATAAACTGGTTTTATAAAGTTCATTTACCTATTCGTTACACTCTTTTTTTTTTAATATATATTTTATTGATTTTTTACAGAGAGGAAGGGAGAGGGATAGAAAGTCAGAAACATCAATGAGAGAGAGACATCGATCTGCCGCCTCCTGCACGCCCCACATTGGAGATGTGCCCGCAAGCAAGGTACATGCCCCTTACCGGTATCGAACCTGGGACATTTCAGTCCGCAGGCCGACGCTCTATCCACTGAGCCGAACCGGTCTCAGCTCATTACACTCTTAATGATACACTTTATCCCTAAACTGAATGTAACTTAACTAATCTTTACTGAACTTAATTGCTACTGGTCTTTGCATTTTTGGCCGATTAAAAAAAAAACGTGTTCAACGAGGTTTGCCTCTTCCTCCCTTTCAGAATGTTTCTGAAATGGGTGAGGCAAGTTTCATTGAACAGCTCTGATGCATGACCAGTAGCAACTTTTTCAGGGTGTTTCTTTTCCACGAAGTGTGACACCCTCTCCCACATTCCTAAGATCTTCTTTATCTCACTTGTAGAGATCTCCTCCACCTCTGGCTCCTCCTCGAAACCAATTTCTTAGAGAACCTCTGCATGTTGCTGAGACTGCAACTCTTGTAACTCCACCATGGTGAGTTCCAGAGAGTGCTCCTCGACGAGCTCATTCACGTCTCTCTCATCCACCTCCAGGCCCATGGATTTTCCCAGAGACACTATCTCCTCCTCCACTGGCACCTCGAGTTCGAATCCTTCGAAGTTCCTTTTGGCTATGGCCTCAGGCCACAGCTTCTTCCATACAGAGGTCAAAGACCTCGTTGTAACACCCAGCCAGGCCTGATCAATAATTCTGAGGCATATCACGATGTTAAAGTGGTTCTTCCATAACTCTCAAAGGGTGAGGTTTGTGTTCTCCATCACCTCAAAGCAGCACCAGAACAGGTGCTTGATGTACAGCTTTTTAAAATGAGAAATCACCTCCTAATCCATGGGCTGCAGGATAGGAGTGGTGTTGGGAAGTAGGTAGACAACCTTTATAAAGTTGAACTCTTTGAGGAGTTCATCTTCAAGGTTCTGTGTGTGAGCAGGAGCATTGTGGAGGACGAGGAGGGCTTGCATGGTTAGGTTGTTTTCCTGTAGATATTTCTGAACAGAAGGGCCGAAAAACAGGTTTACCCACTCCACAAAGAACTGCCTGGTGACCCATGCCTTCGGGTTTGCCCTCCACATAACTTGCAGTTTATCTTTTAAAATCTTATGTGACTTAAAGATTCTGGGGTTTTCTGAATGGTATACGAGCAGAGGCTTGATCTTGCAGTCGCCACTCGCATTGGAGCACAGTGTGAGAGTTAGCCTATCCTTCATGGGTTTGTGGCCTGGCATCGCCTTCTCCTCTGCCGTTATATAAGTCCTATTCGGCATCTTCTTCCAGAAAAGCCCTGTCTTGTCACAGTTGAAGACTTGCTGGGGGATATATCCTTTGGCTTCTATCAGTTTGGAAAAAGTTTTGAGGTAATCCTAAGCTGCCTTCACATCCGAACTTGCTGCCTCAACAAGCCTGATGACGGAGTGAATGCCAGACCTTTTCCTGAGGTTATCAAACCAGCCTCTACTGGCTTTAAATGAGTCTTTCGATGCTTCATCCCTGGAAGTGCGCGGGGTCTGCTCCAGCAAATTACCGTAAAATTGCTCTCGCCTTCTTGCATATGATGCCCTGTGTTAATGTATCTCCTTTAAGCTGCTTCTCCGTCACCCACACCATCAGTAGATTCTCCATCTTTTCATGGAGAGAGCTACGGAGTTTAGAAATTATTGTAACTCCCTTAGCTGGTGTTATACCCTTTATCTACTCCTTCTGTTTAAGCACAGTGCATATTGTTGAAGTACTACGCCCGTATTGCCTTGCCAAGTCAGCCACTCGCACACCTTGCTCATATTTTTCTATGATTTCACGCTTTAATTCAATAGACATCATCCTCTTCTGAGCACTGACCTTTCCACTCGCTTTCTTCAGACCCATGGTTATAAAAATAAATGTGATAAAGTATGTAAATGCACAAAAGATGCTGCGACATGAGGTAAACAAGCACACTGACTGAGGCGTGGGAAACTATGAGACTCTCGAGTTGTGGTAAACTGGTGGGTCGTATGCAGCCAGCCGATCTGCATGATTACTTGTATCTCAAATGTTGCTTGTATCTCAAGGCAAAAAATTGCTTGCTTGAGGGCTCGCATCTCAAAAATTTTGTATGTGGGAGAATCCAAGATGGCAGCATAGGTAAACACCTACACTGCTGCCTTGCACAACAATTTCAAAACTCCAACTAAAAGACAGAACGGACATAATCCAGAACCACAGGAAAGCTGGCTGAGTGGAAATTCTACAACTAGAGGGAAAGAGAGGGGCTCACGGAGACCCAGAGGAGCTGCAAAAAGCTGAGGCATGGAGACATGAGCGTGGAGAGAGCGGGTGCCGGAGTACCTTGCTAGTTTTCTCTGGCAGGAGGGAAATGGAGACTCTCAAAGGCATTGAACCCCTTATCTTATGACACTAAACCCCAGATCCAGCCGAAACTCATACGGGGGGAGTTTGGACTGTGAAAAGGGAGAGGTGCACGAATATTTAGGGGAGTCGCAAAAGATCAGAGGCCTGGTGACGCAGAGGGCACTGCGCAGAGGACAGATTGCTGATTGTGACGCTGGCTTTCGCGAGTGGGCGGGAGACAGACCCTCCCAACTGTGCCACTTCTGACTCCACTAAGCCCCAGTTTCGGGTGAAACCCTGGGGACCTAGACTTGTGTGGTCCTGGAATGCAGGGTAACTGGAAAGGCACTGTGGGTGCTTTCGCACAAGGACCGCTCCAGTGATTACCCAGTCACATGAGACTCAGGGGCCATGGAGGGCGGGGCCGACTGGAAGGCAAGGCAATCCCTTAAGCACTGGGACTCCACCCCTCCCAAGCTCAATAGAGAGGCTTCTGTGGTTTTGCAAGTCTGGTATCATAAGCCTGAATTCAACACAGAAGGTCTCCCGGCACAGTGAAAATGCAGAGACAAGGGAAGGGATCACAAAAAAAAGAAATGGAGGAAAACAAACGACTGGATATAGAGTTCAAAACCATGCTTATAAGGTTTTTCAAGAATATGCTAGAAAAGTTGGATAAAGTTAGCTAGAGCCAAGAGGAGATGAAAAAGGGCCAATTAGGGATGCAAAAGATTCAACTAGAGATGGAAAAGGTCCAACTAGAGATGAAAAAGGTCCAACTAGAAATTAAACATACACTGACTGAAATAAAAACTATTATACAGAGTCCTAACAGCAGACTAGAGAAAGGCAAGAATCAAGCCAAAAATTTGAAATATAAAGAAGCAGAAAACATTCAACTGGAAAAGCAAGAAGAGAAAAGAATCCAAAAATGTGAAGATAATGTAAGGAGCCTCTGGGACAGCTTCAAGCGTACCAACATCAGAATTGTGGGGGTGCCAGAAGAAGAGAGAGAGTAAGATACTGAAAAACTATTTAAAGAAATAATGACTGAAAACTTCCCACATCTGGTAAAAGAAATAGACTTGCAAGTTCAGGAAGCACACAGAACCCCATATAAAAGGAATCCAAAGAGGACTACACCAAGACAATTCATAATTAAAATACCAAGAGCAAAAGACAAAGAGAGAATATTAAAAGCAGCAAGAGAAAAACAGTTTATTACCTACAAGGGAGCATACATATGACTCTCAGTTGATTTCTCAACAGAAACGATGCAGGCCAGATGGGAGTGGCAAGAAATATTCAACTTGATGAATAGCAAGAACCTACAACCAAGAATAATCTATCCAGCAAAGTTATCATTCAGAATTGAAGGGCAGATAAAGAGCTTCACAGATAAGAAAAAGCTAAAGGAGTTCATCAACTCCAAACCAGTATTATATGAAATACTGAAAGGTACTCTTTTAGAACAGGAAGAAGAAAAAGGTAAAAGCCAAAAAATTATGACCAACAAATACATATCTATCAACAAGTGAATCTAAAAATTAAGTGAATTAAAAATTTGATCAATAGAATAAACTGGTGAATATAATAGAATCAGGAGCACAGAAAAGGAGTGGACTGATAATTCTCAGGGGGAAAGGGGTGAGGGGTGTACAGGGAGAGATTGGACAAAAATCATACACTTATGGATGAGGTCAATGGGAGGGAGGTAAGGGCAGAGGGAAGCGTGGGAGCTGGGTGGAGGGGTGCTATGGAGGGGATAAGAGAGAAACAAATGTAATAATCTGACAAATAAAGATTTAATTAAAATAAATAAATAAATAAATAAATAATCTTGCCTCTGCAGACTAGAAATAAACCTATAAGAAAAAAAAAAAGAAAATCTCGTATGTTAGGGCACTCATATCTCGAGGTAGCACTATAGTGGGTAAGAAGTCATCACATGGTCATGAATGTGAGCAAGAAACCTGAGAACTCTGTTCTCAATCTAGTCATTTTATAATTCTATTTTCACTTTCAGCATTGTGACAATCACTATAATTTTAATATAGTTGGCTGCAAACACATGCTTTTACTAAACTATCATCCTTACATTTATATTCTTATGCTAGAGGCCTGGGGCATGAAATTCATGCACTAGGGTGGGGGAGGTTCCCAACTCCTTACTCAGTGATTCTCAACCTTTGTAATGCCGTGACCCTTTAATACAGTTGCTCATGTTGTGGTTATCCTCAACCATAAAATTATTTTCATTGCTATTTAATAACTGTAATTTTGTTACTGTTATGAATCGTAATGTAAATATCTGTGTTTTCTGATGGTCTTAGTTGACCCTGCTAATGGTTCTCAACCTGTGGGTCATGACTGCCCACCTGCTTGCTGCTCCTAATTGCTGGGCTCGCTGCTCCTTAGACCTGCCAAGGACACGGGTGAGGCTCCTGCCACCATTGCTGCACTCACCATCTGTAAGCCTAGCTTCTGTCTGAGCAGCACTCCCCCTGGGGGAGCACACTGACCACCAGGGGGCAGCTCTTGCATTGAGCATCTGCCCCCTGGTGGTTAGTGAGCATCATAGCGACCAGTCGTTCTGGTTGTTCCACCATAACGGTCGCTTAGGCTTTCATTATATAGATATTTCTATTCCACTTTGAAGACCTTCTGTAGCCCCATGTTTCCCATTTTCTCTTAAACCATTTTTTTTTCCATGAAAGTGCACTGCAATTTTGTGTGTAAGCTTTATTTGAATCCTTTCCCACAGTATTCTTGTGAATTTGGTTTCTTAATTAACTCTCTCTTACTTCAGCACAGTACTTACCTTATTTTTTTCTCCTGGAGGCAGTAATATTATTAGATTTTTCTCTTTTGCCATTCCTATTTTAGGCTCCTACTATTATCATTACTTCTTTAACAACTTTTTTCCATATAAATTTCTAATTAAATCATAAGACACAAATATATACATACTGTCAGTGTTTTACATGAAAGAGTGGTCTACTTAATATATAAAGTTTTTTAAATGTAAGTCTTCTAGTTTTCTTTTTGATGTTAGGCCAATTATGTTAATAAGAGTATATTAAGCAAAGTACATATTTCTAGTCTCTGCACATAGATTATTCAATTTGATCAATCTTCAATATATAAAAGCTTTTTGCAAAATGTAGTGTCAAAATGTTATAGTCTTTGGTCAGAAACTTGGCAGATTAAGTCAATTAAGAAGCTTAAAATAATGGTCCTTTTTTTTTTTTACAGGAAGTGCAAATGTACAGAATTTATTACCTAATTAAATGCAACTCTGTAATTCAATACTAAGATAGAGACTATAAATGTATCCAAAATCAGGAAGTGGAAAAAGTTGGTGTATTAATAGCAGTCAGATGTGAGATGGACTGTTCAGCTTGGTGTCATCTTATTTATTGCTCTTTGTTGTTCTGAAAAAAATATTTCTGTCCCTGTATAGACATAAACTTATTGTAGTTAGTCAAGTTGTCCTCATCATTAATTTTTGGTTGATTGAATAGCTGCTAAATTAAGGTTGACTTGTTGAGCCATAGAAAGAATCTTCCATGGAGGGTATATATACTCTATATAAGGTTATTTTTCCCTCTGCCCAGTTTGATACCAATATTAGTATTGATTTATTTATCCATTTAACAAATATTCATTAATTATATACAGCCTCTTTTTCACTATTCTTAGAGCTGAGCATATACCAATAGATGAAATAAATAAAAAACAAATCTCAAAAGCCTGTCTTCATCAACTTACATTTAGTGGGAGAAGATAGAAAAAAAATAAATGTTACATGGGTTGGAAACTAAAAATTGGATAAAATAAATGGAGAATAGTGAAGTCAATACATTGTATCAGTTTAGATGGAGACGGGATAGAATACTAGATGGAACAGTGGGTCGAGAGAAAATACTTTTGTGTTACTTTAACCAGTATGTATTTTTAAAGGTGGAACAATATGATCATTCTTAAAAGCAGATGGGATGGAGGTGAAAGACAGATAATTAACAGTACAATGTTCAGAGATGGAAGAGAGAACTGAAATCTAGAAAATAAACAAGAGGGTTGACCTTGGAAAAAAATGAATAGTATTCTTTCTTCCTATCAGGAGAAAGGAAGAAAGGAGGATGGGTATAGGTGTATATTGGGTTACAGTTTTAGTGGTGAAAGTTAGAAAAATCTCTCCCAAATCTACTGAGAATATAAGAAAAGATGGAAGTTTATTGTTTCAAGCAGATTATAGAAGGTTTAATATAGTTATTATATAAAATGGGGGAGAAAGCCACTTAGATAAACTTAGAGTCATGGAAAATTTTGAAAGCTGAAAGGAATAATATTATTTTTTATATTAACTTGTGTAATAAATTTAGCATTTATTTATGGACAAAGGAATTTTAGAAATGGAAAAGGTGTAGTGGATAACATGGAATAATAAAATAGGATGACTATAAATAGAGATATTGATTGATAGACAAATAAATATAAATAGGGTAGAGAGATACAATGATAATAGGACAATGATTTGATGGCTCAAAAATGTTTTTTAAAAGTGTAATTGCAGTAGCAGAGTGACTTTACAACACTTTTTCCATTCTTAAAGGAGATAGTGGTCAGGCAATGAGATTTCTAAAGTAATGTAATTGTCTGGGTTATTCTGTGGTTATAAAAATCTGTGGTTGAAATAAAATGTAGGAAAATGCCATTGAAGATGTAGAATTTGAGATGTAATATTTAAACTGTAGAACTTAAAAATAATATTATAGTCTGTCCATAGAAGAACAATGGGAGCTGGGTACCAAAGTTATTAGTAAATAAGGAAAAATGACCAAGATATTGGTAGATAGTACAAGGAGTTAGGAGGATTGAAGGACAGAAATGACATAAGAGTAATGAACAAGAGTAATAGTCTGAAAGTAGTACAGGGGATAAGGAAGACACTAGCATACTCTATATAATTATGTATGGTGTGTGGTGCAATATGCGGCCTTTACTTAAGAAAACTACCAGGGATATGGTGTTCTCAGAGAATCGCAAGGTTACACTTCAGGTCAAGAGATATAGAGAGTGTCCAGTGAAAATTTTTATGATATATAGGAGATTGTTAATTAAGGAATATGTGAGCTGAACTACTCATGAACTTGTTCAGTTGGGTAGTGGTCACAATATTTTTAGGTGAGAAAGAAATAATAGAATATCATCAAGGAAAAGGCATGTGGGGGGATAATTTTTGTTGTAAAATTATTAAAGAAATTAGGGACATACTAGGATGATTACTACAAATCCTCAATTCCTTGAAAAGAGATGTGGTATTGGTTGTATCAACTAAAACATTTCTTTTCTTGTAGTCTTTTTCTTAGTTTTAAAATTCATAATCTATCATTTATTATCTGTCTATCTATTTATCTATTTTCTATCATCTATCTATCATCTATCTATCTATCTATCTATCTATCTACCCATCTAAAGAGGTAACATGCAAATTTATCTGGGATGCCATAACAGTTATGATTGGACAAATTTGCGTATTACCTTTTTATAGGCTGTGCACACAGATGCGGTGGAATGGACTGCTGCACAGTGAGGCAAGCTATGGATAGCTCAGGCAATGAGCAGGCACACAGAGAGCAGGTCAGAGTAGGCCTGCAGAAAACAGGAAGCAGAGCCTGCCAATTGCTGTGGCGACTATCAGGTCTGCAGAGAACAGGGTGGAGCAGGCCCACAGAGGAAGCAGGAGCAGAGAGGCAGGGGGACATATCCAGGATGCTGCCACTGGGAGACATCATCCCAGCAGGCCTGCCTCTGTGCCTGAGCTGCAGAGGAAACACCTTTTCTTACAGCTCATTGGCTAAGCTGCCTGTACACCACTCTCAGTGTTCTTCATAACTTTGGTAATAAGAGTCCAAGAAGATGATCTAGGGTTTTTACACCACACTCCTGGAGGAAAAAAACAAAGGTGTACTGCTGGAGGGGCTAAGGAATGTCATATCCTGCCCTAGCTGGTTTGGCTCAGAGGACAGAGCCTTGGCCTGTGGATGCAGGGTCTGGGTTTAATTCTGATCAAAGGCATGTCTCCTCCCGGGCTGGGGCCCAGTTCAGGGCTCATGCAGGAGGCAACCAATCAAAATGTCCCTCTAACATTGATGTTTCTGTCTGTCTCTCCCTCTCCCACACTTTCTAAAAATCAATGGAAAAATATCCTCAGGTGAGGATAAAAAGAAAGGAAGAAAGAAATGTCATATCCTATGAAAGAGACATCTTGAAAATGCCTAAAGAAAGTTGTCATTTTTTTGTGGTGAAGGGACAGGAGTCTGTGTTGATGAAAACACCTTGACGTCCATCAGTGGCAGCAGTAGCAGTGTGATGGAGGTGATACCATCCCCTGATCAGTCTGCAGAGGGAGGCCAAACTGTGGTTTAGGCCTGCTCCCCAGAGTGTGCTTAAGCCATCAGTAGGACATACCCTGAGGGCTCCTGGACTGTGAAGTGGGGCAGGCTAGGCTGAGGGACCCCCCCGATTCATGCATGAATTTCATGTACCAGGCCTCTACTATTTAAATAAATTAAAATTTAATTTATTTACTTTTGTTGAAGTATAATTTATGGACAATAAAGTTCACCCACTCCCAGTGCAGTTTGATAAGTTTCACAGATACATGTAATCACTACTACAATGATGTTATTGCACTTGTCCATCACTCAGAAAAATTCTTGTGTTCCTTTGTCATCAGTGTGCCCAATCAGTCCCCTAGCCTTAATCAACTACTAATTTGGTTTGTTACTATAGAATACTTTTGCCTTTTCTAAAATTTTATATGAATGAATATTAGAATATGTGTATTATTTGTATATGGATTTTTTTGTTCAGCATACAGTAATATTTTGAGATTTAGTCATGTCATTTCATGTCTTAGTAGTTCATTTCTTTTTATGGATGAATAGTATGCAATTGTATGGACATGGCAAAATTTGTTTATCTAATCACCTATTAATATAAATTAAGGTTGTGTTCAATTTAAAGCTATTATAAGTAGAGATGCTATAAACATTTGTGCATAAATCCTTATGCAGATATTTGTTTTATTTCTTTTGGGTATTGTATATTTACCTTTAATGTATGTTTGCCTTTTTAAGAAAGTGCCATACTGCTTTCCCCAAAGTAGAAATGTAATATTTTATATTACCACCTGTAATTTATAAAAATTTAATTCTATCCACATCCTCACCAATATTTGTTGTTTTAAATTGTAGCCATATTAATGCCTGGTGGACTCTTGAAGATTTAATTTGTATTTTCAAATTGGCTAATGATATTATCTCTCTATATAAAAGCCCAGCAACCAGAAGGGCAGACTGATTGGAATAACCAATGGTTATGACGTGCACTATGGCAGCCAACCACCCTGATCTGGGCCTTGATCATATCTCCCTCCCCCTGCAAGACGGCCCAGCCCCCGATCAGTGCCAACTGGTCAACTGCCCTCGAGCCCTCCCCCTGGCCAGCCTAGCCAGACCCTACCTGTGCATAAATTCATGCACTGGGCCTCTAGTCTTTTCATAATTGGATATATTTTCACACATGCATTGGTAATTCATATATCTTCTTTTGTAAAAAGTCTGTTTAAGGCTTGTGCCCAGTTTTTTGACTGGGCTGTTTTCTTATTGAGTTGTAATTGTTCTTTATATAATCTAGATACAATTTCTTTAATACACACACACACACACACACACACACACACACACAGACATTTTTATCCTGGTTGTATTTTCATTTTCCTCATGGTGTATTCTGAAGAGAAGTTTTAAATTGTTATAAACTCCAATTTATCGATTTTTACTAGTTTGTTTTTTTTCATTTATATCAAAGACATCTTTGCTTATCCTAAGATCTGTAAGATTTTCCTATATTTTTCTTCTAAATGTTTATAATATTAGCACTTAAACAAGCCTATGATCCATTTCAAGATAAATTTTAAGAAGTATGTGAAGGGTCAAAGTTCAATTATTTTTATGTGGGTTTATAGTTATTTAACACCACTTGTTGAAAATATTGTATTTTCCTCATGTAATTATCTTGGTATCTTTGTGAAAATCAGTTGATCTTATGTGTTGGTTTATTTAAAGATGTTCTCTTTCCCACTCATCTACATACAACAAGCAATGTAAATCTAACATTTTCCTTTTTAAAATGTTTTACCTTTTCTAAACCTTACACACTTCTATATTAATATTAAAATCAGCTTGCCAGTTTCTAAAAACATGTTGGGATTTTGAGTGGGATTGAATTGGATCTACAAATAAAATTGACATCTGTTTTTTTTTAAATATTGAGTCTTCCAATCCACTAAAATGATATCTCTATTTTTTCTTTCTTTTTTGCTGTCACAATTTTTTCTAGGTTCTTAACTTATTTTTATAAATATAGCAATTTTTCATATTTTTGTTATTTAAAGAGTATTATTTTCACAATGTATTTTATCACTGTTTATTTTAGTTAAAAAATTATAAATGGTCATAATAAACTGATATTTTGAGAATATACTGTATGCATTCACTTGCTTTATCCTGGATTTACCATGATGAGTAAAATAATAGGGTTTCTCTGTACCTTTTAGTAGAAGAGACAGACATTGATGTAACAGTTACACAATAAATCCTAAGAAAAGAGTAAAATGCAAATTGACCATACTTCTGCTATACCTCAAGCCATGCCCATAAGCCATGCCCACCAGTCCACTCACCAGCCAATCAGAGCAAGTATGCAAATTAACCTACCAAGATGACTACAGCCACAGAGAAGCAAGAGGGAGACTTGGGTAGCCCCTGGCGATGGAGGAAGCCAAGCTTTCCACACACCCTGGCTTGCTGAGGCCTTCACTTAAGGCAACAAAGTGTCAATGGCTGTGTGAGCAGAAGGCTTGGCTCCACTGTAGGCTACAAAGTTTCAATTGTAGAAGATAAATAAATCCCAGATGCCAGGGCCTCTGCTTGGGTCACTGGGGTACATGGCTGGCCTGCAAACCACCACATGCCCCTGGCCCAGGCCACTGGGAACCTCAAGGGAACCTCAACCCTGATCCGGGACACCCTTCAGGGTAAACCATCTGGCCCCCACCCATGCATCAGGCCCCTATCCTATCTAATAAAAGAGTAAGATTCAGATTGACCATAACTCCAACATACAAGATGGCCGCCCCCATGTGATCACAAGATCCTGCACCCACGTGGACACAAGATGGCTAGCAGGGGAGGGACCAGGCCTGCAAGGGAGGGCAGTTGAGGGTGACCAGGCCTATAGGGGAAGGCAGTTGGGAGGGACCAGGCCTGCAAGGGAGGGCAGTTGGGAGTGATCAAGCCTTCAAGGGAGGGCAGTTAGAGGTGACCAGGCTGGCAGGGAGCAGTTAGGTATCAATCAGGCTGGCAGGGGAGTGGTTAGGGGGTGATCAGGCTGGCAGGCAGAAGCTGTTAGTGCAATCAGGAAGGCAGGCAGGTAAGCAGTTGGGAGCCAGCAGTCCTGGATTGGGCCTAAATGGGCAGTCGGACATCCCTCAAGGGGTGTCCCAGATTGAAGAGGGAGCAAGCTGGGCCTTTAATACAATATAAGAGGAGTTCCTGGGTATATAATTGAGCAATTTGAATTTTCCAGGATGATTATGAAAGCTTCCTGATAAAATGCAATGTTGTTGAAGTATGAACAAGGATTGACTAAGTAAAGAGAAAAGAGGAAAATTGTCTAACCCGAAGAAAGAACATGGGTAAAAAACTCAGTGGCAGGAGGAAGCAGAGTGAAGATGTGACACTGAGGATGATCATAATAGAAGAGCACAAAAAAACATGATGTTAGATGTGGTTTGAGAAATACCTTAGTGGCTAGATCATAATCTTAAAGCCATGTTTGTCTTTATTTAATTATTATGATTACATTTTAAAAAGGTCAGTGTGGCTGCCATGTGGAAAGTGGATTGGAGGGGAACAGTACTATAGAGAATAATTAAGTGGGGACTGCAATAGTTCAAGACGGTGGCTTGAAATAAGGTAGTGAATTGGAAATAAGGAAAAGTTTATATATTCAGGAGATAATTCACAGAAAAAAAGTAATGAGTTAATATTGTATTGTACATGGCAAGAAAGAAAGAGGGCAAGGTCAAGAAAGGTATTAACGTACCAAATACATACCAGTGACATTTTAAAGACAAGCAAGAGGGCATATAAAATAATTGATAAGTGTATTTGTTGCTTAGAACAGAGATCTAAGTAATAAAGAAACATTTAATATCCAAAGTAGTATAACTGTCAATTGAAGTCCTTGGTGAAGATAAGATTACCTAGGTAAGGATATTAGAATGAAAAGAGGAGAAGACCACTCTCAATTCCTGTTCTCCCTCTTTCTTGTTTAAATACATTTTAAGTAAAATATGTCAAGCTTTCACCTGAAATTTCTAATCTTGTTTTTCTCCTTTGATTTCTTATATTTTGCCTTACATTTGTAATGGTTTACTTATAATGTTACACTTGTATCATTATCAACCTTTTGTTGGTTTTAAATAAAGTAAGAAGAATACAATAGCAATACAAAGAATAATGGTAGAGAATGTCAAAATGCTGGTAATTCCTCATGTGACACAATAATGGGTGTTTGGTGAACAAACCTGTAGGTAGGTACATTTACTTTGTAGGTGATTACTAGAAAGATATAAAGTGTGAAACAATTTGCCCTCATCTAATAGGTTGGGAAAGAAAAATTGAGAATGAGATAGAAGAGATATGTTATAGTATCCATATTCATAAAATATTAAAATTATTAGTGAATGTGGGTGTTGTCAAAAATCAAATTTCTATTTATTATTAGAGTGACAAATTTTTCCTTTCTTTCTTTTTTTTTTGCAAAATACTACCACAGTTTGAGACATCTTAATTCCCAATAGCAACTATTTTATTACAAAATGTAAAGAGCAACAAGTTAGTAATAGATAAATTGTCCATTTTTCTTTGATATACCATCTATTATTTTATTTATTCATGAAACATCCTTAATCTGGGAGCCAAGCCAGTAAGTTGATTTAATTTCCATGATTTATAATAGCTTTTTGGATAAGAATACATTGTTATAACTTAGTAAAATTGGGTAACTGCTTCCTGACAACCTAAAGGAAAAATATATGATTTCCTATAATAAAACACTTAACTATATCCAATTCAGAGAAATATGCTGAATTCATAAACAGAAAATTAAATCCTCTAATGTAGAATGAATATAGATATTATTGTCACTGGAATTGTTCTTAAATTTGAGCTGCTATTAGTTATGCAAAATGTCCAAGAATGATGAATGCCCATTGTTGAATTCATTTAACAAAAAGCTTTGATTTCCAACAGTGATTTTAATCAAGACTCATTATATGGCTTAGAATAAGATACTAAAAAATCTCACACTTCTGTTACATCATCATTGAACTAGGAAGAAAAATATACTTTCTTGTTGTCCTTGAACTCTTAAAGTTGTAAAGATTAACAATGCTATAGTACCTTACACATAGAAATGCAAAAACTTTATAATTTAAAATCTGTTTAAATCCAAACACTAGTTATGTAAATTAATCCTAAAATAGATTAGACTTAAATATTTCAAAATTATATAACAAGATATATGTTCCATCTTTATCAGGCAACTATTTCCTTCCAAATAGATTTACTGCTAAGAACAGTGGAAGGTAGCATCATGAGTGCAAAGAAAAACATAGATATCAGAATCAAAAAGCTGGGGACTCTATTTAATGATTATGAATTGAAAATTAATCTGCTCATAGGTATTAGGAAGACATCTTGACTTATCTATTACTAGGAGTCTTCTATATAGAGATAGATAAGTCTTTACTGGAGTTGTTTTACTTTCTTAATACATGATGACTGGGAAGCCAGGCAGTCACTTGTGCATATTAATGCTTAATAAACATCTGAGGAAGGCATGATATCTGTGGTGAGACATGCACTCATTAATTAATTTGATTTTTTTCAATAAATAAAAACTGTCCTACGTTCTAAGAAAATAAAAATGTATCAGACACACTAAAGAGTTCAAGATCTGTCAGAGAAGAAATAAATTTTTAAAAAGTATAATAAAACACTAATTTATAAGATATTAATGTTGATATAATATTAATATATTATATATGTTTGAATAATATGAATAAAGTGATTTTAGTCAGATATGTTTTCCAAAAACATGATGACGATCAAAATAATTTTTGAAATACTTTTGTAATTATTCTGTTTACTATGAATTCTGTTATGGAAGATTTTACTAGTACTTCATTCATAGGCTAAAATGGTTGCCTTGGACCTTTTAATGAACATTTTATAAAAGACAATTTTTTGATTTTTTTTTTCTTTATTGATTAAGATATTACATATATGCCCCCCATTCCCCATTCATACCCTTAACTCCCTGGTGTTTGTGTCCACTGATTAGGCTTATATGCATGCATAAAAGCCTTTGGTTGATCTCTCCCCTTTACCCCCACCCTCCCCTACCGTCTCTCTAAGGTTTGGCAGTCTGATCGATGCTTCTCTGTCTCAGGAACTGTTTTTGTTCATCAATTCATGTTGTTTATTATAGTCCACAAATGAGTGAGAGCATATGATATTTATCTTTCTCTGACTGGCTTATTTCACTTAGCATAATGCTATCCAGTTCCATCTATGCTGTTGCAAATGGTAAGAATTCCGTCGTTTTTACTGCAGCAGCATATAGTATTTCATTGTGTAGATGTACAACAAGTTTTTAATCCACTCATCTGCTGATGGGCACAGAGGCTGTTTCCAAATCTTAGCTATGATAAATTGTGCTGCTATAATAAAGGGTTGCATATATCCTTTCTGCCTGGTGTTTCTGATTTCTTGGGATATATTCCTAGAAGAGGAATTACTGAGTCAAATGGGAGTTCCATTTGTAGTTTTTTGAGGAAATGTCATACTGTTCTCTACAATGGCTGCACCAGTATGTACTCCCACTAGCAGTGTGGGAGGGTTCCTTTTTCTCCACATCCTTACCAGCACTTGTCCTTACTTGATTTGTTGATGATAGCCATTCTGACAAGTGTGAAATGGTACCTCATTGTTGTTTTGATTTGCATCTCTTGGATTATTAGTGACTTGGAGCATGTTTTCATATATCTCTTGGCCTTCCTTATGTCCTCTGTGCAAAAGTATCTATTTAGATCAGTTGCCCATTTTTTTTTATTGGATTGTTTATCTTCCTTTTTTTAAAGTTGTATGAGTTCCCTGTAAACGTTGGAGATTAAACCCTTATCGATGATAACATTGGCAAATATGTTATTCCATGCAGTGAGCTTTCTTATTGTTTTGTTGATGGTTTCTTTTGCTATACAGAAGCTTTTTATTTTGATGTAGTCCCATTTATTTATTTTCTCTAGTTTCCATTACCCTTGGGGCTGTATCAGTGAAGATATTGCTTCAGTATATGTCAGAGTTTGCTGCCTGTGGATTTCCTCCAATATTTTTATGGTTTCCCATATCATGTTTAAGTCCTTTAAGTTTATTTTTGTGTATGGTGTAAGTTGGTGATCTAGTTTAGTTTTTTTTGCATGTATATATCCAGTTTTCCCATCACCATTTGTTGAAGAGACTGTCTTGTCTGCATTGTATACTTTTGTCTCCTTTGTCAAATATTAACTGAACATAGTGGTTTGGGTGGATCTCTGGGTTCTCTATTTTATAACATTGGTCTATATGTCTGTTCTTGTGCCAATACCCGGCAGTTTTGAGAGCAGTGGCTTTGTAATACAGCTGGATATCTGGTATTGAGATCCCTCCAACTTTGCCCTTCTTTCTCAGGATTACTGCAGCTATTTGGGGGTCTTTTTTTATTCCAGATGAACTTTTGGAGACTTCATTCTAGGTCTGTGATATATGCTGTTGGTAATTTAATGGGGAGTGCATTGGATCAATAGATTGCTTTGAGTAGTATGGACATTTTAATTATGTTGATTCTACTAATCCATGAGCACAGTATGCTCTTCCATTTATTGGGATTATTATTTTTTTAATTATTTTCTGGAAGTTCACTATTGGTGTATAAAAATGCCATAGATTTCTTGGTGTTAATTTTGTTTCCTGCTACATTGCTGAATTCACTTATTAAGTCTAATAATTTTTGATGGAGTCTTTACCATTTTCTATGTACAATATCATGTCATCTGTGAATAAATAATGTCCAAATCCTAAAAAAAAATATTTATATCACCAATGCAAGGGGGTTTCAGGAGTATTGAGGGTAAGCTTAGAAAGTGAAGTCGCCAAATCTACATATCCACTCTGCTTCAGCATCCAATCTTTAATTTATCATTTAATTTATTCATTTGATAAATATTGGTTAAGTGCTTACTATATGTATACAATGTGTTAGATATTGACCTAAAGTAATGAATAAAATGACTCTTGCTGGTAGAAAAACAATATAATGGGGGCATAGGTCTGAGACTAAAGTGGGGCTTCCTACTTCTTCATAAATGACAGATGTGGTAGGCCTGGGATGCTATGCCAGTCACAGTAAGAAATGATGGGGAAAAAAGAAAGAGAAGGGAAAATGTACCCCTGTGCAAGGTCGCTTGCTGTAGTATGTTTCCTATGAATGAGAGCTCGAAAGGAAGTGAACTGGAGAGAAGGACTTTTAGACATAGAACCAACCCAAATTAGTAAAATATGGCACATAAATTATGAATAATGTATATTAAGATGGGTGACTGAAAATCAAAGAAAAAATATAAAATAGTGCATATAATAGAAACATCCTAAAATGAAACAATTATTATATCTGAGAGTAGAAAGTATTTATCTTTGTATAAAATACAAGATATATTATAAGTTAGTGACCAGATGATAAATGCTAGAAAACTTTGGGTCAGAAACCCACTTAATCTGACATAATTGCTGACATTTCAAAGAAATGTTATCTGAGCCGAGCCTAGAAAGGCAAGTTACTTCATTTAGCAGTTAATAAACTTTAGCTAAAAACCTATTTAGCAGTAATGAAATGAGCACCTTCACTTGTAAAATAAGGTTAAATGAAATTATCTTTAGTCTGAACCATCCACTGTATGGTCTCAGTCTGTGGGCAGAGGTAAATTTTGTTAGGTTGCTGGAATAGTAGAAAATTGTGAAAGAATAAATTATGGTTCTCCAATATCTCTGGAACCCCTGAATGTGTTATTCGTATTTGGCAAAAGATACTTTGCATTTGTAATTAAGTTAAGGACCCTGAGATGACAAAAGTATCCTGAGTTATTCTGGTGAATTCAGCCTGATTACATGGGTCCTAAGAGCTGAAGAAGCTACTTTAATGTGGTAAGAGAGAGAGAGAGAGAGATGACTATGGAAGAATGGTCAGAACAATGTAACACTGGTGGCTTTGAAAACGATAGAAGGAAGCCACAAGCCAAAAAAGGGTGGCCTCTGGAAAATGGAAAATAGAGCCGTGATAACACCTTGACTTTAACCCAGTGAGACTTGTGTTGGACATCTAACCTATAAAACTGTAAGGTAATAAGTATGCATTGTTCTAAGATGCTAAGTTTTTGGTACTTTTTGAATTAGCAATAGAAAACTAGTATAATAGTGTTTTTGTGTTAGTAGGTCCATGATGTAGAAAGAGAAAATTATTAAGTATTTTTGGTGAGCAAAAGTAAGATATTGGAAAAAATCTAGCTGAGGTATAGCAGGTGTGTAGAGGAATGACAGAAGATACATCATGGGTCACGCTATTGAGAGTCTTGAAATTAAGGCAAACGAGTTTTACTTATCTTATTTTTTTATTTAATGAAAACTAATAGAAAGTTATCAAATCTTGTTGAACAGTACATGAGTTGAATTAGAGAAGAAAGAAAAGGCAAACTAATGCTATTGCTACTTGTTTTTGATAAATTATTAATCACAAATCATGAATGTCAAATATAAAGCCTTCTATATTCATAATAGAGGAATGTGCAAATTGTCCATGATCCTGTCACAGTAACAGTAATGACTGAAGAGGAGGCTGGCAGTCTGTGTGAGACTACCAGGCTGGCAGGAAGGTTACTGAGGGACAAGCAAACAACTGAACAGCAGGCTGCATTGGGCAACCAGACCGGCAAGGGGAGGCAGTTGGAGGCAACCAGGCTGGTGGAGGGGGGCAGTTAGGAGCAACCAGGCCATCAGTGGGGGAAAGTTGGAGGTAACCAGGTCAGTGGGGGGTGGAGGGGGAGGAGCAATTGGGGTAGGAGAGGCAGTAAGGATGACTAGGCCAGTGGGGGCAGGCAGTTAGGGGCGACCAGGCTGTGTGTGTGTGTGTGTGTGGGGAAGTTGGAAGCAACCTGATCAGTAGGGGGGGGGGCAATTAGAGATGATCAGGCTGCCAGGCAGAAGTGGTTAGGGGTGATCAGGCTTGCAGAGGGGGTTGTTAGAGGTGATCAGGCAGGCAGGCAGGTGAGCAGTTAAGAGCCAGCAGTCCAGATTGTTAGAGGGTGCAGACTAGGCTGAGCCCCCACCACCTTACCCCTATATGAGTTTCATGCACCGGGCCTCTAGTTTAATAATAATATAGAATATATATAACTACATTTTGATTATTTTACATAAATTTATATCCTCTAGAATTTTTATAAGATTGACTCCAGCAAACTATATCATTATTTAGATAAAACCATTACTATATGTTTCATGATTATTTAAATATCAACATTAATAATAAACAAGAAGCCTGTTAGGTAATATTCCTTACTTAATTTATGTAGTTCTTGCTAGTGTATGGATTCACACATTTTTATTTAATTAAAAATATTCTAGGGCTAACTATAGGAATAAAGTCTTTTTTTTTTTTTGCAAAAAATTTATTCAGAACAGTTTTAATATTACCATAATGAAAATATAAATTACTGGTAAGAGTCAGCCTTTTAGGAGAAAGATGGGTTTATTAGGGTTGTCAAACTCCAAATCAAAAGTTCATGAAATCCTCTAATCCTACTGCTGTATTAGTGAAAAGACTTAAATGCAAAGTCTGTGGAAAGTCATAATCAGTTCATGTTTAAGAAGTTCCACTTTACAACTGAGTATATTTTAATGGGCTTTTATTAAACAACAACAACAAAAAGACAAACAGGAGGAAAAGGAAAGGGAGGTAGGGCATGAGGAATAAAGAAAGGAAAACAAATCAGGATATCTAAGGATGCTATCCAATATAATAAAATCCTAATATGCTAAGTGTCCGACCGTTTGTTCAACCATTTGACCAATCACTATGACATGCACTAACCATTAGGGAGAAGATGCTCTGACTGGTATATTAGCTTGTTGCTGGGGTCCAGCTGATTGGGACTGGGTAAGATAGGCTGGGCATACCCTGGGACCCTCCCATGTTCTCTCCCGGGCTCCAGTTGTGCACTGGTGGGGTCCATTGGCCTGGCCTGGGCTTTCTCCCAATCCGGGACCTCTTGGGAGACATCAGAGACCCAATTTCAGCCTGATCCCTGCTTTATTAATTAAGTGAGCTCTTGTCAAGGCTCTTGATAATTTTGGGCATAAGGAAAATGGGACTGAACACACATGTCTCTGCTTTGGAAAGAAAGAAAATTTGCTATATTTCACTGTCATTCTTTGGACACCTCATTTTAATACCACTCAAGGTAACATTATAAATAAGTACACAATGGGTTAAATGGAAATTTAATAAGCTACTTCAAATCCATAACTCAGTAATTTACTACTTAAATGACATTCACTTGAAAATTTGTTTTAACTTTGGCTTTTAAATGAAATATAAACAATCTATTTGATTTCACATTGTATTCAATATTATTTGAACAAAAATATTTAAAAATCAGACAATATAATATGCTGGTAAGAATATGAGATAAAGGGAACACTTATATGTGGGTAGTGGTTCTAGAAATTGATACAGAAAGTTTTGAGGACAATTTTGCAATAACTAGTTAAGTTGATCAGGATCCAGCATTCCACTTCTAAGTACTGCATTTACTTCAAAAAACTCTTGCATATGTGCACAAGAAAATATCCCCAAGGGTTTTCCATGAGATGTTTTTTAATTTTATTTATTATTATTATTATTTTTTTAATTGTTATTTCTTTTTTTTATTAATTTTTTATACGTATCTCCCCATTGCCCCCCCCTCCCTCCCAGGCATACCCCAACCCCCCAGTGTCTATGTTCATTGGTTATGATTATATGCATAGATACAAGTCCTTTGATTGATCTCTTATCTACCTCACCTAACTTTAATCTTCCTGCTGTAATTTCACAGTCTGTTTGAAGCTTTACTGTCTCTGTATCTATCCTTTTGTTCATCAGTTTATAATGTTCTTTATTATCCCCCAATGAGTGCGATCATGTGATGCTTCTCCTTCATTGACTGGCTTATTTCGCTAAGCATAAGGCTCTCCAGTTCCAACCAGGTTGCTGCAAATGGTAAGAATTCCTTCTTTTTAATGGCAGCATAGAATTCCATTGTGTAGATGTACCACAGTTTTCTGATCCACTCATCTGCTGACGGGCACCTAGGCTGTTTCCAAATTGTGGCTATTGTAAATTGTGCTGCTATGAACATAGGGGTGCATAAATCCTTTCTGATTGGTGTTTGTAATTTCTTAGGATAAATTCCTAAGAGTGGTATTACAGGGTCAAATGGGAGATCCATTTTTAGTTTTTTGAGGAAACTCCATACTGTTCTCCACAGTGGCTGCACCAGTCTGCATTCCCACCAACAGTGCACAAGGGTTCCTTTTTCTCCGCATCCTCGCCAACACTTGTCGTTTGTTGATTTGTTGATGATTGCCATTCTGACAGGTGTAAGATGGTATCGCATTGTCGTTTTGATTTGCATCTCTCGGATGATTAATGACTTTGAACATGTTTTCATGTGTCTCTTGGCTTTCCTTCTGTCGTCTTTTGAAAAGGTTCTATTTAGGTCCGTTGCCCATTTTTTTATTGGATCTTTCATCTTCCTTTTATTAAGTTGTATAAGTTGGTTGCAGATTTTGGAGATTAAACCTTTATCAGTGATAGCATTTGCAAATATGTTCTCCCATGCATTGATCTTTCTTGTTGTTTTGTTGATGGTTTCTTTTGCTGTGCGAAAGCTTTTTATTTTGATGTAGTCCCATTTGTTTATTTTTTCTTTAGCTTCCATTGCCTTTGGAGCAGTATCAGTGAAGAAGTTCTTTCGGCATATATCTGAGATTGTGCTGCCTGTGGATTCCTCTAGTATTTTTATGGTTTCCCTTCTAATGTTTAAGTCCTGTATCCATTTTGAGTTTATTTTTGTATTTGGTGTAAGTTGGTGGTCCAGTTTCAATTTTTTGCATGTATCTGTCCAATTTTCCCAACACCATTTATTGAAGAGGCTATCTTGGTTCCATTGAATGTTCATGCCTCCTTTGTCAAATATTAATTGAGCATAGTGGTTTGGGTGGATATCTGGGTTCTCTATTCTATTCCATTGATCTATATGTCTGTTCTTGTGCCAGTACCAGGCTGTTTTGAGAACAGTTGCTTTGTAGTATAGCTTGAAGTCTGGTATTGAGATCC
>JAAGEH010000286.1:30330098-30384256 GCA_011751065.1 Lasiurus cinereus | reverse complement strand
CAGTTGAATGTTTTCTGCTTCTTTATATTTCAAATTTTTGACTTGATCCTTGCCTTTCTCTAGTCTGCTGTTAGTACTCTGTATAATAGTTTTTATTTCAGTCAGTGTATTTATCATCTCCTCTTGGGTCTCACTAAATTTATCCATCTTTTCTAGCATATTCTTGAAAAACCTTATAAGCATGGTTTTGAACTCTATATCCAGTCGTTTTTTTCCTCCATTTCTTTTGCTTGTAATCCCTTCCCTTGTCTCGGCATTTTCACTGTGCCGGGGAAACTTCTGTACTGGATTCAGCCGAAGAAGCCTCTGTTGAGCTTGGGAGGGGTGGAGTCTCAGGGCTTAAGGGACCGCCTTGCCTTCCAGTCGGCCCCGCCCTCCACGGCCCCTGAGTCTCATGTGACTGGGTAATGGCTGGAGTGGTCCTTGTGCGAGTGCGCACCTGCAGTGCCTCTAACTGCTGCCTTTCCGGCTCCCCTGCGAACCAGGACCACACGAGTCTAGGTCTCCAGGGCTTCGCCCAAAACAGGGGCTTAGTGGAGTCAGAAGTGGCACAGTTCGGAGGGTCTGTCTCCTGCCCACTTGCGAAAGCCAGCGGCACAATCAGCAATCTGTCCTCCGCGTGGTGCCGTGCGTGACCAGCCCTCCGATCCTTTGCAACTCCCCTAAATTTCCGTGAACTTCTCCCTTTTCACAGTCCAAACTCCCCCCGTATGAGCTTCAGCTGGATCTGGGGTTTAGTGTCACAGAACAAGGGGTTCAATGCCTTTGAGGGTCTCTGTCTCCCTCCCGCCAGAGAAAACCAGCCAGGTACTCCGGCACCCGTTCTCTCCTCGCGCGCGTCTCCATACCTCAGCTTTTTGCAGCTCCTCTGGGTTTCTGTGAGCCTCTCTCTTTCCCTCTAGTTGTAGAACTTCCACTAAGCCAGCTTTCCTGTGGTTCTGGATGATGTCCGTTCTGTCTTTTAGTTGTAGTTTTGAAATTGTTGTGCGAGGCAGCAGTATAGGTGTTTACCTATGCCACTATCTTGGATTTCCTCTGGGCATCCCTGTCTTGTTCCTGTTCTTAGGGGAAATGGTTTTAGTTTTTGCCCATTGAGTATGATGTTAGCTGTGGGTTTATCATATATGGCTTTTATGATGTTGAGGTATGATCCTTCTATTCCCACTTTGCTAAGAGTTTTTATCAAGAAAGGATGTTGGATTTTGTCAAATGCTTTTTCTGCATCAATTGATATGACTATGTGATTTTTATCTCTCAATTTGTTTATGTGATGTATCACATTTATTGATTTGCGGATATTGAACCATCCCTGCATTCCTGGGATGAATCCTGCTTGGTCATGGTGTATGATCTTTCTGATGTACTGCTGGATCCGGTTTCCTAGAATTTTGTTGAGGATTTTGGCATCTATGTTCATGAGAGATATTGGCCTATAATTCTCTTTCATTGTGTTGTCTTTATCTGGTTTTGGTATTAGGGTGATGCTGGCTTCATAGAAGGTGTTTGGTCGTATTCCTTCTTCTTGAATGTTTTTGAATAGTCTGAGGAGGATAGGTTTTATTTCTTCCTTGAATGTTTGGTAAAACTCTCCTGTGTAGCCATCTGGACCCGGGCTTTTATTTGCTGGAAGCTTTTTGATTACTGCTTCAATTTCTTCCATAGTTATTGGACTATTGAGATGTTTGGCTTCCTCCTCATTGAGTTTTGGGAGGTTATATTTTTATAGGAAAATGTCCATTTCTTGCAGGTTGTCCAATTTGTTGGAATAGAGTTATTCATAGGATTTTTTAACAATCCTTTGTATTTCCACAGGGTCTGTTGTTATTTCTCCTCTTTCTTTTCTGATTTTGTTTATTTGGGTCTTCTCTCTTTGCTTCTTGGTGAGCCTGGCTAGGGGTCCATCAATCTTGTTTACCCTTTCAAAGAACCAGCTCTTTGTTTTGTTGATCTTTTGAATTGTTTCTTTGGTCTCCAAGTTGTTTATCTCCGTTCTGATCTTCACTATTTCCTTCCTTCTGAGTACACTGGGCTTTTCTTGTTGCTCACGTTCTAGCTCTTTGAGTTGTAGGTTTAGGTGATTTATTACCATTATTTCCTGTTTTTTGCAGTAAGCTTTAGGGCTATGAACTTCCCTCTCAAGACTGCTTTCACTGTGTCCTATAAATTTTGTATTGTTGTGTTTTCATTGTCATTTGTTGCCATGATGTTTTTTATTTCTTCCTTGATCTCTCTGGTTACCCAGTCGTTGTTTAAAAGCATGCTGTTTAGTCTCCATGTGTTTGATTTCTTTCTATTGTTTTTATTATAGTAGATTTCCAGTTTTATGCCACTGTGGTCTGAGAAAATGCTTGATAGGATTTCTATCTTCTTGAATTTGAAGAGACTTTTCTTATGACCCAACATATGATCTATCTTTGAAAATGATCCATGTGCACTGGAGAAGAATGTATATTCTGTGGCTTTGGGGTGAAATGTTCTGAAGATGTCAATTAATTCCATCTGGTCTAGTGAGTCATTTAGGATTGATGTTTCTTCGCTGATTTTTTGTTTAGAGGATTTGTCCAATGGTGACAGTGGGGTATTAAAGACTCCTTCTATGATTGTATTGCTGTCAATCTCTCCCTTAATATCCTCCAAGAGTATTTTTATGTATTTAGGTGCTCCTATATTGGGTGCATAAATGTTTACCATAGTTATTTCTTCTTGTTGGATTGTTCCCTTTAGTATTATGAAGTGGCCTTCTTTATCTCTTGTTATGTCCTTCACTTTGAGATCTAATTTGTCAGATATAAGTATTGCAACCCCAGCTTTTTTTTCATTTCCATTTGCCTGAAGTACCATGGTCCATCCCTTCACCCTCAATCTGTGTGCCTCTCTTTTCCTAAGGTGGGTTTCTTGCAGACAGCAGATATATGGATCATGTTTTCTTATCCAATCGGTTACCCTATGTCTTTTGATTGGAGCATTTAATCCTTTTACATTTAAAGTTATTATTGATAAGTACTTATCTGTTGCCATTTTTAGTCCTTACCCCCGAGTTCCTTGTTCGCTTCCTCTTTCTTTTTATTACAGCAGACCTTTTAACATTTCTTGCATTGCTGGTTTGGTGGTAATATAGTCCCTTAGTCCTTTTTTGTCTGTGAAGCTTTTGATTTCACCTTTAATTTTGATTGAGAGTCTTGCAGGGTACAGTATTCTTGGATTCAGACCCTTCCTTTGCATGACTTTGTATATTTCATTCCATTCTCTTCTGGCCTGACGAGTTTCTGTTGAGAAGTCAGTAGCTAGTCTTAGGGGGGTTCCTTTGTAGGTAACTTTCTGTGTCTCTCTGGCTGCTTTTAAGATTCTTACTTTGTCGTCAGTGTTTTCCAATTTAATTATAATGTGCCTTGGTGTCGGTTTGTTGGGGTTCATTTTGCTTGGGACTCTGTGAGCTTCTTGGATTTGTGTGGGTTTTTTCTTTTCTATATTGGGGAAATTTTCTGTCATTATTTCTTCAAACAAGTTCTCTAATCCTTGTTCAGTTTCCACTCTTTCTGGAACCCCAATTATGCGGATGTTATTTTGTTTCATGTTATCCCAAAGTTCCCTTAGACTCTCCTCTTGCTTTTTAACTTTTTTTTCTAGAAGCTGCTGTACTTGGGTATTTTTTCCTACCGTGTCTTCTAGCTCACTGATGCGGTCCTCTGCTTCTTCTAGTCTACTTTTGATGCTTTCTATTGAGTTCTTTATAGCAGTGATGTCATTATTCATTTCTTCTTGTTTATTCTGCACCTCCTCTAGTTTCTTCTGCATTTCTTCTTCATGCTTCTTCACCTCCTCTAGGTTCTTATTCATTACCTCTTGGCTCTTACTCATATTGTCAAATTTGTCTTCCATTCTTTTCAACCACATTATGATAATCTTTCTGAACTCTTTCTCTGGTAGGCTTATTTGTGGTTCTATTTCGTTTACTTCCTTTTCTGGTGAAACCTGCCTTTCTGTCTTTTGTGGGCTGTTTCTTTTTCTGCCCATGGTCTTTCTTCTCTGGGTGTCTGGTTATGTAGAACTCTCTCCTACGTTGATTGAAAGGCACAAACTACAACACGACCAGGTGCAGCACACAAGGCACTGAGTAGAAATATGTTCAAGATGTTAATAATCACAAATAAGGTGACCACCAATGAAGGACAAATTAGGGGTAAATAGAGAAAGAAGAAGAGGAAAATGAGGAAGAAAGAAAAGAAAGAAGTGCCAAAATCAAATTGGAAGAGTGAGAAAAAAAAAGATAAATAAATGAACAATAAAATAAAATAAAATAAGAAAATAAAAAGGAGAAAAAGGAGAAGGAAAGAGGAAGAGAAAAAAGTCAGAGAGAAAAGAAAGTGTATAAGAGAGAAAAGAGGAACAAAATATAGATGTCAGGAGACAACTCCAATAGAACAGTCACTAATCCCAATAAAGGCCAGCAACCAGTACCTAGAGATTAAGGCAAACTGCAAATAGCAAACTGCAAATAGTATCGAGGGAGGTGAGGGAAAAGAGAGGTAGAAAGCAAACCAAGCAAAAAGCAAAATAAAACAAGTAGAATAAACTAAAACAATCTCACAAAAAATTTTTAAAAAAATCATATAATCACTTTTCAGGCAAATAGCAACTAAGGGAAATAGAGAAAAAACAACTTTTTGGCTAGTGAAGACAAGAAGAGAGAGGTTTGTGTGGACTTGTAGTAGGGGATTTGAAATTAGATATATAAATGGGGTGAAATTTTAGCCAAGTAAAGAGAAAAATTCGGTGAATCTAAAGTTAGAAAAGGGAAAGAGAAACAGGATAACAAAATGGGGAAAGTTAGGAGGAAAGTGTTGGCATAAAGGTAGTGTTGAGTTGGAGTAAAATTATGCTAAAGGGAAGATGGAAGTAGAATGTAGAACTCTAATCCTGAAATAAAATGAAGAGAAAACAAAATGACACTTTTTTTTTCCAAAAACGGTAAAGTACTAGTAGTAATTAATAATACTAGTTTAAAACAAAAATGTAATAATTATAAAGGTAATATCAATTGAGGCAGAAAGAAAAAAATATTCTTTTAATTAAAATATGTGAAAATGAAAAATAAAGAATTAAAAATTAAGAAAAAGAAAAAAGAAAAAAGGAAAAAAAAAAGAAGAAAAATAGAATGGTCCTTCACTTCCACTATTATTCTGCTTGGCACTCCTGTTTCCCAGTAGGGGAGGTATTGCAGTTCCCTGTGTTCCCCTCTTGGTGTTTTAATCTCTTTATTCTCTTGTGGTTATGCGAGAGTCAATTTGTGTGTCATCCATTGGGTGGCAGTGTTTCGGAATTGATCTCTGAGACAAAGCACAGGACCTCTCTAGGCTGTGCTCAGATCCTGCTACTCTGTGGTTCCCAAATCCAGTTTGTGGGGGTTTTGCAGCCTGGACACTGCAATAACTCCCAGGTTGTCTCTCTGCCCCAGAGAAAAAGAAAAAAAAAAAAAAACAGAGAGCGTCGTTTCCAGAGCTCTCCTCTGTCAACAGCTCAGAGGGTCTGCCTTCACACTCAGGGATCACGCCCTGACCACCTCTGCGGACCTCTCCAGAGGCAGCTTTCCCGCAGCCCGGCTCCCACAGTGTGCATGTCTCTGCCCTGCGGGGGTAGGAGACCGCACCCTGGCCCAGGCGAAATCTGACCCTTCCGTGCGCGCGCAGTGTGGATCTCTGAATCCTCAGTCTGTGTGTCTGTGCCACCTGAGAAGCCGCGCTCTGGGTCCTGGCTGCTCTGTGGGTGCCTCCTTCAGCCACAGCTTTCAGACCTCGGCAGACATCCACCTCCCCCTTAAGTCAGGCGCAATCTGACCTTTCCGTGTGCTCTGTGGATCTCTGATTCCGCCAAGTGTCTGCGCCGATTGGAGAGCGGAGTTCTGGGTCCCCGGGTTCCTGGCTGCTCGATGGGTGCCCAGCCGAAGGCTTCAGAGCGCCGCAGACATCCACCTCCCACTGCAAGATGGCTCGGGCTCCGCGTTCGCGCTGGTGGCTCAGGCGGACAAAAACCCCCTGGCAGTGGGGCTGCCTGGCTGGGAGAGCCCCCTCCAGCAGTTCCCCGCCTTCCCCTGGAGGACAACTGACTCCTAGCTTGCCAACAAACACTCCCAATGCAACTCTCAGCCGCTCTCTCTCCCTCTGCCCAGCGACAAAGCTCCAGACGCGTCCATCTACTCCGCCGCCATTTTTCTAATCCCGAGATGTTGTTTATATACACATACATATAAAAAACAAAAAAACAAAAAACAAAAATACCCCAAACCTAAACCAAAATACCAACAACCCAGAAAAAACTTAAGTATCCATTATTGTAAGTGGATAATTTTATATACAGCAGTCATGACTAATAAAGAAAATAAAAAAGAAAATATTGAGAGGAAAAGGCAAAATCTTAAGAATTCATATAATATCTGTTACTTAAAATTTTGAAACATGCAATAGATTGGTCCTAAACCGGTCATCCCTCTCACAGTCCTGGGCTGCTGGCTCCTAATCACTCACCAACCTGACTGCCTGGTCACCCCTAACTGTTCCCTCCTGCCCCCCACCAGGCTGACCACACCTCACTGCCTCTGTGTGCCAGCCTGATTGCTCCTAACTGTCCCCTGTTGGCCTAGACACCGGTAAATGCCCCCTGCTGCCATCCAGGTCACCCCCAACTGCCCCTCCAGGCTGGCCTGATTTTTCCTAACTGCCTTTCCATTGGCCTTGTTTGCCTCTTACTGACCCCCGTGTTAGCCTAATAACCCCCAAGGGCCTCCTGTATCAGCTTTGACACCCCCAACTGCAACTCCCCACAGGCCTGGTCACCTCTAACTGCCCCTCCACCAGCTGGTCACCTCTTAGAGTCCCCTCTGCCAACCTGGTCACCCCCAACTGCACTCCCTGCTGGTCTGGTTGCCTCCAACTGCTACCCTTGCCGTCTGATCACCCCTTGTGGCCACTCCCCTTGGCCTGATTTCCCTATGCAGCTTGCTATTCAGTCATTTGGTTGTCCCTCACTAATCCACCTGCCAGCCTGGTTGCCCCACACAGCCTACTGTTGAGTCATTTGATCATCCCTCACTAACCCCGCTGCCAGCCTGGTCACCCAATACAGCTTGGTTGTAGGCAGCCACCTTATAAGGGCATGAGGTGTAATTTGCATATTACCTCTTTATTATATAAGATTGGTTGCTTTTTGCATGTACTCTTTTTTTAATTTAAATTCTTTATTGTTTAAAGTATTACATGAGTCTCCTTTCCCCTTTGATCTCTCCCAGCCCATGCCATTCCCATTGGATATGCTCATATGCATGCACACAAATCCTTTGGTTGATCTCTTACCCTCATCTACCCCTGCCTTCCCTTTTAGGTTGGACAGTCTGATCCATGCTTCTATGTCTCTGGCTCTATTTTTTTTTCATTAGTTCATTATATTCCACAAATGAGTGAGATCATGTGATACTTATCTTTCTCTGACTGGCTTATTTCGCTTAGCATAATGCTCTCTAGGTCCATTCATGCTATTGCAAATAGTAAGAATTCCTTCTTTTTTACAGCAGTATAGTAGTCCATGTGAAGATTTACCACAGTTTCCTAATCCACTCATCTGCTAATAAACACTTAGGCCGTTTCCAAATATTAGATATTGTAAATAGTGCTGCTATGAACATAGGCATACATATATCCTTTCTGATTGGTGTTGCTGTTTTCTGGGATATAGTCCTAGAAGTGAGATTACTGGTTCAAGAGAGTTCCATTTTTTAATTTTTTGAGGAAATGCCATACTGTTTTCCACAATGGCTTCACCAGCCTACATTCCCACCAGCAGTGAAAGAGGGTTTCTTTTTCTCCGCATCCTCTCCAGCACTTGTCTTTTGTAGATTTGTTGATGATAGCCATTCTGATAGATGTGAGATGGTACCATTATTGTTTTGATTACTTTGAACATGTTTTCAAAAGTCTCTTGGCCTTCTGTATGTCTTCTTTCAAAAGTGTCTATTTAGGTTATTTACCCATTTTTTTTATTGGATTATTTATCTTCCTTTTTTTTTTTTTTAAGTTGTATGAGTTCCCTATAAATGTTGGAGATTAAACCCTCATCACAGATAACATTGGCAAATATGTTCTCCCATGCAGTGGGCTTTCTTGTTGTTTTGTTGATGGTTTCTTTTGCTGCACAGCAGCTTTTTATTTTGATGTAGTTTCATTTGTTTATTTTCTCCTTAGTTTCCATTATCTTAGGAGCTGTATTGGTAAAGATATTGCTACCACATATATCTGATATTTTGCCACCTATAGGATTTTATGACTTTTATGGTTTCCCATCTTATGTTTACATCCCTTATCCATTTAAATTTATTTTGTGTGTGGTGTAAGTTGGTATTCTAGTTTCACTTTTTTTCATGTATCTGTCCAATTTTCTCAACCCCATTTTTGGAGTGACTTTCTTATCTCCATTTAATGGGAATTGCACTGAATCTCTAGATGGACATTTTAATAGGTAGTAGGGACATTTTAATTATATTGATTCTACCAATCCATGAACATGGTATGTTCTTCCATTTGTTTATGTCATTTTCTATCTGTTTTTTTCAACATCCTATAGTTTTATGAGTATAGGACTTTTATCTCCTTAGTTAAGTTTATTCCTAGGTATCTTTTTTTTCTGCAATGGTAAATAGAATTGTATTTTAGGTTCTCTTTTTGTGAATTTATTATTATTATTATTATTATTATTATTATTATTATTATTAATTAACATTGACCCCTTAGCTCACTTTATTACCATCTTTTACAATAATAATAATAATAATAATAATAATAATATCTATGGAGTATTAAAGTTCCCTACTATAATTTCTGGGTATTATTTTTATATTCTGCTACATTGCCAAGTTCATTTACTAAAGTCTAGTGGTTTTTTTATTTAGTCTTTAGGGTTTTCTATGTACAATATCATGTCATCTGCAAATAATCACAATTTTACTTCTTTTTCAATTTGGATCCTTTTATTTCTTCTTCTTGTATGATTGCTATGGCTAGCAGTTCCACTACTATGTTGAACAAGAGGGGTGAAAGTGTGCATCCCTGTTTTGTTCCTGTTTTTAGGGGAAATGGTTTTAGTTTTTGCCCATTGAGTATGATGTTGGCTGTTGGTTTGTCATATGAGGCTATTATGCTGAGGTTTGATCCCTCTATTCCCATTTTGCTGAGACTTTATCAAGAAAGGGTGTTGATTTTGTCAAATGCTTTTTCTGCATCAATTGATATTATTATGTGATTTTTATCTCTCAATTTGTTTATGCGATGTATCATGTTTATTGACCTGCAGATATTGTACCGTCCTTGCATCTTTGGAATAAATCCCATTTGTTCATGGTATATGATCTTTTTAATGTAATGCTGGATCCAATTTGTTAGAATTATATTTAAGAATTTTAGCATCTGTATTCATCAAGGATATTGGCCTATAATTCTTTCTTTGTAGTGTCTTTATCTGGTTTTGAGACTAGGGTAATGCTGGCCTCATAGAAAGAGATTGGAAATGTGCCTTCCTCTTGAATTTTTTGGAATAGTCTGAGAGGTATAGGTTTTTACTCTTCTTTGAATGTTTGTTAAAACTCCCCTGAAAAGCTGTCTAGAACAGTTTTTTGTTTGCTGGAATATTTTGATTACTGTTTCAATTTCATAAGTAGTTATTGGCCTATTCAAGTTTTTTGATTCCTTCTGATTGAATTTTGGAAAATTGTATTTTTCTCGGAATATGTCCACTTTGTCTAGCTTGTCCATTTTGTTGGAGTACAGTTGTTCATAGTATTTTTTTTCAATACTTTGTATGTCCATGGGGTTGGTTGTTTCTTTATCTTTTTCATTTCTGGTTTTGTTTATTTGGGTCTTCTCTCTTTGTTTCTTGGTGAGTCTGACTAAAGGTTCATCAACCTTGTTTATCCTTTCAAAGGACCAGCTCTTAGTTTCATTGATCTTTTGCATTACTTTTATTGGTCTTTATGTTGTTTATTTCCACTCTGATCTTTATTATTTCCTTCCTTCTGCTTACTCTTGTTGCTCTCTAATTCTTTAAGTTGTAGGGTTATATAATTTATTACCATTTTTCTTGTTGTTATTATTATTTTTTGAAATAGTTCTGTAGAGCTATGAACTTCTCTTTCAGGACTGCTTTTACCGAATTCCATATATTTTGGATTATTGTATTTTCATTGTCATTTGTTTCCAGAATGTTTTTATTTCTTCTTTGATCTATTTGGTAACCAATCATTGTTTAATGGCATGCTATTAACTTCCAAGTGGTTTATTTTTTCATTGTTTTTATTGTAGTAAATTTCTAATTTTATGCCATTGTGATCTGAGAAGATGCTTAATATGATTTCAATCTTCTTAAATTTGAAGAGACTTTGCCTGTGTCCTAATATGTGGTCTATCTTTGAAAATGTTCCATGTGCACTTAAGGAGAATGTATATTCTGTAGCTTTGGGATGAAATATTCTGAAAATGTCAATTAGTTTCATCTGATCTAGTGAGTCATTTAGTATTGCTGTTTCTTTGCTGATTTTTTGTTTAGTGATTTATCCAGTGGTGTCAATGGAGTATTAAAGTCCCCTACTATGATTATATTGTTTATCTCTCCCTTGATATTGTCCAGAATTTTTTTTAAATGTATTTGGGTACTCCTATGTTGAGTGCATATATGTTTACTAGAGTTATATATTCTTGTTGAATTGTTATCTGTCATATTCTGAAGTGGCTCTTCTTATCTCTACTTTTGGCCTTCACTTTGAGGTCTATTTGTCAGATATAAGTATTGCTACCCCAGCTTTATTTTCATTTCCATTTGCCTAAAATTTTTTTCACCCCTTCATTATCAGTCTGTGTGAGTCCTTTGTTCTAAGGTGGCTGTCTTGTAGGCAGTAAATATGTGGGTCATGTTTTCTAATCCATTCACCTACTCTAAGTCTTTTGATTGGAGCATTTAATGCATTAACATTTAACATTATACTTTTTTTGTCACTATTTTTATTCTTTATGCCTGTGTTTCTTCTTCCGTTTCTATTTCTTTCTTTTATTACAGTCCATTTAGCATTTCTTGCATTGAGCACAGATCACATTTGATGATTCATTTGTAAACTTTTCAAAATATCTATAAAAGAAAACTGAAATATTTCTATTAGCTTTATTTTCAACGTTAATTTAAATGCCACAAATATGATTCATTAAGCACTAGGTCTGGAAAAATAAAGTCATCATTAAAGCGATGGAACTTTATTCTGGACTGGCTAGTTTGGTTGACTGAGATGATATGTGCCCTAATTGAGAAAACAAAATAAAACTGGGTTATCTTTAGAGATGATCTTACTCATTGATACCAAGGGATTATAGTGTTATTTCATCTTCATCCTTGGGGGAGCAGCCTTGATCCCTTAGCTCGCTTTATTACCATCTTTTACAATAAATCCATTGTTGACAGCCATTTAGAGAGCAATGATAATAATAGTTAATATTTAGAGAGCTTTTATTATTTGCAGTACTGTGATTAACACTTTGCATGGATTATCTTATATGATTTTAACAACCTATGAGGAAGAAGCTATTATTATTTACTTTTTTAAAGATGAAGGAATCCAAGCTTAGAAGGGCCAGCAAACTATCAAAGAAAAAAAAAAACTCTAAGCAAATGATAGCATTATCCTAAATTAACTTATACATCAAAAAGATTTCATTTTGAGTTTGGAAAATATTACAGCAGAATAAGTTTATGTTTGATTGGCAAAGTAATCTGAAAAGAAGTTGAAAATGATGCTCGCTCCTGGAAGAAAAAGAACTATGGATATGTGGTAGGGGCAGAACTACATACCTTGAGGGTTCCTGAGAAAGAAATCAAATTCTAAATAATCAGAAACAAGACAGAGCAATATGAGAAGGAAAATGGGGGATATGGGATAGATTTTGGATGTACATGGCATTGTCACAGGGAAGGTACATATGGATGATTTGTTCCTGAAGCTTGTGGGGCTAGTTGTGGGTAAGGGTAGCAAAGGGAATTCCAGGAAAATCGGATAACTAACTATGAAGAGAAATGCTACAAAACTCTCCTATGTCAAACCAGGAAAGAAAAAGAATTTTAGATGAAGTGAACATTTTGGTCGACTGAAGGGGTTTGGTAAGTCTCAATTATCACGTGAAGCTTACATGTTTAACATTGTATACATGCTAGGGCAGTGCTATTCAATAGAACTTTCTCCCTAGTCCAGGTCCAATTGGGATAGGTTTACATTAAAACAGATTTTTTTCTTTAAACTTCTGTTTGTACCCATCATACAACCCTCTCTCTTTCTGTCCCAACTTTTTCTTCTCTTCTCCATTGACCTCTTTTTCTCTTTGTCCTGAAACCTGATTTTACAATTAATTATCCAATACAACTTTCTCATTCTGCACTGTTATGCCCCTTGCACTAAGTTAATACTTTTTTGTTCCTAATTCTAAAATCTATGTATTTTTTTCTCGTTTAGCTTTTCCCCTGGCATTTCTTCCTTTATTAAAACTTCACCTCATGCCTTTATACTCTTCTAGATTTGCACTTTGTCCTTCTCACTTGTTCCCTTTCCAGGAAATCTGATCTCTATGGACAACATATCAAGAGGTCCTCTTAAGTTCTAGAGAGCTTTCTGTGAGAAGCCTGCTGGAAAAGATCAAAGGAAGAGAGTTCAGTGAATTCAGTCCCATTTCCCCCACAGAAGGATCACCTCTTGACCAAGCAGCTTTCCATACAAGGCTCTCTCTTTGACTTCCAAAAACCATATTTCTTTGCCCAATTTAGGCCTAAGGATGGTAATAGTTTAGCTATTTCTAGTTCTGGACTTTGGTAATAGTTCCTGTGATTTTTTTTTTTAAATAAATTTAATGATTTTTTACAAAGAGGAAGGGAGAGGGATAGAAAGTCAGAAACATCGATGAGAAAGAGACATCAATCAGCAGCCTCCTGCATGCCCCACTCTGGAGATGTGCCCGCAACCAAGGTACATGCCCCTAACCGAAATCGAACCTGGGACCTTTTAGTCCACAGGCCGACGCTCTACCCACTGAGCCAAACCGGTTTCGGCGTTTCTGTGATTTTTTGTACTGTGCCCACACCTTGGTAAATAGTTCATTTGTTATATCCTCTTCTAATTATTCTATTTGGAACATGTCATCAATTTGCTTTTGGGACTCTGACTGAATCAATTGTTTTAAGGCATTTTTTTCCCCTCTATTTCACACTTTCCTGATTTAGTTGGTACGAGGCACCCACTTATTTATCATGTAATCATTACTCTGTTTTAACCTTTAGTCCATTAAAGAGTTTATAGAATAAAAATATTTCAAGATTGAAAGTCTAACATTCCAGTGTTATCTTTGCCATATACTAGCATATGATCATCAATAGATCACTTTATTTCCTCCAAACCTCTTTTTAAAATTTATAAAATGAGAAGTTATGTTACATGATCTCTAAGATTATCTTCTAGCTTTAAGGTTCTATCATTTCATAAAATAAGGATATATGTTTTATTAATCTCATTGACTGCTTAATTATAGCCTATACTTTATTGTGACTTTGTTGAGGACTATTTATTTGAGAAAAATTATATATATATATATATAGTTGATTCCAGAAAGGAAGAGAGAAATGGAAATATCAATGATGAGAGAGAATCATTGATCAACTACCTTCTGCATGCCTCATACTGGGAATTGAGTCTACAATCTGGGCATGTGCCCTGAACAGGAATCAAAGCATGATGCTTAACCACTGAGCCACACTGGCTAGGCACTTTTTATATTAGGAATGAAAAATTTAAATGAACGAAAACAAGCCTAAATGATTTCAAAGCAAAAAATCCTATATAATAAAACTCAAATATGCAAATCGAATGAACAGTTGAAGGACCAGTCACTATGATGCATGCTGACCACCAGGGGGAAGATGCTAATGCAGGAGCTGCCCCCAGGTAGTCAGTGCACTCCCACAGGGGGAGTGCAGTTCATCCAGAAGCCAGGCTCGTGGCTGGCGAGCATAGTGGCAGTGGCAGGAGCCTCTCCTGCCTCTGCTGCAGATGGGTGGTAAGGAGCAAGCGGTCCCGTATTGTAAGAGCCCCAGACTGAGAGAGGGATATCTGCTTGCCGGCTTACTCCTGATACTCCAAGGAGACCTGGACTGTGAGAGGGTACACGGGCTGAGGGGACCCCAGTGCATGGTTTTCATGCACCAAGCTTCTGGTTCCAATATAAAACACAGAATAAATAACTGTTTTTTTGTGTAGCTTTGAATTTGAAATTTAAATAATAATATTCTATTACAAACTAGAAGCAAAAGAAGAAAGTAACATGAAGTAAACATTGATTCTATGTACTTTGAACTTCAGATTCAATGAATACAATTTACTTAGATTTTCTAGCATGGGATATGGGAAGAGCCAGTTGCTGTAAATTTTATCTATAAAAGATTTAGTTGGCAGTTAACTTTTCCATTTCATTTTCTTCTTATAGCTTTAGAAGAGAAGAGATAATTTTTTGAGTTACATAACATTCTAAAAGAGAGAAAGACACTCACCACTGAATAGTCAGATCTCAGGAAATATTTGTCTATATTTTGGCTTAAGGATATAAGATTGAGTGATTTTAAAATGGGACTTTTGATCATTGTTTCACTGAACTTATATTAAAAATACCAGACTATATAATATGACAATAATTTCAAAAAATGGTTGAACATCTATCTTTAGTTGTAAGGTGTTTTTCTCCAAAGAAGTCAAGCAAATGCACATGTTAATAAAATTATTTATTTTTGATAGCTCCAAAAAGAGAAAAATGTCTGTAGTGTTCAAAATCTAAATTCCATATTTGAGGCAGACTCATGCCGCCATGCAATTGGCCACAGAATTCAGTTTCTGTCATGGAATTTGCCCTGTGGAGATCACGGTGCAGTTACACTCTCATGTGGCAGACAGAGAGGCAAGCGGGAGTATTGCATTTGCTTTGCTTTGGCTCTGGCTTAGGAAAATTGTTCAGGCAATTGCTCTTTGTAGCATGTAATGCTGTTAGTTCCTATTGCACTGCTAACAGCCCCTCATCCCCAAATAGACCGCAAAGCAGATGGAAGAAAGAAAAAAAACTTTACTGTTATTAAGCATGTTGGTCAATTAATCAGTAGAGCTGTAGCTTTGCAGTCCCACCTCCTGAGATGGTATGGATTGGAAGATGGCAGTGGGAATAATCTCCTCAATGTGGAGCTAGATATTAATCAGCATTGAGCTAACATTTCTTTTCTAATTCAAATAGATATTTTTAAAAGAAATAAAGTGAAAATTAGAAAAGATAGAAAAAGAATGGGAGAAATATACATTTATTTGTGGGAGCCCCTTTCCATGTCCCGCGTGGTTCAGGGTTCCTGGTTCAGGGTTCGGGTTCTGAAGGAGGCCACCCGCAAATGAAATGAGAGACTAGAAAATATTAATTTGGTGATATTGGCGGGGGGGCAGGCGGGAGCCTTCCTCTAGTGGAAAGGACTACCACTTGCTCTGGCCTTTTTCTCCCTTTTATTAAGGCTTTGGGACACACCCATAGCCTTTAGGCAGGAAATAGCAAAACAGAAATTAACATGACACAAACAGGTAGAGGCTGCTTCAGCTAACAATGTTTCAACTAAACAGTGAGTGATTAGCTTTGATCTTTCAGAGCAGTTAAGGTTGACCAGCCTTCTGGCCTCCTGTTTGCATCTATTTAGTAAGAACAATGTTTGGTTTCTGACATTTATTGTAATAATTTTGTGTTAAATGTGTGAATGTCTATTTTATACTTTTAAGAATTGATACAAAACAAGATACTCCTGCTAAATTCAAGTCAGCAAAATGAGGAGCTGACTTTGAAATTTGATCAGCTTCTTGGTGGCATATATAATGTTGACAGTAATCTCCATTTTTGGCATGATAACCACTGTATCTGATGGAGGTCAGTGTGTCATGCAGATGGTGACACAGGTGGCCATAAAGGCTGAGAACACACACTTTTTTTTAAAATACATTTTATTGATTTTTTACAGAGAGGAAGGGAGAGGAATAGAGAGTTAGAAACATCAATGAAAGAGAAACATCGATCAGCTGCCTCCTGCACACCCCCTACTGACACACACTTTTTTTTTTAGGCAGGAAATAACAAAACAGAAATTAACATGAAACAAATAGGTAGAGGCTGCTTCAGCTAACAATGTTTCAACTAAACAGTGAGTGATTAGCTCTGATCTTTCAGAGCAGTTAAGGTTGACCATCCTTCTGGCCTCCTGTTTACATCCATTTAGTAAGAACAATGTTTGGTTTTCGACATTTATTGTAATATTTTTGCTTTCATAAGCAAAGCTTTGTAAAGGTGTTATCCTTTGGAAATGATTTAGAGGAAAATCATGGCTTGAATTTATTTTTATATGTAATGAGTTAATTTTAAATATATGTTAAAGCAGAACATTCAATATAACAGAAACAGAAAGCAATTCATTACTAATTTCACTTATTCAATGGGCAAATTACTAAGACAAGAAATAGAAAAGGAAAGTTTTCACAAGTCATGCCTACTAAGGTAGTTTTCACATAGGCAGTAGAGTGAGAGAGATGTAGTTTTCTCCTAAGTAAAAAAGGCAATAAGGAGGTTCACTTATTTTTTATTGTTCACTGAAAGTCTAATAATGCTAGCCTCTAATGGTTTATTTTACTGAACTTAGTAATGAAATTAATTTTCCTTGTCTATCCAACCAATTTGTTGGTTTTTTTCTCAAACTAAACCTTATGAGAATATTAATCCCTCAAGACTATGTAAAGATGGAACAAAAAAGAAGAGTAAAGACTTTTCCACTAAATCACCTGATTAATCTTACATAATCTTAAATAGAACAAAAAAATAAAATTTGTGTTTACCTTGACAATTCAAAACCATGCCAATGCCTGAGCATGCTCTCAAACCTATTACTAATTTAAAGAAAAGCACCCTATAAACTTTATTTTACCTGAAACAAAACACTTTACTAATTGCCCCACTGAGGGGAGATAGTCAAAAACTCATCAACCAAAATGTATATCAAGTTTGCCTGTTCTGAGAGGGGCCACTATGATCTGGATTCTGCCTCTATCACAAACCAGACACTTCTATCCCATTATTAAATGGTGCCAAACTATTCATCTCAAAACCCCGAGTATCTAACAAGCTAGCAGGACTCTTTTAAGTTTTTTTTTTTAATTAAATCTTTATTATTCAGATTATTACATTTGTTTCTCTTTTTTCCCCTCCATAACACCCCTCCACCCAGCTCCCACCCCTCCCTCTGCCCTTAGCTCCCTCCCATTGATCTCATCCATAGGTGTATGATTTTTGTCCAGTCTCTCCCTGTACACCTCTCACCCCTTTTCCCCTGAGAATTATCAGTCTATTCCCTTTCTGTGCTCCTGATTCTATTCTATTAGTTTACACTAATTTATTCTGTTCATCAAATTTTTAATTCACTAATTTTTAGATTCACTTATTGATAGATATGTATTTGTTGTTCATAATTTTTTGTCTTTTACCTTTTTCTTCTTCCTGTTCTAAAAGAGTACCTTTCAGCATTTCATATAGTACTGGTTTGGAGTTGATGAACTCCTTTAGTTTTTTCTTATCTGTGAAGCTCTTTATCTGCCCTTCAATTCTGAATGTTAGTTTTGCTGGATAGATTATTCTTGGTTGTAGGTTCTTGCTATTCATCACGTTGAATATTTCTAGCCACTGCCGTCTGGCCTGCATCGTTCCTGTTGAGAAATCAGCTGACAGTCGTATGGGTGCTCCCTTGTAGGTAATGAACTGTTTTTCTCTTGCTGCTTTTAATATTCTCTCTTTGTCTTTTGCTCTTGGTATTTTAATTATGATGTGTCTCAGTGTGGTCCTCTTTGGATTCCTTTTATATGGGGTTCTGTGTGCTTCCTGGACTTGTAAATCTATTTCTTTTACAGATGTGGGAAGTTTTCAGTCATTATTTCTTTAAACAGGTTTTCAGTATCTTGCTCTCTCTCTTCTTCTGGCACCCCCACAATTCTGATGTTGGCACGTTTGAAGCTGTCCCAGAGTCTCCTTACATTATGTTCACATTTTTTGATTCTTTTCTCTTCTTGCTTTTCCAGTTGAGTGTTTTCTGCTTCTTTATATTTCAAATTTTTGACTTGATTCTTGCCTTTTTCTAGTCTGCTGTTAGGACTCTGTATAATATTTTTTATTTCAGTCAGTGTATGTTTAATTTCTAGTTGGTTCTTTACCATCTTTAGTTGGACCTTTATCATCTCTAGTTGGCTCTTTTGCATCTCTAGTTGGTCCTTTTTCATCTCCTCTTGGGACTTGATAAATTTATCCATCTTTTCTAGGATATTCTTGAAAAACCTTATAAGCGTGGTTTTGAACTCTATATCCAGTCTTTTTTTTCCCTCCATTTCTTTTGTTTGTGATCCCTTCTTTTGTCTAGGTATTTTCACTATGCCGGGGAAACTTCTGTGTTGAATTCAGCCTTATCATACCAGACGCAAAGCCGCAGAAGCCTCTGTTGAGCTTGGGAGGGGTGGAGTCTCAGGGCTTAAGGGACCGCCTTGTTTTCCAGTTGGCCCCGCCCTCAGTGGCCCCTGAGTCTCACGTGACTGGGTAATGGCTGGAGTGGTCCTTGTGCGCGCGCCCGCAGTGTTTCTAGACCGCTGCCTTTCCAGCTCCCCTGCTCGCCAGGACCACAGGAGTCTAGGTCTCCAGGGTTTCGCCCAAAACAGGGGCCCAGTGGACTCAGAAGTGGCACAGTTGGGAGGGTCTGTCTCCCGCCCACTCACAAAAGCCAGGGGCACAATCAGCAGTCTGTCCTTCACGCAGCACCGTGAGCGACCAGACCTCCGATCTTTTGTGACTCCCCTAAGTTTCCGTGTACCTCTCCCTTTTCACAGTCCAAACTCACCCCGTATGAGTTTCGGCTGGATCTGGGGTTTAGTGTCGTAAGATAAGGGGTTCAATGCCATTGGGAGTCTCCGTTTCCCTCCTGCCAGAGAAAGCCAGCCAGGTACTCGGGCACCCTCTCTCTCCATGCGCGTCTCCGTACCTCAGCTTTTTGCAGCTCCTCTGGGTTTCTGTGAGCCCCTCTCTTTCCTTCTAGTTGTAGAACTTACACTCAGCCAGCTTTGCTGTCATTCTGGATGATGTTTGTTCTGTCTTTTAGTTGTAGTTTTGAAATTGTTGTGCGCAGCAGCAGTGTAGGTATTTACCTATGCTGCCATCTTGGATTCTCTCCTCCTTTAAGGTGGATTCCTGATCAGAACCAGTTTTCTTTAACAAATATATAAATAACTTCAGACTCCTGAAATTGATTCAAAATAAATCAGCCATGACCATTACTGCCAACTGAGACCATTGGAAAGGGGCTCTGGAATAGTGTAATTAGTTGCCATTGCATGGCTGCAAGCCTACAATTTTCCTCCTAACTCTGACACTGGCTTGCCAAAGTATTTGCATGCAAACTCATGATAATTGATCCCCTTCTGTGTCAAGTGTCTTTATAACTCTAAAAATTAAAGATGCAAAGTTTCTCGAGTGGATTGGGTAGGCAATTTTATTCCAATTTTATTATTACAATGGGTCCATAATATGCATGGAGTGTCTCTTTCTGATTAGCCATGCCTCAGCAGTTATCCACTCTATTTCTATGTTCATCTGTTTTCCCCTCTTCAGTTTTTCCTCCTCTTCCAATCCAGGCTGTCCTCATTTTCTGAGAAAAATGGAAGAGGCTGCTTGCATAAAGTAACTAGCTATTCAAATTAGCTATGCAAAATCAGGGTTGGTTAAGGCAAGATGGTATCCCCTACAAAATAAGCTGTCTTTATCACACATAAAAATTTATAGCTATCACTTCAAAGATTGGAGGAAAATTCCATGTTCAAATGAAAACTTACTCATTAAAATATATTTTCTTAATTCTCTTAGGTTATAGAAAATGAGGCAAATAAAAAAATTAGCTTATTTAGTAGACTGAAGTGACAAAAATATTCTTAGATAATTTTAGTACATTTTATGTACATTAGATATAATTTAAGGAGCAAGTTATTTAGTCACAAGATTATTGTTTTCTTTAGTTTTTTTTAAATATTCTTGTTTTTGCTCCATTTCCTCTTAGAGTCAACAGTTTTGTCCTTAATTGTATATTAGAATGTATAATATTTATATTATTGGTCCCAAAGTGAAACAATGAAGACCAAAATTGCCCTTTACTGTAGGAACAGTTATAAAGTAATGATAATATCTAACTCTGTAACAAATGCATTGGGTGACATTTTTAGTCCCCAGGCCCATTGTCTGAACCTGAATTAAAACCACTGTGTAACAAGAGGTCTTTTCCCTAGCAGCAGTTGAAAAATCTTATTGGAAGTAGCTCAGAAAATCAAACTCCAAAGACTCTAATTAAAAGAATACAGAGAATCCAAGATGGCAGCATAGGTAAACACCTACACTGCTGCCTCACACAACAATTTCAAAACTACAATTAAAAGAAGGAACGGACATTATCCAGAGCCACAGGAAAGCTGGCTGAGTGGAAGTTCTACAACTAGAAGGAAAGAGAGGGGCTCAAAGAGACCCAGAGGAGCTGCAAAAAGCTGTGGTACTGAGACGTGCGTGTGCAGAGAGCGGGTGCCGGAGAACCTGGCTGGCTTTCTCTGGCGGGAGGGAGATGGAGACTTTCAATGGCATTGAACCTCTTATCCTACGACACTAAACCCCAGATACAGCCGAAACTCATATGGGGCAGTTTGGACTGTGAAAAGGGAGAAGTGCACGGAAATTTAGGGTAGTTGCAAAAGATCAGAAGTCTGGTGGCACGCACAGCACTGCGTGCAGAGGACCGACTGCTGATTGTGCCATTGGCTTTCACAAGTGGGTGGGAGACAGACCCTCCCAACTGCGTCACTTCTAACTCCACTAAACCCCAGTTTCAGGAGAAACCATGGGACCCAGACTCATATGGTCCCGGAGTGCAGGGGAGCTGGAAAGGCAGCAGTCTAGAGGCACTGTGAGAGAAAGCAAGTGTGCGTGCACAGAGACCACTCTAGCGATTACCCAGTCATGTGAGACTCAGGGGCCGGGGAGGGTGGGGCCGACTGGAAGGCAAGGCGGTCCCTTAAGTCCTGAGATTCCACCCATCCCAAGCTCAACAGAGAGGCCTCTGAAGTTTTGCAAGTCCGGTGTCATAAGGCTGAATCCAACACAAATTCTCCCAGCATAGTGAAAATGCAGAGACAAGGGAAGGGATCACAAGAAAAAGAAATGGAGGAAAACAAACGACTGGATATACAGTTCAAAACCACGCTCATAAGGTTTTTCAAGAATATCCTAGAAAAGTTGGATAAAATTAGCGAGACCCAAGAGGAAATGAAAAAGAACCAACTGGAGATGAAAAAGGACCAACTAGAAATTAAACATACACTGACTGAAATAAAAAATATCATACAGAGACCTAACAGCACACTAGAGGAAGGCAAGAATCAAGTCAAAAATTTGAAATATAAAGAATCAGAAAACACTCAACTGGAAAAGCAAGAAGAGAAAAGAATCCAAAAATGTGAAGATAATGTAAGGAGCCTCTGGGACAACTTCAAGCGTACCAACATCAGAATTGTGGGGATGCCAGAGGAAGAGAGAGAGCAAGATACTGAAAACCTATTTAAAGAAATAATGACTGAAAACTTTCCACATCTGGTAAGAGAAATAGACTTAACATTCCAGAACCCCATATAAAAGGAATCCAAAGAGGACTACACCAAGACACATCATAATTAAAATACCAAGAGCAAAAGACAATGAGAGAATATTAAAAGCAGCAAGAGAAAAACAGTTAATTACCTAAAAGGGAGCACCCATATGACTGTCAGCTGATTTCTCAACAGAAACGATATAAGCCAGATGGGAGTGGCAAGAAATATTCAACGTTATGAATAGCAAGAACCTACAACCAAGAATAATCTATCCAGCAAAGCTATCATTCAGAATTGAAGGGCAGATAAAGGGCTTCACAGATAAGAAAAAGCTAAAGGAGTTCATCAACTCCAAACCAATATTATATGAAATGCTGAAAGGTACTCTTTTAGAAGAGGAAGAAGAAAAAGATTAAAGTCAAAAAATTATGAGCAACAAATATGTATCTATCAACAAATGAATCTAAAAATTAAGTGAATTAAAAATTTGATCAACAGAATAAACTGGTGAATATAATAGAATCAGAAGCACAGAAAGGGAGTGGACTGATAATTCTCAGGGGGAAAGGGGTGAGGGGTGTACAGGGAGAGATTGGAAGAAAATCATACACCTATGGATGAGGTCAACCAGAGGGAGGTAAGGTTACAGAGAAGGGTGGGAGCCAGGTGGAAGGGGAGCAATGGAGGGGGAAAGAAGAGAAAGAAATGTAATAATTTGAATAATAAAGACTTAATTAAAAAATATGGAACAAGGAAAAAAAGAATACAAATTTTGTCACAAAATGACTAAAAACATATGGACATTTATTTTATTTCACAGGAAAATGTGGTTCGCTGATTTTAAAAAGAAGGCTCTGTGAATGAAACCATGAAAACTGCATTGGGGAAGTAACTTTAATCAAATTCCACAGTTTAGAATATCTTAAAGATGACTCACTCTAGCTATTTCCAAAACTGAGAGGGTTTTTTTTTTTTTCCTGTTGTGATTTATTCCTATAATTATCAATGGAAACATTCTGATCCTTTGTATCACACGTGGAAATCTATGGAAGTACATGAAAATTGAACCCAAATCTGAGGTCACTGGGAGTCTGACATTAAAAACACTGGCTATTTACAGAAGCTCAAATTTTTCTTCCATGATTTGTTGCAAGGTAAACCACTGGCTCATTCAGGAAGCTCTTCTGACACTAAAGTGCTCTGAAGGAATTTGTTCTGTGGCTGATTGACAGCTATTCAATAAATCTTCAAAATGATTGTTCATGAGAATATATACATTAGTTATTAGCTCTAAAATTTGTCTTTCTAGGTTAATATGTCTAAAAAATTCAAACATTTTATTCTTATTTCTGGTCCTCCATCTCATTATTGTAATATGTAAAAAATCTAAATATGAATTTAATTATTGTCAAATGATACCATTTGATTACTTCCGGGCTCTAAGGATAACTTACCCTTATGAATTCTTCACAGTGAGCTCTTATACTGGCAGGGGCTTATTTTGGTGATAAGCACTTGATGTCAGTGCCCAACATTACTCATCAATAAAATACTTTTGTTGGAGGGGAGCCAGAGTAGAGCCCAGCAGAGGTTAAAGTCCAGCAGGTGGAGCTCAGCAGCAATGTGGGGACTACTGTTGCTTGCTCTTTTTCTTTCTTCTTCTCTCCAGGGAGGAGGTCAAGGTACAGAGAAAGCCACTCAGGACTTCCTGTAGCAGATGGAAAGAACAAATAAAGCAGAGAAGATGAGCAAGATGGTGGCATAGGTAAACACAGTACTCACTGCTCCCACAACCACATTGAAATTACAACTAAAATACAAAACAACCATCATTCAGAATCACCTGAAATATAGCTTAACAGAATTCCTACGACTAGGGAATTAAAGAAGAAGCACATTGAGACTGGTAGGAGAGGTGGAGAGGTGCGGTAGTGTCAGAGTACTTACTCCATGATCTTGCTCAACTACACCAACTGTGGGGGCACAGGTCCTCTGCTAAGAACTGAACCTTCATAGATGCCGGGTATTAGATTGAGAAGATATGAGCAGTAATAGGCATATAAGAGAGAGCTTATTGTAGACCAAGTAGCCATTGCTACCAAGAAGCCATTAGACAAAGCAGTTTTTCAAAATAGCCTTACAAAGTAGCCACAGGAAACATAGGAGCCGTTGCTAATACAGTAGCAAAACACAGAAGTCCTTGTAAACATAGTAGCCGTCGCTAACAAAGCAGCCTGACCAAGCAGGTGCCACCAGTTGGTCAGTAACACATCTTTATACCAACTTAGACAAAATAAGCTTCTTGCCAAATAGTGACATCAGTATCTGGGTTATAGAATGGTACACCTGGGTAGTACATAGAGTAAGATTGCTGTGTCCTTGCTCAGATTAATCTTAAACATCTTCTGTACTCTGATTAGGGTTCCCATGATCCAATTGTCCTTGAACATCCGGCATATTCTGATTAGGGTTCCCACAGGTGAAATAATGGAACTGGCTCTATTTAAACCACATATGGTGGTTTAAAATCAGCAAAGGTATGCCGAAACCAGTTTGGCTCAGTGGATAGAGCATCGGCTTGTGGACTGAGAGGTCCTGGGTTCGATTCCGGTTGGGGGCATGTACCTTGCTTGTGGGCACATCTCCACCAAGGGACGTGCAGGAGGCGGTTGATCGATGTCTCTCTCTCATCGATGTTTCTGACTTTCTGTCTCTCTCCCTTCCTCTCTGTAAAAAATCAATAACATATATTTTAAAAAATAAATAAAATCAGCAAAGGTATCTTGGCTATGGAGGTCCCCCAGCCCCAACCCAGGCCCCTCAATCTAGGCGTTCAGTGCTAGGAAGAGAAGCCCCAAAAACTTTGGGCTGTAAAAACCAGCAGGGATTGTGGCTGAGTAACACAGAGGCTGCTGGAGCCCACTCATTCCTTTTAAAGGGCCCTCACACTGACTTACTCAGATTCTTTCCTTCTGAGCTCAAGTGCTGGATCAGCAGCCCAAAAGAAGCCTGAAACATTCAAAGAGGAACTAACTTGTCTGGAATTAGGGTGAGAGCTGGAGGCGCAGCACAGAAGTGCTGAAAGAGGCCAGTGTTTCTTTGCTAATCCCTCCCCACCCCAGAGCCAGCAGTCAGAGGCCATATTATGAGTCTATCAATCTGGTTCACATTTTTCATACCCACCCGCTGCTGTTGGTTCCCTAGATCATGCCCACCCTACTTGAAAGTTCATCCAAGCCATTTCCAGTGGCTTTTCCATACAATTGGCCTTTTTTTGCCTCCTGCTTTGAACTTTCCTAAAATCTCTTAAACAAACAGCAGCTGGCATCAGTGTGCATCATACCTCTCAATAAGTGGCCCTAGGCCTGGTGTTAACAGCAGCCCACCTTGTTTCATAGTTTGGCCTTACCTTGGCACCACCAACCTCAATACAAGTAGTAGCCATCTTTAGATTGTTGTGTAGCTCATGCTGGGTGGCCATGGGAGGACACAGGCAAAGGTGACCTTGCACTTTTTGGGGGTCCCATAACAAGTGCACTTGATGGACAACTCCCACCACACCAGATTACAACCATACCACCTCCAGAAGTGATATATTCAAGGGTGGGACTTGGTGAGTGCCAAAGCCCCAATGAAGCAAATCTTGCTCCAAAAGGGTGTGTCCTGCACAGCAGCTCTTCCACTGCAGTCACAGCTACTCCTCAAAAATGATCCTACCTAGTGATGCCAACAGCAATCAAGGCTCAACTACAATAGGACAGTGTACTTGGAGAGGCTGAGACACAAGGCCCTATAGGACACCTACTACACAAAGACACTATACCAAGCCTGGGAGCCATAGCAGATCTACTCAATACATAGAAATAAACACAAGAAAGTAGCCAGAATGTTGAGACAAAGAAACACACCACAAATGAAAGAACAGGGGAAATCTCCAGAAAAAGAACTAAATGAAATGGAAGCAAGAAAATTATCAGATACACAGTTGAAAACAATGGTTATAAGGATGCTCAAGGAACTTACTGAGAACTTCAAGGAACTTAGTGAAAACAACAACAACATAAAAAAGGACCAGTCAGAAATGAAGAATGCACTAATTGAAATAAAGATTAATTTACAGAGAACCAACAGTAGAGGACACTGAGAATAAAATCAAGAATTTGGAATATAAGGAAGCAAAAAATACCCAATCAAAAGAGCAAAGAGGAAAAAGAATCCCGAAATATGAAAATAGTATACGAGCCTCTGGGACAACTTCAAGAATACCAACATCTACATAATGGGGGAGCTGGAAGGAGAAAAGAGAGAGGAAGAAATTTAAAATCCATTTAAAAAACTAATGACAGAAAACCATCCTTACCTGTTGAAAGAAATAGACATACAGATATAGGAAGCACAGAGTCCCAAACAAGAGGTACCCAAAGAGGCCCATACCAAGACATATCATAATTAAAATGCCAAAGATTAAAGACAGAAAATCTTAAAAGCAGAAAGAGAAAAGCAGTTTGTAAGACAAGCAATAACAAGTATTAAGAGAGGTTATGGATAAAAGGGAACCCCCATCCACTGCTGGTACAACAGAATATAGACTGGTACAACCACTATGAAAAGGAGTCTGGAAGTTCCTCCATAAATTGAGAATAGAGCTGCCTTAATACCCAGCAATCCCTCTCCTGTGTATCTATCTGAAAAACTGAAATATATGTATCTCTATGTTCATTGCAGCATTATTCATGGGGGTCAAGACATGGAAATAACCAAAGTGTCCTGTGATAAAAGATTAGATAAAGAAGATGTGATACACATACACAATGGACTACTATTCAGCCATAAGAAAGGATGAAAGCGCACCATTTGCAACAACATGGGTGGACCTTGAGAATATTATGCTAAATGAAATAAGTCAATCAGAAAAAGCTAAGAATCATATGATTTCACTCATATGTGGGATATAAAACTGAAACTCATGAACACAAACAGCAGTGTGGTGGTTACCAGAGGGAAAAGGCTGTGGGGAGGAAGGGGTCCTAATATATGGTGATAGGAGAAGAATTGACTTTGGGTAGTGAGCACACAATGTAATATACAAATATTTCTAACATAGAAATCTACATCTGAAACCTACCTATGTATATAAAAGACTAAGTGACCTACTGTCCATGTGTCCAACCATCTGACTGACCAACCAGCCAGTACATATAATGAACACTGGCAATTTAAAAATAAACATTGACTTGCACATGCATGATACATATAAAGCTTTCACTGGCACCAATTGCATATGAGTGTTTAGATCTGTCATTGTTGATTGTGAATTTGATTGACACTTTTATTATAGAGAAAGGGCAAACACTGATATTAAAATATTTCTTCTAATTAATTTCCTTTCAATGTCCACAAATTCCTGCACCAGGCCACTAGTAAATTTAATTTAAAAATAAATTTAAAAATAAATGAAATTAACCGAGATAAAAAAGAAAAAGAAAAAAAGGAAAGCAGTTAGTTACCTACAAGGTAGTAACCATACAACTGTCAGCTCAGATCTCAACAGAAACTTTGCAAGCCAGAAAGGAGTGAGTGACAAGAAATATTCAAACTGATGAAAAGCAAGGACCTACAAGGAAAATTATTCTACTCTTCAAAGTTATAATTTAGAATTGAAGGTCAAATAAAGAGCTTCCCAGATAAGAAAAAGCTAAAGGAGTTCATCACCACCAAACCAGTATTATATAAAATGTTAAAGGGTCTTCTAGATGATGAAGAAGAAAAAAATACAAAATATGAACAATAAAATGACAATACATACATATCTATCAACAATTGAATTTAAAAATCAAAATAAATGAACAAATAGAACAAAAACATAGATACAGAGAACATTTTGATGGTTGCCAGATGGGAAGGGAGTTTGGGAGGATGTGTGAAAAAAAGTGAAGGGATTTAGAAGTATAAATTAATAGTTATAGCCCAATTGCAAATGGCTCAATGGTTGTTCATTGAACTATAAACCAGGAGGTCATAGTTCAATTCCTTGTCAGGGCACATGACTAGCTTGCAGGCTTGATCCCCAGTGTAAGGTGTGCAGAAGGCAGCCAATCAATGATTCTCTCTCATTGTTGATGTTTCTACCTCTTTCCCTCTTCTTTATTCTCTGAAATCAATAAAAAAAATAAATTAGTAGTTATAGTGTACTCATGGGGGTCTAAAGTACAGTTTAGGGAATATCCTATCTAATAAAGAGGGGAAATACTAATTGACTATCACACCCTCACAAAGATGGCAGCGCCTACAGCCAATAAGGAGAGAATATGCTAATTGACTGCCATGCCTTCAAAGATGGTGGCGCCCACAACCACAAGATGGTGGCACCCAGTCCCCTCAGCCCTATCAGGGTGGCAGGTGCATGGTACGGCCAGGGTCACTCCCAGGTGGGTCTGTCCAGCCATTCTGCATGCCTGCCTCTGGAGTTCTCCAGTCCCCTCAGCCCCTAGCCACCTAGGACCAGCCCGAGGCATAGGCAAGCCTCATATGACAGCTGCCCAGCAGCCTAGGGATGGCCCAAAGCGCAGGCAAGCTTTGGATGGCTGCTGCCCAGCCAATGCCCGAGGTGCAGGCAAACCTTGGATATGGTGGCTGCCCAGTCACCCAGGGCCACCCAAGGCTCAGGTAACCAGAGCTGACAGAGACTTGCACTGCCAGCAGTGGCAGCAGTAGAGATGTGATGGAGGCATCACCTTCTCCTAATTGCCAGGTCACCTCTCGCCCCCGAGGGCTCCTGAACTGTGAGAGAGGGCAGGCTGGGATGAGGGACCCCCACTCCAGTGCATGAATTTTTATGAACTGGGCTTCTAATAGTCAATAATATTCTAACAAATAATGGGTATGAGATTTTTCATACTTAATAAGTTTTATAATGTTCAATCAATGGGGTATGTACCTGAAACTAATATAATATTGTATGTCAGCTGTAATTAAAATATATACATATATATATACACACATACACACACACACACATATATATATATATATATATATTTAGGGCTTAAAATTGAAAATATTTGTGTGGTAATACTGGAAAATAAGTTTTTATTAAATTATACATTGCAAATTTTCTTATACATACAATTGAATTTTATATTCATTAATAATTTTTAATTGAATGAGAAATATAACATCATAATAAGGATAATTTTTTCTTACTAACACTAATGAGGAAAACATTGAAGAATGATGTTAGATTGAAATGCATTTAAAAATATAGTTTTTTGTGTGAAACGCAGATCAAATCTCAGTTCTTTTTCCCAGTTTTAAAGCAAACATGTTATCTTCCTTTTTCCAACTCCAGATATCCAGATATTCTATAAGGTCTACAATGACATAAAATTTATTAAGTATTTTAGTATATCTATATCTATCTACCTCCTATCTATCTATCTATCTATCTATCTATCTATCTATCATCTATCTATCTATCTATCTATCTATCTTCTATCTTAGTTAAGTACATGGTAAGTAAGTACTGTTGCTAAAGATATTCACTAAATTGAATCTCTGCTCAGCCACTAAGCAGATATGGATTCTCTAGATTTTCTGTCTGATATAGCAAGTAACCCCATGATATAGTGGAGAACTTGAAATGTGGATTGTGTGAGTGAAGAGTTGGATTTAATTATAAGGCTTGGGTATGTTACCATCTAAGAAGGTAAAAGTGCTCTTCAACCTAGAAGCTCTCCCAAACGCTTATTATTTGGATTTGATAAAGGCTTTATCAAATAGACATGTTAATTACTAACTCCATTTCCAGCCCCTTTTCCTTCTCTGGAGAATGAATGATGAGGTTGAAAGTTTCAGGCTTCTCATCATGGCGGTCTTTCTGGAGACCTGCCTCTGTCTAGGAGCCATCCAGGAGGCTACCCAGAGTAGCCTCAATAAAAGGAAAGATGTACCTAGCATTCTTATTTATTAGGAATTTATTAGGAAATTTAAGAACTGTGTGTTAGGGATGGAAGTCATTGACAAATGTTATAACAACACATGCTCCTAGTGTTCTTAGTACTTAAAAATTACAGTGTTTTTTAGGAGCTCTGTGCCAGGAACCTAATGTACAAAATAAACTGATAAACAAAATAGATCCAGAGACATTAGAAGCATGGAACAGACTGTTAAACTTCAGAAGGAAGATGGGGGAGGGTGGGAGATCAACCAAATAATTTGTATCCATATATACATAAACCAAGGACAGACAATAAGGCCTGAGGTAGGGTGTGGGAGCAGACTAGAAGAGATCAATGGGGGGAAAAGGAGGACATGTAAAATACTTTCAACAATAAAGATAAAAAAATAAAATCGGAAGTTTTTACAGGAAGGAAAAAGGTGGACAAGGAAGATAAATTAGTGGATTACTTCAGGCTAGGTCACCTTCCCGGTGTGGAAGGCCAGGAACTTTTTCAGGCATATTACCTCATTAGTGCTGACTAGGATATTTTAGAATGATTAGATTAAAATTTCATTCCTGGGAGAGGCTGACAAGGCAGGTAGGTTAGAAATTAAGTTTTAGTGGGGCTTAGCGACTCCATTTTGGGTCTGTTGTTTCTTTTTTAAAAAAATGTAAATTCTTTATTGTTTAGAGTAGTATTACATGAGTCTCATTTTTCCCATATTGACCTCTCCCTGGCCTCTCCCAATACCCAGCACATGCTCTCACCCTCTACTGTCTGTGTCCATTGGTTATGCTCATATGCATGCATACAAGTCCTTTGGTTGATCTCTTACCCTCTCACCCCCCACCATCCCTCGTAGGTTGGACAATCTGTTTGGTGCTTCAGTGTCTCTGGTTCTATTTTTTGTTCATCAGTTTATGTTGTTCATTATAGTCTACAAATGAATGAAATCCTGTGATATTTATCTTTCTCTGACTGGCTTATTTTACTTGGCATAATGCTCTCCAGGTCCATCCATGCTGTTTCAAATAGTAAGAATTCCTTCTTTAGTAGCATAGTATTCCATTGTGTAGATGTACCACCATTTTTTAAGCCACTCATCTGCTGATGGGCACTTAGGTTGTTTCCAAATCTTAGATATTGTAAATTGTGCTGCTATGAACATAGGGGTGCACATATTCATTCTGATTGGTGTTTTCTGATATATCCCAAGAAATCAGTCAAACGGAAGTTCCATTTTTAATTTTTTGAGGAAATGCCATACTGTTTTCCACAGTGGCTGCACCAGTCTGCATACTCACCAGCAGTTCAAGAGGGTTCCTTTTTTCTCCACATCCTTGCAAGCACTTGTTTGTTGATTTGTTATTGATGATAGCCATTCTGACAGGTGTAAAATGGTACCTCAATGTCCATTTGATATGCATCTCTCTGATGATTAGTGACTTTGAGCATATTTTTTTTAAATGTATTTTTATTTCAGAAAGGAAGGAAGAGGGAGAGAGAGATAGAAACATCAATAATGAGAGAAAATCACTGATTGGTTGCCTCCTGCATCCCACCTAATGGGGATCAAGCCCACAGCCTGGGCATGTGCCCTTGACCAGAATCAAACATGTGACCCTCTAGTCCACAGGCCAACAATCTATCCACTGAACCAAACCATCTAGGGCTGAGCATGCTTTAATATGTCTCTTGGCCTCCTGTATGTCCTCTTTTGAAAAGTGACTATTTAGGTTCTTTGCCCATTTTTTGATTGGGTTTTTAATCTTCCTTTTGTTAAATTGTGTGAGTTCCCTGTAATTTTGGAGATTAAACCTTTATTGGAGATAACACTGGGAAATATGTTCTCCCATTCAGTGGGCCCTCTTGTTGTTTGGTGGTGGTGGTTTCTTTTGTGGTACAGAAGCTTTTTATTTTTATGTAGTCCCATTTGTTTATTTTCTCCTTAGTTTCATTGGCCTAGGAGCTGTATTAGTAAAGATATTGCTATGGCATATGTCTGCTATTTTGCTGCCTGTGGGTTATTCTAAGATTTTTATTGTTTCCTATTTTACCTGTAAGTCCTTTATCTATTTTGAGCTTATTTTTGTATATAGTTGGTGGTCTAGTTTCATTTTTTTTGCATGTATCTGTCCAATTTCCCAACACCATTTATAGAAGAGACTGTCTTGACTCCATTGTATGCTCTTGTCTCCTTTATCAAATGTTAAATGAGCATAATGACTTGGGTTGATTTCTGGGTTTTCTGTTCTGTTCCATTGGTCTATATATCTGTTTTTGTGTCAGTACCAGACAGTTTTGAGAACAGTGGCTTTGTAATATAGCTTGATATCTGGTATTGTGATCCCTCCAACTTTGTTCTTCTTTCTCAAGATTACTGCAGCTATTCAATGTTTTTTTTGTTTTTGTTTTTTAGATGAATTTTTGGAGAGTTTTTTCTAGTACTTTGAAATATGCTGTTGGTATTTTAATGGGGATTGAATTGAATCTATAGATTGTTTTGGGTAGTATAGACATTTTAATAATGTTGATTCACCAATCCATGAATATGATATATTCCTCAATTAGTTTATGTTGTACTGTATCTCTTTTTTGGTGTCCTATAATTTTCTGAGTACAGGTTCTTTATCTCCTTGGTTAAGTTTATTTCTAGTTATCCTAATCTTTTTGTTGCAATAGTAAATGCGGTTGAATTTTTAATTTCTCTTTCTGTGAGTTAATTATTGGTGTATAAATATGCCATAGATTTCTGAGTATTATTTTTATATCCTGCTACATTTCTGAACTCATTTATTAAGTCTAGTAGTTTTTTGATGAGTCTTTGTGGTTTTCTATGTACAATATCATGTTATCTCAAATAATTATAATTTTACTTTTTCTTTTCCAATTTGGATGCCTTTTATTTCTTCTTGTTGTCTGCATGCAATGGCTAGTAATTCCAGTACTATGTCGAACAGGAGTGGGGAGAGTGGGCATCCCTGTCTTGTTCCTGTTCTGAGGGGAAATGGTTTTAGTTTTTGCCCATTGAGTCTGAGGTTGGCTGTATGTTTTTCATATAAGACATATATTATATTGAGGTATGATCCCTCTATTCCCACTTTGCTGAGAGCTTTTATCAAGAAAGGGTGTTGAATTTTGTCAAGTGCATTTTCTGCATCAATTGATTTGTTTTTGTGATTTTTGTCTCTCAGTTTGTTTATGTGATGTTTCAGTTTATTGATTTGTGGATATTGTACCAGTCTTGCATCTATGGAATAAATCCCACTTTGTCATCGTGTTTGATCTTTCTAATATAATGCTGGATCCGAAATGCCACAATTTTGTTGAGGATTTTAGCATCTATATTCATGAGGGATATTGGCCTGTAATTCTCTTTCTTTGTACTGTCTATCTGGTTTTGAGATTAGGGCATTTCTGGAAGTGTGCCTTCCTCTTGAATTTTTTGGAATAGTCTGAGGAGGATAGGTTTTTGCTCTTCTTTAAATGTTTGGTAAAACTCTCCTGTAAAGTGGTCCAGACCAGGGTTTTTGTTTGCTGCAATTTTTTTTTTATTATGGTTTCAATTTCATCAGTAGTCATTAGCCTATTCAGGTTTTTTATTCCTTTTGATTGAGTTTTGGAAAATTGTATTTTTCTAGGAATACAGTGGTACCTTGAGATATGAGTGCCCTAACATACGAGATTTTTGAGATATGACCTGTCGAGTGAGTGATTTTTGCTTTGAAATGCGAGCAACATTTGAGATAGGAGTAATCACAGGAATCGGCCGGCTGCACACGACCCACCAGTTTACCCAACTCGAGTGTCTCATAGTTTCCCACGCCTCAAGGTTATGGAATGGATTAAACTTGTATCTCGAGGTACCACTGTATATCCATTTCTTCAAGGTTGTCCATTATGTTGGAGTAGAGTTGTTCAGAGTATTTTTTTCTTTTTTTAAAAAAAATATATTTTATTGATTTTTCATAGAGAGGAAGGGAGAAGGAGAGAGAGCCAGAAACATTGATGAGAGAGAGACATTGATCAGCCACCTACTGCACGCCCCCCACTGGGGATGTGCCCACAACCAAGATAAGTGCCCCTGACTGGAATCAAACCTGGGACCTTTCAGTATGCAGGCCGATGCTCTATCCAATGAGCCAAACCGGTTTTGGCTGTTCATAGTATTTCTTATACAATACTTTGTATGTCTGTGTGGTCAGTTGTTACTTCACCTTTTTCATTTTTTATTTTGTTTTTTGGGTCCTTTCCAGCATAAATATGGGCCAGTATTTTTTTATTTATTTTTGTCTTGGTATCCTTTATTTCTGCTCTGATCTTTATTATGTCCTTTCTTCTACATACTCTGGGCTTTTCTTGTTGCTCTCTTTCTAATTCTTTAAGTCACAAAGTTAGATAATTTATTTCCATTTTTTCTTGTTTTTTTTTTAAGTAAGCCAGTAGAGCTATGAACTTCCCTCTCAAGACTGCTTTCACTGTGTCCCCTAGATTTGGGGTTGTTGTATTTTCATTGCATTTGCTTCCAGGATGCTTTTTATTTCTTCTTTGATCTCTTTGGTAACTCAATTATTGTTTAATAACATGCTATTTTGTCTCAAAGCGTTGTGTTTTTTTTCATTGTTTTTATTGTAGTTGATTTCTAGTGTTATACCATTGTGATCTGAGAAAATGCTTGATGTGATTTCAATCTTCTTGAATTTGAAGAGACTTTGCCTATATCCTAATATGTGATCGATCTTTGGAAATGTCCTCTGTGGACTTGAGGAGAATTCTGTAGCTTTGGGATGGAATGTTCTGAAGATGTCAATTAGTATCATTTAATATAGTCAGTCATTTAGGATTGCTGTTTCTTTCCTGATTTTTCATTTAGAGGATTTATCCAGTGGTGTCAATAGAGTATCAAAGTCTCCTACTATGATTGTATTGCTGTTTATCTCTCCTTTGATATTTTCCAGGATAATTTTTTATGTATTTGGGTTTTCCTGTATTGGGTCCATAATGTTTTGCAGCGTTATATCCTCTTGTTGAATTGCTCCCTTTAGTATTATGAAATGGCTCTCCTTATCTTATGGCCTTCATTTTGAGGTCTATTTTGTCAGATATGATCCATATTAATACCCCAACTTTTTTCTCTTTTCCATATATCTGAAAAAAATTTTTTCCATCCCTTTACTATCAGTCTGTGTGAGTGCTTTTTTCTGATGTGAATCTCTTGTAGACAACATATATATGGGTCATGTTTTCTTATCCATTCACCTACCCATTGTCTTTTGATTGGAGCATTTAATCCATTTATATTTAAAGTTATTATGGATAGATACTTGTTTGTCACCATTTTTATTCTTTATGCTTGTGTTCCTTCTTCCCTTTCCATTTCTTCTTTTTTACAGCACTCCCTTTAGCCTTTTGTACATTGCTGGCTTGGTGGTAATAAACTCTCTTAACCCTTTTTTTGTCTGTGAAGCTCCTGATTTTACCTTCAATTTTGAATGATATTCTTGGTGGGTAGAGTATTCTTGGATTCAGTGCCTTGCTTTGAAACATTTGTATATTTCATTTCAATCTCTTCTGGCCTGATGTGTTTCTTTTGAGAAATCAGTTGATATTTTAATGGGAGATCCCTTGTAGGTAAATTTCTGTCTCTTCTGGCAGCCTTTAAGATTCTCACTTTGTCAGTGATGTTTGCCCATTTTATTATGATGTGTCTTGGTGTTGGTCTTTTTTGGACTCTATGTGCTTCTTGGACTGGTTTGGCTTTTTTCTCCCTAACACCAGGGAAGTTTTCTGTCATTATTTCTTCATACAGGTTTTCTATACCTTGTTCTGCTTCCTCTTTTCTGGCACCCTTATTATGCGGATGTTGTTTCATTTCATATTGTCCCAAATCTCCCTTAGGATCTTCGCCTGCTTTTGAAGTTTTCTTTACAGTTGCTGCATGCTTGGGTAGTTTTTCTACCTTGTCTTCTAACTCACGGGTGCGGTCCTCAGCTTTTTCTAGTCTCCTGTTGGAAGTTCCCCTTTTGTTCTTTATTGTGGCTATATCATTCTTCATTTCCTGTTGATTCTTCTTAATTTCCTCTTGATTCTTACTCATGTTATTGAATTTGTCTTCCATCCTTTTCCATGCCCTTATAATCATTGCTCTGAATTCTTTCTCTGACAAATTGCTTGCCTCAATTTTGTTTATTTCCTTTTCTTTCAAATGAGGGTTGTTTCTTTATCTCCCTATTTTGCTATTCCTTTGTGATTATTTCTAGATATTAGAAAAAACTGCTAGGCCACCCAGATTTGTTTTAGCTTGTCCTATATAGTAGATGTTTTGTATGACCCAATGATGCAATCTCTCCAATCTTCTGAGCTAGGTGATCTAGGGATGCTGCCTACTTGGGATATTTGGATCTCTTGGTGTAGTTGGATCTTGAGTGTTACTGTCCTGTTCATGGATGGAGTCTCCTCTCAGGGTGTCCAGTTATGTGGCTTGCTCTCTACCATATTGACTAAATAGCAAAAAATATAAATCAACATGATAGGACACAAAGGAAACAAAACATTTATGTACTCATAACACTGATAACCCCAATATAAGTGACCACAAGTGATCCACCTCTCTTCTGTTTGTTTCTCTCTCTACCACCTTGAGTGCCAGCAGGCAGGATCAATCTGTCCACTTAGTCTGTCTGTCCACTGTCAATCTTAATCTCTCAGGCAGCTATTTCTGACAGGGCTATTGTTAGGGAGATTGCTGTATCACTTTCTGGTACTGAATGGCCTCTTTTCAATCTAGTCCCTGAAGTCTCTTAGGGACTATTCAGATTTTTTTCTGTCTTTTGTACCACTTAAAGTGTATTCTGGGTGTAGCTGTATTGGTTGCCTGGAGACTGCTGGGAGGGGCTAGCTCTTCAGGAGAAAATGGCTTCTTACGTTTGGAAGGTCAGGAATGTCCCAGTGCTGATTACCTCACCCTGACCTGTTCCTCTACACAGCCTCTCCCCAGACTTCGCCAGTCTTTACCTCCACCTTTACCTCAGTGATGGGTAAGTGTTTATATTTGAAAGGCCCTACGAACTTGATTGAATGAATAAAAGTAAAGAAAGGGTGGAGAAACAATTGCAACACTGTGCATTTCTATCCCCTGGCACTGCCCAGTTTGGGCAGTTCTGACCACTCCCTCTGGGCTCATCCTCTCATGGTTGTGAACTTAGATGTAGAATCCCCTGCTGCCAACAGTCCTGTACTTTCTTTCCACAGTCCGATGTTACGTTTGTCCTCAAGGGATGCGAATTTGGCTCAGAAGTCTTGCAACTCTTTCAGCCCAGATCCCCAATCTAACTGTTCTCCAGGCATCCTGTACTCTTCTTGGCTCTAAATTGTCTCATTAGCTATGTCCACTTCACCAATTCTGGGTGGATGTGATTAGAATTAGATACTCCTTCTACCTGCTTCAAGATAAGGCTTGGGACACGTCTGCCTATTCAGCTACCATTTTGTCATTTTTGTTTCTTTTCAAAAGAGTGAGTAATGATATTCAGTTTAAGACAACATAGCTATAAATCCTAATCTCTTATTTTTTTAAAGAAAAGTTATTGAAATTTAAATTGCTTGATTAAAAGGTGACATTTTATTATTTAAAATATAACAACTTTTCTTGTTTACTGAACTTACAAATTAGGCAATGCTTTTTTTTTTTTAATTGCCCATGCTAACATTAGGGATATGCTCATATGAAATACTGCAACATGAAACTAATTTAGGTTATTAAGAGTATCTTTATGAATTCTCCAAAGTTTATTACATTATTAAATATTACATAAATTTTTCAGTGTCTATTGTACCAAACTAATATTTTATTTTATTGCAAACAGGATCAAAACTAAGTTGCATTACTACTTAAGATTATTATTATGTTATATTATGTTTTATATATATTTTAAACTAAAAGGCCTACCCTTGATTTATGTATTTCACTGTTTGAATCACAGGGGAAATGTGAAGACAGAAAAATAGGGAGGCAATTTAGTGTTTTTTTTTTTTTGTTTTTTTTTCACAATAAATAGCCATGTTTGTTGGTTTTATTTTTGGTTATCTGGCCCTGAGAGAAGATTGATTGATAGTGGAAAGAGTAGGCATTTAAAAAATCAAATATTTAATTACCTCTCCTTACTGGTTCAGAGACATGTCCTTTAGAGAGCTGAGTGCTTTGGCTTGGGCTAGTGCTTGGTTGTATCTGAGAATGGATATTTGGTACTCCTTCTGTGGGAAGGGAGCAATTTGAAAAGTTGTCACCTTTATATCAACTCCTATTTTCAGCTCTATCATTTTAAAGAACTAGAGGCCCAGTGCATAAATTTGTGCACACATGAGGTCATGCCAGCCTGGCCCTAATTGGAGTGGATCAGAGCTGGGCCTGTTGAGAGGAGGAGATGTCAGGAGGTTGTCTGGCTGGCCTGCCTTGATTGGCCTCATCAGGGCTGGGCAATCTAAGGGAAGGGGCCACAGGCAATTGACTCTGCCATTGCTTGGGGTTGAGGGGCTGATTGGGGGTAGGACTGGCCATGAGGAGGAGCTGTAGGTGGTGGGTCAGCTGGCTCTATCCCCAAATGAGGTAAGGGGTGCCAGTTGGGGGCCCAGTGGCCTGGAGGAGGCACTATGGGTGGTTGGCTACCTGGCCCTGCCCTTGATGAGATGGGGGAGCCAACCTGAGGTGGAGCCTGGCAGGGGGAGGGGCTTCAGGAAGTTGGCAGACTGGCTCCAACCCTATTGGGGTGGAGGGATGATCAGAGATGGGGCCAGACAGGGAAAGGGGCTAGAAGAGGTTGGCTGGCTAGCCCTGTCCACAAATTAGGTGGGGGGTGCGGTAAGAGATGGAACAGCCAAGGGGAGGGGCTGCAGAAGGTTGGATGGCCAGCCCCACTCCCTATTGGGCTAGGAGGCATAATTAGGGGCAGGCTGGTCAGAAATGGAGCAGGCCCAGGGAAAGGGAGGGGGTTTTTGGCCATAGGCCCGCACTTGATCGGGAGAGAGAGTCTGATCAGGGGAAGGCAGGCAGGGGGCAGGGGCCATGAGGTTGTCCAGCTGTCCCCACCCCTGATCAGGCTGGTTCACTGGCCACAGTGGGTGTCATAGCATCCAGTCATTATGGTGGTTATGGCCATTACAATCACTAGCTTTCAATATATATAGATGGTGGATTTCCAGATTGGACATGCTGAGAGCCAGCTACAAGTATAATAGACATGCTAAATAAGATGGCTCATTTCTTAGTTAGATCTTATTATTCATTCTATTTTATAGAATCATCTCAAATTTGCTTCTATGTAGCTGCCACCTACTGGTCCTGGTTCATCTTCCTAAAGCAACATGAAGAGCCCCGCACCGCCCCCCCCCTCTTTTCCCCTACATTATAGCGTTTGTCTATTTGACAATTTCTATTACTACAAAAGTCCATATTAGAAAACTAGAGCCTCAGTGCATGAAAATGCGTGCAGTGAGGGCATACCTCAGCCCAGCTTGCCTTGCTCTCACAGTCCAGGAGCCCGTAGGGCAGTGGTTCTCAACCTTTCTAATGTCGTGACCCTTTAATACAGTTCCTCTTGTTGTGGTGACTCCCAACCATAAAATTATTTTCGTTGCTACTTCATAACTAATTTTGCTATTGTTATGAATTGTAATGTAAATATCTGTGTTTTCCAATGTTCCTAGGTGACCTGCTAGCAGTTCTCAACCTGTGGGCCATGAGCCTAAAACCATCAGAAAATATAAATATTTACATTACGATTCATTAACAGTAGCAAAATTACAGTTATGAAATAGCAAAGAAAATAATTTTATGCTTGGGGGTCACCACAATATGAGGAACTGTATTAAAGGGTCATGGGATTTGAAAAGTTGAGAACCACTGCTGTAGAGAATGTCTTACTGAAGGCTTAGGCACGCTTCTCTGGGGGGACCGGGCTGTTCAGGGAAAGGCACCACCCCATTACCCCACTGTTGCTGCCACTACAGGCCACCGTGGCTGTTACCCCTTATGCCTCACCTCTTAGTATTGGCCCTGGTGGGGGGAAATCTGGGGCCAGGATGGCTGGGGGAGAGATTGTTGGATGTTGAAGCACAGCAGGTTGCACCCTGTCCAGCTTCTGTGGAGGCATAACACTGGGACCATTCCTGAGCCACTGCATTGTGGTGCCTCTACAGGAGGGGCAGCACTTGGAACAGGACCACACAGCCCCTTCTCCTGCTGCCTCTTTGGAAGGGGCTGTGGCATTGGACCAGCCCCACCACAGACTCTTCAAAAGTGGCCGTAGTGCCTTCTCTCTGGTTGGTGCCACTTCTCCCACACTGCTGGCCCTCATCCCTCACAGCTGCTGTGGCTTTGTCTGGAAGGACATCCAGAAGATGCCCAGTCTAATTAGCATATGACTCTTTTATTAGCATATATATTATATTTCTACTTGTATCGTTAAAATGATTATGTATTTGTGTATCCATTTTACAATAAAGAATAGGCAATTATTACTTAAGTCAAGGGCTAACCCTACTTGGGCCCTAAAAGAAAACTTTATCACAGCTTTTTTTAAAAATTTGGGAATTAAGGAAATATCTTGACCAAACTGAATAATAAAACATACTTCTAGGGCATTGGAATTCTTCTAAAATCAGAATTATTTTGGTAATTCTTTTGGAATGTATGAAAGGGTGCATGTCACTTGGGTGGTAAGAGGTGTTTTGATAAAAGCCAGGGGAATAGTCCTAAGATTTCATTTTAAAAGAAAAGAAAAAGACCATGGTGCAGTTAATATACTGCATGCCTGTTGGCATCTAATTTTAAAGCACTTTGCACACAAGAGTAATTTTAATAATTAGGACTGTCATTATGCTACTGCTGATAACTTCCAAATGTCTACAGGGAACCGAAGGTCAGTGTATATGTGTGTGTCTGTGTGTGTCTGTATGTGTGTGTGTGCCCATTTGCATACCTTTACCCCATAATCTTAAGCAGCATTTAATCTGGCATAAAATCAGATTTACTAGTGAGAATTAGCCTTAGTCAGAGGGCAGGATGTAAAATTCTAATATTAAAGTCATTTGAAATCAGGGTTTGATTCACTATTATTCTTTGTGTTTTAATTTTTTTCCTCTTTAATGTGAAGTATACTTAATAGCAAATAAAACTTTTATTAATCCCAATAATAAAACAAACATAAACAAAACATCTTTTGCTTTAAGTGTCAGTCAGTCCTTTTTAAAGCATTGTTTCATATTCCTTTAAGAGCAGATAAAGGATATTCTGTGGTTCAAGAGCTTCTACAGCATTTTCCAGAATCAAGGCAGAAAGAAAAACCAATGCTTTCTCACTCACATTCCACCAGCATCAGAGTCACCTGGGACTATATTTTAAAAATGCTGATGAGGCCCACACACCTTTTAGGGAAATTCTGACTTTATTAGTCTGAGATAGGATTTGGGTATTGGTAATTTTTAATATATTCTTAGATGATGCCAATGTGTAGCTGCAATTAAAACTAGTTTATTTTAGAAAATTATAAACATGAAGGGTTACACATTCATGGAAATTCATTTCACTGTCTCTAACTAGTTGTGGTGCTTTATTCAGTTTCAAAATGTGTTAGAATTGTCTGATATGAAATCTATACACCACTTCTGCACAGGAGTCAAAGCATTGAGTATTTCCTAAGAAAGATGTTTGGAATGAGATTTATATAAAAGATATATGTTCATTGATTGTAGTATATATAATAACAGCTATATGTTCATTGTTTATTATAACACAAGTAGGAATAAACATTAATAAAATACTACATCAAAAAGTGTTGAGTCAAGAGTAGATTCTTTCAGGAAGGTGACATAAAATAATGTAGAGGGAAAGTGAAGTGCAAAATTCTGAAGAAATAAGATCAATGTTTAATTTATGTTCAGTGCCCAGACCAAGGGCTTTGTCCATGGGAATATTTACTACATATATTATGACATGTGAGTATATGACAAATAGTAAGGCATAAATTAAGAAGAATGCAATATGACTTGGTAGGGGCAAAGGAGATAAATGTTTTTTGTCCTATCTGAAATAATCTCTTGTTCATTTACAGAGGATCCAACCTATATATATCTAAAGAGCCAGGGTCATAACATCAAAAATGACTGAAGGCTCCACCAAACACCAGGCTGATGCAGGCTGAACTGCTGACCTCTTGGAGAGAGAGAGAGGCAGGGCTGACCAGTAGTGGCAGTGGCAGTGGCAATGGCACCAGCAGCCATGCCTCTCTTTTTCTCTCCCAGAAGTCAGCAGTTCAGCCTGCTGGCCAGCAGCCTGGGGAGGCTGCTAATTAGCCGTACCTCTATGATCAGGCCCAGAGATAAGCAAGGAGATTCTGACTGGCATAGAAACCAACTAATCAGGTCCAAATATGGGTGAACTGTGAGGAGCTAATGGCTGCTTAGGAGGTGGAGCTTTTGATGCTGACTGGCATGGAAACCAACCAATCAGAATCTACTCTGGGTGAACTACAAAGACAGAACCTAAGGTGAGGACTGAGGAGGGGTTTTAAAGGCAATAGCTGTTTAGTGTAAGATGTAAGAAAGTGATTCAATTTTTTAATGACTGCTTTGGCAGTAGAGTGCATATGGCTGGCTATCAGTCCAGATATAGAGATTATGTGTTTTTGTTTGCCAAGAGCATCTCCTCCTACTGAAAAAGGCTCTCCCACACCCCATTTAAGCAATCCTATCATATATAACCTATCTATATTAATAAAAGGATAATATGCTAATTAGACCAGGTCAACCAACCATCTTCCAGACTTTCAACTTCCTTCCAGACAAAGCCATGGTAGTGAGGGTCGAGGCAGAGACAGTTAGGGGTGATCAGGCCAGCAGGGGAGAGCAGTTGGGCGATAGATCAGGCTTGCAGGAGCGGGTAATTGGGGGTGAGATCAGGCCAGCAGGGGAGGGCAATTAGAGGTGATCAGGCAGGCAGAGGCAGTTAGGGGTGATCAGGGAGACAGAGGGGCAAGGTAGGGACGATCAGGCTGGCAGGCAGGTGAGTAGTTAGAAATCAGTCATCCTGGATTGTGAGAGGGATGTCTGACTGCAATTTAGGCCTGATTATCAGATTTGCACACTATTTTTTATTATTTCTCTATTACTTACATCCTTAGTCAGTAGAAAAAAACCCTTTTCATGATTATACTAATGTCACTGTGTCCTTGTTCTGGTTCTTTCTTCCAACATTGAAGATATGCATGTATGTAAGGAACCTCTGTATTAAATTCATCTAATATTACTATAATTCCACAAGGCAGCACTGCCTCCATCTATAGTTGTGTTACTAAAAAGTTTCTCTTTATTTATTTAATACTTTTAGTACTTTAAAATGATTTTCATTTCACAGAAGGAAAGCATATCCTTTCTTCTACCAAGAAATTGGACTCTACCAACATATAAGGACCTCCCCAATTCTGAATTTGCCCTTAGCATTGTTGTAAGTTTACTTAATAAGGTCAACTTTTAACAACAACTATCCTAGAAAAAAATTTATTCAAAGCGACTGTATATTTTTCTAGGAAAAATATAAATATTCTTCCACCAGCATTTAAAGCATAAATGTAGCAGCATAGTGGTAGTAAGAGTCCATGTGCTATTTAATTACTCAATTAGCAAAATATTGTCTCTATCTTACAGCATATGTATCTCTTAGTTTTTAGAGATTTTTCTTAATATTTATTTGTGTGTCTTTATGTTTATTTTTTCTGCATGACTCTTTTTGAAATATAAATAGCTTTAAAAAATGTTTTTTACTGATTTCAGTTTGAGGAAGGGAGAGGGAGAGAGAGAGAGAAACATCAATAAGAGAGGAATATCAATTGGCTGTCTCCTGTACACCCTCTTTTGGGGATCTAGCTGAGACCTTAGCATGTGCCCTGACTGGGAATTGAACCAGCAACCTCCTGGTGCATGGCATGATGCTCAACAAACTGATCCACACTGTCTTGGCTATGATGGACTTTCTTTATGTCCACATATTTGTATTTATATCTGTAGCTATCTGCAATAGACAGAGCATTCATTTCTTCCTTTACCTTCCTGTATATTCACTATTTGACTTTCATGTTCATTTTCTCATTACATTTTCATTTTTCTTTCTCTTCACTTCTTGTGTATCTTTATTTGTCTGATTAAAAAATTAATTTTTTTTTCTTAAACTTACGCATGGATGTTTTGGTTGGTTATATTTCTTTTAATAACAAAGTAACAAACACCAAACCTAATACTTGACTTCTTTCCCACAAGGCTATGCCAATGTTGTTACCCTTTTCTTTAGTAGTTTAATTACATTTTTTCTCACTGAAACAGAAAATAAAGCTTTTTCTCATACCCGTGACCTAGAAGCAGTCCTACTAAAGTAAAACAAAACAATACAGCCTTAGAATTACATATTCAGAAATATTATTAACTTAAGTGCTATTTCAGAAAGAACAAAGTAAATATTGTTCCAGAAAAGGCAATTGTTAATTTGGTATAAATTTTAGATAATTACAAATTTTTCACACAGGTAAGAAACTGAAAATATTTTGTCCACTGTTGCTCTTTTATTTTCTTCTTCCATTGTTACTGTATGAATGGAGGAAAGAAAGGCATTTTATCCTAGCTGGCTAACAGCCCTGGAGTGTCTTGCAGATCACACATTTGAAAAGTTAACATTTTTGACCTATGTTCCTTTAGAAGTCAAGCTTTGACAAACAACTTTCATTAGGCATTTTCTATAAGTAACATTAGAATGCCTTGTTTCTGATTGAAAGCAAATTTGAAAACAAATAATAAAAACAAAACAAAAAAATACAACCTCCACAAAACAATGTAACTGAAGTTCCATCTATCTTTGGACATCTAGGATAGAAAGGTAAACTATTAAATTTATTTTTAAATATGAGAACTGGATGATTAGTTTAGATAATAAACTCCATAAGGACAGAGGATTATGTCCGTCTTACTGCTTATGATCAGGTGTGCAACACTATTTGTCTGGTACTCTATTGAATAGGTGCTCATAATTACTTGTTGGACAAATTCAAACATTTAAAAAGGAATTTATTCCTGGGTAATTTTCCTTAGTTTTCTGTACTTGAAGCTAGTACTAAAATAATTTTATGTATGCATTTGACACCTTATTCTCTGGACCTGTCAAATGAGAGTTTGGGTTAGAATAATACATCTTTGAGGTGTGATGAGAGAGCTAAATTGGCTGCAGCTGCTGATGGAGGAGCCCAGACTTTATCCACAGGCAGTGAGAGAGAACTTCTCACTAGAAATGAGGAGAAAGAAAGATGGGAGATAAAAACTTTTTCTATAGATTTTGATTTTAATTTTTTAGTGGGGACATTAGGATGAGATTTTAGAGACTGCATTGGACTTATACACAATTATAGGGAATTAGCATTTAGAAAAAAATTGAATCTTTTAATATATGAACATGAAATGTACTGGTATCTCAATTTATTTTGATTTTTAATTTACCTACCAACATTATGTACTTTTCAGTGTACTATTCTTACCTATTTCTTGTTCAATTGATTTCTGTATATTTCATTCTTTTTGGTGCTATTGCTAATGGAATTGTTTCTTAATTTCATTTTAGATTGTTCAGTGCTGGGATATAGAAGTGGAATTGATTTTTATATTGATCTTATATCCTGTGTTCTTGTGTTCTTGTGTATTTCTATATATAGGATTATGTCTTTGGTGAATAAAAAGTTTCCCTTCTTCCCTTGTAATCTGGATATTATATAGTTCTTTGTTTATTTGCAGCTTCCAGAAAATTTTGGAGAAGATGTATTTTGGGGATTATTTTCTGTCACAATAACAGATTACGTAAATTCTAGAAAAAACTTTATGAATATTAAAATTTTAAATTTGGCTCAGTGGATAGAATGCCTGCCTGCAGACTGAAGGATCCCAGGTTTGATTCCAGTGAAGGGCATGTACCTTGATTGTGGGCACATTCCCAGTAGGTGGTGTGCAGGAGGCGGCTCATTGATGTTTTTCTCTCATCAATGTTTCAAACTCTCTATTGCTCTCCCTTCCTCTCTGTAAAAAATCAATAAAATATATTAAAATCTTTTAAAATTGAGTTTGGACTCAAAATCCAGTTAGGTATTCATACCTCTTACATTCCACCTAAACTTACCATGAATTTTCAATTCTCTGTCAAACATGCCATGAATTTTTTAAGGATTCTCTGTGTCGTGGTTACCTCTGGTCTTTATTTTTTTCACTTATACTAAATACTTGTTCTTTGTTCTTATCTTGGAATTTTTACTTCCTGGTTTATATCCTACCTATCCACTATTGTCTTGACCAAATAACTATAAAAATGAATATTTGCATGTATTAGAACTTCTTTATTTATTGTATAGAACTTCTGATTCTTCTGATGGAATGGTATTAAATAGATAATTGTCCTGCAAATCACTAACAAACTTAAAATCACATACCACAATAAGTTTTTATTAACATTCTTTTGGCAATTTAATATAAAATGCATCTCATTGGATTTATTAATAAGCACAGACCTGGCTACTCTCACCATCTTGATGAATCTTCTCTACCCATTTGAACTCTGATATACATAAGTAATAGAAATAGTTGTAATTAGCATGTTATATTTTGATCTTTTAAAATCATAACTATGGTATCATTTACTTTCTCTTGGGTGAAAGTATCTATTAAGAATTTAGCAAATATTAGCCAGATTTTAGATTTGGAGTTCCATTGGTAACATGCTTTTAAATAAATCATCACTGGAGGATATGCTTCTATTAAATTTTTTTTAGAGAGAGGAAAGGAGGGAGGGAAGAGGGCAGGAAGGGGAGAGAAAGAGAAACATCAATGTGGGAGAGAAATACTGATTGGTTGCCTTCCTTACTGACCCAACCATTGGTGGAACTAACAACTTGGGTATGTGCCCTGACTGCAAATCTAACCCCACCTTTTAGTGTAGGGACAATATTCCAACCAAATGAGCCACCTGGCCAGGGTGATAACACATTTATTTTAACAACCTCAATAGTTTCATGCTTTATTTGCTTTCTTTGATTCTATGGGCTAATGGCTAATAACCAATACCAGAATTCTGTCCAAATATGGTTCTCAAATGTACTCATCACCTAGAAATTTTTCAGCATGGCACTTAGCTCCTCTTCATGTTCCTTAGCTTCTGCCTATTACACAATGAGCTGGAACAGTAAGACAGGGAAATTTGCCTGTAGGCTCTGTCCCATGATGAGAGTTTTCCTATTGATGTTATTTTCTTTGCTGGGGGTGGGGGATGGGAGAAGCCGGTGGAACATGTATGAGGAATCCAATAGGAAGTACCTTGGATGCACCAGGTGAGGACCCCTTTTGTTACTTCACTGGCTCTTCTTTGTCCCAATTTTATCTCCTGCCACATGTGCTTTTTATCACTGTGACTTAGCTTACATTAACTTTAATTTGGGGTACTTCAAAATAATCTGATGCTCACTGTAGTAAAATGGAAGGCACTCTGAACAATACTCTGTTCTCTATAATTTTGGTTTCAAGGGCAACAGCTTGGGCTAAAGCTCATCATTTTCTAATAGATCTTTAATGAAAGTTTTAAGAAATTTGCTAAACTTTTTAGAGTTTGACATTCTCCTAAATTCCTGCCTCCATAGGTGCATTTTCTAAGATCTTTTCTAAAAGAGGTGGCAATTTGACCTTTTAATTTGCTACACTTTATATATATATATGACTAATTTTTCAATGAAAGATAGGGGGACTCTTTATTGCTTAGCGCTTTACCTTTTAACTAGTGTTAACTATTCCTGTAAGAGAGGCTTGGGAGGACATTGTATTTATAGAATAAGAAAAAAGCTGCCATATATATGCCTACATAAATATGCATACATATACACATATCTATAATAACAAAAGCATAATATGCTAATTACACTGGATGTCCTTCTGGACATCCTTCCAGATGACCTTCCAGATGAAGCCAGGGCTGTGAGAGAAGCCAGGGTCCTGGGTGCCAGAGGGAAGCCAGTGCTGGCAGCCAGGGGAAAGAAGGCCTACTCTTGCACGAATTTCATGCATCAGACCTCTAGTTCTATATAATAAAGAGGTAATATGCAAATTGACCCTCACATCCTCGCATAACAAGATGGCTGTTTCCACACTGTCAGAAGATGGTCAACAGGGGAGGGCAGTTGGAGGCAACAAGGCCTGCAGGGGAGGACAGTTGCGAGTGATTAGGCTGGCATAGGAAGGAAGTCGGGGATGACCAGATTTGCAAGGGAGGCAGTTGTGGGTGATCGGGCAAGCAAAAGAGCAGTTAGGTGTCAATCAGGCCAGCAGGGGAGCTGTTAGGGTCTTATCAGGCTGGCAGGTAGAAGGTTAGGGGCAATCAGGCAGCTAGTCAGGCGAGTGGTTAGGAGCCAGTGGTCCCAGAATGTGAGAGAGTTTAGGCCCACAGGGATCAGGTCTAAACTGGCAATTGGACATCTCCCGTGGGGTCCCAGATTAGAAAGAGTGCAGGCCAGGCTGAGGGACACCATTTCCCCCCCTCCCCCAAGTGCACAAATTTCATGCACGGGGCCTCTAGTATGTTATGTAAAAAGATAATGCTCCTAACATTTGAAGACAATTGTTAAGGAGTCATATTCAATAGGTAGCATCCTTTTGTCAAAGCAGTTATGCTTTGATCAAATAGTTCAGAAGAGAGAACACCTACTGTAATATATTAAAAAAGTCTTTGGATTTATAATAGAGCAGAGGCCCAATGCACAAAATTTGTGCAAGAGTAGGCCTTCATTCTCCTGCTGCCATAACCAGCTTTCCTCTGATACTCATGACCCGGCTTCCCTCCAACTGCTGGCAGGCACTTAGGACTGGGGCTTCCCTTGTAGTCCCGACTCTGTCCAGAAGGTCGTCTGGAAGGATGTCTGATCTAATTATCATATTATATTTTTATTATTATAGATACAGGCTCTAACCAAGTTCATACTTTTTCTTTAAAAGTATGCTATTTTTATGAGATATTTTAATTATATTGTAACACTTATTTTTTAGCATCTCTAAATTTTTTATATTGTTATTAAAATAGTAATAATGTAAAAATAGTAATGATAGATCTCTACTTAAAACTACTTTTATAGTTCCTTCAAGGAAGAGACTCAGAGAGAGGAGCAGCTCACATAAACTTTAGTCTGACAGGACACATAAGTGCAAAGACTCAAAACTATGACAATCACTTTTACCATTGATACTAGCTTGTAGAATTAAGGGAAGATCAAAAGCCTGTTAAGGTGTTTATAGATTCCTGTATTGCCAAAGAAACTCAAGGCTGATTGAAAATAAGCTAGCACTCAATCCCTAAATCAAATCCTATGTCACCAAACTACATTTAAAAGAAAAAGGGCTATTAGAGCTGTAAATCCCAACTCAAACATGACCCTAGAAGGTGATCAGGGTCCATTGAGGCTGATAGAAAGAAACATTCACCTCAGAGAACTGAATTCCAAGATGGTTTTGGTTTATGCCTGCAATATCTATTTCACCCCACATCCTAAGTGAATGTTTTTGAAGAAACAATCCCTCTCTGCTCAGCCAAGTGACAAACTCTAATGTCCTCAACTCCAGGAGCTAGAAGCTGAAAGATAAGCCTGTTTTAGTAATCCCAGCTCTCTGAACAAAAAATCATTAGAGAATGGGCCAGAGTGCTGATTATAGCCAATGAGATGCAAGACAAAGTTCATTGGTGGACTTTTAAAAAGAATTTTATGATTTTCAAAAAAGACATTGTCTCTGAATGTTTCCATGTGCGCCTGGATGAGATGCTATTAATATACAGTATAAAATCATCTGTTATATACAGCAAGGAAAGCAGAGTTAAATCATAGTTTATGGAGAAGATCAGAGGTTATCTTCACTCTGAATCCACTACCTCCCTGGATTTAATGCTATATGAAATATTTTCTAACTTGTTAACTAGGAAAGTTGGATTTTCTGTTACTTGAGCCTTTAAAAATATCCTAAATAAACATTCTCAAAGCACACATAGTACTACATAGGCATAGCCCGAACTTCATCATCACATTGTAAGGATTTGTAGTAACTTAATGTGAATATTCTTTTAACCAAATGGTTAAATAAGAATATCTGATTCTTGTAAATTGTAGGACTGTATCAGCAGAACATCTTGGAACTTATAATTAATGGAGCACTTTTTGAGGTAAATTTTAGTGTGTATATTATCTAACTTAATAATAGAGAAACATGTAAATTGCCCATACCTCCACTACGTCCACAGCCAATCAGAGTGAGTATGCAAATTAACCCAACAAAGATGGTGGTTAATTTGCATACATACCTGGGTCTCAGGAACCTCCTCGGCATCCAGGTCACTTCCAGCTGGCCATCAGAGGGGCTGAGCCTGCGTTTGGAGGGGCAGGAGCAAAGGGGTGCTTCCTAAGCCTAAAGCCTGGGGCTTAAGGGGCCAAGCCTGAGACCAAACACAGACTATCTGGAAGTCAGAGCTGGGTTGCCTAGCTGTAGCCTGGTGACCCAACACTGACTGCTCAGGTGGCTGAGACCCAGAAAGTGAGTCAGGGTCTGATCTGCAGCCTCAGGGGAAGCTGTTGATCAGTGTTCTTATGTCTGTCTTTCCCTCTTTCTTTCTGATCTTCACCAACAGCCAGGCTTTTCTTTCTCTCCAGGCCTCTGGGGGCTGCTGTTAAGCCCAGCTTCTTTGATCAGGCCCAGAGATAGGCCTGGAGATGCTGACTGCCATAGGAACCAACCAATCAGAACCAAAGGTGGGTGCAGTGGGGTACCAATGGCTGCCTAGGAAGTGGAGCTTCTGACACTGACTAGCATAGGAACTGACCAATCAGAACCAAAGGTAGGTGCTGTGGGGAACCCATGACTACCTAGGAAGCAAAGCTTCTGACACTGACTAGCATAGGAACTGACCAATGAAAAACAAAGTTGGGTACTGAGGGAAGCCAATGGCTGTCTAGGAGGCAGAGTTTTTGAAGCTGACTAACATAGGAACTGAACATGAGAATCAAATCTGGGTGATGTGGGCAGCCAATGGCTGCCTAGGAGGTGAAAATTTTGACATTGACATAGGAACCAACAAATCAGAACCAAATTGACCAGCAGAGGAGGGCAGTTGGGGGCGATATCAGGCCTGCAGGAGAGGGCCATTAGGGGCTATCAGGCAGGCAGGTGAGCAGTTAGGAGCCAGTGGTCCCAGATTGTGAGAGGGATGTCAGACATCCCACAAGGGGACCCCAATTGGAGAGGGTGCAGGCTGAGTTGAGAGAATTCCCCCTCTGTGGATGATTTTCATGCACCGGGCCTCTAGTATATATCAGGAAAAGAAGAGAAAGAGATAATGGAAAAAGTGACTAGAATAGAAAGGAACAAAAGATAGTCATGTTTATTGCACAATAGTGTTTAAAATATGAATTACTTTATCCAAATTAGCAAGGTTGAACACATTATGTATAAACCTGTAAATATTTTAAATAACATATTTTGGGCAGTGGAGTAGACAGACACATCTGGAGCTTTGTTGCTGGGCAGAGGGAGAGAGAGCAGCTGAAAGTCACACTGGGAGTGTTTGTTGGCAAGTTAAGAGTCAGCTATCCTCCAGGAGAAGGTGGGGGACTGCTGCACTGGGCTCTTCTGGCCAGGCAGCCCCACTGCCACAGGGTTTTGTCTGCTAGAGACACCAGCGAGAATGCAGAGACTACGCCATCTTGCAGAGGGAGGTGGATGTCTGCCGTGATCTGAAAGCTGCAGCTGAAGCACTCACCAAACAGCCAGCCTTGGGACCCAGAACACTGCTTCCAATTAGCACAGACATGTGGTGGATTCAGAGGAGATCCACATGGCACTCGGAAAGGTTAGATTTCGCCTGGGATAAGTGCCTTGTGTGCTGTACCTGGTTGTGTTGTAGTTTGTGCCTTTCAATCAACGTAGGAGAGAGAACTACATAACCAGACACCCGGAGAAGAAAGACCATGGGCAGAAAAAGAAACAGCCCACATAAGACAGAAAGGCAGGTTTCACCAGAAAAGGAAGTAAACGAAATAGAACCACAAATAAGCCTGCCAGAGAAAGAGTTCAGAGAAATAATCATAAGGTGGATGAAAAGAATGGAAGACAAAATCGACAATGTGTGTAAGAGTCAAGAGGAAATGAAGAAGAAGCAAAAAGAAATGCAGAAGCAGCAAGAAGAAATGCAGAAGAATGTAGAAGAAATACAGAATAATCAAGAAGAAATGAAAAATGACATCACTGCTATAAAGACCTCAATAGAATGCATAAAAAGTAGACTAGAAGAAGCAGAGGACTGCATCAGTGAGCTAGGAGACACTGTAGGAAAAAATACCCAAGTACAGCAGCTTCTAGAAAAAAAGTTAAAAAGCAAGAGGAGAGCCTAAGGGAACTTTGGGATAACACAAAACAAAACAACATCCGCATAATTGGGGTTCCAGAAAGAGTGGAAACTGAGCAAGGATTAGAGAACGTGTTTGAAGAAATAATGACAGAAAATTTCCCCAATATAGAAAAGAAAAAACCCACACAAATCCAAGAAGCTCACAGAGTCCCAAGCAAAATGAACCCCAACACACCGACACCAAGGCACACTATAATTAAATTGGCAAACAACAATGCCAAAGTAAGAATCTTAAAAGCAGTCAAAGAGAAACAGAAAGTTACCTACAAAGGAACCCCCATAAGACTAGCTACTGACATCTCAACAGAAACTCATCAACCAGAAGGGAATGGAATGAAATATAAAAAGTCATGCAAAGGAAGGGTCTGAATCCAAGAATACTGTACCCTGCAAGACTCTCAATCAAAATTGAATGTGAAATCAGAAGCTTCACAGACAAAAAAGGACTAAGGGAATATATTACCACCAAACCAGCAATGCAAGAAATGTTAAAGGGTCTGCTGTCATAAAAAGAAAGAGGAAGTGAAGAAGGAACTCGGGGTAAAGACTAAAAATGGCGACAGATAAGTACTTATCGATAATAAGTTTAAATGTAAGCGGATTAAGTGCTCCATCAAAAGACATAGGGTAATCAATTGGATAAGAAAACATGATCCGTATATCTGCTGTCTGCAAGAAACCCACCTCAGAGGGAATCCAAGATGGCGGCATAGGTAAACACCTACACTGCTGCCTCGCACAACAATTTCAAAACTACAACTAAAGGCCAGAACGGGCATCATCCAGAACCACAGGAAAGCTGGCTGAGTGGAAGTTCTACAACTAGAGGGAAAAAGAGGGGGCTCACGGAGACCCAGAGGAGCTGCAAAAAGTCGAGGTACGGAGACGCGCGCGGAGAGAGCGGGTGCCGGAGAATCTGGCTGGCTTTCTCTGGCGGGAGGGAAACGGAGAAACAAAGTTAAAAAGCAATGGCATAAAACCCCTTATCCTCTGACACTAAACCCCAGATCCAGCGGAAACCCATACGGGAGGAGTTTGGATTGTGAAAAGGGAGAAGTGCATGGAAATTTAGGGGAGTCGCAAAAGATCAAAGGCCTGGTAGCGCACACAGCACTGTGCACAGGACAGACTGCTGATTGTGCCGCTGGTTTCATGAGTGGGCGGGAGACAGACCCTCCGAACTGTGCCACTTCTGAGTCAACTAAGCCCCTGTTTCGGGCGAAACCCTGGGGACCTAGACTCCTGTGGTCCTGGTGCGCAGGGGAGCCGGAAAGGCAGCGGTTAAAGGCACTACGGGCGCGCGCACAAGGACCACTCCAGACATTACCCAGTCACGTGAGGCTCAGAGGCCGTGGAGGGCAGGGCTGACAGGAAGGCAAGGCGGTCCCTTAAGCCCTGAGACTCCACCCCTCCCAAGCTCAACAGAGGCTTCTGTGGCTTTGCAGTCTGGTATCATAAGGCTGAATTCAACACAGAAGTTTCCCCGGCATAGTGAAAATGCTGAGACAAGGGAAGGGATTACAAGCAAAAGAAATGGAGGGAAAAAAACGACTGGATATAGAGTTCAAAACCATGCTTATAAGGTTTTTCAAGAATATGCTAGAAAAGGTGAATAAATTTAGTGAGACCCAAGAGGAGATGAAAAAGGACCAACTAGAGATGCAAAAGATCCAACCAAAGATGAAAAAAGACCAACTAGAAATTAAACATACACTGACTGAAATTAAAACTATTATACAGAGTCCTAACAGCAAACTAGAGAAAGGCAATGATCAAATCAAAAATTTGAAATATAAAGAAGAAGAAAACATTCAACTGGAAAAGCAAGAAGAGAAAAGAATCCAAAAATGTGAAGATAATGTAAGGAGCCTCTGGGACAGCTTCAAGCGTACCAACATCAGAATTGTGGGGGTGCCAGAAGAAGAGAGAG
>JAAGEH010000286.1:30225734-30325098 GCA_011751065.1 Lasiurus cinereus | reverse complement strand
GAAACCCACCTCAGGAAAAAAGATGCACACAGATTGAGGGTGAAAGGAAGAAAGATGTTATTTCAGGCAAATGGAAAAGAAAAAAAGCTGGGGTTGCAATACTTATATCTGACAAATTAGATCTCAAAGTGAAGGACATAACAAGAGGTAAAGAAGGCCACTTCATAATACTAAAGGGGACAATCTAACAAGAAGAAATAACTATGGTAAAGATATATGCACCCAATATAGGAGCACCTAAATACATAAAAAAAAAAACTCCTGGAGGATATTAAGGGAGAGATTGACAGCAATATAATCATAGTAGGAGACTTTAATACCCCTCTGTCACCACTGGACAAATCCTCTAAACAAAAAATCAGCAAAGAAACATCAATCCTAAATGACTCACTAGACCAGATGAAATTAATTGGCATCTTCAGAACATTTCATCCCAAAGCCACAGAACATACATTCTTCTCTAGTGCACATGGGCCATTTTCAAAGATAGATCATATGTTGAGTCATAAGAAAAGTCCCTTCCAATTCAAGAAGATAGAAATCATATCTAGCATTTTCTCAGACCAAGTGGCATAAAACTGGAAATCAAGTATAATAAAAACAATAGAAAGAAATCAAACACATGGAGACTAAATAGCATGCTATTAAACAAGGACTGGGTAACCAAAGAGATTAAGGAAGAAATTAAAAAATCATGACAACAAATAACAATGACAACACAACAATACAAAATTTATGGGACACAGTGAAAGCAGTCTTGAGAGGAATGTCCATAGCCCTACAAGCCTACAGCAAAAACAGGAAACAATGGTAATAAATTACCTAACCCTACAACTCAAAGAGCTAAAAAGAGAACAACAAGAAAAGCCCAGTGAAAGCAGAAGGAAGGAAATAGTAAAGATCAGAACGGAGATAAACAACATGGAGACCAAAGAAACAATTCAAAAGATCAACAAAACAAAGATCTGATTCTTTGAAAGGATAAACAAGATTGAAGGACCTCTAGCCAGGCTCACCAAAAAGCAAAGAGAGAAGACCCAAATAAACAAAATCAAAAATGAAAGAGGAGAAATAACAACAGACCCCACCGAAATACAAAGGATTGTTAAAAAATACTATGAACAACTCTCTTCCAACAAATTGGACAGCCTGCAAGAAATAGACATATTCCTAGAAAAATATAACCTTCCAAAACTCAATCAGGAAAATCTAAATATCTCAATTGTCCAATAACTATGGAAGAAATTGAAGCAGCCATCAAAAAGCTTCCAGCAAATAAAAGCCCGGGTCCAGATGGCTACACAGGAGAGTTTTACCAACCATTCAAGGAAGAATTAAAACCTATCCTCCTCAGACTATTCAAAAACATTCAAGAAGAAGGAATACTACCAAACACCTTCTATGAAGCCAGCATCACTCTAATACCAAAACCAGATAAAGACAACACAATGAAAGAGAATTATAGGCCAATATCTCTCATGAACATAGATGCCAAAATCCTCAACAAAATTCTAGCAAATTGGATACAGCAGTATATCAGAAAGATCATACACCATGACCAAGTATGATTCATCCCAGGAATGCAGGGATGGTACAATCAATAGCCGCAAATCAATAAACATGATACATCACATAAACAAATTGAGAGATAAAAATCACATAGTCATATTAATTGATGCAGAAAAAGCATTTGACAAAATCCAACACTCTTTCTTGATAAAAACTCTTAGCAAAGTGGGAATAGAAGGATCATACCTCAACATCATAAAAGCCATACATGATAAACCCACAGCTAAAATCATACTCAATGGGCAGAAACTAAAACCATTTCCCCTAAGAACAGGAACAAGACAGGGATGCCCACTCTCACCTCTCCTGTTCAACATAGTACTGGAAGTATCAGGTATTGCAATTAGACAAGAAGAAGAAATAAAAGGCATCCAAATTGGAAAAGAAGAAGTAAAGCTGTCCTTATTTGCAGATGACATGATAGTGTCCATAAAATACCCGAAGGACTCCATCCCAAAACTAATTGACTTAATAAATGAATTCAGCAATGTAGCAGGATACAAAATTAATGCTGAGAAATCTGTGGCATTTCTATATACTAATAGTGAAATTTCAGAAAGAGAGACTACAAAAGCCATCCCATTTACCATTGCTCCAAAAAAATTAAGATACCTAGGAATAAACCTAACTAAAGAGGTAAAAGACCTATATGTAGAAAACTATAGGACACTGAAAAAAGAGATAGAGGAAGATGTTAGCAGATGGAAGAGCACACCATGCTCATGGATTGGGAGAATTAACATCATTAAAATGTCCATACTACCCAAAGCAATCTATAGATTCAATGCACTACCCATTAAAATACCAACGACATATTTTACAGACCTAGAAGGAATTCTTCATAGATTCATCTGGAACAAAAAAAACAATGAATATCCACAGCAATTCTGAGAAGGAAGAGTAAAGTAGGTGGGATCTCTATACCAGACTTCAAGCTATATTACAAAGCAACTGTTCTCAAAACAGCCTGGTACTGGCACAAGAACAGACATATAGACCAATGGAATAGAATAGAGAATCCAGATATCCACCCAAACCACTATGCTCAACTAATTTTGACAAAGGAGGCATGAACATACAATGGAGTCAAGATAGCCTCTTCAACAAATGGTGTTGGGAAAATTGGACAGATACATGCAAAAAAATGAAACTGGACCACCAACTTACACCAAATACAAAAATAAACTCAAAATGGATACAGGACTTAAAAATTAGAAAGGACACCATAAAAATATTAGAGGAATCCGCAAGCAGCACCATCTCAGAAAGAACTTCTTCACTGATACTGCTCCAAAGGCAATGGAAGCTAAAGAAAAAATAAACAAATGGGACTACATCAAAATAAAAAGCTTTTGTACAACAAAAGAAACCATCAACAAAACAACAAGAAAACTCACTGTATGGGAGAACATATTTGCAAATGTTATCACTGATAAAGGTTTAATCTCCAACATCTATAGCCAATTTATACAACTTAATAAAAGGAAGATAAATGATCCAATAAAAAATGGGCAACGGACCTAAATAGAACCTTTTCGAAAGACGACAGATGGAAGGCCAAGAAACACATGAAAACATGTTCAAAGTCACTAATCATCTGAGAGATGTAAATCAAAACTACAGTGCGACACCATCTTACACGTGTCAGAATGGCAATCATCAACAAATCAACAAAAGACAAGGGTTGGCGATGATCTGGAGAAAAAGGAACCCTTGTGCGCTGTTGGTGGGAACGTAGACTGGTACAGCCACTGTGGAGAAAAGTATGGAGTTTTCTTAAAAAACTAAAAATGGACCTGCCATTTGACCCAGCAATCCCACTCTTAGGAATTTATCCTAAGAAGTTAGAAACACCAATCAGAAAGGATTTATGCACCTCTATGTTATAGCAGCACAATTTACAATAGCTACAATTTGGAAACAGCCTAGGTGCCTGTCTGCAGATGAGTGGATCAGAAAACTGTGGTACATCTACACAATGGAATTCTATGCTGCCATTAAAAAAAAGGAACTCTTACCATTTGCCGCAACCTGGATGGAACTGGAGACCCTATGCTTAGTGAAATAAGCCAGTCAATGAAGGAGAAGCACCACATGATCTCACTCATTTGTGGATAATAAAGAACATTTTAAACTGATGAACAAAAGGATAGATACAGAGGCAGTAAAGCATCAAACAGACTGTGAAATTATAGCAGGAAGATTAAGTAGAGGTGGCGTAGATAAGAGATCAATCAAAGGACCTATATCTAAACATATAAACATAACTAATGAACATAGACACTGGTTGGTTGGGGTATGCCCTGGAGGGAGGGTGGGGGACAATGGAGAGATATGTATACATGTAACACAATAAAAAAATAAATAAATAAAAGGAAAGAATAAATAAATAACATATCTTACCAGATACCAAATATGTTGTGAATTTTAAGTGGTAACATTTGAAAGAATGAAAGATTAATCAGTTATTCTGCACTGAAATACTGGATTAAATAAAATTTAGGAAGTTAAAATAGCGAGGTCAAGTGACATATTACCAAGTTAATTTTAGGTTTCAGAGAAACTGATATGCAAGAGTGCGCACACGAATTTTTTTTTCTTTCTTAAAAAATACCTTTAATCTTATTTTTTTTTTTTTTTTTTTTTTTTTTTTTTTTTTTTATATATTTTTTTTTTTTTTTTTTTTACAGAGCTGAAGGGAGAGGGATAGAGAGCTAGAAACATTGATGAGAGAGAAACATCCATCAGCTTCCTCTTGCACACTCCCTGCTGGGGATGTGCCTGCAACCAAGGTACATGCCTTTGGCTGGAATTAAACCTGAGACCCTTCAATCCACAGGCTAACACTCTATCCACTGAGCCAAACTGATTTTGGCAAAAAAAATATCTTTAATCTTAACAGTTACTTCTGGCCACATTTCTAGTCAATCTGATGGTTGAGTTATATCATGCTAACAGTATTGCTTTTCCATTAAACATAATCTTACATAATCAAAGACTAATATGCAAATAGACCAAATAGTGGAACAATTGGAACAACCAAACAACGGTTTATTGTGTTACATGTATACATATCTCTCCATGTAAGCTGGCAATCAAGGGGCGTGCATGAAACATTGCGGGCATCAGCTGTGGTGGGATGATGGAGCAGGTGAACAGAGGCACCAGACCAAGGCAGGGAGCTGGTCTCTGACATTGGTTGAGCCTCTGGTGATTACTGAAAATTCGTTGCTCCTGCCTAGAGCTTGCACCCACTCCCAGTGACCACCCTACTTGAACCTCCTACCAGCACTGGAGCTGCCACTCTCATCCACTGCTGGTGCTTGGCGCCAGTCCTGATTGCTTGGCGCCATAAGCAAGTGCAAGTGGCAGCTGCTGGCCATGATTGCCCTTGAGGGCTTCTCCATCTTTCCCTGCTACTGAGGGGTAATTGGGACAGCAGCTGCCACTCAAACCCATTCAGAGCATATGCCCCACTCATACTCCTTGCTGGAGTTGGCCCCAATCACTTTGCACCTTCAATGGTGGGTGTGAGTGGGACTGGCACTATCAGCGTTTGGGAACTGTGGCAGCAGGAGTTGGGCTGCTGGCAAACAGGGAACTGAGGGCTGTGGCAGGAGGGACCAGACAGGGATGCGGAAGATGGGCTGAGACCCACCCCTGTGCCCACTGAAACTTCGCAGTCCACAGGTCTTTTCAAGGTGCATGAATTCATGCACTGGACCCTTAGTCCTTTTATAAAATTTAAACAAAAACTAAATTTAATTATAAAATACAAAATTGTAGAAACTTTTAAAAGAAAAGACATGTTACATAAGTTCATAATTAAAATAATAAAACAACATTGGTCTGTTTGAAACTGATGAGCTATATATCTCCTATAAATGCTATCTGATAATTGAAGAGGAAGGAAAATCCTCATATGGTCCTAATAGCAAATGGAATTTTGGTGGGTCATTTAGTTTGCTGGGTAGTTACTTATTGCATTGCAATAAGAAACAAAACAAAATAAAAAACAGTAGAATTCATGGAATGCTATTGTTAAATTGAAATCCTCATATTATAGCCAGTGCTTAAAATTTTAGAGCAAATCTGTTTGTAATTGTGTATGTGTGTGTTAATAGACTTTTTAATAAAAAAGTGTGAATCATACTGACTTTCAGTCAAAATTTTTAGTTCTTGGTCAAGAAAAATTTACCCTAGAATGGAGTTAAGGTCAATATTCTTAAATTCATTTTTAATTTAAGAATAAATTTCAGAGGGAGGTAGAAACATCAATGATGAGAGAGAATCATTGATCATCTGTATGTCTCCTACTGGGGATCAAGCACACAACCCAAGCATGTGCCCTTGACTGGAACTGAACCTGGGACCCTTCAGGCTACAGTCTGATGCTCTATCCATTGAGTCAAACCAATTAGGGCTAAGTTTAATATTCTTAAAATTAAAACTCTAACTGATCCTTAATTATTTAGAATCTACTGCTTATGTAATAAATGTACTATTAATTAGAGCAAAAAATGGGGGAGAATCCAAGATGGCGGCATAGGTGAATACCTACACTGCTGCCTCGCACAACAATTTCAAAACTACAACTAAAAGACAGAACGGACATCATCCAGAACCACAGGAAAGCTGGCTAAGTGGAAGTTCTACAACTAGAAGGAAAGAGAGGGGCTCACAGAGACCCAGAGGAGCTGCAAAAAGCTGAGGTACGGAGACGTGCGCACTGAGAGAGCGGTTGCCGGAGTACCTGGCTTGCTTTCTCTGGCGGGAGGGAAACGGAGACTCCCAACGGTATTGAATCCCTTATCTTACGACACTAAACCCCAGATCCAGCCGAAACTCATACGGGGGGGAGTTTGGACTGTGAAAAGGGAGAAGTGCACGGAAATTTAAGGGAGTCGCAGAAGATCAGGTCTGGTCTCGCACGCACACGGTGCTGCGCAGAGGACAGACTGCTGATTGTGCCGCTGGCTTTCGCAAGTGGGCGGGAGACAGACCCTCCCAACTGTGCCACTTCTGAGTCCACTGGGCCCCGTGGTCCTGGCAAGCAGGGGAGCTGGAAAGGCAGTGGTTAGAGGCACTGTGGGCTCGTGTGCACAAGGTCCGCTCCAGCGATTACCCAGTCACCTGAGACTCAGGGGCCGTGGAGGGCGGGGCCAAGTGGAAGGCAAGGCGGTCCCTTAAGCCCTGAGACTCCACCCATCCCAAGCTCAACAGAGGCTTCTGCGGCTTTGCACGTTTGGCATTATAAGGCTGAATCCAACACAGAAGTTTCCCCGACATAGTGAAAATGCCGAGACAAGGGAAGGGATCACAAACAAAAGAAATGGAGGAAAAAAAAACTACTGGATATAGAGTTCAAAACCACGCTTATAAGGTTTTTCAAGAATATGATAGAAAAGATGGATAAATTTATCAAGTCCCAAGAGGAGATGAAAAAGGACCAACTAGAAATGAAACATTCACTGACTGAAATAAAAAATATTATACAGAGTCCTAATAGCAGACTAGAGAAAGGCAAGAATCAAGTCAAAAATTTGAAATATAAAGAATCAGAAAACAACTGGAAAAGCAAGAAGAGAAAAGAATCCAAAAATGTGAACATAATGTAAGGAGACTCTGGGACAGCTTCAAACGTACCAACATCAGAATTGTGGGAGTGCCAGAAGAGAGAGAGCAAGATACTGAAAACCTATTTAAAGAAATAATGACTGAAAACTTCCCACATCTGGTGAAAGAAATAGACTTACACGTCCAGGAAGCAAACAGAACCCCATATAAAAGGAATCCAAAGAGGACCACACCAAGACACATCATAATTAAAATACCAAGAGCAAAAGACAAAGAGAGAATATTAAAAGCATCAAGAGAAAAACAGTTCATTACCTACAAGGGAGCACCCATACGACTGTCAGCTGATTTCTCAACAGAAACGATGCAGGCCAGACGGGAGTGGCAAGAAATATTCAACATGATGAATAGCAAGAACCTACAACCAAGAATAATCTATCCAGCAAAGCTATCATTCAGAATTGAAGAGCAGATAAAGAGTGTCACAGATAAGAAAAAGCTAAAGGAGTTCATTAACTCCAAACCAGTATTATATGAAATGCTGAAAGGTACTCTTTAAGAAGAGGAAGAAGAAAAAGATTAAAGTCAAAAAATTATGAACAACAAATACGTATCTATCAACAAGTGAATCTAAAAATTAAGTGAATTAAAAATTTGATCAACAGAATAAACTGGTGAATATACTAGAATCAGGAGCATTGAAAGGGAGTGGACCGATAATTCTCAGGGGGAAAGGGGTGAGGGGTATACAGCGAGAGACTGGACAAAAATCATACACCTATGGATGAGGTCAACGGGAGGGAGGGAAGGGTGGGAGCTGGGTGGAGGGGTGCTATGGAGGGGAAAAAAAAACAAATGTAATCATCTGAATAATAAAGATTTAATTAAAATTAAAAAAAAGATTGGTGCCTTTTTATTAGCAATCCCAAACTACTCTCTTTCAAATTTTTAAGTAAATGCCAAGTATATTTTTCCACACTCATTTAATTTTCCATTTTTCTATTTGATGTCTAAATAATATAATGCTAATGGTACTAGAGTCTCTGCTTGCTATTTTTCTCTTCTAAGTTCATAGCCTGATTTGAGGGTACCTAAAAATTATCTTATTTGAGGGCCATTAATGAAGAACAAATTCAAATCCCATTAATGGTCTTGTTCAATTGGAGGCAAATGTTTCATAATTCATGGCATACTGCTCTCAGTTAAATGGGAGCTACTATATTTCAGCTTCTACTGGAGTTTAGAAGGAACCAGAAAGTTTTGTAATACCTTGATAATTACAAGCTACAGAGAGACTCTTCAATCATAATAGTATTACAAAACTCCTCTTAAATACCTTCAATCTCATCTCATATTGAATACATGCTGTATATTATATTAGAAAAAATTATAAATTAGAAAAATTCTGGTAGATAAGGAACAGGAACTGCTTCAGGGAATGTGTGCATGGAGTGGATATGAGAATGATTATATAGCTGCTTAGAGATGGGTTAAATTGCAGAAAATGTTTTAGAACTCTCTGGGTAATCAACACTAATGGTTCTAGAAATGTAATTTCTTACTGAGTTTCATCCAAATTAAATATTAGTATTGATTATATTTATATATTATTTAGTTCATATAGAAACTAAAGTCCTCCACCTCCAAAGTGGCTTTAGAGGTAGGTGGTCAGTTTTCATACCATATACTCTAATGTCTAGAAGTTGTCTGCATTTCTGAAGTCATCTAGAAATTATCTCAGCATCTTTATGTATATTTTTTATGCAGTCATCCTGTTACCTCATCCCAAATGCCAGGAAATAGCCTGACCAGATGCAGATAAAAATATTACACTCTGTTTTAATGCCATTATTTGAATTTCAAAAAAGAGGAAATGATCCTTAATTATAAATTCAATTGTCATTTGCAGGTGCAAAAGGGAACTTTGGCTGCCTCATTTAATAACTTGTACCAAGAGTTCAAAGGTGAATTAAAAGGATAGTAAAATTTAATAAATGCTTGATTTAACTAGGTGTTGCCTAGAGCAGTTTATGAGTCCTTCAGGGAAGGAACAGAACATTATATTAGCAAAAAGAACTTATATTAGTTAATCACACACCATCAGAAAGGTGTAAACCTGTTTTTCTTTTTAAAGATATCATTGCCTAATTTTTTAATCTCTTGCCAAGAAAATGATTAAAACTTGTTGTTATTCATAGTTTGGGTTTGGAAGACTTAAGTGTGTCTGAAACTTCATATTTCTATTCAAATAATTTAGCTTCTGCAGACAGATATTTTATTACTGTGAGAAGAAAAATAAAAAAAATAGGAATAAATGGAATATGTTTTTTGGTTTCCTAGATTAACTGATTTTGAGGTTATTTCTTTTCTCAACTGTTGTAACAGGAAAAAAACAATAAAAAAGGGCATTTCTATGATTGATTCTAGGCTGGGATAGATAAATTCTTAAACAGTAGAGTTGTTTTTGTTTTTTTTTTAGATTCTTCAGTTTCAGTAGTCTGATATTTTATTGAAAATGCCTATACTTTAAAAAAATTTGATGTGAAATGAAATATAATCATTTAGATAAAGATCACAAATTTTCTCTTTACTTAAATAGAATTGTCTCATATTTACTGTGAAATTATAATGCTACATCTAGATGCAAGTTTTGCTTGACATGTAAAGTCTTTCTTGTTTGTTCACTGTGAACTGATTGTATACATACTTTATATTTTTATCCACATGCATGCTTTAAGTATAAAAATTAATAAAATAGCAGTATGTGACTGTTTTTACAGGAGTTTCTATAGTCAGAGTTTAGCTTCTAATTATCGTATTTATAAAATGTAGTAGAGATGTCAGTTAAAAAAATCCTACTTAAAAACAGCAACAAGGTTTAGGCACACTTTTGGAAAAACAATTTGTGAGGTTTGAAAAAAATGATATAGTTCTTGGGAAAAATTAAAAATTAAATAGCTGAACAGTAAAGCCAACACCAGAATTGAAAGGCAAAAATCCCTATATATCATGTACACTTGTCATACTAAATTAGGATATACATATCTATGATACTCATACAATAGTCAGATACTTTTATTTCTGTTTGGCTTCTAAAATCTTTATTCTATGTCATACATATATCTTAATATTTTATTTCCTTATAATTATACTAGAGGCTCGGTGCATGAAATTCATGCACAAGGGTGGTGGCGGGGGATGGGTGTCCCTCAGCCCAGCCTGCACCCTCTCCAACCTGGGACCCCTCAGGGGATGTCCGATTTCTAGTTTAGGCCCAATCCCATAGTCGACATTCCTCTCGTAACCCAGGATTGTTGGCTCCTAACCTCTCACAATCCAGGACTGCTGGCTTGCTTCTGCTTGCCTGATTGTCCCTAACCACTCTGCATGCCAGCCTGATAGCCCCTAACCACTCCTCTGCCAGCCTGATTGATGCCTAACTGTTCCCCTGCTGGCCTGATCTCCCCCTAATGCCTTCCCCTGCAGGGCTGAGGGGACTGGGGTACTGAGGCTGGATGAAGCGAGGCCGAGACTACTGGGGAGCTGAGGTTGAATGAGGTGGGGCTGAGGGGACTGGGCACTGCCACCTTGTAAGGGTATGACAGTTAATTAGCATATTCCCTCTTTATTGATTGTGGGCACCATCATCTTATGAGGGCATGATGGTCAATTAGCATATTCCCTCTTTACTAGATAGGATAACTAATGGAAGCCATCATAGATTCCCAGAGATAAGAATATACAAACAAATTTATTGTAATGAATTATGGGAGATGTATTTACATAACTTATATTTTTACTACATAATAAAGCAGTGGTAATTCTTTTATAATAATAAGAATGTCAATTTATTGATCATATATGATTTATTCAGGTTAATCTAAGCACTTAAACTATATTTTCACATTTATTTCTCATAGCAAAAATATGAGATATACACTACTCTTATCTTTATTTTATACTTGAAAAAACTATGGTTTATAGATAATTTGTCCAAGGTCATAAAGCTAGAAAACAACAGAGTTGGGATATACTTTTTGATTTATCAAAATGTAGGGAATGGCTCTAGGGTCAAGCCTCAGGCTGACCTGTGCCAAGGCCACAAACAAATCCCAGCCTGGAAGGCAGATCTCTCCTAGCATAGTTAAACTTGACCTTGTAGCCCTCCTTAATTCCTTCCTAAGTAGCTAATGTGCTGTGGGTAGTGCAGAAAGTGTTGCCAAAACAAGAACATTTGTATACAAGTTAATATACCCTTGTTTGAATCAGAGTATAAAAAAAAGCATCAGCTTACAGCCTGGGTCTTTTGTGTACTCATCCAGGCATGGGAGACCCACCAAGTCCCAGCTGTATTCTCTTGTCTTTTCTTCAATTCTTTACCACCCCTCCTCAGGTTCACCCTTGGCTGTGCTGGCACACCAAAATACCATCTCTGAAGTAAATTTTATTAATCCAGTTGCATAATTTTCTTCCTGATGACAATGAGTTCTTATAAAATCTTACATTTTTAAATATACATAAACCTGGGTATAATCAATAATTATATATTATAATTACTTAAAAATTGAGATGTTATAATTACAATTCTTTTATCTGAAACCAAGACCTACTTATTCTTTTTTTAAAATTTTATTTTAATTTTATTTTTGTTGACAGTATTACATGTCTCCCATTTCCACCCCTCTGTTCAGCCTTTATCTGCTCCCTCAGATCTTCACCACCTTATTGTTCTTGAACATGGGCTATGCAATGTAGAAGATTAAAAACAAACAAAGAAACAACAACAACAAAAACACAAGGAAATGTTAACCACAAAATTCAGAAGAGTGGCACCACATGGGGGAGGAGTACATAGGAGGGCAATTGGTAATGTTCCAATCCTTGGGTTGTGCAGTGAGTTAGAGCAGTTCATTATGCTAATAATTAAACAATATAATCTTATATAATAAGTGTTTAATATGTTAAGTGTCAGGTTGTCCAGTAGGTGGTTTAACCAATCAAGGCATAATATGCTACTGATATGCTAAGGCCACTTAACTCCTCATTATGACGTGCACTGACCACCAGCAAGCAGATGCTCCGACTAGTAGGTTAACTTGCTGCTGGGGTCTGGCTGATCAGGACTGAGTGAGATGGGCCAGACATGCCCTAGACCCCTTCTGCAGACCCTCCCTGGCTGGCCACCCTCCTGTGACCTTCTCTGGCCCTGATCGTGCACTGGTGAGGTTCCTCATCCTCTCCTGCACCCTCTGGCATTCCAGGACCCCTCACGGGATGTCAGAGAGCTGGTTTCAGCCTGATCACACAGGCCAAGCTAAGGGACCCCACTGGTGCAAGAATTCATGCACTGGGCCTCCAGTAAGTATTTAAGTTCTTTGGTTTATCTCTCCTCGTCTCCCGCACCTCAACATGAAGTTATGTCAGTCTGTTCCATGCCTCCAGGCTTTGGGTATTATTTTGTTGTTCAATTTGTTTTATTCATTAGATTCACAAATAAGTGAGTTCATATGGTATTTGTCTTTCTCATTTTGGCTTATGTCTCTTTTAGTATAATGGTTTCCAGGTCCATTCATGCTGTTCCAAAGGGTAAAAAAATCTATCTTTTTTGAAGCTGCATAGTATTCCATTGTGTAAATGTCCCATAGCTTTTATATCCACTGATGGCACTTGGGCTGTTTCTAAATCTTAGCTATTGTAAATAATGCTGCTATGAACATAGGGCTGCACTCTGATTGGTGTTTTGGCATTTTTAGGATATATTCCCAGAAGTGGGGTCTCTGGGTCAAATGGCAGTTTCATTTTCAATTTTTTGACAAAACTCCGTATTGTTTTCTACCTTGGCTGCACCATCTGTATTTCCACCAGTAGTGAACTAGTGTCCTTTTTTTCATATCCTCAGCAGCACTTTTGTCTAGTTCTGTTGTTTGTTGGTTTATTTATGAAAAGCATTCTGACAGGTATGAGGTGATATCTCATTGTGATTTTTATTTGCTTTTTTCTGATGATTAGTGACTTTAAGCATATTTTTATATGTCTCTTGGCCATTTGTACGTCCTCTTTAGAGAAATGTTTATTCAGGTCTTCTGCTCACTTTTTAATTGTATTGTTTGTTTTCCTTTTGTTGAGTTGTATGAGAACTTTATATATTTTGGCGATTAAGCCCTTATCAGATGTATCATTAGCAAATATATTCTCCCATACAAAAGATTCTCTTTTCATTTTGATGGTGGTTTATTTTACTGTGCAGAAGCTTTTAATTTTGATGTAGTCCCATTTTTTTTCCCCTTTGTTTCTCTTGTCCTAGGGACAGTGATAGGCAAACTCTTGATTCCAATAATTACAGGCTGTTGTTGTTCCTTGTGATTAAGCCCCTATCTCCGTGGTCAGCAAACTCATTAGTCAACAGAGCGGCAAATGGTGGCTCACAAGTTGCATGTGTCTTGCAAGCTGTAGTTTGCCGACCACTGTGATGTAGTGACAAAAATTCTGCTTTGTGATATGTCTGATATTTTACTGCTGATAGTTTCATCTAGGATTTTTATGGTTTCATAGTGTACATTTAAGTCTTTTATCCATTTTGAATTTATTTTTTCAAGTTGGTGGTCTAGTTTCATCTTTTTACATGTGCCTGTTAGATTTTATAGCATCATTTGTTGAAGAGACTACTGTCTTGAATCCATTATATGTTCTTGCCTCTTTTGTCAAATATTAACTGACCATAATGATGGGGGTCAATTTCTGAGGTCTCTGTTCTGTTCCATTGGTCTATATGCCTGTTTTTGTCCCAGTACCAGGCTGTTTTTATTACAGTGGCTCTGCGGTATAGCTCGCTATCTAGTACTGTGATCCTCCAACTTTGTTCTTCTTTTTCAGGATTGCTGCTGTTATTCAGATCTTTTATGGTTCCATATAAATTTTTGGAGTATTTGTTCTTGTTCTGTGAAGAATACAATTCACTGAAATTTTTATAATATAAATAAGCCTCATTTTCTACTCTACATTCCTAATCAATCCTTCAACTGGTATAAAAATAGAAATAAATACATGTGTTTACTTTTAACAAATTCCATACTATGGCAAATTCAGCCTAAAGAAGTTGTGAAAATAATATAGAAGCATGATTTTTCAATTTAAATGATTTCAATTTATTTTCTTATAAACATTTCAATACATGGACTAGCATATGAGTTAAAAAATATTTTACTCATTTTAAGAGGGTTTATAAACATACAGTTTATATTAAATGTCTGGTGTTTTACACTGCTGTTCCAAACACCATTTACCTCAAATACTTAAAATTGTTGACACAGCAATTTTTGATAGTATTATAAGTGAGAGAGCATATAAAAACAATGAACCTGATATAAAATAGAGGTAACATTTAGGAATAGGAGTTAGAAAAAATTAGTGCAAATTGAGAAAAGAGGTACATAGATCTGGGTCAGAGAGAAAAGATCAGAAAGATGAAAAGTCTTGGAAGGTATGTAGAGGATGACTGAAAACAGATGCTGACAGTAGAGAGATGAGATGATGATTCTGAAGGTTATTTACCCTTTAATGATAAGGAAACAGAAATTAAATGGCCTATTCTAACCAGCAGAAAATACCAAAAAATATATATATGTATTTCTTAACAGTTTTGAACAGTAAATAATGAAATCAAACCTAGTATGGACTACAGGGCCCCATCATTGTTCTTCATAATAATGAAATTAATATGAATAGCTAGTAAAAATGGATGTTGTAGAGTATTTAAAAAGTTAATGCATATATCAAGGACGGACTAAGTGGTGGAAATTATTATTGTCTTATTACCATCAAAATTTTTCAATATTGCTGAAACCGGTTTGGCTCGGTGGATAGAGTGTCAGCCTGTGGACTGAAGGGTCCCAGGTTTGATACCGGTCAAGGGCATGTACCTTGGTTGCAGGCACATCCCCAGTAGGGGGCGTGCAGAAGGCGGCTGGTCGATGTCTCTCTCTCATTGAACTTTCTAGCTTTCTATACTTCTCCCTTCCTCTCTGTGAAAAATCAATAAAATATATTACAAATTTTTTTTTCAATATTACTTCAATTGTCATTCCCCGGTTTTCTATGCATAGACATATTTGAGTAGTAAAGGAATAGGGAAATAGTAAAGGAATAATGGAGCCATCCTGATTTCAGATATTTGTGATGTCTAAATAAAGTTTTTAATTTTTTTATACTTTCAATGTAATGTTTCAGGAAAAAGATATAGCAAAATTCCTTTTATTGTGTCATAGATAATGTTTTCAAGATGAAATATTATAAGATTGTCTCTGATTAGAAGATTTTAAAATATGTAAATTTTAAAAAACAAGACATCACCTAACTAGGTAAATAAGATAATCAGAAGTTGATTTATCTTTGTTTATAATTAGTTTGCTTTTTTGAAGGATTATTTGAAAAAATATTGAAAAATAAGCAACACGTGAGTTCAGATAAAGTTTTTAATTTTGCACTAATTGGTTTGGCTCAGTGGATAGAAAGTCAGCCTGTGGACTGAGGAGCCCAGGTTCAATTCTGGTCAAGAGTGTGTACCTTGGTTGCAGGCACATCCTCAGTAGGGAGTGTACAGGAGGCAGCTGAATCAATATTTCTAACTCTCTATCCCTCTCCTTTCTTCTCTGTAAAAAAAATCAATAAAATATATTAAAAGTATTTAATTCTAAAATTAAGGGCATAGAAGAACTAGATTCATGTCTTAAAAGACCTTATAAAATGATCTAAAGTAGTGAAATTTTAGGTGAAGGCATTAATTGTAGTTATTTCAAAAAGTCCTATAAATTTATATTCCCAAAAGCAGTTGTTATATGAAGTAAATTATTATGCAGTTACTATATGAAGTAAATTACAGTAACTAAAGTGTTACCTGTCATCATGACAATATTTTAGTTTTTGTCATGATGAGAAAACTATTTGGAAAAGAAGACTAATAATGCTAGCTATTTGCCAAATATGACATTTTAAAATATCTCATTTAATTATCTTAAAATAATTAGCATTATGCCATTAATAATTATATGAAGATATAGAAATAACATGTATATCCATTAACCTAGGTTAATGCATTTGGAACAAAATCTGCATTACTGAAATTTATCATTTAGATTCAGACTGCAAGGGGTTTTCTGTCAAGTGAAAAACACAAACTATATTATGAAGGCAATGTGTAACCTACCATATTATCCATTGGAGGTTATGTTCTTGAGTTTGTATAAGCAAAATATCTTAAATCAGACATGCAGTGTAATCAACAGGTCTCTTAATGTGGCCTGGCTTTCCATAAGGTTCTTCCCTTTGTTTGCACAGCTGTGGTCTACAGACCTGTAGATCACATTTCCCTTAGATTACTGTCATTGCTGTTTTAAACTTAGTGACCATTTCCAGGAAGAAAGTAGCTTGCACAAATGTCTAATCTTATGAAAACTTGATCTTTTCTTTCATTATCATTGTTACTTTTGACTTTCATATAGTCAAGATATTTGGATTATTCACTATACTGTTAAATGGTGATTTCATTAAAAAGGAAGAAATGTTTATGCAAATTTTAGCCCAGAGAATCTAGTAGAGCACATTAGAGTCATTAAATCATTTTATTAGAAATATCATGTCATGAAGTAATTGATTTACAGATTGATTTATTGGCTTTGAAGAGATATCTAAAATCACAATCTCAAAGGTTATATTGGCTCCAAAATAAAATTGATAGGACAATAATTATATAAACTTAATACCAAATTACCTGATACATTTTTTAAAATATTTATTTATTTATTTTTTTTCCTCTATTGCCCTCCCCACCACCCAGTACATGCCCTCATCCGTCTCCCTCCCCTACCCTCCGCCCTCCCCCATGGCCCTGTATCCACTGGCTATGCCTACACACACATGCATACAAACCCTTCAGTTGATCTCCTATAGGCCCCTCTTACCCAACTTCCCCTGCTTTCCCACTGTAGCACGACAGTCTGTTCATTGCTTCTTTGCCTATGCATCTGCTTCCCCCCACCACTCCCTGATTCTTATCTTTAAGAACATCTTGCCCCTGTAGGCTAGAAATAAACCCACCAGAGCAAAAGAAAATGATTGAGTCCCAATTTCTTTTTTTTTAAATTAAATCTTTATTATTCAGATTATTACATTTGATTCTCTTTTTTCCCCTCCATAGCACCACTCCACCCAGCTCCCTCCCCTCCTTCTGCCCTTAGCTCCTTCCCATTGATCTCATCCATAGGTGTATGATTTTTGTACAGTCTCTCCCTGTACACCCCTCACCCCTTCCCCCCTGAGAATTATCAGTCCACTCCCTTTCTGTGCTCCTGATTCTATTATATTCACCAATTTATTCTGTTGATCAAATTTTTAATTCACTTAATTTTTAGATTCACTTGTTGATAGATATGTATTTGTTGTTCATAATTTTTTGTCTTTTACCTTTTTCTTCTTCTTCTTTTAAAAGAGTACCTTTCAGCATTTCATATAATACTGGTTTGGAGTTGATGAGCTCCTTTAGCTTTTTCTTATCTGTAACGCTCTTTATCTGCCCTTCAATTCTGAATGTTAGCTTTGCTGGATAGATTATTCTTGGTTGTAGGTTCTTGCTATTCATCATGTTGAATATTTCTTGCCACTCCCGTCTGGCCTGCATCGTTTCTGTTGAGAAATCAGCTGACAGTCGTATGGGTGCTCCCTTGTAGGTAATAAACTGTTTTTCTCTTGCTGCTTTTAATATTCTCTCTTTGTCTCTTGCTCTTGGTATTTTAATTATGATGTGTCTTGGTGTGGTCCTCTTTGGATTCCTTTTATATGGGGTTGTGTGTGCTTCCTGGACTTGTAAGTCTATTTCTTTTACCAGATGTGGGAAGTTTTCAGTCATTATTTCTTTAAATAGGTTTTCAGTATCTTGCTCTCTCTCTTCTTCTGGCACCCCCACAATTCTGATGTTGGTACGCTTAAAGCTGTCCCAGAGTCTCCTTACATTATGTTCACATTTTTGGATTCTTTTCTCTTCTTGCTTTTCCAGTTGAATGTTGTCTGCTTCTTTATATTTCAAATTTTTTACTTGATTCTTGCCTTTTTCTAGTCTGCTGTTAGGACTCTGTATAATATTTTTTATTTCAGTCAGTGTATGTTTAATTTCTATTTGGTCCTTTATCATCTTTAGTTGGACCTTTTTCATCTCCTCTTGGGTCTCACTAAATTTATCCAACTTTTCTAGCATATTCTTGAAAAACCTTATAAGTGTGGTTTTGAACTCTATATCCAGTCGGTTTTTTTCCTCCATTTCTTTTGTTTGTGATCCCTTCCCTTGTCTCAGCATTTTCACTATGCCGGGGAAACTTCTGTGTTGAATTCAGCTTTATGATACCAGATGCAAAGCCGCAGAAGCCTCTATTGAGCTTGCGATGGGTGGAGTTTCAAGGCTTAAGGGACTGCCTTGCCTTCCAGTCGGCTCCGCCCTCCATGGCCCCTGATTCTCACGTGACTGGGTAATCACTGGAGCGGTCCTTGTGTGCAAAATCCTAACTAAATAAAACATTTTATGTGTAGGTGCCTTAAGAGTATGCCTGCAACTCCATCAGATTCAATCTCTCATTGGCAGACAGAAACCCTCCTGCTTCTCACAAAGATAAATATTAAAATATTCTAGAGCTAGAGTTTGCATGTAGCTAAATATCACTTCTGTATTACTAATGTGAATGTATTATTTCTTATTTTTTACAAATTAACTGGTGGGAAATTTAGCAGTATATCTCAGTCTTAAAATATAAAATTGTATCCTCAAGTTCTAATCTAGGAAGTAATCTAGGGACTTTTCCAGGTGACGGTGGATTAAGTGGAAGCAGTAATCACATCATTCCTGGACCAAACTGGAAATAGAACTAAATTAAATAGCAATCATCTTGAATGATGAACTGTTAAGGATTCATTTATTCAAGGATTTACAGTATAAGCCACATTAAGACTGGTAGGAAGGGCAGAGATATGAAAAGGGCTGACCCTACCTGAGCAAAAGATGATTGAGGTTTCAAAGGGACCTCTCAGCTGTAAGGGGCTCCTAGGAGAACCCTGGGGTCTAAATCCCAGGCTGGGCTCCGCAGTCCACGGCACCAGATCTTGGAAGACCATGAGAAGCAGGAGGGTTTCTGTCTGCCAATGAGAGATTGAATCTGATGGAGTTGCAGGCATCAACTCTTAAGGCACCTACACATAAAATTTCTTTTGCAGCTACTCAACCTGGGCTCTGGCAGATGGAATCTGGAGGGAGGGCAGAGTAGACTAGAGTCACCTGAGTAGTGTCTGGGTTTTTTTTTTTTTTAATTAAATCTTTATTATTCAGATTATTACATTTGTTTTTCTTTTTTCCCCTCCATAGCACCCAGCTCCCACCTTTCCCTCCCTCCCCTTGACCTCATCCATAGGTGTATGATTTTTGTCCAGTCTCTCCCTGTATACCCCTCACCCCTTTCCCCCTGAGAATTATCAGTCCACTCCCTTTCTGTGCTCCTGATTCTAATATATTCACCAGTTTATTCTGTTGATCAAATTTTTAATTCACTTAATTTTTAGATTCACTTGTTGATAGATACATATTTGTTGTTCATAATTTTTTGACTTTAATCTTTTTCTTCTTCCTCTTCTTAAAGAGTACCTTTCAGCATTTCATATAAAACTGGTTTGGAGTTGATGAACTCCTTTAGCTTTTTCTTATCTGTGACGCTCTTTATCTGCCCTTCAATTCTGAATGATAGCTTTGCTGGATAGATTATTCTTGGTTGTATGTTCTTGCTATTCATCACGTTGAATATTTCTTGCCACTCCCGTCTGGCCTGCATCGTTTCTGTTGAGAAATCAGCTGACAGTCGTATGGGTGCTCCCTTGTAGGTAATGAACTGTTTTTCTCTTGATGCTTTTAATATTCTCTCTTTGTCTTTTGCTCTTGGTATTTTAATTATGATGTGTCTTGGTGTGGTCCTCTTTGGATTCCTTTTATATGGGGTTCTGTTTGCTTCCTGGACGTGTAAGTCTATTTCTTTCACCAGATGTGGGAAGTTTTCAGTCATTATTTCATTAAATAGGTTTTCAGTATCTTGCTCTCTCTCTTCTGGCACTCCCACAATTCTGATGTTGGCACGTTTGAAGCTGTCCCAGAGTCTCCTTACATTATCTTCACATTTTTGGATTCTTTTCTCTTCTTGCTTTTCCAGTTGAGTGTTTTCTGCTTCTTTATATTTCAAATTTTTTACTTTATTCTTGCCTTTCTCTAGTCTGCTGTTAGGACTCTGTATAATATTTTTTATTTCAGTCAGTGTATGTTTAATTTCTAGTTGGTCCTTTTTGATCTCCTCTTGGGACTTGATAAATTTATCCATCTTTTCTAGCATATTCTTGAAAAACCTTATAAGCGTGGTTTTGAACTCTATATCCAGTCTTTTTTTTCCTTCCATTTCTTTTGTTTGTGATCCCTTCCCTTGCCTTGGCATTTTCACTATGCTGGGGGAAAACTCCTGTGTTGAATTCAGCTTTATGATACCAGACGCCAAGCCTCAGAAGCCTCTGTTGAGCTTGGGAGGGGTGGAGTCTCAGGGCTTAAGGGACCGCCTTGCCTTCCAGTCGGCCCGCCGTCCACGGCCCCTGAGTCTCACGTGAGTGGGTAATGGCTGGAGCGGTCCTTGTGCACTCACCCGGTCCTTATGCATGCACCTGGTCCTTGTGCGCGCACCCGCAGTGCCTCTAACCGCTGTCTTTCCAGCTCCCCTGCGCACCAGGACCACATGAGTCTAAGTCTCTAGGGTTTCACCCGAAACAGGGGCTTAGTGAAGTCAGAAGTGGCGCAGTTGGGAGGGTCTGTCTCCCGCCCTCTCCCAAAAGCCAGCAGCACAATCAGCAGTCTGTCTTCCGAGTAGTGCTTTGCGCGGCCACCAGCCCTCTGATCTTTTGCCACTCCCCTAAATTTCCGGCACTTCTCCCTTTTCACAGTCCAAACTCACCCTGTATGAGTTTCGGCTGGATCTGGTGTTTAGTGTCGTAAGAGAAGGGGTTCAATGCCGTTGGGAGTCTCCGTTTCCCTCCCGCCAGAGAAAGCCAGCCAGGTATTCCGGCACCCGCTCTCTCCGCGTGCGCGTCTCCATACCTCCGCTTTTTGCAGCTCCTCTGGGTCTCCGTGAGCCCTCCTCTTTCCCTCTAGTTGTAGAACTTCCACTCAGCCAGCTTTCCTGTGGTTCTGGATGATGTCCGTTTTGTCTTTTAGTTGTAGTTTTGAAATTGTTGTGCGAGGCAGCAGTGTAAGTGTTTACCTATGCCGCCATCTTGGATTCTCTCCGTGTCTGGGTTTTTTTGTCTCTGAGGACAGGGCTGCGGGAAAGCTGACAGGATCCCTACTCTGATTCATTCTCCAATATTGTAGTCTTTGGTGGATTCAGCACTCCCCTCCAAGGAGCATTAGCATGGGGGAAAACAATTGCCCCACATATTGGACTCCTTCTCACCCCACCCTGTGGAGTTTAGGCCCTTCTGAGGAATCAGATGTCTTGGCTGGGGTTTAGAAATCTGGGTGGACTCAGGATGTATCATTGACTTAGTGTCTGGCTTTGCAGTGGGAACCAACTGAGCCATACCAGTCAGGGCCAATTTTTAATTTTTTGAGGAAACCCCATACTGTTTTCCACAGTGACTGCATCAATCTGCATTTCTTCCAACAGTGCACAAGGGGTCCCTTTTCTCCACTTCCTTGCCAAAACTTGTTTGTTTGATGTATTGATCATGGCCATTCTGACAGCTGTGTGGTGATATCTCTTTGTAGTTTTAAATTGCATTTCTCTGCTGATTAGTGACATTGAGGAATTTCACAAGTTTTTCACTGATGCCTTTTTGCTGATACAGAGCCAATCCAGCATTACCTTTAGTCATTATGTTTAGATTTATTCAATTTGTGACAGTTTTTCTATCTTTTCTTGTTTTTCATGATTGGTGACCCTGACTGTTGTGCTCAGTTGGTTGAAGTATTGTCCCATGCACCAAAAGGTGGGTTAAATCCCAGTAGGAGCACATACCTAGGTTGCAGTTTGAATCCCTGTTCAGAACAGATACCCAGATTGCAGGTTTGATCCTGTTTGGGAACAAAGGGGAGACAACCAATCAATGTTTCTCTCTCACATTTTGATGTTTCTCCCTCTCACTCTCTCTTCTTGTCTCTTTAACTTAATAGAAACATATCTTCTTTCAAATCTCAGAGGGAAGGTGGGGGTGAGTGAGTGAGTGAGTGAGTGTGAAGAGATCAATCAAAGAATTTGTATGTGTATATACATAATCATGGTCACAGACAATAGGGTAGTGAAGGTCTAGGGCTCAGGGTAGAGTGGCCTAGAATGAGCAATTGAGGAAAAAAAGAGGATATATAAAATACTGTCAATAATAAAGATTAAAAAAACATATTCTCAGGTGAAGATTTAAAAAAAGAGTACTGGTGAAGTATTTTATAGAATTTTCTTCAATTTGGGTTTGTTTGATGTTTTTGCATAGGATTGGGTTTATGGATTTGGGAAAAATGCATTTAATTATCCTTTTTTATATATTATCGGATTTGACTGGCTAAAACTTTGAAAGTTATAAAGAAATGTTGGTCTATAGATTTTTTATAAGCTATTAATGTTTTCATTTCAATTTGTTTTTAAAGTGTAATGCTTGATTCATAGGATGAGTTAGGAAGAAATTCTTCCATTTTATTTTTCTGCAAGAATGCATGTGGAATTGGTATTATTTCTTGAAAGTTTGGTAGAATGTATCAGTGAAGCAACCAGGGTCTGGTGTTGATAACCTAAAAAGTGAGTCAAGGGTTATTCCCGGGGTCATGACTCTCCATGCCAAAGAATGAGCTCGGTGGACCAGAAGATTTAAGTAAAACTATAGAAAATTTATTACAATCAAATTCAGACTCCCTTCATAGGGAGGCGGGGAGCAATAATGGGCTGCCGGTGAAGCCTTGTAGCCTATGGATATATGTTTGCTACAAGCCTGCTTCTATATCTATCCATGTTATCCTGATTGATTCCCTCAATTGTTTTTGCCTAATAAAGGACCTGAACTTCCCCTGTTTCTATGTGTTCTTTCTCTGTTCTTACACTGAACTTTCTCTGTTTCTATGTGTCAGTACACTCTATTGTTGCAGGCCCCCCCTTGCTTTCCCATGCCTCCCACTTAGAATCCAGAAACATTTTATTATTTCTTCTTGGGTGGTTCCTGTAGTTAGACTGCTAAGACTGCTGTGTCTGTTCCTGCCTATGTTCCACCTGCCTTTGTTTTCCACTGGATCCCTGTCCTAGCTATCCGAGTTTCAAGTTAACCCTCTTAGTGTTTTATTTGTTTGTTTTTGGTGTTGTTTTTTTTTAATGGGAAGATATTAAACTCAAATTCAAGTTATTTAACAGATATAGGGATCTTCAGGTTTTCTATTTATTCCTGAGTAAACTTTGACAGTTGTGTCTTTCAAGTAGTATTGTCCTTTTCATTTGAGTTGTCTAACATATTGGCATAATAATACCCACAATACTATTTTATTATAATTTTTAATATTGGTAGATTCTGTAATAATGTCAGCCCTCTCCTTTCTGACATTTGTAATCTATGTCTTCTTTTTTTCCTGATATGTCTGGCTAAATGTTTTCAATTTCATTGATCTCTAAGAACCAGCTTTTGGTATACTTGTTTTTCCGATTTCTATCTTATTGATTTCTGTTCCCAGCTGTATTTTTTTCTTTCTGCTACTAATTTTGGTTTAGTATACTATCTTTTTTCTACTTGATTAAAGAGAAACTAATGTCATTGATTTGAGAACTTCTTTATTTTTAATATTTTCATTTATTTCTATAAATATTCTCTCCTAAATTTTGCTTTGATAGGATCCCGCACATTTTTATATATGAATTTTCATTTATTGTATCAGAATTTGTAATTTTCTCCTACTTTGATTTATTGGTTATTTAGAAGTATATTATTTAATTTTATATATTTGGTTACTTTTCATAGTTATTTCTGTTATTGATTTATAATTTAATTGACAAATTCAAGGACATACTAGGTATGATTTGAACCCATTTAAATTTATTGGTACCTTAAATTTATTAGTGTATGGTCTATAATATTTTGGTGAATATTCCATGTATACTTGAAAAGAATGTTTTAGAGTGAAGTGTTCTGTGACTATCAATTAGGTCAAATTAGATGTTAGTATTTTTTTAAATATTATATACCATTACTAATTTTCAGCTTATTTCTATCCATTAATGGAAAAGTTATTGCAATTTACAATTATAAATTTTCTATTTATTAGAAATATGTTTTAAAAAAGTAATTGGAATCTAGGAGCAATGAGCAACTGTGAATTGAAAAGGTCAATTAAAGTTATAAAAGAAGCAGACATAGCAAACGGTTTTGTTTCTTTTGTAACTGGGAATTTGTATTGTTTTTCTGTAAAATTTTTAATTAATTGTTCATTTTTCTAATAGTGTGTTTTTCTTGAATTGTTAAAACAATTTTTATAGAGCATTTATAGTCATATCTTGTTAAATGTTGATATTTAGAAAAATTTTAAAAATATTTCAGAGAGAAAAGGAGAGGGAGAAAAATAGAAACATTAATGATAAGAGAGAATCATTGATTGACTGCCTCCTGCATGTTGGAATCAAACCTGGGACCCTTCAGCCTGCAAGCTGATGGTCTAGCCACTGAGCCAAACAGGCTAAGGTACGAAATTTTTTGATACATTTATAGTGACTTAGTAAAGTGTGACTTCACTGAACTTTCTAGATTATATTACTGATTTTTTAGTTTTCTGTATTCTAAATTGATTTTTCAATAGTTAATGAATTTTTTCTTTATTTTTTCTTTAATGAATTGGCCAAATATTTCTAATCAATGGTAAATTGTAATACTGATAGTGGATATACTTGTTTATTATCAATTTATAATGAGAATAGCTCAGTTTTTAATATCAACTGGATGATTTTATTTTGCTTTTAGATTCATGGTTGTTTTCATTAAATAGTTTTTTCTTAGTACTTTATTAAATTTTATGAGACATAGTGGTTGGATATAAAATGATTTTTGAGCAATCATTAAAATGTACTTGTAAGCTATGCACATCAATTATAGCTTAATAGTCATCATTACATTGCTCGAATAAGATCATATTGGTGACAGTTTTTTGTTTCACTGTAATATTAAATCAAATGTTTTATTTAGTTAGGATTTTGCATATGGAAAAAGTGATAATACTTGATTAGTTTTCATGTAATTTTGAACTATTTGTCAAATTTTTACATCAGAATTATATAAAACAGTTTTATGTCTGTATGCAATATAATATACTAATTAATCTCCATCATCACAATTCTTGCCTTTGTTAGTTTTAGTTTTATTTAGTCACACTCTTATAATGTGTAGTAGTATCTCTCTGTGGTTCAAATATGCACTTCAGTGGTTTGAAATGAGGCTAAACTTATATATATATATATATTCATATTTGGATATCCTCATTTCTGAAGTGCTTGTTTGAGTGTTTTGCCCATTATTCTAATTACACTGTTGTCTTTTTTCTTAGTGTCATGAAAAGGTTACCATGAATATGAGTCTCTTTTTGGATATATGTATTATAACTATTATGTCACATTTTTATTTGTCTTTAGTTTTTCTAAATAATGGTATCTTTTGATGATTGGGAGTCCTTGGTTTTAAATGATCCATTTTTAATGGTTATTGTTTTTTATAATTTGTTAATGAAATCTTTTCATACCTCAAGGTCATGGTCCATATTATCATTTAGAAGGTGTTTAAGGTGCTACACAGTATATAGTGGGCTGTGATGACCACTTTCCTCTTTAAAGCATTAGATGTCAAATCACATCAATAAAATCCAGCAACCATAAGTAACTTCAGTATTTATAACTTATGCAGAAATATGCAAAACAAAGGAAATCCCTGGGTGAGCAGAGGCTGTATCTCACCAGCAAGAGTTTACTCTTCAATTTCTAGTAGAAGAGAAGGAAGAGAGTGAGTGAGATTATGAGAGAAAGATAATATAGGTTAATTCACTAATATATTAATCTAGATGAGATAAGCATATAGTATACACTGAAAGAGTATAATTGGAATAGAAAAAGGTGGATTAAGATATGGAAGAGGTAAAAGCAGCAGGTCCTGGTATCTAAATGGTTTTGGAGGATTATGAGACATAGCAGTTGGATAACTGTACAGAATAATTTCAAAGATTCTGAATTAGATGAGTAAATTTTAGGAACTGAGATAAAAGGTATAGTAAAAGAAAATTTCTCTAAAGGGTAAAATGACTTTATTGAATGTCTTGTGTTTAAATTTTCTTTGGGACATTAGATAGGTAAGTCTGATGATTAGTTGGAAATACAATTTTTAAGCTAAAAAGAAAACCAGGATTAGAGACTATGGATTAGAAAGTATAGTAATATAGTATATAAATACTATTGTCTATACTTGGAGAATTCTACAAAGTATGACTCAAAACTTTAAAACAAGTGAATTGAGATACTACCAGTAAAATGAATTTTAAAATGTAAATAGGATTAAATATGTAAAAGCACACACTGATATAAGTAAAATATCCTCCAAGTAATAAAATGATAATAAATTATTTGGATATGTTGGCACATAGGAAGAATACATTTGTCCATCAGAAATTGGGTTGGTAAGTCATGGAAGTATAAAAAAAAATCATGACAGCAAATTCTGATAGTTTTCATTCTTTAGAGCTCTTAAATCCAATAATATAATTTCCTAATACTAGGCTCTATTGTAATTAGTCTTAGTTCTTTTTTTTGTTTTGGTCATATTTTGTGTTTTAGCCTTAAAACCAGAAGATAAATACACAAAAAATAATGTTATATTCTGTATTGCTTTTTAAGAAGCAGCATATCTATCTTTTCTGAGTGGAAAATGTTTGCATTACTTTTGGCCAGTGGCAAGGTTCTGCTTTTTATAAAGTTAATTTTTAAATCCTAAACATAACTAAGGTAATACTTAGGAATACAATGAAAATAGATAACTGGTGATATAACTCTGAGAAGTCCATTGAGGTGAGAGCAAAATAATTCAATGAAGTTTGCATTGCTTTTGGAATTAAGCTAACAGATGATAATGATGGATAATTGATTTTTAAATTGAAAGCCAACATTTCAGAAGAGATTTCATTTCACTTTTCTCTAAGATTCTCTTATTTTATGCAAAATAACTTATTGTGTGCACTTTTTTTATTATTGAAGTAATTATTAAAAGAGTATCAGAAATAGCTATTACTTTTTATTGGGCATCTTAAATCATGGATGTTGTTATATGTCATATATACATACACACACACACACACACACACACACACACACATACATATGTAATGGAGCGAGTCCCCAAAAGATAGACCACAAAGACTAATTGAATTCAAACAGGCATAAATTTATTACAGATTCAAATCTGGGCTCAAACCTTAGCTGACGCAGCAGCCTGGCAAACACCTGGTAGGAGTGCCGACAGAGGGGCAGTCCCTCTTTTTATACCATTCTTCCTTCCCCTATTGGCTCATACTGCTGGCTTGGCAATCTTTAATTGGTTCTCAGGCAGCAAGGGACCAACTAACCCAGGAGGTTCCTAGTAAGGCTGCTTGACCTAGTTAGCCTAACGGACTCAGGAAGTTGTGGTTCAGGTGTTGTGGTCTGGCCGAAGATAAGAAGAATAGTTTGCAGGCCTGGCTTTAGGGGAGGAAGTGTTGCAAGCCTAGCCATAAGGGGATTCCTCAGTAGTTCCCAATTTAACCGTTTATCTCTGGACTGCTTGCTTAACCAGTTATTGCTACATTCCCTCCTGGTCTTTATCGGGGAATCAAATCCTTGATTCCTCATCCTCCTCTTCCTCCAATTTAAGGACCGTAATCTTAAGGTCATGTGTCCTGGCCTGTATGTTGTCCATAACCACAGTCTGTGGATTTGGAGTAAGAGGTAGACACTTTCCCGGAGTGTTCCCCTTGACACTCACAAGGGAGCCCAAACAGAGCTTCTAACAGCTTGGCTTTATCAACTGGTTCCCCGCATCCGCCTTCACCGGTAGGAACAAAAGCAGTCAATAGTCCTTGGGGGTGATTCTGACCGTTAGGGGCTCGTTGGTAGGGCAAACCTTCCATTGTCCTTTGATGTCCTTTTCTTCTGATGGCCTTTTAAGCCGAGTATGATGTATCCAGTGTTGTTTTCCTGAGACCTTGACGGCGGTGGGGGTGCTGAGGACAACAGTAAAAGGGCCGTCCTACCGGGGCTCTAGTTGGCCAGGGCTGAGTTTCTTGACCCAGACTAGCTCGCCCGGTTCGACGACTGGGTACCTTGAATCTTGGTCTCTCCCCACTTCTTCTTCACGGCCCCCACGGACTGTTCGTTGGATTGCTCCCTGAGTGAGTTGAAGAGTCTGTAATGACTTAAGAATGTTCCAGTTATGGATGGCCCCAAGCTGCTCCTCCCCCAACCGGGGCAGGATTGGGGGAGGTCTTCCACAAAATGATCTCATAAGGGGTGAACCCGAGTAAATATGGGGTACATCTGGCCCTAAGCAGGGCAAAAGGGAGAAGGCTTACCCAGTCACCGCCAGTCTCGAGTTTTAACTTTGTTAAGAACTCCTTCAAGGTCTGATTCATTCTTTCTACCTGTCCTGAACTTTGAGGCCTGTATATACAGTGGAGTTTCCAATCGATCCTTAGAGTAGTAGCCAATTGTTTAGTGACCTGAGCGGTAAACGCCGGACCATTGCCGGACCCCAAATATAACGGTAGGCCAAACCGGGGGAGAATTTCAGAGACTAAATGTTTAGTTACTACCTGTGCTGTCTCTCTTTTGGTAGCGAATGCTTCTGGCCATCCCGAGAAGGTGTCAACCAGTACTAGGAGCTACTTGTAACCTCCCCTTGCGGGGGGAAGTTCGGTTAAAGTCTAGTTCCCAGTGTTCTCCTGGCTACCGTCCTCTGAACCGAACTCCTGGCCCCTTAACTTGGATGCGGTTGGGATTTATTCTGGCACAAGTCTTACACCTTCGAGCAATATCTTTGGTGAGCTGGTACAATCCCTTTAGAAAGTAGCTTTTCCTGAGGAGCTCGGCCAACTTGGTGCCCCCTAAATGGGTATTTCGATGAGTCTGTTCAGCTATTTTCCTTCCCAATGCCTGAGGGAGTAGAACCCTCCCATCAGGCAGTCGGATCCACCCCTCTTTATTCTTTTCTCCTCGAAGCTTCTTCCCTATTTCCTCCTCCTCTGGGGTAAAATGGGGACTCGGGGGGGACAGTGCCCTCTTGTAGGGTCAAGACTTCTATAGGCCCTACTGGTCTTTTGGCAATGTCTCTAGCTGTTTGATCAGCTAGTTGGTTTCCCTTTAAGATCTCTGAGTCGTCTTGTTGATACCCTCTGCAATGGATAATGGCCACCTCCATTGGTCCCCATACTGCAGATAGTAAATTTAGGATCTCTTGTGAGTTTTTAATGTCCTTTCCTCCTGCTGTTAGGAGGCCTCTTTCTTTGTATAGGGCACCATGTACATGAACAGTGGCGAAGGCATATCGGCTATCAGTATAGATGTTTACTCTTTTTCCTTTTCCCCATTGGAGTGCCTGAGTTAGGGCAATCAGCTCGGCCTTTTGGGCAGAGGTCCCATGTCCTAGGGCTTGTGCCCAGATGACAGAGTCTAGGGTGACTACGGCAGCTCCGGCATATCAGGTGCCCTTTTCTACAAAACTGCTTCCATCAGTGAAAAGGGTAGCATCAGCCTCAAGCAAAGGGACATCTGTAAGGTCTGCCCTTAAGGAAGTCAGAGATGTGAGTATCTCGCCACAGTCATGGAGCAGGGCTTCCTCTTTAGGCTCTGGTAGCAGGGTGGCTGGGTTCAGGGCGGTAGTCTGGAGAAAGCTTATCCTTGGGTGGTCGATGAGGAGGACCTGATACTGAGTTATTCGGGCATTTGACAGCCATCTCTCCGGTGGGGCCCGTAGTAGCTGTTCAACATTGTGAGGGCCGTGATCCGGAGGTTTTGGCCAAAACTCAACTTGGAAGCTTCCTTTACTAGGGTGGCTGTGGCTGCTATGGCGCGTAAACACCCTGGCCATCCAGCCGCTACTGGGTCCCACCGTTTTGACAAATAGGCAACAGGCCTCCTCCAGGGTCCTAAGGTTTGAGTTAAAACCCCTTTCGATACTCCCTTCGACTCAGCCATGAATAGATGGAATGGCTTGCAGAAATCCCGTAGGGCCAAGGCGGGGGCACTCACCAGAGCTGTCTTGAAAGCGATGAATGCTTCCTCCTCTACTGGGGTCCAAATGAGGGTTGGCTCCTTTCCCCCGGTGGCAGAGTACAGTGGCTTAGCTATCTCTGCGAACCCCAGAATCCAAAGTCTACAATACCCCACTGCCCCAAGGAACTCCTGTACTTGCTTTTTCATAGTAGGAGTCGGAATCTGTAAGATGGCCTGGATTTGGCTCTGGGAGAGAGTACTTTCTCCCCGTTGAAGGTGGTACCCCAAGTACATTACTTCAGTCCAACACAGCTGAGCTTTCTTGGCTGAGACACGGTAGCCAAGACTCTCCAGAGTCTTTAGAAGGTCTTGTGTGCCTCTTGACACCCAGACAGGTTCGAGGCGGCTAGAAGGAGATCATCTACATACTGGAGTAATGTGGCCTCAGGGTGATGGGCTCTAAAGTCCCGGAGGTCCTGACTTAGGGCCTCCTTGAAAAGAGTGGTGGAATATTTGAACCCCTGAGGCATGGGGGTCCAAGTCAATTGTCCTGTCTCCGCTTTTTCAGGATCTACCCACTCAAAGGCAAAAATAGGCTGACTCTGGGGTGCCGGGGGAAGGCAGAAGAAAGCATCCTTTAGGTCCAGCACAATATAGTACTGTTGGTCAGGCTTAAGGAGGCTGAGTAGGGTGTAAGGGTTTGGCACAGTGGGGTGAATAGTTTCAACCCGCTTGTTGACTTCCCGTAGGTCTTGGACTGGCCTAAAATCATCCGTACCAGGTTTCTGAACTGGAAGGAGGGGAGTGTTCCAAGCTGATTTGCAGGGGATTAAAATTCCCTCCTCCTTTAGTCTCTGAATGTGTTTGGAAATTCCTGCCCGAGCCTTCCGGCTGATCTGGTACTGGCGGATTCGAACTGGTAAAGCCGTGCTCAGAAGTTGAACGACTATAGGGGGTCGATGCCCCGCAAAGCCTGGGGGGGGGGGTTGGTTTCAGCCCATACCCCTGGGATCTCCAGCTGCCACTTATTCAGAAGGTCTGGCTCAATATCTGATGTGGGCTCCTCCAACAATCTATATTCTTCTTCGAGGGGGAATGTAACAAGGATTTTACCTTCCCCTGTCTGGACCTGGGGGCCTTCATCAGTGAAGGAGATAGTAGCCTTTAATTTTTGGAGGAGATCCCTTCCCAGGAGAGGTTCAGGGCACTCAGGAATGACGAGAAAAGAATGTGTAACAGTCTTATTTCCCAGGTTAGTAATGCGGGCTTGGGACCAAGAGTAAGATCTTGGCTTCCCAGTGGCTCCAATAATGGTAGTAATTTTTGAAGACAATGGACCTTCTGGCTGGAGAAGGACGGAGTGCTTGGCCCCGGTATTAACGAAAAAGTCAATGGGCTTCCCCCCCACAGTTAGCGTTACCCGGGGCTCCCCGGGGGAAAGGGAGCCCTGACGTCCTCAGTCTATTTCCTCCACCAGCACTGGGCTAGGCCGTAACCCCCCTCCTCTGGGCCTTTCGGGGCATTCGTTCTTCCAGTGTCCCATTTTCTTGGAATAAGCACATTGGTCCCATCCGAGAGCTTGTCTTCGGTTTTGACCTTGTCTCTGTGCTCTTTCCCTCCCTTGTTTTTGCTCGTCTCTGTCTCTCCGGTCTTGTTCTTCCATAGCTACGAGAACCTTGGCCATTTTCTGGGTGAGGGTCTGTGCAGGATCTTCCCTATTCTCAAAGACTCTCTGGGCTATGGCCAGTAACTCAGAAAGGGACTTTCCCTCAAAGCCTTCTAGCTTTTGTAATTTTTTTCTAATGTCTGGGGCCGACTGTGCAACAAACTGGACCACAAGGGCTGCCTGATTCGCCAGGGCGTCTGGGTCTATAGGCGTATACGTCCCTATAAGCCTCACATAATCGTTCAAGGAAAGCTGCCAGATTTCATTTGGTCCTTGGCGGGTCTCGATCACCTTGGAGAGATTTGTGGGCTTCCGGGCTGATGCCCGAATACCTCGTAACAAGACCTGGCGGTAATGGTCTAAAGCCTCCCTTCCCATAAGGGAGTTGGGGTTCCATCCCGGGTGGGTAACAGGAAAAACAGCTGCAATTTGAGCTGGGTCAGTAACAGTTCCCCATGGGCATTTAGTACCTGTTTTCTCCCCTCCGTTTTTATTCTCTCTCTCTCTCTCCTGAAGTAAAAAGGGTGTTTAAGAGCTGTTGGCAATCGACCCAGGTGGGTTGATGGGTATAAAAGACGGACTCCAGGAGGGTGATTAGCCCTTGAGGGTTTTGCGAGAAAGGAGGGTTCTGGTTCTTCCAGTTGCATAAATCGGAGGTAGTGAACGGAACATACGTCCTTAAACGCAGCCCATGGGAGTCCATTTCCCCTGTCTCTCCGAGCGGCAACTGGAAGGCTGACCGACTCTCCCTAAATTGGGCTCCCGATCTTGTGTGGGGAGGGCTAGGGGGTGATCGCCGGGGCGACTTTCTTTCAGGTCCCCCAGCCCCTTTGTAGTAGAATCGGGGACGATCTGAGATCCCTTCTCGATTACTGGCTCCCTAGGCAAGGCGGGTAGAGCGACCCAGGCTGGGATGCCGGTGGGGGCTCAGGTTCTTCCAGTGCCGTGGAGGCTGCGGCCCTAGGAGGCGCGTATGGAGGGGGACGGGGAAGTTTTGCACCCGGAAGTGGGTCTTCATCCGGGGTCTCTAGGATAGGGGGTGCCGGAGGATTTTTGTCCGATTTGACTCGGATCTCCGATAGTCGTGCTACCAAAATAGACCTGGAGGGTCTCTTTTCCAATTTTTTTCGATTGGGAGGGCAGCCGCATTCTCTTAGCCATTTGGGGTTGTCAAATAAGACATCAATCCATATGTCTATATAAGGAATTTGGTCAGGGTGTCCGGGGTTTCCATAGATTATACTGGAAACTGGGTGCAGGGGCCCATATCCAGGGCCCCCGTCAAAGGCCAATTAACCCCAAATGTTGGCCATTCCAATTTACAGAATTTCCTGAGAGTGAAGGCATCCACCGAAACGCCGTAACTCTCACCCCTTTGTTTAAAGTCAGCAAAATTTTTGATCATACATTCGAGAGGGCTCAGTTCACCTTCCTTGGAGTTCCCTTGACCCATACTCCTCTCCTTTTCCAATTTCCAAACCGTAAGGCACAAAAGTATTCCGAAGGCAACCCAGTAAATCAGAAACAAAATATCTCAAAGTAACAACACACTCTCATGCAGTCGTGGCCGCTCATTCATACTCACAATCATCCAGACCAGAACGGATCCTTCCTAGGATCCGTAAACCAGGCCTCGGTGGTGGTCACCACTTTGGCTGTGAACTGGGAGTCCTGCGGCATCCTGCCTCCCTATGTCCACACTCAGAAGGTATGTACCAAACCAGGACAGGTAATCAAGAAAACAGGCCTGACTTACCGGCGCCACACAGGCAGGTCTGATGGCTCTGGAGAAACTAGAATTTTGGAGAGGCTCCAACTAACCCCCCTGATGTGGGTATCTCGCTGGGGCCTCCAAATGTAATGGAGCGAGTCCCCACAAGATAGACCACAAAGACTAATGGAATTCAAACAGGCATAAATTTATTACAGATTCAAATCTGGGCTCAAACCTTAGCTGACGCAGCAGCCTGGCAAACACCTGGTAGGAGCGCTGACAGAGGGGCAGTCCCTCTTTTTATACCCATTCTGCCTTCCCCAATTGGCTCATACCGCTGGCTTGGCAATCTTTAATTGGTTCTCAGGCAGCAAGGGACCAGCTAACCCAGGAGGTTCCTAGTAAGGCTTCTTGACCTAGTTAGCCTAACGGACTCAGGAAGTTGTGGTTCAGGTGTTGTGGTCTGGCTAAAGATAAGAGGAATAGTTTGCAGGCCTGGCATTAGGGGAGGAAGTGTTGCAAGCCTAGCCATAAGGGGATTCCTCAGTAGTTCCCAATTTAACCGTTTATCTCTGGACTGCTTGCTTAACCATTTATTGCTACAACATATACACACATAGATATGTATATATATGTTTAATCTTAATTAGTATTTAGCGCAATAAATTAAATATTATATTTATCTATTTTATAGATGGGCAACTGGTTTTAGAAAGCTTAATTCAAAAGTTACACATAGAGTTAAGTGACTGAAAGTTAACATAAAACCTGAGCTCTGGTCACTATAACAAATTGTTTGAGAAAATTAATATCCCTATCAGAAGCAATTCTGAATCCCCTTTACTATTTTTTCTAACAGGAGTTATTTCCTCAAGAGAAAAATAAAATCTAGAAAAATAAAAAGAAGATAGAAAGAAAACCTGTAGGAAACTACAAAGAAGACAGGAAAAATTTCAAATTGTGACTTTTTTTTCCAAACCACATCTTCAAGTCAATTTGAAACACAACAATATATGGGAATTAACAGAGAGCTTAAAAGAAAGAAGTTAGAAACTATTAAAGACTTTATTTAAAGTATCGATTGTCCATGGAATTCAGCTAAAAGTTTCTACCAGTTACTGAAACATCCCTACAAACCAACTGCTTTCAAAAAGACCTACTACTGTCACAAAATGGTGCCACTAACATATTATGACCAACACTTTGCATCTTTAGAACACTCTTACCAATTGGCCTCAACCAACTCATTAACACATCAGTACATAGGGGAAAATCTAAATCAACCCAATAATCAACCTGTGGTTATAGTACAATCTGATAATAATTACCTTGCAACACCTCCAGTAAACTCTAACCAGAAGATACAGAAATCTTTTGTCAAGGCTCAGGACACAATTTCACAGGGCTTCTGTAACAGAGTTCTGAAATCACCAGTATCCCAGTCCAAACATCAGGATCTACCCTCAGTAGACCTCCACCAGAGAACTTCATTGCAGTCTAATTGGAAAACTCTGAGCTCATCTTTACCCTTCCCCAAACCTCAGGCCTTTTCACTTGATCTCAACAAGACATCATTATCATCACTGGAACCCAATCAAACAACCTTGAGCTCACAGTTATCTCTCCCCAAACCTCAGAATGCAACTTCCTTAGATCTTTGTTGGGCATCACCTACACTGAAGTCTAATAAAAGAGTCTCAAGTTCATCATTATCCCCCTTCAAGTATCAAGGAACTTCTTCCCAAGACATCCTCTGGACATCATCATCTTTGAAATCTAATCAACGAGCCCTTAGCTCAACATTACCTCAGTCCAAGCCTCAGAAATTATCTTCATCTGACAGCCTTTGTATGTCTTCATTAGATAACCAACAAAGATCTTTGAGCTCACCATCACTTACCTCTACAACTCCAACAAATGACTTACTTCAGTTATCACCTTCATTGCAGCCTAATCAAATGGCTTTTAGCTCACCTTTACCTGGTTCCAAACCTCAGACACTACCTGTATTGAGCCCTAATTCTTGTACTCTAAGCTTACCACAGTCTAACTCAAAACCAAGGAAATTACCTTTACCACATTCTGTCCACCAGACGCAGAGCTTGCCATTGGTCCAGTCCAAATCCCAAACAGTGGTTACACTGGATCATACCTTCAGGACCCTGGGTTCACCAGTTAGTGACTCCAAATTTCAAAGCTCTACTTCACCAAATGACAAACACGGAGTCACAGATGTGTCTTCGCCCCATCTCAAACCAAATATCTCAGGTCAATCATTATCGAGATCCAAACACTGTGTCAGGAACACAGCTGCTACAACACGGGTCTCCAGAATCCAGAGCAAAAACAACTTTGATCATTATGCAAAGAAATATTCAAATAAAGAAATTCCATGGACGTTAGATTATATTTACCCTTGCATTGTTAAAGGCGGGACTGTCCCTGATAATGTTGTAAATAAAGTTATCAATTCTCTCTCTAAGACCAGAATCCAAAGAGACCTCAGTAGGCAAATTATCTTTCGAAGAATGAGGGGAAGGCCAAATCCTCATCCTGGTCCCCGTCTTTCATCAAATTACATGGTTTGTTTAGCTTGTGCTTCCTGCATAAAAACTCATTGTAATCATCTTACAGGAAAAAAAGATCCTCGTGGTGCAATGCTATCTGTCATACCAACACTTGAGCCCAGTTCTGAGGGGAAAATAGAGGTGAAATTAGTTTTTATTCTTTCAGTACCAGAGACTTCTTTCTCATCTAGTCTCCTATTCCCTGTGAAAAAAAGCCAACCTGATGAAGCTCTTGAAGACAACCTTGAAAAAATGGAGAAGATATCAGAGTTTTTTCCTACTAAAACTGATAACATCCAAGGGCTGACGGTAGTCTCTGAAAGCAAAGTTGTAAGCCAACAGCCCCAGGCTCTTGACTGGTTGCTTTATGTTAAGAAAAATAATTCTCAGCCACAGACCAGGCTCCCATCATCTTCTTCCTCCATATCTTTCTCTTCATCCTCCTCTTCATCTTCTTCCTCCTCTTCCTCTTTGATAGCACCCTCCTTACCCTTTCCTTATGAAGAGTCTGTGACATCTACCCCCTCAGGTTGTAGGTTCACTAAGTTAGTTAGTTACCACCGTTTGCCTCCAGGGGTCTCCTGGCTTGAGTTTATATGTAGCAAAAATTACCAGCTACTTTCTGGAAAAAGACAACAAAGTCACCTACCATCTACCAACACAAATCCTATGAGGAATAGCACCATAGTGAAAGGGCCAAAGGGGTCAAAGATACTGTTCAAAATTTTCCAGGCACAGTAAATGAGAGAAATCTTGATTAAATTAATGTTTTGTATCTATGAAAGCAATTGACCTTTAGTTCTTTGTGACTGGAGTTTGATTTCTTATCAAGCTTATTAAAATTCTTGGTAATGACTGAATGGGACTCAGTATTTCAATTGATGATGCATCCAGATAAGGAAACTATTACTCTCAAGTCTATTTCTTAGTTAAATAATAAACTACAATCCCTAGAAACCAAAACTGAATCTCTTTTTTGTAACCAAATGCCTAGCTTATAGTAGCTACTATATAATTATTGTTAAATTAATCATAATTGGCTTATGAGGAGAAATGCCTTATTGGTCTTTTTCTTTCTTTCTTTTTTTTTTTCTGTGCCTCCTGGTTTGCTCATCTGCAATTTTTTTAAAATAAATTACTCATTTATTGCTTGTTATAGTTTTAAATCACCTTTCCAGACTATTATTGACATCCAGAATCCTGAGTTCAGTAATCCAAACAACTCTAAATTTAAATAATTACGTTAATGTTTTTTTTTTCAGATTTTTTATTTCAAGAAAAAAAATTTAAATGTTGCGTGCAATAAACCTTAATATTTCAAAAAATGATTTTAAATATGATAATGTTACATGCAATAAATACCAATTATTCAAGAAAAATGGTCTTACAAAATAATATTACATGCAATAAATGTTAATATTTTAAGAATAAAAGGATTTTAATTATGATAATATTACCCAAACTGTACTAGCATAGTATATCACAAAAGTTGTAGGAAATATTAAAAATATACAAATAAAAAGATTAATTTTATTATATTCTAGAATAATTTTTCTCCTCTGGTTCTATTTTTCTTCATCAGTTTATGTTGTTCATTATATGCTACAAATGAGTGAAATCATATGATATTTATCTTTCTCTGACTTGCTTATTTTGCTTAGCATGATGCTTTTAAAGTCTGTTTTGTCAGATATGAGGATTGCTTCTCCTGCTTTTATTTCTTTTCCATTTGCATGGAAAAATTTTTCCCTTCATTTTCATCCTGTGTGTGTCTTTTGTTTTGAGGTCGGTCTGTTGTAGACAGCACATGGTTGGGTCATGTTTTGGAATCTATTCAGCTACCCTATGTGGGAACCTCTTTCCATGTCCCGCGTGGTTCAGGGTTTCCGGGTCAGGGTTCGGGTTCTGAAGGAGGCCGCACGCAAACGAAATGAGAGACTAGAAAGCATTAATTTGGCGATATTGGGGGGCCAGGCGGGAGCCTTCCTCTAGTGGAAAAGACTGCCACTTGCTCTGGCCTTTTTCTCCCTTCTATTAAGGCTTTGGGACACACCCCTAGCCTTTAGGCAGGAGATAACGGAAATTAACATGATACAAACAGATAGTTTCAACTAAACAATGAGTAATCAGTTCTGACCTTTCAGAGCAATTAAGGTTGGCCAGCCTTTTGGCTTCCCATTTACATCCATTTAGTGAGAACAATATTTGGTTTCGGACATCTCCCCCGTTTTCTTTTCCTCTAAAAAATCTTACACCTCCAGACTAGAAATAAATATTAAGAACAAAAAATAAGACAAGCAACAATGGCTATGCTAAGAAGTAAATGAATAAGTCTATAGTATCTTTCTTTCTGGACCAACAGTCCTTTGAGTCCCAGTTTCAATGTCCAACAGTTTTTTGAATGTAAGTATTAGCAATGATATTTCAGTTCTGGATGGTGGACAAATGGTGGCAATGCAGGTCCGACTCTCTCTGGTTTGGTCCTGGGCAACCTGCATCAATGCACAGCTGCTGACTGTTAGGATGGCAAGGTGTCGTCAGCATCTTCCATCTCTGGACTGCTTCTCCTCTCGTCTTCATAGCTGGAGCATTCTCTGTTGTAGGAATTCACATGGTTTTGGAGCTGTTTTTCTGAAAATATATAAACATTCTCGACCAAAAGTTAGTAAAGGAATTTTTTCTATAAATTTGACTTTAGATCCTTTTTATTTTTGCCCAAATGATTTTCCTTTGACTTATTTTAATACTATGTATGTTTTTCATGGGTGTCTTGCTGTTAAGTAAAAAAATTTTTTAGATGTAATTTGCTTACAGGATGCTTTTTCCTTCCATAATATTACTGTACTATCCCCCCTTTTTTATGTAATTATGGTGCTTTTGGAAAATTTTTTATAATGCAAATATGACTGCTTTATATTTATTGCATGTTGAGTAATTTTACCATGCAATGAACTACCAATAGAAATTTAAGTTAATACTTTAGGAACAACTGTTTTCCAGTACAATTAAATTTTCTTGAATATTCACCTATTTCAATTAACCAATTAAATTAATTTGAAAATTTAACTACTATTTTATTATTAAATTTAATATTCTAACAACAATCTTAGTTTTATCCTGTAAATATTAGTGGAAAGGATTTATTTGCATTCTTGAGTAGGCCCTGAGCATTCCTGGTGTTAAGTGGGATTTAGAATATAGGGCAGCTGTCAGCCAAGTCTGTCTGTTGCTGGGTCCCGATCTGAGCTGCACCAAATCTTTGTCTGTCATTTGTGTCCTGAACAGAGCTGGGCAAGTCTCTGTCTTGTCACCTGGATCCCGATGGGAGCTGGGCGTGGGAAGTGAAGCAGCCATGGAGCAGGAGACCTCCCTCAGAAGGGGCGAAGTTTCAAGCCCCTGCAATGTTGGGGGGTGAGGATCAACCTCTGTTGATCCCCAAGTTTTTTTCCTGATGGCCCCTCTGCGACTGTGCCTATCTTAGGTCAGGAACTACCATACGGTACCAACCCACCTTACCCGTCATTGGAAAGGAGGGCGGCATTAGGCCCAGTTCCTGGCTTAGGCGGTGGTCGGTGTAACGTATAAGTTCCAGTTGCCCGTCTCTGGCTAACCAGCCATCCTCCGGGGCCAAGCAGGTTGATGTGAGGTTCAGTTCCGTCTCCTTGGTAGCCGATGCCCTTGTGGCCTCCACGCCCAGTACCTGCCTTGGGATCCCCTCACCTGCTGGCAGGGTCCCAGCACTGATCACATATCTTGGGGAACCCAGGTTTCTTCTCCAGGAAGGGCCCAGCTCACACCACTGGGTGAGAGACAGATTCATGGTACCAGCCAACACTGGGCTTCAACCTCAGCATGAACAGAAAGCTCAGGCAACAGCTGTGGGAGGGTCCTTCTTGGAAAAAAGAGCAAGAAAAGCCAATATAGAATGCTCAAGTGCCTTCTCACTGTCTTAATTTCTTTTATGTTATGTTATGTTATGTTATGTTATTTATTTATTTATTAAATTGCTACCAAATATTCAGAGAATTAGATTGTAAGTTTGTTTGGGATATTTGTCAAAAATTATAATGACATTGTAGAATAATATTATGTAAGGAAATTCTTTTGTTCTAGGCCATGGCAATTCAATTTTAAACTGGCTATCAATTTCTTTTTTGTATAGAGAAGGTCTTAGTTACTTTATTAGAATATTTAATCAAATTGCTTACAAAAATATTGGCTCTTTATTTAGCTGAAAACTTTGATTTTTATTTAAAAAGCTAATTTATTAATTAAAGTAGGTATCTCAATTTAAAAAGCACAGCAAATTTAGTAAATGGTTATGTCTGATTCACAAGCCACAAATGTTGCCCCGCCTCTAGCTTAAGAATACAGGTGGCTTTGGGCTTTTTGTCATTTTAAATTCTAATGTTGGAATTTTAAGAAATATTTACTTAATTTTGCCCTTCTTAGAGACTACAAGAAACAGGGGAATCAGTACACCTAACGGTTCTTACCCATGAAGGGTCAGGAATATAAGTCAAAAATACTTCCCCATGTGCCCCAGGTAATATTACCGTATAGCTGGTAACTGTTGGCATTGCAAGAAGTATGTTCTTAGGTGTCTGTACCGTCCTCTTTACCATGCTCCTGGTAACACAGGACCCCAAATTCCTGTAGGAATAGCTTGCAGAGCAATATCAGGAGTCAAAGTGACTGCTACAGTGCTGCTAAGATCCAGGCCTGCGCTTCCTGGAGTTGCTCAGATGAGGGAATCCACTGTGGGCCTTGCAGGGCAGGTTTCCCCTATTAATAACGAGACTGGGGGGCACCCCTCTGGCCGTTTCCCGGCGGTTGACTATACCCTGTATCTTGATTTAGAGGCTGCCCATTTCTATGAAATTTTGATTTACACTGTCTGGCCCAATGGTTACCTCTCTGACATCTAGGACACCTAGAGATTGGATCTCTCAGAGGCTGAGTGTTTATGCCTCTCCCTAGGGTGCTACCTTGTTTCCTTCTTAGAGGCCAAAACCTTCACAACATTTAAAATATAGTTATTAATTCTTATTTGATAAAGCTTTCCATGAAATTTCAAGTATATTAGATCGGTTAAATTTAAGAAGATGTCCTTTAAAAAGAGAGAACAAATTTCTTGTATTACTCTGGGCCCATGGAGCTTTACAAGAATCATCTCTGTTAAAGCCTTGAAATTTTAACATGGAAAAAAACCATCAAATATATATATTCATATATGATTTAAAGATTATAATATTTTTTATAATTATCTTAAGATATCAATTATATTTTTAAACTGTCAGTTGGGAATCACAGAATTAATCCTTTTTTATTAGACCAATCAACAATGTATTTTGAATTCCTAATTATTAGAGAAATTTTATTTTCTCCCAATTTAATTTGCATTTAGCTGAAAACCTTGATCAATAACACAAAATCATCTCCTTTTGGTTCCTTTACGCCATTTTTCTTAAAAAATAAAGACCTGTTCTGGTTTTTCTTTTTCTGCAGCTTTTGCGGAGAGATTCCAGCTTAAAACCCTGTCTAATATGTCCAAAAAGGTGGACAATTGCGCACATTTCTTTTTAAGCCGGGCTTCTCTCCTCACGAGTACAGAAATTCCAGACACATCTCTAAATTTTTAAAACTTTTTCATGGCGACAAAGGAGACTTTGGATTAGTATACTGGGAGAGTGGACTTTCATACTGGATTGCCACAGTGTCTCTCTTCCTCCACATCCTGCTTACTTCAGGGGAAAGCATCAGTAACAGATCTGGCCTAATTTCTTTTCATACTTAAAAGATAAAGACAGATCTTAAATTTTTTCTTTCTTTTTCGATTTCCAAAGTAATAAGTAGCACCTAATTTGGGCAAGATTAGCATTTTCCTGCGATTTCTCATAATTTTTAAGTGAAACCTTAAGTAATCTCATTGCAGGAGAGCAGAGAGCCTTGCCCTCTCCTGCGACCTTTGAATTTCTCCACACCAGAGGCAGTTTCAGCAGTGGAGTTTCACTTATTACAGATTTCAGATTCCAAATGCAAACTAAGATTTTAATTTGAACAAGAAACCACATTATTTAAGCTTGCAAACCAAAAGTCTATAATACAGTTTACTTTATATTTATAACCTAATTCTTCCCCATTAGCCTGGCTGCAAAAGACGTTCCCACCCTACTTACAGATCGCGACTCTGTAGTTAATCCGTGGGCTTTGCGTACGTTGAATTCCCCTCACCTTTTCCTAGGTGAATCTTCCCTCACCATTTTCCTTGGTGAATTTTCCTTCCTTCGCTCTTAGGCGAATAATACCTTCTCCTCCAGACATCCTGCGGTCAGGCGCCAGATGTGAGCACCTTTTTCCGCAGCCCCTGATGGGCGCCAGATGTGGGAACCTCTTTCCACGTCCCGCGTGGTTCAGGGTTTCCGGGTCAGGGTTCGGGTTCTGAAGGAGGCCGCACGCAAACGAAATGAGAGACTAGAAAGCATTAATTTGGCGATATTGGGGGGCCAGGCGGGAGCCTTCCTCTAGTGGAAAGGACTGCCACTTGCTCTGGCCTTTTTCTCCCTTTTATTAAGGCTTTGGGACACACCCCTAGCCTTTAGGCAGGAGATAACGGAAATTAACATGATACAAACAGATAGTTTCAACTAAACAATGAGTAATCAGTTCTGACCTTTCAGAGCAATTAAGGTTGGTCAGCCTTCTGCCTTCCCATTTACATCCATTTAGTGAGAACAATATTTGGTTTCCGACAACCCTACACCTTCTGTTTGGAACCATTAATCTATTTACACTTAGAGGTATTGAGAGGTACTTATTTATAGAGATTTATTGCTCAGAATAGTCTCTAGCTCATTGTTATTCTCTTTCCCTATGAGATATGATGACAGTTTCCTTAAGCCATTTATGCTAATCTGTTTCTCTATCTCTAAAGAAATTTCAGATCATTTTTACAGTTAAGAATATATGAAGAATGTAATCTTTTCAGTTATATGTTATTAGGGGAAGGTCTATGCTAAAATCCCATACTCTGAAATCCAATGACTTATTCAATTTTAGTTAACAAATTTCAGAAGAGAATAGCCTAACTGGTGCAGATAATCCTATCTCATGATGACTGTGCCAATATTTAAATAATAAGTTCTAAAGTTCATCACTTGCAAAGTGGGTTAATAAAAATGTTTAAAAAAAATGTCTTTGTTCCACTGGGTCTACTGGGAAGAGAAGAAAGTTGTCTTACCTACTCATCTTAAATTATTATGCATCTCCAATGGCTGAAAATAGGACTTCCTGCATACAATGAAACCTCACATTTCTGCCTCTCCACTCAAATCTTTCTGGTCACCAGACTACATAGGGGCATTTCCAATTGGAACACTACACAGGCATTTCAAACTCAACATGGCCAAAATAAAATTTATCATCTTTATATTTACAATTTACATCTTTATGTGTACAGTTCTTTGCCCCTATGTTCTCCAATTCAGTTTGTGTATCACCACTCATCAGGGAGTCATTACCAACTCCTCTCCAAGTCCATGAATTCTATGGTCCTATTATCTCTAGACTTTAGTCTTTCCTTTTCAATCCCATTGTCACTATACTAGTTGTGGTTACAGCCATTTATAACCTGGAATTACTACGATAACCCTTAAACATCCACTGTAGTTTTATAATGCAGTTCTAAGACACTGATTTGATAATTCTTCTCCTTTTATTATTGCACATTGTTTTCTGTAGGAATGTTTAAATTCTTTTTGTGATTGAACTATTACTGACTTGCAAAACTGATTTCTTATTTTCCAGTCTTCTACTAGATACTTCAGCCATACCAATTTCTTTACAATGTATAAAATATACTAATGGTTCTCTTACATTGTACTTTTAAATCAATAGTTCTGTTCAGAAAGATCTTTCCATCTATTTATTTTTATCCTACATGGCTCTATTTTGTCTTTCTTGACATCTTCGGGGAAGCCTTGTTCTGATCCACTTACAAAGAGGTTAGTTGGCTTTCCCATTACCATGAACTCTATGTTTTCACTCTTTGTACTTCTCAATAACATTATAAAGTAGTTATTTATTGTCTATTTTCATTCACCAGACTGAAAACTCCTTGTTCACTATTTCGGTTTGTTAATTTATTTATTTATTTATTTATTTATTTTTAAAATATATTTTATTGATTTTTTACAGAGAAGAAGGGAGAAGGATAGAGAGTTAGAAACATCGATGATAGAGAGACATGGATCAGCTGCCTCCTGCACACCCCCCACTGGGGATGTGCCCACAACCAGGATACATGCCCTTGACCGGAATTGAACCTGGGACCTTTGGCCCATGCTCTACCCACTGAGCCAAACCGGTTTCGGCTATGTTTTTTTTTTTTTAAAACATGGTCTTCTGAATAGAGTAATGCCCTAAAATATGTGGGTTGATATTGAATCAGTACTATTGAAGCTCTTCATCTTTTTCAATTCTCTGAAATAAATGTTATTTCATCAATCTGCTTCTTTCCCATAAGATTAATGTTGAATTTTTCTTTGTACCTTTTGTCTTAGTGAGAGCATAGATAAAAATATTACTGATGGCAGCAGTCATTCTTGTCATATTTCTTACATTAAATGTGTTCCTTCCTAATACTCAATATTAAATATGATATTGGCTGATGCATAGCTGATCAGTGAAGATGAGGAAGAACACATACATGTGATAATGTTTTCAAGGTTTTCTCCAACTTTTTTAGGAAATCATTGAAATGCACCTTATTCATCCTGAACTTCTCTTTTGTGGCATATATCATTTTTATAATTATTAGTTTAATATATTCTGTACCAGACTAAATATGGATGGAGGCTCTTTATCTATCTTACTTATCACTATGTCCTCAGAACCTAGTGTAAATGACACATACCAAGTATTGAATAAATATCTATGGAATTAAACTCAAGAATTCAACTGATTTTTATTTAATTTTCTATCTCTGGTTATTTCTGAAGTTGATACCTCATTTAGTTTCTATTGATTTTTTTAAGTTATTTTTTGGTCTATGACTTAATTGTTAACTTCTCTATTGTATTGGCAGTAATAATATTCCTAATTATAACAGTGTCTACTTTCAAAAATTTTTCAAAATAATTTTTTAATCAATATTTTTTAATTTGGAAATAAAACCACTTGAAACCTATGATAAAATGCATGAGTAACAAATATCTAATTATCCTCCAGCTTGTATGGATACCAAAATATTTTTTAAAATAGGATATAACATTCCAGAAATATCAAGAAATTTCTGTCAGATCTTGTACAGATGAGATCACATTTAAAATAGGCAAGAATATTAAAAAATCACTACTTCATTTAAAGAAAAAGATAATCTGAAAAGTAATAGAAAAAGTATTAAATAGAAAGAGCTGACATGAGACTATAATACACATATCAATTGGGAAATAGAAAGTGGATCCTATGAGTTGTTACATTTTGATGTGACCAATTAATATAATGTTGTATGACATAGATAGATGATAATTTGATAATAGTATCAAAATCTTAAAAATATACATAACTACTATTCTTATGGTCATTTTCCTTGGAATTTATTTTTTTTAAATTATCATGACTGTGTAGAGTTATATAAACAAGTAAGCATTGTGTTTCTTTATGATACAAAAGGATTGGAAAAAACCTAGATGTTCATTTATTGAAAAGTGTTTTTTATACATATATGATCCTTACATGATATACTAGGTCCATACATGCTACATTTTTCCTAGTGAAAAATTGTTGCTTCTTTTATTTCACTTATATTTATGTTAGGATTAGAACTACCTTCTTTAGGAAGATATCTTGCTAACAACCATTGGTCATGGATAATGATCTTGAGCATATGTTAGAAGAAGAAAATGGAGTAAAGAGGACACAGTGACACAGTTAAACTGTATTTAAGATTTAATGAGAGTTAGAAATAGAAAATATATCATTTATGATTTGTTTTAAGTGAAAACCTACTCAAATTATAAAACAAATCACATGCAGTTTTTATATGATTCCACCAATGAAATTATGCAAATACGTATGTGTCTATATGTTTTTGTGCTCACCCATGTGTATATAACCATCCAGGATCCTAAGCATATCTTGCACTCCGCAGCAGTAATTGCTGACATGAATTTGCTGTAAATTATATTTGCCTTTTTAAAGAAATTTACGTAAGTCTCATTTTCCCCCCAGTGACTTCTCCCCAGCCACTCCCACTCCCTAGCACATGTCCTCACCACCACCGCCCCCCCACCCCAACTGTTGGTGTCCATTGGTTATGTTCATATGCACGCACACAACTTCTGTGGTTGATCTCTTACCCCACCGCCCTTTTCTCTCCTGCCTTCCCTCTTAGGTTGAATGATTTGTTCAATACTTCTCTGTCTCTGTATCTATTTTTGTTCATCAATTTATGTTGTTTGTTATATTCTAAAAATGGGTGAGATTATATGATACTTATCTTTCTCTGATGGCTTATTTCATTTAACATAATGCTCTCCAGGTTCATCCAAAACTCTCCTTCTATTACTTTCAAATATCACCATCACCAATATATTATTCTTTATGGCTCTGAGTTTTTAGATTGATTTTTCTTTTATATGTTTTACAGAATATTGCAGATCCATTTGAAAATTTCTTTACACACTTTTGCCCATGGAATAGTTATCAAGATATTTGTCATTTGAAAAGACATAAAATTGAAATACATAACAACCACAATCCTTACAGGCATTGCTATCACAGCTTTTCTTTTCTCTGCACACAGTTGGAGAAACTAGATTCCCCAGGATCCAGTGCACTGCAGACATTTCCAGCTCCATTCTTTCTGTTTCTCTATTTCTCTTTAAGAAGTGAAGCTTTCTTTTCTACTTCTTCTCTAATCCTCCTCCTTCTAACAATAATTTTCTGTATGTGTGTATTTGGTAGCAGAAGTGCTCTAAATGTATCAAATGATAACCAAATACATTGGTGGATCATCAATTTTTTAGTTGATAGATTCTTCAGGTGTCAAAATTGGAACACATTTGGAAGGGGTTTATGAGGATTCACCCCATCTTTCTTTTAGACATTCATCAGTCACTAAATATTCTTAAGTTCTGGGGGAGGATATTTAAAGCAGCTTGCCTGAGATTCATAATCTATTTTTTTTTCTTGGGAAAGAAAACCTACCACCACACCCAACCACTCACCTCGAGGAAGGAAAAGTCAGCTGACTTAGTCTAAACTTTTTATCAAATTCTTTAAGCAAACATATAGCATTTGCTATAAGAAATAGTCCTTATTTGTAGAATACTTTCTGCAAAATACCCCATGTGTACTATTATCATTACTTATAGTAAATTATGAATTTATAATGTATGACAGTACAGAATGTCAAATAAGCTACACAATTTTCTGGGTATAAAACAAGAATATTACATAATTTCAATGAGCTGCACAGTATAAGAATTGTGAGAAAGTGGTCTGAAATAGGAAGAATACCTGTACTATAAATAGCAGGTATCTCACAAATATCTCTTGCAAATCACATGCAATTCTCTAGATCAGGGAGCAGATGTGGTATGAACGAAGGATAGGATCTTCCTGGATTGTCCAGGTTCTTTCTCCACTCTGTCTATGCCCTTGATTACCTATATTTTTGAAATCTTTAGGCAAACTTTGTTAATGGGTAATATTTCCGATAGTTCAAATCTCACCTGACAAGTTTTTTTCTTTATGTGAGCTTAAGTGCCCATTATTTGCCAGACTCTGATTTAGTGCTAGAAAGAGACCTGATACAGCAAACCAGCTGGTATAAGATATCTGGATAATACTTTCACAATAATATCAAAACCTTAATAATATACATACTTTTTCCTTATGATACTCCTCCGAAAAGTAGCATGGAAGCAGCCACAGATAATATGCTTAAAAGGAAGCGGGAAAGGGGGGTGGGGGAGAGTGATTGTGATCTAATAAAACTTTATTTACAAAAACACACAGCAGACCAGATTTGGTCCTTGGTCCATAGTTTGCTGATTCTTGGTCTTTGTAGTGTGATTTGAGAAAGCGTCTTTGGTGAGTGATGGTTACCTTTGAACTAAAGACAGGATATGTCATAAAGAAAATCTTTTTTAGTTTTTTTCTCCATTGTTTATAGTATGTGCAGTGATAATAATTGTTCAGTGTTAGTGCTGAGTATTGAATTTTATCTTCAATATATTTAAGTAAAATTTGAGAGAATTAAATAATGGAGATCAAATAGATTTTTTTCTTATGTGTGTTGTTATTTTTAAATTTAGAATGGTTATAAAATTTATTTTATTAACTTTAAAAATGATAATTTAGCTATTTTTAGTTTAATATAAATTCATAAAATAAACCACTAAGGAAAAAGATGGAGAATTGGGTGCCTGGAGGTTTAGAAAAAAAATAAGGGAGAACATTTCGTTTGATTGCAATGGACATGAGGACAGGCCAGTGGATGAGATTCTCTCTCTCTGTCTTTCAACTAAGTTTTGCTCCTGTGCCATCTGGATGGGCTGTTTTTCTTCAAAACCAATTTGCAAGTTATTGCATTCTATTAAATAACAGGGGATTTTTCCTATTTCTTTCCTTTTTCTTCCTTTTTCTCCACCCCTCCTCCTCCCACTCTTCCATTCTAATCTAGAACAATTTATATAAATTCTGTATCAAATAAATATCTCAGGAAAAAATATTTTGTTTAAACGTCTTTCACTGGCTCCTTTTCCTTTTCCTTCTCCTTCTCCTTCTTTTTCTCCTTTATCTCCTCCTCCTTCTCCTTCTTCTTTTTCATTTTTAACATTTAATGTCAAATTAAATTTACTTTTGCAGTCCCCTCCCAACTACCACAATCCCTTACCCCCCTAACACATACAAAAAGAACCAATGAATTGGTGACTTTCCTATGTAAGACACCAGATGTGGTTTATCCATTAACAGGACCCTTGGCAAGTAATTTAGCCTCCAGTAGTCTCAGTTTATGCACTTGTATAAAGCAAAAGAGCTAATGTATACGGTTTGTGGAATTATTTATTATTCATTCATAGTTTTTTATAATCTAAAATCATACCTAAATCTAACTATTCCCCACTTAATCATACAATATATGACTTACTTTTTATGCTTTTGTTTATAGGATTCCAAACACCCATAATAACTATATGGTTAATTACATATCACATTAAAACTCTTTGTGTCATAAACTGTCTCCCGTAGGACAAAAAAAAAAATGAAATAGATTATCTTTCAGGTAAAAATATTTGTTTCTTTTCCAGGTTAAAAAAATTAAAATATTACCTTAACAATCAGAAATAGTGATCATGTGTTCTGCACTCTTAGGCTCAGACACTCTCAGACTCAGCCTGACTCCAACTGCAAACCTTGACTAGTTGATCTCTGTGAAAATCTGTTTCTTCAATAGAAACTAGTGGTATGTGATATAAGGTGAGCATTTGGCACATAATAACCCTGAAGTAAGTAGTATCATTCCTATCTTTATTATTATTTTCTTGAATTTTTTTTTCATTTGTGGGTCCACTTTTTGTTGTAATAATTACAGTTTAGTTACATAACAAATATTTCTGATGCACTAAGATAATAATGACACGAAATCCATATTCAAAACTTAAATGACAATACTCCACAGTGGTCTCTCTTCTGTAAATTGAAGTTGCATTCCATTTTAACCATCGCCACTCAGGTCAAGCCTAAGTTCCAGCCCCTTTCGCCTATCACAGAAGGTCCTCCACAATTTTATCTACCTCAAACTCTCTTTCAGCATCTTGTATTTTCAGAATGTCCATAATGTGCTTCAAATTCATGTCTTCTTTACTTCTTGCAATTTTTTTAACTATACTCAGAACTTTTCTGTCCTCTAGACCTTACTCAGGCTAGTTGGCTCCATTTAGATTATCTAATATCCACATTTGAACTATGGCAATATCCTATCAATTACTTGAGTTCAGATCTGTTAACAATATATCAGGACCCTTAGTAATTTTTCTTTTGCATTCCTATGCCTCTGGCCTGGGTTTCTTTGTTTACATTTACACATTGATCCTTTCAACTTATTTATTTACAATTTCTATTTCACTCATGAGATTGTAAGTTCCTTAAAGTTTAAATCTTTAAAACATATATATATATATATATATATACACATATGTATATATATATACATATGTATATATATAAATAAATATATATTTATTCTTTATAGTGCAGAGTGTCTTGCCTTGATATTTAGAGGATATTTGGTTTTATATAGGAAGTATAGGGAAATTGGCTGAGATCAATTATTGTTGCTAATAGAAAATTACTTTTCTAAAGCTTGTTCCTAAGGTGAGGAAAATGGTGTATCAGAAACACATTCTGGGAATTGTGCCAGGCTTACACTACAAAGTGAGAAGTATTTGAAAAGATAATGCTGAAGTGTTAGAACCTTTCACTAAAAATGTGTTAATTGTGTTACTCTAGAATACGAAATTTAGTTGAAGTATAACAACATACTTCTCAGTCAAACAAACAATATAAAAGGTAATTGATATATAATAAATTAGAAATTATTTTTTACAAAAGTTGAGTTCATAGCATATTATTCATGATAGAAAGAAAGCTATTGAGATCTGTAATATGAAATCGAGTCATAGTATATGATATTTCGTACTTTTATTAATGACTAAACTGAAAGTTAACTTTCATCTCCTTTTCAGTTTTATTGAATGTTCATTAAAAAAGTATATACTTATACTTTATTTTCAGTAATAATAATAATAATATAATATTAGTAATTAGAAAAGCCACTTGCTTTGAGAAAAAAAATTACCTTGACTGAGATTATAATTTGTAATTAAAAATTTATCCCACTTAAAATATCTAGATATATTTACTCTAAATCTATAATTCTGAATGAATAATAGTACTATCTTAAATATGAAAAATTATCTAAAGAATTTTTAAGAGATGACTTAGAGATTTAAAAAGATAAATAACTATTATTTATTAACACTTTTCAGAGCCAGCAGGAGCACTGCTCAGCACTGCTGCTCTGAATTGCTCTGAGTCCATGAATTCTTCTAAATTCTTCATGACTATGCCAAGGCTGGGTCTTCCTCAAACCCTACACAATGTACTAACTGTTGGGAAACTTAGTCCAAGTTCCTCCTTTATCCTCTGCTCACTATCCTCTTCTTTGGACTGGACCTCCTTGGACACTGGGTCTTAGGTGGAGAAGCCATGAAAAGTTGTAGGTATATAAGAATGAGTCTTTATTACGGAAGCCAGTGGCTGCATAGCCATCAGACAAGACAATTCTTCATAGCAAAGTCCATACAGGCAGGCATTTGGGCACATCTTTCCCACAAAACAGCATCAATTTCTGTACCCACAGCTATGATCTGAGCAGCTGCATGCTGCCTCCTAGACTCACAGCCTCACATTGTAGTGGTACCTGAGCTCTCTGCCTCATCAGCTTCTCTAGCAGCCTGTCCAGCTCAGCGGCTTCTCCTGTCTCTCCTGCCCAGCATACTGCTGATTAACATGGCAGCTATATCTGAGCTCTCTATGAGCTCTTAGCCTTCCATCATAGCAGTACTAGCTCTCAGCTCTGTCTGAGCTCTCCTCTCTCTTGCACTCATAGGAGTTACATTTTCTTTCCCTACCACCTCTGTTCTGAGCTCTTTCTACCCTCTCTCTGGTCAGTAATCAGTATATTACTCCTTAGACTACCTGCCAAGAGTGACATAAGTCATTTGTGTCAGAAGGGCACAGTGTACTATCTGTTTTTGCATCCACTCAGGGTATCTTGGCCTTGGGCACCCTGATTAGGATCATGCTCAGAGTGGCCTTGGCCATTCTGGTGTATTGACAACAAGGCCTCTGTGCTCCTATTGGCCTTGACTATCTGAGGACCTCTGCATGGTTCCCACATACCTTCAATGTGACATCTCCACTAGAGCTCTATAATACTTATGAAGTTTGAAGCATGTTATCTTAATTGTATTGAAGAAGAAATGAAGATCCAAAGAAGGGCTTAGTATAATACCATCATGTACATAATGGTCAAGGAAAGGTTTACCAGAGCAAATGGTAAAAAAAAAACAACTCCATAATGAGAGAATGCAGAAAGGGAGTGGGGAAGAGAAAAGGAAAAAAGGGCAGTTTTACTCCCGAAGCAGAAAAGCCAGTAGTCTCAAGGCTTGGCAAGATAAAATTGCTGGGTGCTTCTCATGAATTTTGGGAAAGCCACAACAAAGTTAAAAAAAAAAAAAAAAAAGGCCGAGACCAGCTTGGCTCAGTAGATAGAGCATGGGCTTGCGGACTGCAAGGTCTCGGGTTCAATTCCGGTTGGGGGCATGTACCTTGCTTGCGGGCACATCTTCACAGTGGGGCGTGCAGAAGGCGGTTGATCAATGTCTCTCTCTCATCGATGTTTCTGACTTTCAATCTCTCTCCCTTCCTCTCTGTAAAAAATCAATAAAAATATTTTTTAAAAAAAAGAAAAAAAGAAGGAACTTGATAATTAATCTGTACCAAAATAGTCAACAGAGGAATTTTGAGCCATATAGAGAAGAGAGTGTATAACACTCTGAGATCCCACCTAATTCGCTCTTCCTGTTAACTGAGAGCCTGTCTGTGCTTTATAAGCCAGATGTATAGGTTTGCTTGCTTTGGTTTTCAATAAAATTACATGCTTTGCTTTAATAAATTGGCTTTTCATAACGCAGGCAAGGTGTCTCATATAAACTCATTTATATTAGCAGACAAGGATCAAGGTTGGGAAGAGCCCTCTCCCATTGGCTCAGGGATGTTCAGTAACACATCTCTGGTGTCAGAAGTACCCACAACACTAGGACTAAACCAATAGAACAAGAGTGGAAAAAGGTTTGCCAAAGTATTATGATGTATGGCACTTATAATATGTTGCATTAGAACAACACAAATATGCATATTTTTTCATTGTGTTAAAAGTAAATATAATACGTGAACAATATTTGGAAACATTTTGAGCAAATACATTATTATTTTTAATGTATTTTATTGATTTTTTTTTTTACAGAGAGAAAGAGAGGGATAGAGAGTTAGAAACATAGATCAGCTGCCTCCTGCACCCTCCCCACTGGAGATGTGCCTGCAACCAAGATACAAGCCCTTGACCGGAATCAAACCTGGAACCCTTCATACTGCAGGCCGAGTCTCTATCCCTAAGCCAAACGGGAGAGCAAATACATTGTTAACAGTCAAAGTGTATCAACACTATTAGTTGCCTGAAATCAGAATTAAATGTCTAACAAAATATTTAAAAATTATTTTTAACAGATTTTTTTCTAACTCAGTATTGACATCATTAAAAAACAAACACAGAGAAATTAATAAAGACTTGGAAGCACAAGCATAAAGTAAATTTAAGCTATTGACCACTAATAATACCTAAACTAAAAGATGGAACTAACAAACTTTAGAACATTACAATTTTTAAAAGAAAAGGTAAGATAATGTGTTAGTTTTCTGAGATATAATGTGTGACATTAAAATTACATGACCAACGATAATAGGGACAGAATGGCAGATGATTCAAATAATTGAAAAGGAAAAACAAAAATAAAAAACCATATCCAATTAAAAGCAGTATGAGCAAAAATGTTTAAAGTTTTTTAAAAACAGTAATGAGAAAACTGAATAGGAGGATCAATCTAAATCATAACAACCCAATCGTTGAAAAACAATACATGAAATAAATTTTCCAACTCTAAATATATTCAAATTAGTATTTAACAACTTAAAACAAAGATTTAGGTTATCTGACTAAAAAGTAAAAGCAACAAAAGTTAATGAAAAATTAATATTTCCCAATTTTATTGATTTATTTTATGTTTTTATTTTTGCTATTTCAGAAACTTCCTTTTTTTTCTTTTTTTTTATTACATATAATAGTACATATATTTCCTTTTCCCCCCATTGACTTCCCCCAGCATCCTCTACCATCTCTTACATGGCCTTATCCCACCCCACCAGTGTCTTGTGTCCATTGGTGTGCTTATGTTCATGCATACAAGTACTTTGGTTGATCTCTCTCCTCCACTCCCCAACATTATCCAGCCTTCCTGCTGTAATTTGACAGTCTGTTCAATGCTTTACTGCCACTGTATCTATCTTTTTATTCATCAGGTTATAACGTTCTTTATTTTCCATAAATGAGTGAGATCATGTGGTATTTTTCTTTCATTGACTGGTTTATTTCACTTAACATAATGCTCTCCAGGTCCATCCATGCTGCTACAAATGGTAAGAATTCCTTCTTTTTTACAGCATTGTAGTATTCCATTGTGTAGATGTACCATAATTTTCTAATCCACTCAATTGCTGATTGGCACTTAGGCTGTATCCAGATCTTAGCTATAGTGAATTGTGCCATGAACATTGGGGTGCATATATCCTTTCTGATTAGTGTTTCTAGTTTCTTGGGATATATTCCTAGGAGTGGAATTACTGGGTCAAGTGGAAGCTTCATTTTTAGTTTTTTTGAGGAAACTCCATTCTGTTCTCCACAATGGCTGCACCAGTCTGCATTCCCACCAGCAGTGCACTAGGGTTTCTTTTTCTCCACATCTTTGCCAACAGTTATCGTTTGTTGATTTATTGATGATTGCCATTCTGACAGTTGTGAGATGGTACCACACTTGTTTTGATTTGCATCTCTTGGATAATTAGTGACTTTGAGCATGTTTTCATATGTCTCTTGGCCTTCCTTCTTTCGAAAAGATTCTATTTAGGTCCTTTGCCCATTTTTTTATTGGATCATTTATCTTCCTTTTATTAGGTTGTATAAGTTGCCTGTAGATGATTGAGATTAAACCTTTATCAGTGATAACATTTGCAAATATGTTCTCCCATACAGTGGGCTTTCTTATTGTTTTGTTGATGGTTTCTTTAGCTGTGCAAAAGCTTTTTATTTTGATGTAGTCCCATTTGTTTATTTTCTCTTTAGCTTCCATTGCCCTAGGGGCAGTATCAGTGAAGAAATTCCTTCTGCGTATGTCAGATTTCTCTGCCTGTGGATTCCTCTAGTATGTTTATAGTTGCCCATCTTATGTTTAAGCCCTGTATCTATTTTGAGTTTATTTTTGTGTATGTTGTAAGTTGGTGGTCTAGTTTCATTTTTTTTTTAATGTATCTGTCCCATTTTCCCAACACCAGTGAAGAGACTGTTTTGACTCCATTGTATTTTCATATCTCTTTTGTCAAATATTAATTGAGCATAGTGGTTTGGGTTGATATCTGGGTTCTCTATTCTATTCTATTGGTCTATATATCTGTTTTTGTGTCAGTATCAGGCTGTTTTGAGAACAGTGGCTTTGTAATACAGCATAAAATCTGGTATTAAGATCCCACCTACTTTGTTGTTCTTTCTCAGGATTGCTGTGGCTAGAGTCTTTTTTTTTGTAATTTTTATTCCAGATGAATTTTTAGAGAGTTTTTCTAGATCTATGAAATATGCATTGGTATTGTAATACACTGAAATCTATAGATTGCTTTGGGAAGTATGGAAATTTTAATGATATTGATCCTACCAATCCATGAACACAGTATGTTCTTCTATCTGTTTACATCTTACTTTATCTCTTTTCTCTGTGTCCTGTAGTTTTCTCTGTATAGGTCTTTTACCTCCTTATTTAAGTGTATTCCTAGGTCTCTTAATTTTTTTGGTGTGATGGTAAATGGGATTGCTTTTTTAGTCTCTCTTTTTGTAAGTTCACTATTGGTGTATACAAATGCCAAAGATTTCTTGGCATTAATTTTGTATCCTTCTACATTGCCCACTTTATTTATTAAGTCTAATAGTTTTTGGTTGGAATCCTTAGGGATTTTTATGTACAATATCAGGCCATCTTCAAATAAGGACAACTTTACTTCTTTTCCAATTTGGATGCCTTTTATTTCTTCTTCTTATCTAATTGCAATGGCTAATACTTCCAGTACTATGTTTAAGAAGAGTGGTGAGAGTGGGCATCCCTGTTTTGTTCCAATTTTTAGGAGAAATGGTTTTAGTTTTTGCCCATTGAGTATGATGTTGGCTATGGATTTGTCATATATGGCTATTGTTATGTTGAGGTATGCACTTTCTATTCCAATTTTACTGAGAGTTTTTATCAAGAAAGGGTGTTGGATTTTATCAAATGCTTTTTCTGTATCAATTGATATGACTATGTGATTTTTATCTCTCAATTTGTTTATGTGATGTATCACATTTATTGATTTGCAGATATTGCACCATCCTTCTATCTCTGGGATAAATCCTACTTGGTCACAGTGTATGACCTTTCTGCTGTACTGCTGGATTTGATTTGCTAGAATTTTAATGAATATTTTGGCATCTATGTTCATGAGAGATATTGGCCTGTAATTCTCTTTCATTGTGTTCTCTTTATCTGGTTTTGATATTAAGGTCATGCTGGCTTCATGGAAAAAGCTTGGAAGTGTTCCTTCCTCTTGCATTTTTTGGAATAGTCTTAAGAGGATAGATTTTAGTTCTTCCTTGAATGTTTGGTAAAACTCCCCTGTGAGGCCTTCTGGCCTTGGGCTTTTGTTTGCTGGAAGCTTTTTGATGACTGCTTCAATTTCTTCCATAGTTATTGGCCTTTTGAGGTGTTTAGGTTCTTCCTGATTGAGTTTTGGAAGGTTGTATTTTTCTAGGAATATGTCCATTTCCTCCAGGTTGTCCAGTTTTTTAGAATAGAGTTGTTCATAGTATTTTTTAGCAATCCTTTGTATTTTAATGGGGTCTCTTGTTATTTCACCTTTTTCTTTTTTGATTTTGTTTATTTGGGTCCCCTCTCTTTGCTGCTTCATAGAGCCTGGCTAAAGGTTCATCAATCTTGTTTATCCTTTCAAAGAATCAGTTCTTGATTTTGTTGATCTTTTGAATTGTTTCTTTGGACTCTATGTCGATTATCTCTGCTCTGATCTTTACTATTTCCTTCCTTCTGCCTATACTGGGCTTTTCTTGTTACTCTCTTCCTAGGTCTTTGAGTTGTAGGGTTAGATAATTTATTATCATTGTTTATTGTTTTTTGCAGTAGGCTTGTAGAGCTATGAATTTCCCTCTTACGACTGCTTTTGCTGTGACCCATAGATTTGGATTGTTGTGTTTTCATTGTCATTTGTTGCCATGATGTTTTTTATTTCTTCCTTGATTTCTCTGGTAACTCAGTCATTGTTTAATAGCATACTCTTTAGTTTCCATGTGTTTGATTTATTTGGATTGTTTTTATTGTAGTTGATTTCCAGTTTTATGCCACAGAAGATCCTTGATGTGATTACTATCTTCTTGGATTTGAAGAACCTTTTTCTGTGACCCTTGTGCACTTGAGAAGAACATATATTTTGTGGCTTTGGGGTGAAATGTTCTGCAAATGTCAATTAATTCCATCTGGTCTAGTGAACCATTTAGGATTGCTGTTTCTTGCTGAATTTTTGTTTAGAAGATTTGTCAAATGGTGATAGTGGTGTATTAAGGTCTTCTACTATGATTGTATTGCTGTCAATCTCTCTTTTGATGTCTTCCATGAGTTTTTTTTAAGTATTTGCATGCTCCTATATTGGATGTTTAGATGTTTACCAGAGTTATTTTTTTCTAGTTGAATTGATCTTTTTAATATTATGAAGTGGCCTTCCTTATCTCTTATTATGTCTTTCACTTTGAGATCTAATTTGTTAGATAAAAGTATTTCTACACCAGCTTTTTTTTTTATTTCCATTCTCCTGAAAAACCTTTTTCCATCTCTTCACACTCAGTCTGTGTGCATCTTTTTTTCTGAGGTGTGTTTCTTGTAGACAGCAGATATATGGGTCATCTTGTCTTATCCAATCTGTTACCTTATGTCTTTTGATGGGGTCATTTAATCCATTTACAATTAAAGTTATTATTGATAAGTACTTGTTTGTCACCATTTTTATTGTTTACCCCTCTGTGCCTTGTTCGTTTCCTATTTCTTTTTTTACAGCAGATCCTTTAACATTTCTTGCATTGCTGGTTGGTGGTAATAAACTCACTTAGTCCATTTTTACCTGTGAAGCTCCTGATTTCACCTTCAATTTTGATTGATAGCCTTTCTGGGTACTGTATTCTTGGATTAAAACTCTTCCTTTGCATGTCTTTGTATATTTCATTCCATTCTCTTCTGGCCTGATGTGTTTCTGTTGAGAAATCAGTCGCTAGTCTGATGGGAGTTTCTTTGTAGGTAACTTTCTGTCTCTCTCCGGCATCATTTAAGATTCTTATTTTGTCGTTGGTATTTGCCAATTTAATTATAATGTGCCTTGGTGTTTTCTTTTGGATCATTTTGCTTGGGACTCTGTGTGCTTCTTGAATTTGTGTAGGTTTTTTCTACCCTATATCAAGGAAGTTTTCTGTCATTATTTCTTCAAACAGATTTTCCATTCCTTGCTCAGTTTCCTCTCCTTCTGTAACCCCTATTATGCGGGTGTTGTTTTGTTTTATGTTATCCCAATATTCCCTTAGGCTCTCTTCCTGCTTTTTAATTTTTTTTCTAGAAGTTGCTCCACTTGGGTATTTTTTTCCTACCTTGTCTTCTAGCTCACTGACACAGTCCTCTCCTTCTTCTAGTCTACTTTTGATGTGTTCTATTGAGTTCTTTATAGCAGAAACATCATTTTTCATTTATTCTTGGTTCTTCTTCATTTTCTCTTGGTTCTTATACATACTGTCAAATTTGTCTTCCACTCTTTTCAGCCAACTTATGATAATTTCTCTGAATTGTTTCTCTGACAGTGTGCTTGCCTTCATTTCATTTACTTCCTTTCCTGATGATGCCTACTTTTCTTTCATATGTGGATTGGTTCTTTGTCTCTCCATGATCTATCTTCTCTGGTTATCTGGTTATGTATTTCTCTCTCTCCTGTGTTGATTTAAAGGCACAAAATACAACACAAGAAGGTACAATACACAAGGGACTGAACAGAAATTTATTCATGGTATTAATAACCCCAAGTAAAGGTGACCACCAGAGAAAGGCAAATTAGAGGATAGGAGAGAAAGAAGAAGAGGGGTAAAAAAGGAAAAGAAAGTAGTGCAAAAATAAAACTGGAAAAAAAGTAAGAGAGAAAAGAGAAGAATAATAAAGAAGAGGGGAACAAACTATATATATGCAAGGAAAACTCCAATAAAACAGCTACTGATCCCAACAAATGCCTGCATCAAGTACCTGGAGGTTAATGCAAACTACAAGTAACAACTAATATCAAGCAAGGCAAGGGAAAACAGAAGCAAAAAACAAATACAAAAGAAAAAGAAAAAAAGAAAAAGTAACACAATCTCACAAACAAGTATAAAAAATCAATATAATCAACAATCAAGCAAATAACAAGAAAAGGACAGAAAGAAAAAATTTTGGATAGTGAAGAAAAAGAACAAAGAGGTGGTATGAACTTGGAGCAGGGGATTGGAAATTAGATATATAAGTAGGATGAAATTTTAACAGAGGATTAAAAAAAAGTAAGAGGGAAAATCTAAAGCAGGAATAGGGTAACAGAAACATGGCTACAAGAGGGGGAAAGTGAGGAAGTGAGTGTTGGCATAGAGGTAATGTTGAGATAGCATAAAATGATGCTAAAGGAATGAAGAAAATAGAATGTAGAACACTAATCCCAAAGTTAAAGAGAAAAAAAATTATACTTAAAAAAAAGTTAAAATAGTATAGTAATAATACTGATTGGAAATAAAAATGTAATATTTAAAAAGGTAAAATCAAATGAGGAAAAAAAGAAAAAATATTTTCTTAAGTAAAAGATGAAAATATAAACATAAAAATGTGCAGTAGTGAAAGTCATTCACTTCTTCTACTGTTCTGTTTGGCACACCTGTTTCCTAGCCAGGACAGTTGTGAAGTTACCTGCATTCCGCTGCTCCTCAGTATTGTAAGCCAGTCCTGATTTTTAAGCAGCAACACATCGCTATTTCTTATTTTCCTTTATTTGTTTTTACACAGGAGTCAATTTGTGTTTCAAACCCTGTGTGGCAGTGTTTCTGGACTGACCTCTGGGTCTATAGGTCCTCTCTAGCTAGTGTTTAGCTTTGTTTTTCCTGTGGCACTTAATACCGGTTTGGTAGAGTGGGTTGCTCCAGAGCTGTTCTCTGATGGTTTTCCCCCACTCTGATCTTCAGGTTCCAGAAAAACAACTTTCTGCTGCAGTCTCTTAGAGCAACCCCAATTGGGTGATTCTATGTATTGGGCTTAGTCATCAGAAGCAAGGATTTAAAGAGGAAAAAGAAAGAGAGAGAGAGCCAGAGTAAGTGTGCTAACTCCAGGGCTGCACATTAGTCTGTGCAGTCTTTTTTCCCCTTTGGTCTAAGTAGTCAGCACACTTTTAAAACTTCCAGGTTGTCCTTCTGTGTCAGATCCAAATGGGTTGCTTTTAAGAGTTCCCTTCTGTTAGCAGCTCTGCGGACCCCCTTTCACATTCATGGATCACACCAATCGCAACAGCCACAGATTTTTCTAGGCACAGACTTCCCCAAATCTCCAGCTCCCTCAGTGCCCGCATTTCTCTCTCCTGCCGGGACCAGAGACCTTACCTTATCCCAGGCGAAATCTGACCTTTCCATGGTGGACTGTAGAGCTCCACTGAATTGGTGTGCTTGAGCTACTTGGGGACCGATGTTCTTGACTTGCAGCTATTCGGTGGGTGCCATAGTTGTAGATTCCCTGGGTTTTTCTTACATCCAATTACATTCACTTTCCCCTTCAAGATGGCACGGTCTCCATGTCTGAGCTGGTTGCTCCGAGAGAAAACTCAGCAGGAGTGGGGGGCTTTCTGGTCTGGGGAGACCCATTCAGCAATCCCCCATCATCTCCTGGAGTATAGCTGTCCCTCAACTCACCAACAAACACTCCCCATGTAACCATCAGCTGTTCTTTCTTTCTGCTCAAGGCTTGGGATTTGTCTGTCTATTCTGCTGCCATTTTGTCTCTCCTTATTTTGTTTTTAAACAGGATATAAATTTTTAATTTTGACATGCTCTAGCATGTCTTATATTCTTGCACAATAAATAAATTATTTTTATATGCAGAGATGAATAAATTATTTTTATTATGGAACCTGTTATAAAATTAAGAGGAAAGACTAAAAATGACATTTTACAAAAGTGAAATCTTCAATTAAGCCATCAAACAATGATTCTTAGAATATGAAAATTTTCAATCAATATAAAAATATGTTTAATTCAAAATTTGAAGCATTGCAAATACTTTTCTTAACTTTAAATGAAGCATACATTATGAGAGACACTGTCCAATAAATATTTTGGGAGCACTTTTCTTCAGAGAACATTCAAGTTGACAAAGACATGTCATTTAGCAGCAGAAAAATGGAACTTGTAGCTTAGGTGTTTTTGAATCTTTTCCATCTGCTAACAAATAAATTTCAGCTAGGTAAAGAAAAATAAATTTCTGTCCTGATGTACAGTTCTCCAGCTTTTTTATGTTAGATCAAAATTCCATATTTATTGGAATTAAAACTGATGTTTCCTTTATTGTTTTAGTCCACTGTATGTTATATATTAAAAATATCTGTGTTCAGTTTCTGAGGAAATTAAATTAAAGATTTAATGCATACAGTTGTTAAAATCATTCATGATATGATATAAGTGTTATATATCACTGCCAATTTATGGAACCTGTTGAAATAGAGAAGTGACTATGAATTTAATGATCTTGTGTTTTTTTGCTAGTTCTTATTAGTTGGATTTTGGACAAAAGAAAATTTACTGTGCTATTAATTCAAAAATTTCTTGAAACAAAAGGGAAGCTTGCCAAATATTCAATAATTTAAGCCAAATAAATGGCAGTGTGAATTATGTATTTCATCAATATGACATTGCATATGAACTAGTGAAATTTGTAGTACCAAAGAAAGAAAAGTCTTATTTGTGATCTGGCTAAACTGGTACAAGAATTTATGTTAAAATAAAAACTTTTCATAGTACAAGTTAATAATAATGACTACATATTTTCCAATATGAATTCATATGCAGATTTTAATTTTATTTGACAACATTTTATTCATTTTTCTTTGAACATAAATGAAAATTTGAAGGATACTAAGTTGAGTTTGACACAAGAGTTAAGAACTATACTTGGCTTGGACAGACATAGTATTGAAACCAATAGTCAAAATAAAAATCTATTTTTATTTATTTATTGTTCACACTATTACAAATGTTCCCCATCCCCCACCCCTCCTTACTCACTTCAAAATAAAAATTTTCTCTAAAAGATAAAATGTTTTGTTAACTATAAATATTAAAGCAAAAGATTCCTGGTAATTGGTTCCATTTTTTGAAACTGAAATATGTTAAATACAATTTGCATATATAAATATACTTTTTAAACTGTACATTTATCAACTAAATATGAACCAAATATATATAATAAAATTTAGCATTCAAATTGAGATGTTACAAGTGTAAAAGACACGTGATTGCAAAGAAGATGGCACAAAAAGTGTAAATTATCTCATCAGTAATATTTACATTGATTACATATTAAATAAAATATATCATTAGTGCTAATTTTATTAGTTTCCTTTTTTAAGGATGGCTACTAGAAAATTTAAAATGACATATGTGACTTGCTTATATCTCTATTAGATAGTGTTTGTTGGTCTAGAATAGAAATAAGGCAGGAATGTTGAGTATCTTGAAAACAACATTTGCCCAGGTCTAAGAGAAATCTTGGCATATGGTTGGTAATTAATAAACATGTTTGAGTGAAAAAAAAAAGGACAGTGTTCCTCTCCATAGAAATTTTATAGGATATGTAAGCAGAACTGTATTTTTTCTCCAGTTTCTGTGTCTCTACTTTTTTTCTCATTATACATGATTCTCACAAAAATTCAAAAGTTAGAAAGTTTAATATCTTCTGATGTCACTCTGAGAGATAACTGCTATTAACAATTTGGTATATCATTTTTTTTGTTCATAATTTTTTTTATTAATTTTTATTAATTTTTTATACATATCTCCCCATTGCCCCCCTCCCTCCCAGGCGTACCCCGAACCCCCAGTGTCTGTGATCATTGGTTATGTTTATAAGCATGCATACAAGTCCTTTGATTGATCACTTATTTACCTCACCTAACTTTAATCTTTCTGCTATAATTTCACAGTCTGTTTGATGCTTTATGATTTTTGTCCTCCTGAGAATTATCAGTCTACTCCCTTTCTGTGCTCCTGATTCTATTATATTCACCAGTTTATTCTGTTGATCAGATTTTTAATTCACTTAATTTTTAGATTCACTTGTTGACAGATGTGTATTTGTTGTTCATAATTTTTTGTCTTTTACCATTTTCTTCTTCCTCTTCTAAAAGGGTACCTTTCAGCATTTCATATAATACTGGTTTGGAGTTGATGAACTCCTTTAGCTTTTTTTTCTCTGTGAAGGTCTTTATCTGCCCTTCAATTCTGAATGATAGCTTTGCTGGATAGATTATTCTTGGTTGTAGGTTCTTGCTGTTCATCACGTTGAATATTTCTTGCCACTCCCGTCTGGCCTGCATCGTTTCTGTTGAGAAATCAGCTGACAGTCGTATGGGTGCTCCCTTGTAGGTAATAAACTGTTTTTCTCTTGCTGCTTTTAATATTCTCTCTTTGTCTTTTGCTCTTGGCATTTTAATTATGATGTGTCTTGGTGTAGTCCTCTTTGGGTTCCTTTTCTTTGGGGTTCTGTGTGCTTCCTGGACTTGTAAGTCTATTTCTTTTACCAGATGTGGGAAGTTTTCAGTCATTTTTTCTTTAAACAGGTTTTCAGTATCTTGCTCTCTCTCTTCTTCTGGCACCCCCACAATTCTGATGTTGGTACGCTTGAAGCTGTCCCAGAGGCTCCTTACATTATCTTCACATTTTTGGATTCTTTTCTCTTCTTGCTTTTCCAGTTGAATGTTTTCTGCTTCTTTATATTTCAAATTTTTGACTTGATCCTTGCCTTTCTCTAGTCTGCTGTTAGTACTCTGCATAATAGTTTTTATTTCAGTCAGTGTATTTATCATCTCCTCTTGGGTCTCACTAAATTTATCCATCTTTTTCTAGCATATTCTTGCAAAACCTTATAAGCGTGGTTTTGAACTCTATATCCAGTTGTTTTTTTCCTCCATTTCTTTTGCTTGTAATCCCTTCCCTTGTCTCGGCATTTTCACTGTGCCGGGGAAACTTCTGTGCTGGAATCAGCCGCAGAAGCCTCTGCTGAGCTTGGGAGGGGTGGACTCTCAGGGCTTAAGGGACCGCCTTGCCTTCCAGTCGGCCCCGCCCTCCACGGCCCCTGAGTCTCACGTGACTGGGTAATGGCTGAGCGGTCCTTGTGCGTGCGCGCACCTGCAGCGCCTCTAACTGCTGCCTTTCCGGCTCCCCTGCGAACCAGGACCACACGAGTCTAGGTCCCCAGGGTTTCGCCCAAAACAGGGGCTCAGTGGACTCAGAAGTGGCACAGTTCGGAGGGTCTGTCTCCCGCCCACTCGCGAAAGCCAGTGGCACAATCAGCAATCCGTCCTCCGCGTGGTGCCTTGCGCGACCAGACCTCCAATCCTTTGCAACTCCCCTAAATTTCCGTGCACTTCTCCCTTTTCACAGTCCAAACTCCCCACGTATGAGTCTCGGCTGGATCTGGGGTTTAGTGTCATAAGAGAAGGGGTTCAATGCCGTTGGGAGTCTCCGTTTCCCTCCCGCCAGAGAAAGCCAGCCAGGTACTCCGGCACCGCTCTCTCAGCGTGCTCGTCTCCGTACCTCAGCTTTTTGCAGCTCCTCTGGGTCTCCGTGAGCCCCTCTCTTTCCCTCTAGTTGTAGAACTTCCACTCAGCCAGCTTTCCTGTGGTTCTGGATGATGTCCGTTCTGTCTTTTAGTTGTAGTTTTGAAATTGTTGTGCGAGGCAGCAGTATAGGTGTTTACCTATGCCGCCATCTTGGATTCGCTCTCTTATCTAACATTTCTATGGATATGGTCAAGTTGGTCTCCATGGGTGTTATACCAATTTGCCCTCAGTAGTAGATGAAAGTGCCTATTTTCCCACACACTCAGTAGCAGAGTGTGATATCAGATTTTTGGAATTGCTGTCACGTTGATACCACTATTGCAACCTGGTTATTATTTAACTAGAAAGGAACAAAGGGAAGCTGCAATATGGCCACATGCCTAGTAAGGTCTGGGTGATGTGGGAAGGTGCTTACTTGTCAGTCACACCTGGGAACAGGACATTGGCCAAAGTAAACATGTAAGCATGACCCCTACAAGCACAGAAAAATTTAATATTTAAGCTACTGAACAAAGAAGACCACCCCCCTATCTCGTACTCTTGGCCCTCTTGCTCTCTTAAGTGCACTTCCCTGCATTCACATGGCTGTGAGCCATGTGGGACCCGCATAATGGTCTGATGGACTGAATCTAGTCCAATGCTGTACCAACTCAACTCCACCATGAAATGGAAACTCTGGATATTGGCCCTGCTTTTAGCTCTATTGAACCCCCAGCTACATATTTTCCAGAAAAGACAATGGGACTTTGGAACCAAGAAATATAATTACACACAAATAAAGCTTTCTACTGCATCTCATCCTCCTGTAGAGCATCTGAAAATTCTTATTCCAGTAGTGCCCCAAGAACCCCACTAACAGCAGAGGGATTCCACTCATTCAATTCTCTGGCAACAATGTTTTGTAGATAGTAGGTGCTCAAGAGCTTTTAATTTTTTTTAATATATTTTATTGATTTTTTTTACAGAGAGGAAGGGAGAGGGATAGAGAGTTAGAAACATCAATGAGAGAGAAACATCAATCAACTGCCTCCTGCACACCCCCTACTGGAGATGTGTCCACAACCAAGGTACATGTCCTTGATCGTAATCAAACCTGGGACCCTTCAATCCACAGTCCAACGCTTTATCCACTGAGCCAAACAAGTTAGGCCTTAAGAGTGTTTGGAGGAGACAAAGGAAACAAATACAAAAATTTGCTTCAGACAAGATTGGCTCCCATTGGATTATTAACTCCGTCTCTACTGGGTATTTCAGTAAGTGGAGCGTACACAGGGAGTGGAGATAACAACGTATGTGGCTTAACATCGAAGAATGTTTGAATAATGGGAGTACTTACACTCTGGTTTACTTTTATTTAAAGGAAGAAAAATCCAGTATATTCTTAATCCATTTTATTCTAACCAATAGCAGCAATGAAAAAATCATGGATGTGGAATAGAAAGGTCTGGCTTTGTGTGATAGCAAATTAATTCACCAAAGAATAACAAATAATATTTGTAAATATATATTATATTTTTTATCTTATATGTCTTTACAGTAATCATATGAAGCAGGTGATGTTATTAACTACATTTTACAGATGTAAAAACTGACTTTCATAGTGATTAAATCACATAGTTTGCCACAAATACTAAAACTATATTCATTTTCCCTTCCTATTTCAGGAGATCTAAAATATTCAAATGCTCACAACTCCTTTGGCTATTACGGTTGTCATTTAATATTTTTCCTGCTATGCCACATTATATTTTACAAGATTTTGATTGCATGCTAGTCCTATTTGATAGCACATATGCCCAACAATTGCTTAGTTTCCACTTGGTCAATCTAAAGAGGAATGCAGTAATTGGGCTAGATCCACCTTTATTGACATGACTTCAACAGATAGAATAAATTGTGTGTTTTAAATTTCCTGTTTTATAAAAAGGAAAAATGATCTAGCAGGTGAGGTGGATTTATATTTCTTTTGTGTATGTGTGTGTTCACTGGGAGATAATTATATTTTCATCTGATCCTTTTCAATATTACTGTTCTTACTCTATAATAAGCTATGCTTTTTTATTATTTATTTTGTGGTAATTTAATATAAATTGTTACTGGGTTTTAGTCTGGGAAGATTCCCAAAACTTCAGATTTTGTATCTAGGAAAGGTATTGGCTCAATATGTATCTCACTCATTTTTTTTATGCTCTTAAATTTTTCTATTCAAAAGATACAATATTCAAATTACAGTGGGAAAGCAGGGAAATTTGGGGGGGTGGGGGAGGGAGGACTAAATCAACCAAAGGATTTGTCTGCATGCATATAAGCACAGCAAACGGACACAAGACACTGGGGATGCGTAGGCTGAAGGCATGTGATAGGGGGTAGGGTAGGCTGGGGGAAAGTCAAGGGGGGAATAAAAATGAGATATATATACTACTACATGTAATACTTTAAACAATAAAAAATACTTTTAAAAAGATACAATATTCAAGCAAGTAGGAATTATAAGAACTATAGTTTCCTCTGCTCTTTTAGAAATATTTATGGAAATGTTTATTTTGAAAAATATGCCCTTTCATAATAATTTGTTACACATATAGAAGTCATATAAAAGAGTATAAATGTTTTTTTGTGTGTTTTTTTCTGTACAGATTGGTTAATCTCTTTGTATCACTAGTTTATAGATTTAATATATAAAATTGATAATTTTAAGGTAGATAACAAAATCTTCCAGGGAAGTACTGAACAAACTACACTACACAGAGAAAAATACATTAAAAATAGGAGTTTGGTTTAAAACATAACTTTTCATGAATATGCCTCTTAGTAGTTTGGATTTATTTCTCCACCCACTTGATTTGAGAGTATGGGATACAATCTTCACTTATAAAAGAATGGAATAATTGCCCACTATTTGTATAATATTATAGCTGTATTTAAAGCCATTTCTGAAAAGCTATGTATTCTAGTGTAAATCATACTCTTTCCTTGGCCTTTATTAATCACTAGAGGCCCAGTGCACGAAATTCATGCGTGGGTATGGTCCCTAGGCCTGGCCTGCAATCAGGGCCATCTTTTCCAGCTACTCAAGCCGACCCCCCTTCCTCTTTGCCACCACCCATCCACGCTTCCCCATTCGCCTTTGGGTGATTGGTGCCTGACAGCTGGGGAAAGGGACTGAGAGGTCGGCTGTTCCCCCTCCGTTTGTAGGCCCTGCCCCTGCCACTGGTAGCCATCAGGTGATCAGAGCCTGTTGGCCAGGGAAAGGGACCAAGAGATAGTCAGTGCACCTCATAGGGTTGTTCTGCCGCTAGGGTCAATTTTCATATTACCCTTTTATTATATAGGATTATTATAGCAAAAGGTGTTTTTTAAGTGGATCCTTTATTTTTATTTTTTCTTAGTTGTATTGTTGACAGTATTATAGGTGTCTTCCATTTTCTCCCTTTTTTGCCCCCCTCAACCTAACCCCCACTCTACCTCAGGCCTTCCCCATGCTATTGTCTGTGTCCATGGTTATGCATATATGCAGGGTATGTTCTTTGGTTAATCTTTTCCTATACCCCTCCCCACCACCCTCCCACTGAGGTCTGTTATTCTGTTCCATGCATCCATACCTCTGGACTCATTTTATTCATCAGTTAATTTTGTACTTTAGATTCTACTTGTAAGTGAGATCATGATCATATGATATTTGCTTTTCTCTAACTGGCTTATTTCCCTTATCATAATACATAATATTTCCAGGCCTTTCCATGCTGTTTCAAAGGATAAAAGGTCCTTCTACTTTGTAGCTGTGTAGCATTCCACTGTGTAAATGTACCACAGCTTTTTTATGGACTCATCTATGATGGGCACTTGGACTGTTTCCAGGTCTTTGCTATTCTAAATTGTGCTTCTATGAACATAGGGGTGCATATGACCTTTCTGATAGGTGTTTCCAATTTCTTAGGATATATTCCCAGAAGTGGGATTGCCGGGTCAAAAGCAGATCTATTTTTATTTTTTTAGAAACTTCCATACTGTTTTCCAGAGCAACTCCACCAGTCTGTATTCCCACTAGCAGTGCACTAGTGTTCCCTTTTCTCCACATCTTCGCCAGCATTTGTTTGTTGACTTATTGATGGTAGCCATTCTGATAGGTATGAGGTGATACCTCATCGTAGTTTTAATTTCCGATGATTAGTGACTTTAAGCATTTTTTAAAAAATATATTTTATTGATTTTTTACAGAGAGGAAGAGAGAGAGGTAGATAGTTAGAAACATCGATGAGAGAGAGACATCGATCAGCCACTTCCTGCATGTCCCCTACTGGGAATGTGCCTGCAACCAAGATACTTGCCCTTGATCAGAATCAAACCTGGGACCTTTCAGTCTGCAGGCAGACGCTCTATCCACTGAGCCAAACTGGTTTTGGGATAAGCATTTTTTCATGTGTCTATTAGTCATCTGCATGTCCTCTTTGGAGAAGTGTCTATTCAGATCTTTTGCCCATTTTTAATTGGATTATATGTCTTCCGGGTGATTAGGTATATGTGTTATTTTATATTTTGAAAATTAACCCCTTATTAGATGTATCATTTGTGAATATATTGTCCCATACAGTAGATTTCCTTTCCATTTTTGTTGAAACTTTTTAGTTTGATGTTGTCCTCTTTGTTAATTTTTTCCTTTGTCTCCTTGCTATAGGCAATATAACTGTGAAAGTACTGCTTAGTGAGATGTCTGAAATTTCACTGCCTATGTTTTCTTTTAAAAATTTTATGCAAAATTAGTTTTTTTAAATACAGTGCAGTTTTTTGCTTGTTTGTTTTTGTTAATTCTCACCTGACATATATTTATTTTCGTTGATATTTAGAGAGAGTGAAGAGGAGGGAGGGAATGCAGTTTTGATGAAAAAGAGAAAGAGATGAGTTTTTATAAAGTCAACTTTTATCCCAAAATGTCTGCACGAAAGATGTGAGGGATTGGTATTCTTCTGTGTTCTGATTCCCTGCAACACAGAGAAACCTGTCCAAGGTGGTTGTTATCACTGGCTCTCCCCAAGGGTAGTTCCTTCTGCCTAGACACTTACAATTAGTTTCCTGCTATCAGCCATAAGTAACAGGAAGTCACCGATATTGTGGCAAGCCCATGAGAGACTTTTATGAATATTTATAATACAATGGGAATAAATATTTTATAAAATTATGTATTAGGTTAAAAATCATTATGCAAAATTTTTATAGTGCCTTATATTCCTAAAACTTCCAGATTCTGTAGGCATTTAGAATAGCAAATAGCAAGATTGATTTTCAATGGTATTAATAAACTTATTTGTGGTAAATTAATCCTGTGTTTTGGACATAGTTAAGGTCATTTTTCGACAGAAGTCAGAACAGCTCATGTTCTCATCATGTGTACTTCCATGATGACTAATGTTGTTAACATCAGAATTTTCAAAGAAACCCTATATCTGTTTCTTCACAGAAAAGAAAGAATATTTATATAAATTCTGCATGTTTAATTATCCCTTACATATTTATTTATTTTTTTAACTTAGCCCACATAGACACAGTCTAAGTGCATTGTAAAAGAAGAGCCACATTAAAAAAAAATGCTTATTTAGTAAAAGTAATATAAAAAGCTAAGCTAAATAAAAGCAAAACTACATCTTAATGTCTCCAAAGGGATCCTTCAATCATCTCAAAAATGCATTAAACTGATCTACCCAAAGATAATTGCATTGAAAAATTTCTGATTGAATTTGTTTCTTTTTAACAAAATAAGAGTGTACTTTCAAGTTAGACTCAATTTTGTGAGGCCTAGGCTGATACAATTTTGTGGGGTGGGACTATTTAATGGGTAAGAATATAAAATATCTCTTTGCAAACTTCCAAAACCATGTGACCATGTGAATGGCTTGCTAGGACCCTCCCAATCTTGGAAAAGGTTCAGCACAGTGTGAGGCTATGAGGTTTTAGCATCATTAGTTTCAGCTTAAATGCCTCTGTGTGTTGTTAGAAAGAAGATACTTAAATCATTAGAAAAGGAGGCACTTTTTCTATTTGGCCACCAGGAACTATGCCAACCTACATACCCATTGACAGAGATTATCAGAAACTATTTCCCTAGATTTTCCAACCTGCTTACAGTCACAGATTTAAATGTTTAACCATTTGGTAATGGAAAGGAATATCAGGTTACCTAGCTGATGCCATATGGGGGCTTAGTTGGTCTCCGATAGTAGAGATTAAGCACTGAGTGTTAGTGTTAGCCAGGTCAGTTTTGGTAAGAGGACATCCATGTTGTTGAGCCCATGGCCCCAGAGCCACTTTTTTTTTTCATGTGTCCATTGAACAAGTGTTGGGATGGCTTGAGAAAGAGGTTGACAGCCATTCATGGAGTTTGTCATTTTCCTACCTGATTACTAAGAGCCTTCTCTGAGGGAGATGCCCTTTGAAAGGCATTGGCTGCATAGGCACAAACATCTTCATAGTTTGTGACCATTCTGAGAGTTCAGCTATATGTTTTCCCAGACTTTCTTGTTACCAATATTTTATACTCCTTTTCTAAGTCTGCAATCATCCAGCCAAATAGTTACTAAATGCCAATGAATCAATGTAAAACTGCACTTCAAACCTCTAACCTCAGACAAAATGGTCCACAAAGTGTTGTCAACAAAACACTTTTTGAAACCAGGAACTAGGGGCTGGGACTAACAAAAACATTGTTAGGAGGTGAGAACCACTAGGTTTCTGAAATAATATTGCTGGAAGTTATGACACAGGAGCAACGAGTAAGCATAACAGAAAGAGAAGATGAACCCTCCTTCAGTCCCTCCACTTCCTTCTATTGATCACACTTATCGAGTTGCATCAGCTTGCAAAGTGGAAACATATACAGAGTCCAGTTCAGATTTTACAAAACAGAATACTGAAGTGCATATGCAGAGCTAAGAAGCAATTGATTTATACCTGGGACATGTATATAACTTCATTTAATTATAATACAACTACATAGTGGTTAACATTATTTCTCAAGTCTAGATGAATTTCTGTGTTAACTCAGGAATGACAGAAGTATTCACGACATAAAGAGATGAGCTGATTCTATAAAATCGTTAAAGCTTGTATACTTAACAGAAAAGGATAAAAACAAAGAATACCAATAGATGGAGGACATGGATCAGTAGCAAGTATTATAAGAGAGGTTAAATTTATATATGAAAAAAATATTTTATTCATTTGAATAAGAAAATTATTAATTCTTCAATACATAAATGAGAAAAATTCACAATTGGAAATAAAATTGGTAAAAATGCATACATAAAAATATTAATTTAAACAATTGGAAAGTGCCATATTTTTCCTGTGTAATTGGACTAGTCACTCTATCCCTTCACTGCCCTATACCTCTTTCACACATCAACAAAAGACACTTAGAGTCCTTACGAGGATTTGCAAGGCAGCATCTTTCTTGTAAAAAGAGCAAACTTTGAAAGGTGTGTGCTTTTTTTTTTCTAGCAGGCTTCAAAAGGTAGCAGAAATCTAAAAACATTTTGGCTAAGAATAGTACTTACTGATGTTAGAAGAGAATGCATCTTGCTAATTACAAAGCAGTTAATAAAATGCTATTATGCTTATTGCTCAATATGAGACTAGTAATTACATTTATATAAATTGATGTCTATGTTTATATACATGCATATATATTTAACTCAATAGATATAATAACTAAAGAGACAGTCTTGTGTGCAGTTGTCCAGAATGGAATATTGCAAAAGAAGTCAATCTGACAGAATACCTTACTACTCTCTCTAGAAGTTGAAGACTTGGGTACCAGACAGCTACATCCCCTTCCTCAGAACACACTTCTCATGGTTTATAAGTCTGGATTTATTGTGTAATAGCTTTATTTCCTTTTACTGACTTTCACACACTTAAAAGAAATATAGTGAGTGCGTATATATAACTTTGGAGATGAAAGTGAAAAAAAAAATACAAAAGGTTGAGAAGTCCCAGGCTGAATGCTGGAGGAGAAAAACAAAGCAGAGGCTTGCTGGCTGGAGGCTGAAAACAGACTCATGGAATTTTTAAAAATGAAAACTTGTGTTTTGTTAATATATTCCCTCTTCCTGCTCTTTTACAAGATATAAGGTAATTCTCTAGCAATAGCAACTGCTCTCACAAAATGAAGCTTTGTTTGGGATGAGCCAGAACATAGAGTCCTGACTATGGGTTACACCAAATAAAGAAGCTTTTAATTTTTATTGAAAAACAATAGCTTCCAAGTTCCACCCAGAAATGTTGGGAAAATATACAGAGTTCATCCCTGTGCAGAAGCTCTAAAAGTATAAGTTTGCTTAGGTGACCTCTTTTCTTGGTGGAATCCTGCTTCCTGCCCAGGGATTTTGGGGGAAGTTAAAAAAGAAGAGAATGGGGGGGGGGGAAGAAAAAAAAAAAAAAGAAACAAGAGAGAGAGAGAGAGAGAGAGAGAGAGAGAGAGAGAGAAAGGAAATTAGCGAATTATATCAAAAGTCCAATAATCATGTTGAAGAAAAGTATAAAAAGGGGCAGAGCAAATGCCAAAATAATTCACTGTTTATAATGTCAGTATGAGACATTTATTTTAAAATGCGGATTAACCTTTTAAGTCAGGTGTCATTCCCAATAAATATCCATGGGCATACATGCCAATTATTAGGAGGATAGAATCCTGATAATTTGCAAAGGTGAGTGTGAAGGTTATGTCTTTGACTGACAGTTGCAGATTGGTTTGTCTACAGTAATACCATCTCTGAGTAAAAGGCACCCAGCAGCTGTACCTCCCCATTCCAGCTGTTCCATTAGTGTCACTGGCCTCCTCAGGGTTTTGTCACCTCTTACCTTGTATATTTATGGATACACATTTATTTCTGCTATTACACTTTTAGGAACAACTAGTCATGTTTCCTTTAGTTGCTTTTTCCTAGTATCTCTTTCTCCTAAAAATGCTCAGAATGTTTTCAACAATTAAGTCAGCAGTAAGAATATAGCTGTATATTATGGGATTTGATTAAAAACCAAGAGCATTCAGAATAGAAACATAAAAATGAAAACATCTGCTTAACTCCCCATGACCTAATTTTCATTAAATTTAAAGTTAGCATATTAATAAACCATTTTATTTATAATTTTAAATAATATCTTTACCTTTAAATTATTTTAAAATCTTTTATAATTAACAATAAATAATTACTTTTAAAAAGAAGCAATTAATTTGACATTAAATTGTATATGACTTGTATGCATGTGTGTGTAAGCATAGCCAGTGGATACAGAGCAATGGGGGAAGGGGAGGGCGGGGAGAAGGGGACAGATGAGGTCATGTACTGGGGGGTGGGGAGGGCAATAGGGGGAAAAATAATAATAAATTAATAAAATTATAAAATTAAAAAATGTTAAAAAAAGAATCAACCAATGAATGCATAAATGAATGGAACAACAAAAAAATAAATAAATAAAGGGCAATAACAGTGACATGTGAGGGTTGAAAAGGCAATTGCTCTCACTGTTGCTAATAATGTGTGCTGAAAGTAGAAGATAGAGCTATGTGGGTATTATGATAAAATTGTAAAGTGTTTTCAAAGCCAGATAGAGTTATAAATAGAGAGATATGGGGAAGAGTGGATGGCTGATGTGGCTTCTAGAGGAGGAAATTTTGTAATTAATTAAAACATGATAGAACTCTTCAGTATATGTGAATTCTCTACATATAAGGGATATGTAAATCATAATTTTCTGCAATATAGTAAAAATTAAAGTTACTCTTCAGATGAAAAAAATTAAATAAATTATGCAAGATACAGAATGCTAAATCACACATTACACATATTTAATTTCTGATTTTCCCAGGAGAAAGTCTATCACTTTTTAAAATATAAGTTGCTATAATTCTTTGGTAATTTGCACCTAGGATGGAGCAACATAACATACATTAAAACAAAAGTGAAAGTGATGTTGCCCATTATTTATACTTTAAGTTAAGTCACTTTATTCATTTTGATCTTTGAAGCTTTATCTGCAAACCGATAATAATAATATATATCTCACAAGGTTACAGAAAAAACTAAATAAGGGAAAAAATCCTAGCATAGTGCTATGCACATATTATGTACTAAATAAAATTGTAGTTAAATATAACTATTTTTTGCCAAGTAATGGAAAAAAAAACACACATTAGTGTAGTGGAATTTTCACTCCTATAATCTAGAATTTAGCCACTGAGATGTTAGAGTTAATACACTGTGACATAAAGTAAGTCAACTAACCACTCCACACTTTAGTTTTCTCATTGGCAAAGGAGGATAAAAATGGCATCTATCTCATATGATTAATAAGAAGAGGAAAGGAGGTTTATAACCATAAAATATATGGAGCTGAGTATGACATTTATATATAAGGTTTATATAAGGACTATATTTTGTGTAAGCATTATATAATTATACAAGCATTATATAAGAATTTGTTAAGTGGCCAAAACTGGTTTGGCTCAGTGGATAGAGGGTCGGCATGTGGACTCAAGGGTCCCAGGTTCGATTCCGGTCAAGGGCATGTATCTTGGTTGCGGGCACATCCCCAGTAAGGGACATGCAGGAGGCGGCTGATAGATGTCTCTCTCATTGATGTTTCTAACATTCTATCCGTGTCCCTTCCTCTCTGTAAAAAATCAATAAAATATATTTTTAAAAAAAGAATTTGTTAAATGAATGTAAAAACTAAACAGGTAGAGGTTTCACTACTTTTAAAATAAATTCATTGTAGAATAAAAATGCTCTTCAATGTAAGCTTTTATGGTTTATATGTTTTGATTAATAACTACTCTGCAAACTACACATCTCAGTGACAAATATTTATGAAAGAGCAGATGTACTTTCTATGCTATTGACTAGAACCTCACTACTTAAAATATGATCCTTGGACCAAGAGCATTGACATCATGCAAATTATTAAGCATCACCCCAGCACAACTGAGTCAGAATTTAAATTTCAACAGGTTCAACAGTATATAATATTTAATATTATATATTAAATATAATACTTTAACATATATTACATCACCAATATCCCACTTTTGTAATAAAGAAATACAAGATTAGAAAAACTCACAGCAAAGTGGAATCTATTTTTCTTTTTAAAAAATATGTTTTATTGATTTTTTTACAGGAAGGGAGAGAGATAGAGAGTTGGAAACATCCATGAGAGAGAAACATTGATTAGCTGCCTCCTGCACACCTCCTACTGGGGATGTGCTCGCAACCAAGAATCAAACATGGAATCTTTCAGTCCGCAGGCTGACGCTCTATTCACTGAGCCAAGCCGGTTTCGGCTCTATTTTTCTTTGGAAGAACATTTCTGTTTAAATAATAGATAAAACATATACAAATTAAACACTTATAATGAGTAGTTCCTTTTGACTACAGGCATTTTTTTTCCAGTTTTTCCTTTGGTTTGTTTTTCTCTTATTAGTATAACAAAGGCAATATATTTTATTATTAATGGTTTCCACTTTTAGGTTTTTAAAAATGTTTCGCATTTTATTTTGCTTTTAATGAAGAAGCATAGAGAAAACATCTTTCTAGCAGATAAACTTACTTTAACATTTCTGAGGTCATGTATAATTGTAAGAATTGCAAGATTAAAGACCACTGGGAAAAAGAGCTGTCCAAAGGTGAATGAGTGTCCTTACTGCAGAGCTTCTGGGAAGGAAAAAAATGGTGGCAATAAGTTAATAGGTTTGACAGCACTTTTGCCAATTTGACCCAGAGGTCACTGGTCCTTTGAGTGATGGAGTCTTCTTGCTTGAGATTTGAAAGGAAGAAGGGTATATGTTATTTGTCCATAGGGTCACATTATCCACGGGGATACTTAGACTCTGAGCCCATCCAAGACTAAATATGTAGAGTCAGTCTAGCACTTGACTATTTAAAAACATGTGGTATAATATTATGAAAAATACCACTCACATGCACACAAGTCATGTACACCTCCTTAGTAGCTATGGCAGGGCAGTTCCCTCATATCATGACATCATGTAAGCCCTGTGCAATTTTGTGCTGTGCTGTTGAGGGTTCAATGAAGACATTTGTACCAGTCTTGCTGATGACTTGATGGCTCCTTTATATCTGAAGATATCTCAGACAACTTGTGCTTTTTATTTTCTTCTTTAAGATTTGATTTTAGGGAAATTTTATATTTTAGAAGAAATTGTGTTATAGTACATTTTGTATATTTTAAAATAAGCTGTGTAGCCCTGCAGGTATGGCTCAGTTGGTTGAGCATTGTCCCTTGTGTCAAGAGGTCTCTGGTTTGATTCCTGGTTAGTACACACGCCAGGGTTTTAGGCTTGATCCCTAGTAAAGGGTGTGTAGGAGGCAGAAGATCAATGCTTCTCTCTCATCAATGTTCTTCTCTCTCTCTTTACCTCTCCCTTATTCTCTCTCTAAAAATCAATAAAAAACATATTAAAAAATAAAATAAACAGGCACCTTAGAAAAAATTAATTGTTGATGCTAGGTGTTTATAGCATGGCAACATGCTACCAGGTTAAAGCTTTCAGAACAGAAGCATTTAGTTATGAACTTAAACTCTTCATAACATAATTAGGCCATGGGAAGGGGCTCAGAGGGACAGAGGAAAAAGTAGCAATGGGGCACACTGTGTTGTTCTGTATGCCCTCTCTTGTTCCTTAAGGAATTAGCATCTATTCCTTGGTAATCTTTCCTCTCTCATTACTTACCTTGCTGCAAATGAGCAAACACAGCCAAGTAGATACATATATATATATATATATATATATATATATATATATGCATATTATATGTATATATGGCATATATGATGTTAAAATATTTGAATGTAATAAAAATAATCAAAGAAATTATACTCAGGACTGAGTTAGAATTGTAACCTTAATATGATGGTTACCTCCAGTTGCAGGTTAAAAACTCACATTTGGATCTTGTTGGACCTAGCCTAGTGTCATTATATGTTATCTAGTTTGACAAGGTCTATGTGTACACCAAACATTTTCCAGGCCCAGGACATCCTTTCTTAAGAGACTTCTTTTTATCATGTATCTTGTGCTCTGAGGATCAAGTGTATTGATGGTGTGGGAGGGCTAGTGACAGGGCTTTCTACCCATTGGCTCTGTCAAATTGTAGCTTGAATTAGTCCTGGTCATAGATTTCCAGGGGTGTAGAATCTCTTTTCAGCAGAATCTTAGCCCAGTAGAAGTGACAGTAATTTTTCTCATGTTAGGAGCAGGGCTAATTTATAAACACTCCTTGAATATTGCCAAAATATCTGTTGGGAAGTTGAAAAAACATTTTTAATGGGATTTGAGTTCCTGCCTGACAAGGAACTTGTGCCATTAGCTTGAATGGTTACTGTGGCATTAATTGTATGGTTATAAGCTAGTGAGCATTGAAGATATTTATATTTCTTGTATAATGAATCAAACATACTGCTTAGCATAGTAGGTATTTAGAAAATGTGTTTATTCTCTTTCATGCCAATATCTTATATTTTTAACATAATAAAGAGTAAAAAAGTCAATTAAAAACAATTATACTAAATAATAAAAGCAATAATAACTTTTAGTATGAGAATTTAATAACTGCTGTAATAAATACTAGATTCAATGATGGGCATAGTGTAGTGATTAGAAAAATGTCAAATATGAGTTTTATTTCATTGTATTGTAGTTCATGAAGTCCTTTTACTTGTTCTATTTCCAACAATCTTGAGTTAACTATTACCTAGTACATTTTATCAATGAAAATCATAGAAAATGATTTAGAAATACAGTTAAAGAAAAAATGTATATAATATATTAGTTAGCATACAACATTCATATATTTTTAACACACGAGTAGGTAAAAAGCATTATGGCTACAATAAAAAATAAAAAAATATTTTATTTTTATTTATTTATTTTTGTTTTGTTTTGTTTTTCTTTTTTTTTTTTATTGTGTTACATCTATACATATCTCCCTATTGTCCCGCCTCCCTCCCAGGCATACCCTAACCCCCCAGTGTTTATGTTAATTGGTTATGCTTATCTGCATGCATACATTCCTTTGATTGATCTCTTATCTACCAATCCTCTCATTAATCTTCCTGCTATAATTTGACAGTCTGTTTGATGCTTTACTGCCTCTGTATCTATCCTTTTGTTCATCAGTTTAAAATGTTCTTTATTATCCACAAATGAATGAGATCATGTGGTGCTTCTCCTTCATTGACTGGCTTATTTCACTAAGCATAAGGCTCTCCAGTTCCATCCAGGTTGCTGCAAATGGTAAGAATTCTTTCTTTTTAATGGCAGCATAGAATTCCATTGTGTAGATGTACCACAGTTTTCTGATCCACTCATCTGCTGACAGGCACCTAGGCTGTTTCCAAATTGTAGCTATTGTTAATTGTGCTGCTATGAACATAGGGGTGCATAAATCCTTTCTGATTGGTGTTGGTAATTTATTAGGATAAATTCCTAAGAGTGGGATTGCTGGGTCAAATGGGAGATCCATTTTTAGTTGTTTTGAGGAAATTCCATACTGTTCTCCACAGTGGCTGTACCAGTCTGCATTCCCACCAACAGTGCACAAAGGTTCCTTTTCTCCACATCCTTGCCAACACTTGTCCGTTGTTGGTTTGTTGATGGTTGCCATTCTGACAGGTGTAAGATGGTATCACATTGTCGTTTTGATTTGCATCTCTTGGATAATTAGTGACTTTGAACATGTTTTCATGTGTCTCTTGGCCTTCCTTCTCTCGTCTTTCTAAAAGGTTCTATTTAGGTCTGTTGCCCATTTTTTTTTAATTGGATCGTTTATCTTCCTTTTATTAAGTTGTATAAGTTGGCTGTAGATGTTGGAGATTTAACCTTTATCAGTGATAACATTTGCAAATATGTTCTCCCATACAGTGAGTTTTCTTGTTGTTTTGTTGATGGTTTCTTTTGCTGTGCAATAGCTTTTTATTTTGATGTAGTCCCATTTGTTTATTTTTTCTTTAGCTTCCATTGCCTTTGGAGCAGTATCATTGAAGAAGTTCTTTCAGCATATGTCTGAGGTTGTGTTGCCTGTGGATTCCTTTAGTATTTTTATGGTTTCCCTTCTAATGTTTAAGTCCTGTATCCATTTTGAGTTTATTTTTGTATTTGGTGTAAGTTGGTGGTCCAGTTTCATTTTTTTGCATGTATCTGTTCAATTTTCCCAACACTATTTATTGAAGAGGCTATCTTGGCTCCATTGTATGTTCATGCCTCCTTTGTCAAATATTAGTTGAGCATAGTGGTTTGGGTGGATATCTGGGTTCTCTATTCTATTCCATTGGTCGATATGTCTTTTCTTGTGCCAGTACGATGCTGTTTTGAGAACAGTTGCTTTGTAATAGTTTGAAATCTGGTATTGAGATCCCACCTACTTTATTCTTCTTTCTCAGAATTGCTGTGGATATTCGTGGTCTTTTTTTGTTCCAGATGAATCTATGAAGAATTCTTTCTAGGTCTGTGAAATATGTCGTTGGTATTTTAATGGGTAGTGCATTGAATCTATAGATTGCTTTGGGTAGTATGGACATTTTAATGATGTTGATTCTCCCAATCCATGAACATGATATGCTCTTCCATCTGTTAACATCTTCCTCTGTCTCTTTTTCAGTGTCCTGTAGTTTTCTACATATAGGTCTTTTACCTCTTTAGTTAGGTTTATTCCTAGGTATCTTAATTTTTTTGGTGTGATGATAAATGGGATTGCTTTATTATCCTCTCTTTCTGTAATTTCACTATTAGTGTATAGAAATGCCACAGATTTCTTGGCATTCATTTTGTATCCTGCTACATTGCCTAATTCATTTATTAAATCAATTAGTTTTGGGATGGAGTCCTTTGGGTTTTTTATGTATATTATCATGTCATCTGCAAATAAGGACAGCTTTACTTCTTCTTTTCCAATTTGAATGCCTTTTATTTTTTCTTCTTGTCTGATTTTTATTTTAATGTAGTCAAAATTATAAAAAAATTGTCAGGTGTAAAATTTGATTTAACAGTGTTTTACACTGTTTCACTGGTATTTCAGATTAATTGTGCAGAAGCTGCTGAATAGATGAAAAATTAGTGAATTATAATAACAGCTGGATATGTATGCATAATTATCTAGTATATTTTTGGGGGCTCAAAAATGTCCGATCTTTCTTAATGTTTTCATAACTGAGAAAGTTAATAGAATTAGTTGACATTTCTCAGCCCAAAAGAGAGAACCAAATCTAGTCAAGCCCTGAAGAAATATAGACAGATAGGAACTCACTCACTGTAGGGGAGCAATAAAATGAAATCATAATTATAACCATATATGCATTAGTATATTTGAAAAACAAAATGACATGAAGGCCAGATATTCACTAGAGTAAATTATACAGGTTTCAAATGTAAATCAACATACATATGTGTTTGTCATGTATGGTAGAAAGAAATGAGAGTGGGTGTAACAATTTTCCTGCAAGAAGTACCCATGTTTCATGCGAGTAAATAGATACCTATTCATTTTAATGGCCTTATTATGTTTTAATTATTTTTATACTAAACCTGAAAGCATATCTTATTCTAACATTGGTTGACAAAAAGAGGGAAATGGTCCAAAGAGAAATAACTAAAATAATCTGTTTACTTAAAGAACTTAGATTATTTGATTTTTCCTTAAGTCTATTTATATTAAAGTAACCCCACACTTATTTAGAGAAAAAATGGTAGTACATGCTTTTCAAAAAAACTGTATCAACAAAAAAAGATAATGATCATGATTCTAAATAATAAACTAAGAGACAAATTTTGATTCTTATGTCTTGATTTTGATCACTGTTACACTACTTAATTCTTACTTTTTAAATATCTAATTTAAGTATTTTGAAAATGCTATTCCAGGAAAATCTATTAATAGTCAATAATGCAATTATTTCTTAAGCTAAAGTATAATTTACTGTAGAGCTACTTAATGACTTTCCCTAATGAAAACTTTCCACTCATTATTCACTTAGTTCTATTCATTTGTTTAAATTGATGAAAGTCTACTGGGAAAGGACTTGTATATTTATTTCGCACCTAACCAGAGATCAACAAACTTTTTTCTGTAACAGGTCAAATGGTAAATATTTTAAAGCCTTTGCAGGGCCTAGAGTCTTTTTCAGAACAACTCAATTCTATTGCTCAGATGCAAAAGCAGCCATAGACAGTATATAAATAAATGGGTATAGCTATGTTACAATAAGATTTTTTTTATGGCTGAATTTGGCATGCAGACCATAGTTTGTTGAGATTTGACCTAGACTATTAGGAGTTCTTCAATAATAATGACAATTAAAAAAATTTAGACTGAGATCCCAGATAGCATTAGAAAGTAGGTATAATATGTGGTAAAGTTTACAATGTAACAATATAATTATTATCAGAAATGTTTCAAAGAAAATCAGACTAACCATAGCTCTATTTTGCTGATTTATTTGACATACCAAGTGTAAAAGGCAAATCAAAGCTTAAATTAATGCCAATTAAACACCTATTTAATTTTTGCTTTCATTATGCTATTGTGTGATATAAATATTCAAATGAAAAATAAGTTTCCATGACCACAAGTGGATTCCATTCTAGTTTGAAGCAACAATTTAAAAATTATAAATTGGAGAAGAAATCTATGGCTATTGTCATTTTTGGTAAATGTCTGTTCCTGCAGAACATTAAAATTTTTTAAACAGAGGTATGTGGGCTGGTAGGATAGATTAGAAAGACTCGGAGCTCCCATTACAACGCAGTCTGCTTTCAGCTGTAAAGCTCCTCAGAGGCCTTCTCTGGTGCATAGAGGCTGTGGCAGGACTAGAAAACTAAGAAAAATCAACATCTCAAAAAAAAGTTAAAAATAGGACCCTGGATGATGGCAGCTGGCAGGACGGAGGTGAGGGAGAGGAAGTGAGTGAGGGGACAAAAAGAGAGAACGTGGGTGTGTGTGGTGGGTGTGTGATTGAGTGAGGGACAGTTGAATCTCGCAGGAGCAGTGGGGGCTGGCAGTCCAGGCTCTCTTGGACCAAAAGAGACTGCCATTGTGGTTTTCACTCCCGGACTGTGGAACTTGGGTGCAGAGCCCGCACCATCTTGAAGGGAAACAGGGCCTTTTTTTTGGGAACTCACTAACACTGCCAGCTAGACAGGCACTGGAGTTGCCCTTCGACCCAACAGCTACTCCAGCCAGAGTCCTGCAGACCCCTGGACCCTGTATTCCCGGGGACCCTGGGACCTCTGCCTCCAAAGCAGTGAATGCAACCTCCCCCTCCCCAGCAACTTCGGAGCAATAGCGGCAGCAGCCACACAGGGATCCTGGCTTGGAATCTCGCCAGCCACCACACCCACAGTATGCACCGTGCATTCTCGCCAGCTTGAGGACACCCCAGTCCCTGTGTTTGCTCATCAGGGGCTAATCTCTGCCCTCAGAACTCCCGAGTCAATGCTCTTTTCCACGCAGGTCTGCAGCAGGCCTCCAAGCCAGCTTGCTGACACCCTAATCCCTGCATTTGCACATCAGGGTCGCCCTGTCTGTGGCACCCTAGACCCTGTGTTTGTGTGTTCTGGGCGCCCTGTCTGTGGCGTTCCTCCTTTCTGGTTTGTGGAGCTCCCTGGTAACCAGTGTTTGTGGTGCGCCCTTGAGGCCGTCACCCAAGGTGGATTTTCAGCAGCACTTGGGAAGTAAAACAATTAGATCTACAATAAAAACATTACATGAAAACATGGGAAGACGTAAAAGCAATCCCCCAAGGAAAGAAAAAGAGGAATCACCAGAAATGGAGGTAGATGAAACTGAAGTGAGCAGCCTTTCAGAGAAAGAGTTCAGAGTAATGGTTTTAAGGATGATTAAATGGATTGAAGACAATATCACACAACTCAATGAGAACTATAAGGAGCTGAATGAGAATGTCACCAACATGAAACAAAACCAAGAGAAGATGAAAAATGACATAGCTGCAATAAGGAACACAATAGAAGGCCTAAACAGTAGACTAGAAGAGGCTGAGGACTGCATCAGCGAATTAGAAGACAAGGTAGGAAAAAACACACAAACACACCAACAACTGGAAAAAAGACTTAAAAAACAAAAAGAGAGCCTAAGGAAGCTTTGGGAAAACAAAAAACGAAACAATATATGCTTAATTAGGATACTAGAAGGAGTGGAAGAAAAGCAAGGAATAGAAAACCTATTTGAAGAAATAATAACAGAAAATTTCCCTGATATTGGCAAGGAAAAAAATATGAAAGTCCAAGAAGTACACAAAGTCCCAAATAAGCTGAACCCAAAAAAACCGACACCAAGACACATCATAATCAAATTGGCGAACAATAATGACAAAGCAAGAATCTTAAAGGCAGCCAGAGAGAGATAGAAAGTTACCTAGAAGGGATCTCCTATTAGAATAGCAACTGATTTCTCAACAGAAAAACACCAGACCAGAAGGGAATGGAATGAAAAATATAAAGTGATGCAAAACAAGGGTCTGAACCCAAAAATACTATACCTAGCAAGGCTATCATTCAAAATTGAAGGTGGAATCAGGAGCTTTACAGACAAGAAAGGGCTAAGAGAGTTTATCACTACCAAGCCAATAATGCAAGAAATGCTAAAGGGACTGCTGTAAAAAGAAGAAAAAGGCAAAAAAAAAAAAAAAGAAAAGAAAAAAAAGGAAAAATATGACAGCAAACATGAACTTGTCAATAATATCATTAAACGTAAATGGGTTAAATGCACCAATCAAAAGACATAGGGTAGTTGAATGATTAAGAAAACAGGACCCATACATTTGCTGTCTACAAGAGACCCACCTCAGAGAAAAGGATTTACACAGACTGAGAGTGAAGGTATGGAAAAACATTTTTCAGGCAAATAGAAATGAGAAAAAAGCTGGGGTAGCGATACTTATATCTGACAAAATAGACTTCAAAGTAAAAGCTATAACAAGAGATAAGAAAGGCCACTACATAATACTAAAAGGAGCAATTCATCAAGAAGATATAACTCTGGTAAACATATATGCACCTAATACAGGAGCCCCTAAATACATAAAAAAGCTCCTGGAGGATATCAAGGGAGAGATTGACAGCAATACAATCGTAGTAGGGGATTTTAATACACCACTGACATCTCTGGACAAATCCACTAGACAAAAAATCAGCAAAGAAACCACAATTCTAGATAACTCACTAGATCAGATGGACCTAATTGATATCTTCAGAGCATTTCACCGCAAAGCTACAGAATACACATTCTTCTCAAGTGCCCATGGGACATTTTCAAAAATAGACCACATATTGGGTTATAAGCAAAGTCTCCCCAAATTCAAAAAGATTGAAATCATATCAAGCATTTTCTCAGACTACAATGGCTTAAGATCAGAAATAAACTACAATAAAAACATTCCAAAAAATTCAAACACTTGTAAGTTGAATAGCATGTTATTAAACAATGATTGGGTTATAAATGAGATAAAAGAAGAAATTAAAAATTTTCTGGAGACTAATGACAATAAAAACACAACAATGCAAATGCTATGGGACACAATCAAAGCAGTGTTAAGAGAAAGTTTATAGCTCTACAGGCCTACCTCAAAAAAACAAGAAAAAATGGTAATGAATCACCTAACTCAACAACTCAAAGAATTAGAAAGAGAGCAACAAGAAAAGCCCACTGTGAGCAGAAGGAAGGAAATAATAAAGATCAGAGCAGAAATGAATGACATAGAAACCAAAAAAAATGATACAAAAAATTAACAGAACAAAGAGCTGGTTCTTTGAAAGAATAAACAAGATTGATGAACCTCTAGCCAGACTCACCAAGAAGCAAAGAGAGGGGACCCAAATAAACAAAATCAGAAATGAGAGAGGCAAAATAACAATACACCCCACGGAAATACAAAGGATTGTTAAAAACTATGATGAACAACTCTATTGTAACAAATTTCACAACCTAGAGGAAATGGACAGATTCCTAGAAAAACACAACCTTCCAAAACTCACATGGGAAGATTCTAAAAATCTCAACACACCGATAACTAAGGAAGAAATTGAAGCAGTCATCAAAAAGCTTCCAGCAAATAAAAGCCCAGGGCCAGACGGCTTCACAAGAGAATTTTACCAAACATTCATAGAAGTAAAACCCATTCTTCTCAGACTATTCCAGAAAATTTAAGAGGAAGGAACACTTCCAAACACCTTCTATGAAGCCAGAATCACCCTAATACCAAAACCCAATAAAGATAACACAATGAAAGAGAATTACAGGCCAATATCCCTCATGAACATAGATGCCAAAATCATCAACAAAATACTAGCAAATCAAATCCAGCAGTACATCAGAAAGATCATACACCATGACCAAGTAGCATTTATCCCAGGGATGCAAGGATGGTACAATATCCACAAATCAATAAATGTGATACATCACATAAACAAATTGAGAGATAAAAATCACATAGTCATATCAATTGATGCAGAAAAAGCATTTGACAAAATCCAACACACTTTCTTAATAAAAACTCTCAGCAAGGTAGGAATAGAAGGATTATACCTCAACATAATAAAAGCCATATATTACAAACCCACAGCTAACATCATACTCAATGGGCAAAAACTAAAACCTTTTCACCTAAGAACAGGAACAAGACAAGGATGCCTCCTCTCACCACTTTTATTTAAGATAGTACTGGAAGTTTTAGCCATTTCTATCAGACACTAAAAAGAAATAAAAGGCATCCAAATAGGAAAAGAAGAAGTAAGACTGTCCTTATTTGCAGATGATATGATACTGTATATAGAAAACCCTAAACACTCCATCAAAAAAATTATTAGACTTAATAAATGAATTCAGCAATGTAGCAAGATACAAAATTAGCACCAAGAAATATTTGGCATTTCTATATACAAACAATGAACTTACAGAAAGAGAGACTAAAACAGAATCACATTTACCATCGCACCAAAAAAATTAAAATACCTAGGAATAAACTTAACTAAGGAGGTAAAAGACCTATACGCAGAAAACTACACAACTCTAAAAAAAGAGATAGAGGAAGACATAAACAGATGGAAGAACATACCATGTTCATGGATTGGAAGAATCAATATCCTCAAAATGTCCATTCTACCCAAAGCAATTTATAAATTCAATGCAATCTCTGTGAAAATACCAAAGGCATAATTCACAGACCTAGAATGAACTTTCCAAAAATTCATTTGGAATAAAAAAAAGACCAGGAATAGCTGCAGCAATCCTTAGAAAGAAGAACAAAATAGGTAGGATCTCAATGCCAGATTTCAAGCTGTATTACAAAGCCACTGTTCTCAAAACTGCCTGGTACTGGTGTAAGAACAGACACATAGATCAATAGAATAGGATAGAGAACCCAGAAATTGACCCAAACCACTATGCTCAATTAATATTTGACAAAGGAGGCATGAACATAGAATGTAGTCAAGACAGTCTCTTCAACAAATGGTGTTGGGAAAATTGGACAGAAACATGCAAAAAAAATGAAACTAGACCACCAACTTACACCATACACAAAAATAAACTCAAAATGGATAAAGGATGTAAACATAAGGCGGGAAACCATAAAAATACTAGAGGAATCCACAGGCAGCAAAATCTCCAACATATGCGGAAGGAACTTCTTCACTGACAGAGCTCCTCAGGCAATAGAAACTAAAGAAAAAATAAACAAATGGGACTACTTCAAAATAAAAAGCTTTTGCACAGCAAAGGAAACCATCAACAAAACAACAAGAAAGCCCACTGCATGGGAGAACATATTTGCCAATGATCTCAATGATAAGGGTTTAATCTCCAATATTTACAGGGAACTCATCCAATTCCACAAAAAGAAGATAAACAACCCAATCAAAAAATGGGCAACTGATCTAAATAGGAACTTCTCAAAAGAAGACAGAAGGAAGGCCAAGAGAAACATGAAAACCTGCTCAAAGTCACTAATCATCAGAGAGATGCAAACCAAAACAACAATGTGGTACTATCTCACACCTGTCAGAATGGCTATCATCAACAAATCAACTAAGGACAAGTGTTGGTGAGGATGTGGAGAAAAAGGAACCCTCATGCACTGCTGGTGGGAATGCAGACTGGTACAGCCACTGTGGAGAACAGTATGGAGTCTCCTTAGAAAACTAAAAATGGAACTTCCATTTGACCCAGTGATCCCACTACTAGGAATATACCCCAAGAAACTAGAAACTCCAATCAGAAAGGATATATGCACCCCAATGTTCATAGCAGCACAATTCACCATAGCCAAGATATGGAAACAGCCTAAGTGCCCATCAACAGATGATTGCATTAAAAAACTGTGGTACATCTACACAATGGAATTCTATGCTGCGGTAAAAAAGAAGGAGCTCATACCATTTGCAACAACATGGATGGAGATGGAGAGCATTATGCTTAGTGAAATAAGCCAGGCAGAGAAAGACAAATATTACATGATCTCACTCATCTGTGGAATATAATGAATGACAGAGACTGATAATCAAGATCAAATCTAGAGAATGAGAAATATCGATCAAAGCATCAAACCTCGGGAAAGGTGGGGGTTGGTGGGAATAAGGGGGAGAGATCAACAGAGGGGCCTTCATACATGCGTATGAGCATAAGCATTGGGCACAGACAATGGGGAAGGTGTGGCAGGAGAGGAAATTCATACAGTGGTCTCCATAACCTTAAGAGAAATTACTTCATGAGACAAAGATTTTAAATGAAACTCTGTAACATGAAAATCATTTTAGAAGGAAATAAAGAGAAGTTTCTCTTAAATGTCATAAGGAGCAGAAATAAAAGTCAATACATTTGGCCTCTTGAGCTAAGGTAAGTAATCTGTGGTTTTGCTTCCCTGAAATAGTTTATATAAAGTTACTAAAAGAAATTGTCAGCCCGTTTGAAATTGAATTGACATGGCCCAGAGCAAAGAATATCCTTACATGATATTATCCTACAATATCATTTAATTTTTGATATTTCACAACAACATATTGTACAACCACCCCAAACAAACATACAAACTAATTCTTTGAATGTTTAGCAGCAATTTAAAAAGAGGATATGAAAGGATTTAATTCCTTTCAGAAGGAATTGAGGCACTGGGAAGGAACTTGAACATTCTATACTGGCCCTCTTTCCTCTTTTGCCAAGAGGGACCCTCTTCTCACAACCCAATAGACCTCAGCTATAGCCTGAGCTCTCTATTCACGCTGAGGTTGAAGCCTTAAGGTGGCTGGTATAATGAATCTGTCTCTTGCCAAATGGTATGAGCTGGGCCCTCCCTGGAGAAGGAACCTGAATTCCCCCAGATAAGTGAACAGTGCCAGGGCCCCTGCCAGCAGGGGAGGGGATCCCAAAGGCAGGTGCTGGGCATGGAGGCCATGGGGGCATAGGCTACCATGGAGACAGAACTGAACCTCACAACACCCTGCTTGGCCCCTGAGGACGACTGGTTAGCCAGAGACTGGTAGGATTCCTCAGGGAAGGAACAACCTAAGACAGGCACAGTTGCAGAGGGGCCATCAGGAAAGAACTTGGGGATCAACAGAGGTGGGGCACAGACCCTCACCCTCCCACCAACCTTGCAGGGGTCTGAACCTTCACCCCTTCTGAGGGCGGTCCCCTGCCCCCCATGGCTACCTCACTTCCCATGCTCAGCACGGATTGGGACCTAGGTAACAGACAGAAACATGCCAACAGCAGCTGCCCTATAGCTAAATTCATCCTAGCACTTGGAATGCGCAGTGCCAACTCAATGCAAATAAACCTTTCCACTAATATATACAGGGTAATCTAAGATTGTTGGTATAGTATTAAATTTGACGTAAAAGAGTTATCAACCTCTCAGATTCATTTAAATTGGCGAACTGAAATAAGCGAACACCAAGAAAATTTAAGTGTTCTGGATAAAAGCTGTTTCTAAAGTATTAATTAAAATTTATATTGATAGCTCATCTCATGGTAAAATTGCTTAATATGTAATGAACAGAAAACAGGCATACTTGTGTACAAAAAGTTAAAATTTAAAGTTATCAAGATTGCATTAAAAATTTTTACCAAATTCTCCATCAATCAAAATAAAGGAGGGGAGAGGAGTAGGATAACAGCATGTAAGGAAAAATATCTGGTAAGTAAATTACATTAAGAAAATTTTCACTTTAGAAAATTAATTTCCATTTGTAATGCTAATAGTAAGATACCCATGAAAAATACAAATGGTGTCAAAATAAGCCAAAGGAAAAGCAGGTAGGCAAAAATAAAAAGGACCCCAAGTCAATTTTATAGAAAAGATTCCTTTGTTAACTGTTGGTCAAGAATATGTTTATATACTTTCAGAAAACAACTCCAAGACCAAGTGGACTCCTGCAACAGAGAGGAACTGACAGGTCTGCGCCAAACATGAATGCAAGAGGAAAAACAGTCCAGAGATGGAAGACGCTGACGATGCCTTGCCATGTGAGCAGTTAGCAGCTCAGCATCGCTACAGGATGCCCAGGACCAAACCAGAGAGGGTCGGACCGGCATCACCACCATTTGTCCAGTGTCCAGATACCATTGATGACATGTACACATAAGGAACTGTCTGACATTGAAACTGGGACTCAAAGCTATCGGACATTGAAATTGGGACTCAATCATTTTTCTTTTGCTCTGGTGGGTTTATTTCTAGCCTACAGGGGCAAGATGTTTTTAAAGACAAGAATCAGGGGATGGGGGTGGGGAAGCAGATGCAGAGGCAAAAAAGCAATGAACAGACTGTCATGCTACAGTGGGAAGGCAGGGGAAGTTGAGGAGGAGGGGCCTATAGTAGATCAACCAAATGACTTGTATGCATGTGTGTGTGGGGATAGCCAGTGGATACAGGGCAATGGGGGAAGGCAGGGCGGGGGGGGGAGGGGGGTGGGGACAGCAATAAGGGCCCCAAATAAATAAATTAATTAAAATAAATAAATTAAAAAAATAATAATCACACAAAAAAAAGAAAAAAAATCAACATCTCTTCTCTTGCTCCAGAGGGCTATCTTCTTTTGCAGTGCACCATCTCACTAAAAACAAGGGAGGGTGGAAGATGAAAGTCTTTTGGCCATGTTAAGAATCTCAGTGGAAAGCAGAGAGATCTCTCATAGTTAGGAAAGCTGCAGACTAAGCTCTGGCAGAGGCTGACAATTGTTTTCTGTGAAGGATTATGTAGTAAATTATTTTAACTTATTAAAATAAATTAAAAAGAAAGTTCTTAAGGGGGACAGGTAGTGATACTAAGTGGATGCCCTCATCTCTAGGAGGAAATGCCTCACCCAAAAAAGGATAAATAAAAAATGAATTTATATATATATATATATATATATAAATAATAGAATTTATATCATATGTATGTATATGTGCACATATATATCTTATATAAATAAATATTGTTTTGTGGGAAGTATAGTATTTGGAGTATAAAATATATGATGAGGCATGTAATTGGAAAAAAATTGTCATCTATTTTTGTAATCAACATGATTATTCAGAAAATCATTGGGGCATATAAAATATTATCTTAACTAATAACAAATGTTTAAAATGTCAAAAATGTACTAGTAAATAACATAAAAATAAAGTTTTAAAAATTCCACTTATTATTATAATAATTACTTAAGACACCCAAAATAGTAATCATTAAGGAATAAAGATGATAAATTACATTTTAACAAAATGGCAATTTCTGCTCATCAAAAGACATTATTGAGAATATTAGTAGGTTGGTGAGAGATTAGGAGAAAATATTATATATATACATTTACATATATAGATGGCTAATTTCCTGAATATACAAAGCAAAGAGAAAAAAAATAATCCAATATAAGTGGGAAAAAGACTTAATAGACAGTACATTTTATTTTTTAACTTAATTTTATTATTTAAGGTGTTACAAATATTATTTATATTTATTATTATTATTTTTAAAATATATTTTATTGATTTTTCACAGAGAGGAAGGGAGAGGGATAGAGAGTTAGAAACATCGATGAGAGAGAGACATAGATTAGCCACCTCCTGCACGCCCCCTATTGGGATGTGCCTGCAACCAGGATACATGCCCTTGACCGGAATCGAATCTGGGATCTTTCAATCCATAGGCCAACGCTCTATGCACTGAGCCAAACCGGTTTTGGCTAAGGTGTTTCAAATATTAGTACATATGTCTCCTTTTTTTTTCCTCCACTGACCTTCCACCAGCCTCTCTTATCCCCAGCACTTGCCTTAGTCCCCACACCTTCAGTGTCTTGTGTCTGTTGGTTATGCTTATATGCATGCATACAAGTCCTTCGGTTGATATCTTACCTTCCCAACCCTCCCCTACCTTTCTGCTGTAGTTTGACAGTCTGTTGGCTGCTTCTTTGCCTCCATCTATGTTTGTTCAACAGTTTGTAATGTTTTTTTATTATACACAAATGAGTGAGATAATGTGGTATTTATTTTTCACTGAATGACTTATTTCACTTAGCATAATGCTTTCCAGATCCATCCATGCTGTTGTAAATAATAAGAATTCCTTCTTTTTTTTACAGCAGCATAGTATTCCATTGTGTAGATGTACCACTGTTTTCTAATCCAATCATCTATTGATGGGCATTTTGGCTGTTTCCAAATCTTAGCTACTGTAAATTGCACTGCTATGAACATAGAAGTGCATATGTCCTTTCTAATTGGTATTTGTTTTCTTGGGATATATTCCTAGAAGTGGTATTACTAGGTTAAGTGGCAATTCCATTTTTAATTTTTTGAGAAAACACCATAATGATTTCTACAGTGGCTGCACCAGTCTGCATTCCCACCAGCAGTGAAGAAGGGTTCTTTTTTTTTCGCATCCTCTCCAGCACTTGTCATTTGTTGATGCTAGCCATTCTGACAGGTGTGAGATGGTACCTCATTGTTGTTTTGATTTGCATCTCTCATATAATTAGTGACTTTGAGCATGTTTTCATATGTCTCTTGGCTTTCTGAATGTCCTCTTTCGAAAAGTATCTATTTAGGTCCTTAGCCCATTTTTTGATTGGATTGTTTTTCTTCCTTTTGTTAAGTTGTATGAATTCCTTGTAAATGTTGGAGATTAAACCCTTATTGGAGATAACACTGGCAAATATGTTCTCCCATTCAATGGGCTTTCTTCTTGTTTTGTTTATGGTTTCTTTTGCTGTGCAGAAGCTTTTTGTTTTGATGTAATCCCATTTGTTTGTTTTCTCCTTAGTTTTCATTGCCCTAAGAGCTGTATTGGTAAAGATATTGCTACCACAAATGTATGTTATTTTGTTGCCTATGGCTTCTTCTAAGATTTTTATGGTTTCCCATCTTGTGATTAAGTCTTTTATCCATTTTAAGTTTATTTTTGTTTGTTGTGTAAATTGGTGGTCTAGTTTCACTTTTTTTGCAAGTATTCTGTCCAGTTTTCCCAACACCATTTATTGAAGAGACTGTCTTGACTCCATTGTATGCTCTTGTCTCTTTTGACAAATATTAATTGAATATATTGGCTTATGTCAATTTGGGGGTTCGTTGTTCTGTCCCACTGGTCTATATGTCTGTTCTTGTGCCAGTACCAGGCAGTTTTGAGAATTGTGGCTTTGTAGTATAACTTGATATCTGGTTTTGTGATCTCTCCAACATTGTTCTTCTTTCTCAAGATTGCTGCAGCTATTCAGGGTCTCTTTTTTTTTTTATCCCAGATGAATTTTTGGAGGATTTGTTCTAGGTCTTTGAAGTATGCCATTGGTATTTTAATGGGAATTACATTGAATTTATAGATTGCTTTGGGTAATATGACATTTTAATGATGTTGATTCTACCAATCCATGAACATGGTATATTCTTTCATTAGTTTATGTCTTTCTCAATCTCATTTTTTAGCATCCTGAAATTTTCTGAGTTCAGGTCCTTTGTCTTCTTGGTTAAGTTTATTCCTAGATATCTTAGTTTTTTGTTGTTGTTGTTTTTTTCTTTTTCCAATGGTAAATGGGATTGCTTTTTTAAATTATCTTTCTGTGAGTTCATTATTGGTGTATAGAAAAGCCATAGACTTCTAAGTGTCAATTTTGTATCCTACTAAATTGCTGACTTCATTTATTAAGTCTAGTAGTTTCTTGATGGAATCTTTGGAATTTTCTATGTACAATATCATGTCATCTGGGAATAAAGAGAGTTTTACATCTTCTTTTCCAATTTGGATGCCTTTTATTCCATATTCTTGCCTGAATGCAATGGCAGTAATTCCAGCACTATGTCAAACAGGAGTGGTGAGAGTGGACATCCATGTCTTGTTCCTGTTATTAGGGTAAATGGTTTTAGTTTTTACCTATTGAGTATGATATTGGCTGTGGGTTTGTCATATATAGCTTTTATTATGTTGAGGTATGATCCTTCTATTTCCACTTTTCTGAGAGTTATTATCAAGAAAGAGTATTGGGGGAGAATCCAAGATGGCGGCATAGGTAAACACCTACACTGCTGCTTTGCTCAACAATTTCAAAACTACAACTAAAAGACAGAACGGACATCATCCGGAACCACAGGAAAGCTGGCTGAGTGGAAGTTCTACAGCTAGAAGGAAAGAGAGGGGCTCACAGAAACCCAGAGGAGCTGCAAAAAGCTGAGGCATGGAGAAGTGCGCGCTGGGAGAGCGGGTGCCAGAGTACCTGGCTGGCTTTCTCTGGCAGGAGGGAAATGGAGACTCCCAACGGCATTGAACCCCTTATCTTATGACACTAAACCCCAGATCCAGCTGAAACTCATACAGGGGGAGTTTGGACTGTGAAAAGGGAGAGGTGCACGGAAATTTGGGGGAGTTGCAAAGGATCAGAGGACTGGTGGCGTGCACGGCACTGTGCAGAGGACAGATTGCTGATTGTGCCTCTGGCTTTTGCGAGTGGGCAGGAGACAGACCCTCCCAACTGTGCCACTTTTGACTCCACTAAGCCCCTGTTTTGGGCGAAACCCTTGAGACCTAGACTCGTGTGGACCTGGTGCGCAGGGGATCTGGAAAGGGAGTGGTCTAGAGGCACTGTGGGTGCACGCACACACAAGGACCACTCCAGTGATTACCCAGTCATGTGAGACTCAAGGGCCGTGGAGGGCGGGGCCGACTGGAAGGCAAGGTGGTGCCTTAAGCCCTGAGACTCCACTCATCCCAAGCTCAACAGAGGCTTCTTCAGTTTTGCAAGTCTGGTATCATAAGGCTGAATTCAACACAGAAGTTTCCACGGCATAGTGAAAATGCTGAGACAAGGGAAGGGATCACAAACAAAAGAAATGGATGGAAAAAAACGACTGGATAGAGAGTTCAAAACCACGCTTATAAGATTTTTCAAGAATATCCTAGAAAAGTTGGATAAATTTATCAAGTTCCAAGAGGAGATGCAAAAGGACCAACTAGAGATGCAAAAGATCCAACTAGAGATGTTGGATAAATTTAGTGAGTCCCAAGAGGAGATGAAAAAGGACCAACTAGAGACACTGACTGAAATAAAAAATATTATACAGAGTCCTAACAGCAGACTAAAGGAAAGCAAGAATCAAATGAAAATTTGAATTATAAAGAAGCAGAAAACACTCAACTGGAAAAGCAAGAAGAGAAAAGAATCCAAAAATGTGAACATAATGTCAGGAGACTCTGGGACAGCTTCAAACTTACCAACATCAGAATTGTGGGAGTGCCAGAAGAGAGAGAGAGCAAGATACTGAAAACCTATTTAAAGAAATAATGACTGAAAACTTCCCACATCTGGTGAAAGAAATAGACTTACACGTCCAGGAAGCACACAGAACCCCATATAAAAGGAATCCAAAGAGGACCACACCAAGACACATCATAATTAAAATACCAAGAGCAAAAGACAAAGAGAGAATATTAAAAGCATCAAGAGAAAAACAGTTCATTACCTACAAGGGAGCACCCATACGACTGTCAGCTGATTTCTCAACAGAAACGATGCAGGCCAGACGGGAGTGGCAAGAAATATTCAACGTGATGAATAGCAAGAACATACAACCAAGAATAATCTATCCAGCAAAGCTATCATTCAGAATTGAAGGGCAGATAAAGAGCTTCACAGATAAGAAAAAGCTAAAGGAGTTCATCAACTCCAAACCAGTTTTATATGAAATGCTGAAAGGTACTCTTTAAGAAGAGGAAGAAGAAAAAGATTAAAGTCAAAAAATTATGAACAACAAATATGTATCTATCAACAAGTGAATCTAAAAATTAAGTGATTTAAAAATTTGATCAACAGAATAAACTGGTGAATATATTAGAATCAGGAGCACAGAAAGGGAGTGGACTGATAATTCTCAGGGGGAAAGGGGTGAGGGGTATACAGGGAGAGACTGGACAAAAATCATACACCTATGGATGAGGTCAAGGGGAGGGAGGGAAAGGTGGGAGCTGGGTGCTATGGAGGGGAAAAAAGAAAAACAAATGTAATAATCTGAATAATAAAGATTTAATTTAAAAAAATAGTCTTGGGATTTTTGTCAAATGCTTTTTCTTCATCAATGGATATTACATGGTTTTTATATCTTAGTTTGCTTATATAATTTATCACATTTATTTATTTGAGGATGTTGTACCATCCTTGTATCCCTGGAATAAATCCCACTTGGTCATGGTATATGAAATTTCTAATATAATGCTGAATTCAATTTGCTAGAATTTTGTTGAGGATTTTGATATCTATGTTCATGAGGGATATTGGCCTGTAATTCTCTTTCTATGTATTGTCTTTATTTGGTTTTGGGATTAGGATAACGCTGGCTTTGTAGAAAGAGCTTGAAAGTGCTCTTTCCTCTTGAGTTTTTTGAATAGTCTGAGGAAGATAGGTTTTATTTCTTCTTTGGAGTATTTAATCCATTTACATTGAATGTTTGATTTAAAAAAAACCTTCTGTGAAGCTGTCTGGTCCAGGGCTTTGTTTGCTGGAAGTGTTTTGATTACTGCTTTAATTTCCTCCATAGTTATTGGCCTATTAGGATTTTTTATTCTTCCTGGTTGAGTTTTGGAAGGTTGTTATTTTTTTTTAGGAATATGTTCATTTCTTTTAGGTTGACTATTTTTTTGGAGTAGAGTTGCTCATAGTATTTTTTTATGATTCTTCATTTTTCTGTGTGGTCTTGTTATTTCACATCTTTCAGTTCTGGCTTTGTTTATTGGGTACTCTCTCTTTGCTTCTTGGTGAGCCTGGGTAGAGGTTCATCAATCTTATTTATTCTTTCAAAGAACCAGCTCTTGGTTCCATTGATTTTTTTTTTTTTGGTCTCTATTTCCACTCTGACCTTTATTATTTACTTCCTTCTTCTCACACGAGGCTTTTCTTATTACTCTCTAATTCTTCAAGTTGCAGAGTTAGATGGTTTGTTACCAGTTCTCTTGTTGTTGTTGTTTGTGTATTTATTTATTTATTTATTTTTTTGAGGTAGGCCTGTAATGCTATGAATTTCCTTCTCAGGACTGCTTTCACTGTATCCCAAAGATTTTGAATTATTGTGTTTTCATTGTCATTTGTTTCCAAGATGTGTTTTATTTCTTATTTGACCTCTTTGGTAACCCACTCATGGTTTAATAGTGTGCTATTCAGTTCCAAGTGTTTGAATTTTTGTAATTGTTTTTACTGTAGTTGATTTCTAATTCTATGCCATTTTGATCTGAGAAGATGCTTGATATAATTTAAATTCTCTTCAATTTGGACTTTGCCTGTGTTCCTGTATGTGGTCTATCTTTAAAAATGTCCCATGTGTGCTTGAGGAGAATGTATATTCTGTAGTTTTGGGGTGGAATGTTCTAAAGATGTCAATTAAGTCCATCTGATCTAGTGAGTCATTTAGGATTGATGTCTTTGCTAATTTTTTGTCTAAAGAATTTATTCAGTGATGTCAATGGGGTATTAAAGTCTCCTACTATGATTGTGTTGCTGTCAATCTCTCCCTTGATATCTTCCAAAGTTTTTTTTCTCTTTAAATGTATTTGGGTTCTCCTGCATTGGATGTATAAATGTTTACCAGAGTTATATCCTCTTTTTGTATTGATCCCTTTAGAATTATGAAGGTGCCTTTATTATCTCTTATTATGGTCTTCACTTTGACATCTATTTTGTCAGATATAAGTATTGCTACCCCAGCTTTTTTTATTTTATTTTCATTTGCCTTATAGATATTTTTCCACCCCTTCACTTTCAGTCTGTGTGAGTCCTTTGTTGAAGTGGGTCTCCTGTAGACAGCATATATATGTATCATGTTTTCTTATACATTCACTCACTCAATGTCTTTTTTTTTTAATTAATTTTTATTAATTTTTTATACATATCTCCCCATTGCCCCCCCTCCCTCCCAGGCGTACCCCGACCCCCCAGTGTCTGTGATCATTGGTTATGTTTATAAGCATGCATACAAGTCCTTTGATTGATCACTTATTTACCTCACCTAACTTTAATCTTTCTGCTATAATTTCACAGTCTGTTTGATGCTTTATGATTTTTGTCCTCCTGAGAATTATCAGTCTACTCCCTTTCTGTGCTCCTGATTCTATTATATTCACCAGTTTATTCTGTTGATCAGATTTTTAATTCACCTAATTTTTAGATTCACTTGTTGATAGATGTGTATTTGTTGTTCATAATTTTTTGTCTTTTACCTTTTTCTTCTTCCTCTTCTTGAAGAGTACCTTTCAGCATTTCAGATAATACTGGTTTGGAGTTGATGAACTCCTTTAGCTTTTTCTTCTCTGTGAAGCTCTTTATCTGCCCTTCAATTCTGAATGATAGCTTTGCTGGATAGATTATTCTTGGTTGTAGGTTCTTGTTGTTCATCACGTTGAATATTTCTTGCCACTCCCGTCTGGCCTGCATCGTTTCTGTTGAGAAATCAGCTGACAGTCGTATGGGTGCTCCCTTGTAGGTAATAAACTGTTTTTCTCTTGCTGCTTTTAATATTCTCTCTTTCTCTTTTGCTCTTGGCATTTTAATTATGATGTGTCTTGGTGTAGTCCTCTTTGG
>JAAGEH010000286.1:30120570-30225724 GCA_011751065.1 Lasiurus cinereus | reverse complement strand
GTACCTCAGCTTTTTGCAGCTCCTCTGGGTCTCTGTGAGCCCCTCTCTTTCCCTCTAGTTGTAGAACTTCCACTCAGCCAGCTTTCCTGTGGTTCTGGATGATGTCCGTTCTGTCTTTTAGTTGTAGTTTTGAAATTGTTGTGTGAGGCAGCAGTGTAGGTGTTTACCTATGCCACCATCTTGGATTTTCCTCACTCAATGTCTTTTGATTGGAGCATTTAATCCATTTATGTTTAATGTTATTATTGATAGGTACTTGTTTGTAGCCATTCCTATACTTTATGCCTGTGTTTATTCCTCCCTTTCTGTCTCTTCTTTTTTTTACAGCATTCCCTTTAGCATTTCTTGCATTGCTGTCTTGGTAGTGATAAACTCCCTTAGCCTTTTTTGTCTGCAAAGCTCCTGATTTCCCCTTCAATTTTGATTGATAGTCTCGCTAGATAGAGTATTCTTGGATTCAGTCCTTTGCTTTGCATCACTTTGTATACCTTATTCCATTTCCTTCTAGCCTGATGTGTTTCTGTTGAGAAATCATTTGATAATCTGATGGGGGATCCTTTGTAGGTAACTGTCTCTCTCTTGCAGCCTTTAAGATTCTCTCTTTGTCATTGACATTTGCCATTGTAATTATAACATGTCATGGAGTGGGTCTTTTTGAGTTTTGTCTTGCTTGGGACTCTCTGTACTTGTGTAGCTTTTTTCTTCCTCATATCAAGGACGTTTTCTGTCATTTTTTAAATAGATTTTCTAATCCTTGCTGCTCTTCTTGTCCTTTTGGAAGCCCTATTATATGTATGTTACTTCATTTATGTTGTTCCAAAGCTCCCTTAGGCTCTCTTCCTGCTTTTAAATTTTTTTCTCCAGTTGCTGTTCAGATTGGGTTTATTTCTCTACCTTATCTTCTAACTCACTGCTTCTTATAGTCTACTGTTGAAACCTTCCATGATGTTTTTCATTGTAGCTATATCACTTTTGATTTGTCCTGATTTTTGCATAGGTTGTTAATTTTCTCATCCATCCGGTGTATGAACTGTATGACCATTACTCTGAACTATTTTTCTTTCATGTTGCATGCTTCCATTTAACTTATTTCCTTTCTTGGCCATTACATATTTTCTTTTTTCTGGAGATTATGTTGTTGCCTCCCCATTCTTACCATCACCAAAAGGTTCAACTGTTGAGTTACATGGGCCTGGGCCATGTGCAGTGGGAGCTTCCCAACACCCGAGTATCACTGAAGAGCTCTGACACCAAGATATGTGGCTGCTGTAGGTTGGTGGGAGCAATGCTTGCCGAGGATCAGAGACACTGACGGTCAGTGTGGCCTTGTGAGCACACCTAGAATTTGCTACCCTGCCTGTGCCGAGCTGAAAAACAGGCCCTGCTAACATGTGTTGAATATCAGAGTCCCCTACCGTGTGCCAGGAGTCAGAGTTTCCCTGTGCCTGCACCAAGAATCCAGTATCAGAGGTATCAGAGTCTCTGTTGCTTGGTGCAGCCTCGCACAGAGAATCAGGGTCCCTGTATGTGCATGCACCACAAATTGGAGTCACCGGCTCTTATTGTGAATGCACTGGGAATAAGAGATTCCAGGCACATGCAATGAGAAACAAAATCAAATCACTGGTGCTCAGTGTTGCCTCTCACAAGACAATCAGGGTCCTGGTCAGCTTGGGGAACTGGGTTGCACAGTCACACTGTGTCCACAGGAGGTCCACTCCTGTACAGCAGAAAACAGACTTCCGTGTGCCCTTGCCCAGAATCAAAGTCAGGTGGCACTGCAGCCCTGTGTGGGCATGGGGTTTGGTCGCCGGATTGCATTGCAGGGAACTCAAATTCCTGTAGCGAAGATTCAGTCTTGTGTGAGGGATGGGTCTAGCAGTTCCTATTGTGCTGCAGCAAGCCTGTGAGAGGGGGATGGGCTTTGTGACACAGAAATCTGTGGCCGGGATTCTTGGTGTCTGTGGGTCTGCAGCTATGGTTGTAGGTCTCTGTCCCTAGTGCTGTAGGGTACCAGTTTGTGTCTGGGATCAGACTGGGTGGTGCTGAGGCCAGGATCCTAGTCTCAAGCATCTCTGTTTTTCAAGATGGCATGGTCTCTGTGCCTGCTCTGGCCTCCTCTGGAATATCTGTGACAGCGGTGCTTTATCATCTAAGACTGCCTGGTTTGGCAACCCCTTGGAAGACCTGCATGAAATAGCTGTTCCTAGCTTATACATATACACACCACACACATCCACATGTTCCTCTATTGCTCCCTCACTCTTTTACACTCTCTCCCTACCTTCCTGCAGGTCACCATCTCCCAGTCCCAATAGACAGTACATTTTAAAAAGTATAGAAGCAAAGTGCAGAATCTAAGAGGGAAGATGAGGGGGGTATGGGGGAGGGTAGGAGATAATCAATCAAAAATCTTGTATGCATATATGCATAATTCATGGATCCATAAAACAGGGTGGTGAAGGACTGGAACAGGGGGTTGGGGGAGCAGGCTGAAGGGAGTCAATGGGGGAAAAAGAGGAACATATATAATACTTCCAAAAATAAAAAAATATTATTAAAAAAAAAAAGAATAGTGGCCAAGACTGGTTTGACTCAGTGGATAGAGTGTCAGCCTGCGGACTGAAAGGTCCTGGGTTTGATTCTGGTCAAGGGCATGTATCTTGGTTCCGGGCACATCTCCAGTAGGGTGTATAGGAGGTAGCTGATCGATGTCTCTCTCTCATCGATGTTTCTAACTTTCTATCCCTCTCCCTTCTTCTCTGTAAAAAATCAATTATATACATATATTCCTTCCTTCTTACCACACTAATCCCACCTGAATCCCTCTCTTGGCCTTAAAATACCTAAAGCAATAAAACAAACAAACAAACAAAAGAACAAACAAACAAAAACTATATTTGCACAGTAAGCAGAATAGTTAATATATTGTGTAAAGTGAAAGTCAATGTTTTTCCATGTCAGTGATGCTTCCCTACCTCCCTTCACCAGAAGAAACCAGTTTTAGTACTTCTGAGTTTTATTTTTTCTGATGATTACCACCCCCATAATCAACTGCATGCTTACTTCATGTCTGTTTTAATTTTTAATTTCACAAACTTTATTTAAATGTAATTTTTATCCAACAAAAATGGATATCTCTTGATGAGTTTTTGATAAATGTGTACATCACTATCTTAATCAATATATAGAACATTCCTCTTCCCAAAGTTTCCTTGCTTCTCACCCAATCTCTGATAGGGTTTCTGTAACTATAGTTTAATTTTTCTTTTGTAGACCACCATATAAATGGAATCATTCAGAATTTATTATTTTGGGTCAGATTTCTTTTGTTTAACATGTTTTTGAGATTTGATGTTTTTGCATGTATCACTAGTACTTTCATTTTTATTGCTGACTATTGTTCCATTATATGTATGTTTCATGATTTTTCTCTGTTTTCTTATTGATGAACTTTGAATTATTTACACTTTTGGCTATTAAGAATAAAGTGGTTTGGAAAAATAAAAAAGGGTATATACTATTTAATAAGTGCATCACAGTCATCAGAAAAATATTCATTGAAATCACTATGAGCTATCATTTTACAGCCATTAGAATGGTTCAAACCATAAAGACTGAAAATACAAAATGTTGACAGTATAGAGCAAATGAAAACTCATATTGCTGATTGAGTGGGTGTAAAATATTAAGATCACTTTGCAGTATTGTTTACACACTTTTGATGAAGCTAAACATTCATCTACTCAATGACCAATCAATTCCATTCTCTGAAAAATGGAAATATGTGCCCAAAATTACTTGTATAAGACATAGAATATATCCCAACTGTCCACTACAAGAGAATGGATATACAAAATATAGTATATTTTTAAGTAGAATATTACTTAGTAATAAAAAAACACTATTCCTACTTGTAACAGCATGAATTAATCTAAAAAATATAACATGGAGTGAAAAAAAACAACAGAAACAGTAGAGTATGTATCTTATGATCCCTTATATATAAAATCCATGCACAGGCACATTTAATTTATGGTGATAGAAATCACAGGGTTTTATTTGGCTAACCAAGGTATCTTATGGGAAAAGAACATGATAAAACTTTCTCTTAGAATACCCACTAGGGTGACTATAATAAAAAAAGATAGATAATAGTAAGTGTTAGTGAGGATGTGAAGAAATCAGTACCTTCATACACTGATGGTGGGAATGTAAAATGGAGATGCTATTTTAGAAAACAATACGATAATGCTTGAAAGGTTAAATATAAAGTTTCCATATAAACTACCAATTCTACTCCTCAATATTTACATACAAAAAAGGAAAATGTACATCTTCCTCAAATTTATTATAGACAAAAATGAAACGACTTGTGAAACAGAATATATATACGCATATTGATCTCTGCCTTTAGTTTCTGGCACAGAGCTCTTAAAACTCTTCTAATTTCTTAAGTGATTAGAGCACTGTGAGCATCCATTTTTCTAATACTTAGTCTTTGACCCCATTCCTGAGACAGGGCTCCTTAATAATTTGGAATTCCATGGATAATAGGAGTGTCTATTTTTCTTTAAATCAACTCTGGGTAAGCTACTGGATGGCTCCTAGATGAGGGCTGCTGACCAAAAAGACAAAGCTGTGATTAGAAGCTTGAAACTTAAAACTCCACCCTTTATGCTCAAAGTAGGGGAGATGGGATAGAGATTGAGTTAAAACAGATCATGCCTCCATATAAACACTACAGTTCAGGGTTTGGAGAATGTTTGTATAGGTTGAATACATCCAGGTGCTGGGACGGTGGTGTACATGCACTCTAACTCCGTTAGGACAGAGACTTCTGATCTCAGGGTTCTTCTAGATCTTGCCCTATGATTATCTGGATGATGATTTTCATTCTTTATCATATATTACTTATTACATTAAAAAGAGGTAAACATAAGTAATGTTCTCCTAGGTTACCTTATCTGGCTGTTCATCTGCACCCTTTATCACATTCTCTATCCTATACTAGTGGCCTGGTGCATGAAATTCATGCACAGGGGAGAGGGGTGTCCCTCAGTCCAGCCTGCACCCTATCCAATCAGGGACTGCTTGGAGATGTCCGACTACCAGTTTAGGTCCGATCCCTGGGATCTGCTTGCAATCTGGGACAACTGGCTCCTAACCACTCACCTGTCTGCATGCCTGATTGCCCTAACCCCTCTGCTTGCCTGCCTGATCACCCCTAACTGCCTCTTCCTGCCTGATCATTCCTAACTGTGCTTGCCTACTGGCCTGATCTTGCCCTCACTGCCCTCCCCTGCCAGCCTGGTTGCCCCTAACCACCTCTAATTTGGCCCCCACCACCGTGGCTTTGTCTGGAAGGATGTTTGGAAAGATGTCTAGAAGATGACCAATCTAATTAGTATATTACCCTTTTACTAGTATAGATGCCACAGAATCCTCACGAGCACTGAGAGAATCCTTCAGCTGGGGCTGTGGAACCCTGGTTGGTGGCCCTCAATGGTCATGGGGAATGAGATGTGACCTGTTTTCTTCAGAATAGCCCACTTCCCCACCATCCAATATCGCCCCACACTTCCCTCCCACCTCCCTTTGTCTACTCCCCCTACTCCTAGGTTTGCACAGCCTCTAAATCATTCTCTGCTGTCAGGAGCCTTGAGGGTATGGCTCCAACCTAGTCACTCCCACATACAGTGCCACGTATTCATTAGGTGCTCAATAAATGCTCACTGAGGAGAATTAAGGGTAAAGGCCACCAAATCACCTCGCCAAACTTTAGAAAGGGCTCAAAGCCTGAAAATGGAGGGGAAGTGGCTCTCGTCCTGATTGCTGCCCCTTCCACTCTGGTCCTCACCCAGCCCGCTGTCCCCTCACCCCCCGGCTGTGGTGCCTTACCTAAACTTGCAGAAGTGCAGCTGCCCATAGAGCCCCATGCAGGTGGGCTTGACGCGCTTGGTGGCCATGGTACAGGCACAGTACAGAGACAGCCAGCACCACCTGCTCAGGGACGGCAGCCGCTAAACCAGCACTCACCTGCATTGCCACCATGAAGCGGCAGGATCCCGGAGCAGCCACTCCAGTGTGTCCACGCCGACACTGTCTTGGAAACATCACTGCAGCTCTTCCAGCTCCAAGGTGCCCTTGGCCGTGCATAGCACCTGGGTCACCTGAGGGAGTACAGCAGCCTGGGCCATGGTTGTGGTGGTGGGGTAAACTACCTATTGGGCCCCTGGCTGGCAGGGCAGATACTACAAGGAAAAGACGCTGATGGAAATTAAAAGAGAAAATAGCCCTGGCTCCGGCGGAGAGAGATAGGGGGTGGAGAGCAGAACCACTGCAGCCTCGCCACTCCCCTGAGCCCACAGCAGCGTGGGGTTTGGCACCTTCCCTCAGTGCCCCCAGTGGAGGCAGCTGGCCAGCCTGACTAGGGCATCATCCCACCATCATCTGGAGGTGTCTGGACAGCTCATGGCCCCTGAAGGCAGCTCTCTGGGCACAGGGAGTGAAAGTGCCTCTTGGGGCCCTTCATCTGAAGGATGGAGGGTGAGACCACATGTGCGCTCTCCTCCCGGGGCCTGGCACGTAAGAAAAGCTCCACTGAGCAGAGATTTTTTGCGCAGCACTTCTGTCAGGTGGGATGCAATGGGAGGCTGCACCATCCTGCCTTGCAATGAGAAAGGTACTGTGCTGAGCCATTTTCCAATCAGACCTTCCTCTTCCTTTCCCAGCGCACTCCAAACCTACTCTGGCCAACCACTCCAGCCCTGCAGACCCTTAAGATCTTCCCCCTACAATGTTGACTTTCCTCACCAAACATGCACCCTATCGTGTTACCTAGGGGTGGACCTAACCGCTCCCTGGGAGGTGGGGCCAGCCTGGGGAGGGGCCATGGTGTTGTGGGAAAGCAGGTTATACTTTCCATCAGTGGCCAGCCAGGCACATGTGCACAGCACCCACTTTCTCCCAGAACAGCCGGGGATGAGCTGGTGATACCAATGGCCTGACAACTAGCCCGGTTCTCCAATCACTCACCCTGATTCCCCTTGTTCACCATCGCTGATCCATGGGAGCCTGGGTAGTGGGAGAGGGGGGAGGTACCAAGAGGTCAGCATTTCAGACCCCTCTCCAGTCTCTGCCCACCTGAGCTGGCTGTGTGTGCAGCCTGGCATTCAGTAGAGCCTTTGGTCATTTTGAATGTTACAAACCCTGGCACTTTATATAGAGAGATAATAAAAGCCTAATATGCTAAGTGTCCGGTTGTCTGGTCATCCATTCAACCAATCAAAGAGTAATATGTTAATGATATTCTAAGGCTGCTCAACCACTTGCTATGATGTGTACTGACCACCAGGTGGCAGAGAGTTGACCAGTCAACCAGTGCTGTGACATGCACTGATTATAAGGGGATAGACACTCTGACCGGTAGGTTGGTTTGCTACTAGGGTCCAAGTTCAGCCGATTAGATTGAGTGAGATGGGCTGGACATGCCCTGGAGCTCTCCCATGGTCCCACCCTGGCTGACCAACCTTCCAAAGCCCCTCCCCAGCCCTGATCATGCACCAGTGGGATCCTCTGGCCTAGCCTGAACCCTCTAGCAATCTGGGAGCCCTCAGGGGACCTTGGAGAGACCGTTTCAGCCCAATCCTGAAGGCCAAGCCAAGGGACCCAACTGGTGCATAAATTCCTGCACTGGGCCTCTAGGCCTAATATATAAAAACCCTGGGTACATCATGACCTGAGGCTCAGCCAACTGGAAGTCATTACTGCAGTCAGCACTAGGTTGCCCTGGCGAACCAGTGCTGACTGCTACGGCTGCAGGTGTGGTGACCCAGTATTAGGGTCACCACATGAAGGAGCTGCGAATCAGGCCCAGAGAGAGACCTGAAGAGAGAAGCAGGCTCTGTGGCAGCTGTTGATCAGCACTTGCCTCTCTCTTTTCCTTTGCCTGGGCCAGCAGCCACGCCTCCATTTCTTTCCAGGCCTCCTCAGGGGCTGCTGATTAGCCTCGCCTTTCTGATCAGGCCCCATTGATAGGCCCAGATATGCTGATGGACATAGAAACTGACCAATCAGAGCCAAATATGGGTGAAGTGTGAGGAGCCAGTGACTGCCTAGGAAGTGGAGCTTTTGAGACTGACTGGCATAGAAACTGACCAATCAGAACCAAATTGGCCAGCAGAGGAGAGCGGTTGGGGGCAAGATCAAGCTTGCAGGGGAGGCAGCTGGGGGTGAGATCAGGCTGGCAGGGGAGGGAAAGTAGGGGTAATCAGACAGCCAGAGGCAGTTAGAGGCAATCAGGCTGGCAGGGAAGGGCCATTGGAGGCGAGATCAGGCCTTCAGGGAGGGTCACTGGGGGCAAGATCAGGCCAGCAGGAGAGAGAAGTTGGGGGCCACCAAGCCTGCAGGGGAGGAGAATTGGGGATGAGATTAGGCCAGCAGGGGAGGGCCATTGGGGGCAATATCAGGCTGGTAGGGGAAGACAGTTTGGGGCGAGATTAGGTGGATAAGGGAGGGGAATTAGGGGTTATCAGGCAGACAGAAGCACTTGGGGGTGAGATCAGACCAGCAAAGGAGAGCAGTTAGGGTCAAAATCAGACTGGCAGGGGCGGGAATCAGGGGTGATCAGGCAGGGAGGCAGAGGCAGTTAAGGACAATCAGGCAGGCAGGTGAGCAATTAGGAGCCAGTGGTTCCAGCTTGTGAGAGGGTTCCCCAATTAGAGAGGGTGCAGGCTGGGCTGAGGGAAGCCCATTTCCATGCACAAATTTCATGCACTGGGCCACTAGGAATATAATAAACAGATACACATAAGTTATTGTTCTCCTAGGTTATATGAGATGCTTTAGAAAATTAATTAATCCAGATAAACATAAATAATTGCTACAAAGCTTGCTCTGTATCTGTCCGTGTCACCACCTTATTGATTTCCTCAATTGTTCTTGCCCAGCAATGGATCTGAACTTTTTCCTGTTCTTATGCATCAGTTCACCTTATTGTCGAAGATCCTCCCTAGTTTCTGAATCTAAAAACATTTTGTTATTCCTGTGTGGTTAGTTTCTGTGATTGGGCTTGCTCAAAATGCTATGTCTGTCTCTGCCTGTATTCCACCTGCCTTTGTTTTCCACTGGACAACTGCCCTGTCTGCCTGCATGTCAAGCTAACTTCTTTCAGTAATAAATGGTATGGATTTCTCTATGGGGTGTGATGGGAATGTTTTAGAATTAGATCATCATGATGATTCACAATGTTAAATATTATCAAAATTATTATCCTATGAAGAGATAACTAAAAACTATGCACTCCCACCCTGGTCCATGGCTGGTGTGGCTCAGTTGTTAGAGAGTTGTCCCATGTACCCAAAGGTCGCTGGTTTGGTTCCTGGTCAGTGCACAGAACCACATTTTGGGTTTGATCTCTCTGGACCGGATGCGTATGGGAGGCATAGGTGTTTCTCTCTTACATTTCTCTCTCTTTCAAATCTATAAAAATATTTTTAAAAAAGTTAAAAACAGATAAAAACATATTTAAAAAATAAAAAATACAGTCCCAAAATGTAAAATAAAAGTATTAAGAAATTAATTACTCAGAATATTGGGCAATGTTTGATTTTATGTTATTAATATTATTTAAAAGCATTTTAAAATTAGCAATTTGTTAAAATTTTTAAAATCCTAATTATGTATTTATAATTATATTAACATAATTTGGCTTTGATTTTTTTCTGGATTTTGCTTGTTACATATGGCTTTTTGCCTCCTTTTCCCTGTTACTGAACTTTTAACAAGATTATTTTAAAGCCTCTTTTTTTAAGTTGTGATTCTGACAGCTTTGACTTAAAATTAATTCACTGCTTAAAACAAATCTTTATATCATTTGTTTTATTTTTGATATATAATATTCACATTCATTTACCAAATGCATCCAGGACTGGCCACTGTTTCCTGTAATAGTAGCAATTGACATTCTATCACCTTTAGCATCTTCCATGAAATTTTTTGTGGCCTCTCTGCAGACAGGCACCCATTTTTGTTACTTAATCCAGACACAAAGCAACCTTGTATCACACCACAGAACAGGAATTAGAACTGTAAAATTGTGATCACTTTTTCACTTTTTCCTGTCCATAAATTACAACCCATAACATAGAGTTACACCAACTTAATCTATGGACATTACAACCAGTTTGTCGCCTCAGGCAATACAGCATCGTAATATCATGCAAAGTATAACTTCCTATAGTTTAGAGATGTCAAAGGGACAGATTTTAAAGACATAGCAAAGATAAAACACTTCAATGGTAATTGCTTTGGGGAAGTTCTATTTGAATATGCAAGAATGTTTTTTGTCTATATAACTACAACTTGCATTTGCAAAATAAATAAATAAATAAATAAATACATACATACATACATACATACATACACAAATACATAAATACATAAATACATAAATACATAAATAAGAGAAGTCAAGATAGGGAAAGTCAAATTTTTGTTTTCCTCTTTCCCTAATCTGTCACAGGCCAGTGATCTGGGTAGTAGCCTGGAGAAAAAAGCTAACTTGTCAAGATAAACTGAACTTTCGTCCCACCATCAATGATTTGTCAAAAGACAGAAGGAAAAAGAAAACAATTCTCTAAACATTTTTTTTTTTAATCTTGTGGAGCACCTGCTGCCCCAAATGATGCCAAACTTACTGACAGCAGGTAGTTTCTGAGAAAATGCAACTACTTTTCTCCCCCAGGCTTCTCATGCCTTGGCATAGGATCGTTCAGTAGGAAAAGTCAATAATGCCTCCTGTCAGCATGACACGCCCATTTGATGTGTCTTTTTAAAGGCTCTGCCTTCTTGAAGTTTACTTATCAGGAACCTCACTTTTAAATAGATTTCAGTGTCAATATGGGCTGCTTCCCACTAATGTTAAGAAATGGCCACAGCCGAGACCGGTTTGGCTCAGTGGATAAAGCATCGGCCTGCGGACTGAAATGTCCCGGGTTCGATTCCGGTCTGGGCATGTACCTTGCTTGCGGGCACAACTCCAGTAGGGGGCGTGCAGGAGGCGGCTGATCAATGTCTCTCTCTCATCGATGTTTCTGACTTTCTATCCCTCTCCCTTCCTCTCTGTAAAAAATCAATAAAATATATTAAAAAAAAAAAGAAAGAAATGGCCACAAAGAGCAGGATCAGATGCTGTGTCAGGATGTTGGCAGTGCTGAGACTTACTGGCTGCCACCCACCAGGAAACATCTTCAGAAACTGAGCAGGCTTGAATGGAAAGGACATCATTTCAACTTCTTTCTTGAAGTTTTCTCATTATCACCAGGATAGACATATACATATATAAAAGAAAGAGACTCAACATGCACTCAAAATGTACTCAGTGGCCTAGACTTTGAGTGTCCATATTATTGAACAAATGCGCTGACAAACTAAGGGCTACACAACTAGCTTCAACATTTTGTAACTCACATGAATTATTACAGAGACAGAAATATCAGGATGTGAATTTCTGCAAATGACATGGTTTTTCTGGTTTTAAGTAGGCACCACCTATAAATATGCTACCTCCAAGTTCATGTATAGAGACAAGTTTGGGAAAAGAAGATACAATTTTGCAGGTTTATTTCTGATTTTTTAATTTTATTTTTTAAAAATATTTTTATTGATTTCAGAGAGGAAGAGAGAGTTAGAAATATCAATGATGAGAGAGAATCTTTGATCAGTTGCCTCCTCCATGCTGCCTACTGGGGATCAAGCCCGCAACATGGGTGTGTGCACTGAAAAGATGACCAGAATGTTATCTTTGAATTTGGGAATCAAACCGTGATCTCCAGGTTCATAGGTCAATGCTCAACCACTGAACCATGCTGACCGGGCTAGTTCTTATTCTATAGAACTCAATGCAAATTGACTTCATGTTTTTAAAAAGAAGTTCAAATTATTCATTGGAATTTAGCTAATTTTAATATTAACCTTTCTTTTTCTTTTTTTAAAAATATATTTTATTATTTTTTACAGAGAGGAAGAGAGAGGGATAGAGAATTAGAAACATCAATGAGAGAGAAACATCGATCAGCTACCTCCTGCACACCTCCTACCGGGGATGTGCCCACAACCAAGATACATGTCCTTGACTGAAATCAAAATTGGGACCTTTCAGTCTGCAGGCCGATCCACTGAGCCAAACCACCTAGGGCTGATTTTAATATTAACCTTTCTGAACCTCAAAATTATTATGAACACTTACTAAAAATATTAATTCAGTCTTTTCTATCTCAAAATGTTTTAAATATCTTTAGTACCCAATGCACTATGCTGTATATATCAGAGAATTGAGAGATAAATTAATGTCTTTACTAGTAAGGGTTTAAATTCCAGTATCTAACTATAACAGGAATCTAGACATAGAGATGTAGAACAAACAATTAATTATGATTGGAAACTATAAGGCTTTGTGAAGAAAATTTTTTTAAATATAATCTTTGAAAAGATGACCAGAATGTCATCTTTGAATTTGAATTAAGAATGGTAGGAAAAATATTCCATATAGAGAAACTGATATGAACACTGAGGTTATAAATACCCAGTGGATTAGAAAAATTAGAAATAATTTATGTCTATACGTATATTTGGTGTAGGGAGGGAAATAGGCCAGGCAGTAGAGTTAGTAAATAAAATTGAATCAATAATTTATTCTCTGAGAGGTCTTTATTAAACACTAGAGGCCCAGTGCGCAAAATTTGTACATGGAGGGAGAGGTTCCTTCAACCCAGCCTTCTCCCTCTCCAATCTGGGACCAGGTAGGATTGGGCCTAAATGGGCAGTCTGACATCTCTCTCATAATCCAGGACTGCTGGCGCCCAACTGTTCACTTATCTGCCTTCCTGATTGTCCCTAACCACTTCTGCCTGCCAGCCTGATTACCCCCGCACCACTCCCCTGCCAACCTGATTGATACCTAACTGCTCCCCTCCCAGCCTGTTTACAACTAACTGCCCTACCCTGTGGCCTGGTCACCCCTAATTGCCCTCCCCTGCAGGCCTGGGTGCCCCCAACTTCCCTCTACTGCTGGCCTGGTCCCTGACAACTGCCCTCCCCTGCTGGTCATCTTGTGTTGGCCACCTGGTGTCCATATGAGGGCAGGTTCTTTTGACCACATGAGGGCAGTCATCTTGTGTGTTGGAGTGATGGCCAATCTGCATATTACTCTTTTATTAGATAGGATAGAGGCCTGGTGCAATGGTAGGGGCCAGCTGGTTTGCCCTGAAGAGTGTCCCAGATCAGGGCGGGTGTTCCCTTGGGGTGTGGGGTAGTGTGGGCAAGGGGCCTGTGGTGGTTTGCAGGCTAGCCATACCCCCCTCCCCCCGGCAACCCAATCTGAGGCCCTGGTATCTGCGATTTATTTATCTTCTACAATTGAAACTTTGTAGTCTGGAGAGGAGCCAAGCCTTCTGCTAGCACAGCCATTGAATCTTTGTTGCCTTAAGCTGAGGTTTGGGTGGGCCAGGGTGTGTGGAAAGCTTGGCTTCCTCCATCAACAGGGGCAATCCAAGCCTCCCTCCTGCTATCTCTGTGGCCTAGCCATCTTGGTTGGGTTAATTTGCATACTGGGTCTGATTGGCTGGTGGGCGTGGCTGGTGGGCATGGCTGGTAGGTGCAGTGGAGGTATGACCAATTTGCATATTACTCTTTTATTAGATAGGGTATTTTCTATGCTGTATTTTACATCCCCATGACTATTTTTATAACTGTTAATCAGGAGCATTTAAAGAGGCATTTCCAGTTTGGATATAGTCTGGTACCCTTTCATGAAGGACAATGCCTTTGTTGGCAAATTGTTCCTATAATTTTTGCAGCAGGAGACTGATAGTCTTATCAGAATATTAGCTACTGGCAGAGCTGACCAGCAGAGCAACTACTAGATTCTTATAAGTTCTGAGGTGCTCCAGCATGGAAACTTTGTGTGATTTAGGTGTTCTGGGGAGAGCCAACATAAGCTAGGGGATTACATCATTAAATAAATATGCACTCTAAACCTCTCTCAGTAGAAGGAGAGGAGTATTGTTGATGGACACCTATGTTTCTGTCCAATGAATGAAAAATCATTTGTTGTTCTGTTCAATTAGATTGACATTTCTACCCAAGGAAGAGCATATTTCCATGATATGACAGAATGCGGATATAGCAGGCATCAAAGCATGCAGATTCTCTCAGTATTTAGTTTAGAGAGAGGAATATCCTTGGGGGTTGATGGCAGTAGGCATTTTGTAATTACTGACAGAAGCCAAACTCATAAGAAACTTTGCTGAAGAATTGATATTTGAATCAAACCCTGAGCTACTAGGTTAGCCAAATCTGAGACTACTCTGTCAAGACTGAGAAGGGCTCTGATGGAGAAACTGATGAATTCTAGCTGAAGTTAAGGGACACAGCAGGATGAGACTGAAGGGGATAACTGCCTAAACTAGGACAAAAGACAGATTTGAACTTAATAAACCAAGTGTAGTTATTATATCTTTGGGAGAAACCAGAAATTGCCATCAGAAATCTGTTTTGTCTGCTCTCTATCTATGAGTCTGTCTCTATTTTGCTCTGGGGGCAGGGGGGGCGGGTGTTAGATGAGGAGTGGAGGGATTGAGCATAAAAGAAAAAAGGAGAATTTATGGACATGGACAACAGTGTGGTGATTGTAGGGAGTGGGGAGGGTGTTGGCTGAAGGTAAAGAGGTCATAGAAGGATAAATGATGATGGAAAATTAAAAAAAAAGGAAATCCATTTTGTACACCTTTACTATTTATTTGTTTATTTTCCTGTTTAAGTAAGAATATAAATATTTTTATTCAAGAAACTTTATAGCATCCTCAGTAAAAGTCTTACCTCAGACGTGGTCACACCTATGTATCAGCACTATGTGGACCCACAATAATTTGTCTGGCTTCTCCAGCATCATACCAAAACCAGATAAAGACAACACAATGAAAGAGAATTACAGGCCAATATCTCTCATGAACATAGATGCCAAAATCCTCAACAAAATTCTAGCAAATTGAATCCAAAGTTACATTAGAAATTTCATATACCATGACCAAGAGGGATTTATCCCAGGAATGCAAGGATAGTACAATATATGCAAATCAATAAATATGATACATCACATAAACAAATTGAGAGATAAAGATCACATAGAGAGGAATCCAAGATGGCGGCATAGGTGAATACCTACACTGCTGCCTCGCACAACAATTTCAAAACTACAACTAAAAGACAGAACGGACATCATCCAGAACCACAGGAAAGCTGGCTGAGTGGAAGTTCTACAACTAGAAGGAAAGAGAGGGGCTCACAGAGACCCAGAGGAGCTGCAAAAAGCTGAGGTACGGAGACGCGCGCGCTGAGAGAGCGGGTGCCGGAGTACCTGGCTGGCTTTCTCTGGCGGGAGGGAAACGGAGACTCCCAACGACATTGAAACCCTTATCTTACAACACTAAACCCCAGATCCAGCCGAAACTCATACGGGGGGAGTTTGGACTGTGAAAAGGGAGAAGTGCATGGAAATTTAGGGGAGTCGCAGAAGATCAGGTCTGGTCTCGCACACGCACGGTGCTGCGCGGAGGACAGACTGCTGATTGTGCCGCTGGCTTTCGCGAGTGGGCGGGAGACAGACCCTCCCAACTGTGCCACTTCTGAGTCCACTGGGCCCCTGTTTCAGGCGAAACCCTGTGGACCTAGACTTGTATGGTCCTGGTGCGCAGGGGAGCTGGAAAGGCAGCGGTTAGAGGCACTGCGGGCTCGCACGCACAAGGACCGCTCCAGGGACTACCCAGTCACCTGAGACTCAGGGGCCGTGGAGGGCGGGGCCGACTGGAAGGCAAGGCGGTCCCTTAAGCCCTGAGACTCCACCCATCCCAAGCTCAACAGAGGCTTCTGCGGCTTTGCACGTCTGGCATTATAAGGCTGAATCCAACACAGAAGTTTCCCCGACATAGTGAAAATACCGAGACAAGGGAAGGGATCACAAACAAAAGAAATGGAGGAAAAAAAACGACTGGATATAGAGTTCAAAACCACGCTTATAAGGTTTTTCAAGAATATCCTAGAAAAGATGAATAAATTTATCAAGTCCCAAGAGGAGATGAAAAAGGACCAACTAGAAATGAAACATTCACTGACTGAAATAAAAAATATTATACAGAGTCCTAACAGCAGACTAGAGAAAGGCAAGAATCAAGTCAAAAATTTAAAATATAAAGAAGCAGAAAACACTCAACTGGAAAAGCAAGAAGAGAAAAGAATCCAAAAATGTGAACATAATGTAAGGAGACTCTGGGACAGCTTCAAACGTACCAACATCAGAATTGTGGGAGTGCCAGAAGAGAGAGAGCAAGATACTGAAAACCTATTTAAAGAAATAATGACTGAAAACTTCCCACATCTGGTGAAAGAAATAGACTTACACGTCCAGGAAGCAAACAGAACCCCATATAAAAGGAATCCAAAGAGGACCACACCAAGACACATCATAATTAAAATACCAAGAGCAAAAGACAAAGAGGGAATATTAAAAGCAGCAAGAGAAAAACAGTTCATTACCTACAAGGGAGCACCCATATGACTGTCAGCTGATTTCTCAACAGAAACGATGCAGGCCAGACGGGAGTGGCAAGAAATATTCAACGTGATGAATAGCAAGAACCTACAACCAAGAATAATCTATCCAGTAAAGCTATCATTCAGAATTGAAGGGCAGATAAAGAGCTTCACAGATAAGAAAAAGCTAAAGGAGTTCATCAACTCCAAACCAGTATTATATGAAATGCTGAAAGGTAATCTTTAAGAAGAGGAAGAAGAAAAAGATTAAAGTCAAAAAATTATGAACAACAAATACGTATCTATCAACAAGTGAATCTAAAAATTAAGTGAATTAAAAATTTGATCAACAGAATAAACTGGTGAATATTACTAGAATCAGGAGCATTGAAAGGGAGTGAACTGATAATTCTCAGGGGGAAAGGGGTGAGGGGTATACAGGGAGAGACTGGACAAAAATCATACACCTATGGATGAGGTCAACGGGAGGGAGGGAAGGGTGGGAGCTGGGTGGAGGGGTGCTATGGAGGGGAAAAAAAACAAATGTAATAATCTGAATAATAAAGATTTAATTAAAATTAAAAAAAAGATCATAGAGTCATATCAATTGATGCAGAAAACACATTTGACAAAATCCAACACCCTTTCTTGATAAAAACTCTCAGCAAAGTGAGAATAGAAGGTTCATACCTCAACATCATAAAAGCCATATATGATAAATCCACAGCCAACAATCATACTTAATGGGCAAAAACTAAAACCATTTCCTCTAAGAACAGGAATAAGACAGGGATGCCCACTCTCACCACTACTGTTCGACATAGTACTGGAAGTATTAGCCATTGCAATTAGACAAGAAGAAGAAATAAAAGGCATCCAAATTGGAAAAGAAGAAGTAAAACTGTCCTTATTTGCAGATGACATGATACTGTACATAAAAAACTGAAAAGACTTCATCCAAAAACTAATAGACTTAATAAATGAATTTGGCAAAATAGTAGGATACAAAATTAATGCCAAGAAACCTGTGGCATTTCTATACACTAATAGTGAACTTACAGAAAAAGAGACTAAAAAAGCAATCACATTTACCATCGCACTAAAGAAATTAAGATACCTAGGAATAAACCTAACTAAAGAGGTAAAAGACCTCTATGTAGAAAACTACAGGACACTGAAAAAATAAATAGAGGAAGACGTAAACAGATGGAAGAACATATCATGCTCATGCATCAGGAGAATCAACATCATTAAAATGTTCATACAACCCAAAGCAATCTATAGATTCAATGCACTCCCCATTAAAATACCAACGACATATTTCATAGACCAAGAAAGAACTCTCCAAATATTCATTTGGAACAAAAAAAGACCCAGAATAGCCCCACAAATCCTGATAAAGAAGAATAAAATAGGTGGGATCGCAATACCAGATTTCAAGCTGTATTACAAAGCAATGATTCTCAAAACAGCCTGGTAGTGGCACAAAAACAGACACATAGACCAATGGAATAGAATAGAGAATCCAGATATCCACCCAAACCATTATGCTCAATTAATATTTGACAAAAGAGGCATGAACATACAATGGAGTCAATACAGTCTCTTCAATAAATGGTGTTGGGACAATTGGACAGATACATGCAAAAAAAAGAAACTAGACCACCAACTTATCTCAAAATGGATACAGGATTTAAACATAAGATGGGAAACCATAAAAATATTAGAGGAATACACAGGCAGCACAATCTCAGACATATGCCGATAGAACTTCTTCACTGATACTGCTCCGAGGGCAATGGAAGCTAAAGAGAAAATAAAGAAATGGGACTACATCAAAATAAAAAGCATTTGCACAGCAAAAGAAACCATCAACAAAATAACAAGAAAGCCCACTCTATGGGAAAACATATTTGCAAATGTTATCATTGATAAAGGTTTATTCTCCAACATCTATAGGCAACTTATACAACTTAAAAGGAAAATAAATGATGCAATAAAAAATGGGCAAATAAAACCTTTTTGAAAGAAGACAGAAGGAAAGCCAAGAGATACATGAAAACATGTTCAAAGTCACTAATTATCCGAGAGATGCAAATCAAAACGACAATGCGATACCATCTTACACCTGTCAGAATGGTAATCATCAACAAATCAACAAATGGCAAGTGTTGGCAAGGATGCGGAGAAAAAGGAACCCTTGTGCACTGTTGGTGGGAATGCAGACTAGTACAGCCACTGTGGAGAACAGTATGGAGTTTCCTCAAAAAACTAAAAATGGATCTCCCATTTGACCCAGCAATTCTACATTTAGGTATATATCCTAAGAGAGTAGAAACACCAATAAAAGGATTTATGCACTCCTATGTTCATAGCAGCACAATTTACAATAGCTACAATTTGAAAACAGCCTAGGTGCCTGTCAGCAGATGTGTGGATCAGAAAACAATGGTACATCTACACAATGGAATACTATGCTGCCATCAAAAAGAAGGAATTCTTACCATTTACAGCAACCTGGATGGAATTGGAGAGCATTATGCTAAGTGAAATAAACCAGCCAATGAAAGAAAAATACCACATGATTTCACTCATGTATGGATAATAAAGAACATTATAAACTGAACAAAAAGTTAGATACAGAGGCAGTAAAGCATCAAACAGACTGTCAGCTTTCAGCGGGAAGGTTAGGGAGAGGTGGGGTAGGTAAGAGATCTACCAAAGGACTTGTATGCATGCATATAAGCATAACCAGTGAACACAAGACAATGGGGGTTAGGGTATACAAGGGAGTAGCAGGGGGCAATGGGAAGATATGTATACATGTAATACAGTAATAAAAAAATAAAAAAAATGTATAAAAAATAAAAAAATTTGTTGAAACAGTAAAAAAAATTGTCTGGTTTTTGAAAAGATAAAGATAAATAATTACCCTTTACATATTTATATCAAAGCAAGGCTTAATCATATTGTGGTTTCTATTTAAATCAGGTAATTAAGAACTTGACTCTTTCAGACATTATTATTAGGAAAAAATTAAGGAAAAATTAAGCATGAGGGAAAAAGATATAAAATTATAGTCCCCCCTCTTCTGCCATGACTAAGATATTCTCATTTATTTGATATTTATTTGTATACTAGTCACCCTGCATACGAATCCATGTGCCAATAGCTCTCTGTGGGGCCTGGTTGCTCTTTGCCCACTGCCCAGAAGATCTCTGTGGCCCAGAAACCCATTCACAGCTGGGTGTGGAATCACGGGGCAATGAGGCAAGCATTCCACCAGGCTCCTCATGCTGCCCACTCTCGGTGGCTACCCCCTTCCCCCGGAACTGGGGGACTCTAGTGGGGCTGAGAGGAGTGGGCGCTGCATTCTTGTGGCTATGGGTACTCTCATCTTTGTGATGGAGTGATGGTTAATTTGAATATTACCCTTTTATTAGATAGGATTTCTTATGTAAATATACTTATTTCACTTTGTTAAATTCTTCAAAGTATATGAAAATATACAAAATAGAACTTACTTAATGAGTTATTACAATTTATGAATGAGGTAGATATAAAATTGCCCACAAAGAAATCTTTACTAATTGGCATTTCTAAATATAGAACTATACAAGAAGGGAATATAAAAAATATGTATAACTGTGGTATAGTCAACTAGGAAGAAGTGTGCAGAACATTAAAATCAGGTACACATGCTTATAAATCCATGATTTACTGAGAAGGCTAACCCCTATTTTGTAAAACTACTCTTTGAAATTCTCTACTGTTTAGATTGTTTCATATTCTGTAAAGTCAACTCTGCTATTTTTAAATAATCCCTTATTCTGAAAAAATAACTTTGCTTTCTAGCCTTCTTGAATAATGAGGAAGATAAACTTAGCTTTCTGATCTTGTAGGCCAGAGACTAGATGCGCCCATACTCTCATGCCATGCCAGGTGTATTTTTAATTGGATAGAACTGTGTTGTTTTCAAGGCCATCAATGAGATAGCCACCGAGCACACAGAGGGACGGCTCTTTAATAAAAAGAAAAGTTCTTCTTGCAGCTCTGCTTAGAATTTAAATTCATTTTTCTCTAAGCCCACCGGTGTATATTAAAAAGTATAATTCCAAACTCTCTAAGCATTGCTTGGTTTTCTTCTCTGGGTTCTGCATCATTATCATTTGGTATGTGTATATTTAATCATGAAATATTTGTCTAATTATTTCTACTATTAAGAATTATTACTACCTATTTTCTGGTGATGTAAGATGACTTTTTAACCCAGGAAAATCTTCTCAAAAGTCTGGGGTCATCTTTTTTTTGGGGTGTAGTGTTCCTTGTAAGAATATATCACAACTTATTATCATGTCTTATATGGCAGGTATATCCCAAACTCTCTATTTTAACTGGAAAAGTTGGGGGTTGTCTTATATGCCCAGTTGTTTTATATGCCAGAAAATAATTGTAATTATTACAATTTAGTCTGGGGCTCAGTTTTTAGAGCTATACAATGGGGATAAGACCTCCTCAGAAGTGCTCTGAAAAGTTTTAATGGACTAAAGGGAAAGTGCTATCTACAGTTTCTGAAAAATACTATGAAATCAAAGATTTGTACTGTTATTTTAGGAAGAATTCATAAACAACCCAGATGTTTTAAGTTTTGTTGCAACTTGATCTTTTAATTGGTTCCTAGGTTTTCATGAAATGTAATTCCTATGCATACTAGTATTTGCCTCAACATGAGGTTTTAAAATTATAATGATACTGATAATTAAGAAAATTTAAAAATAGCAGAATGACTTTTCTAGCTATACTAAGAATATATGTCACATAATCCTTATTACTATGTTGAAAAAGAAACAGTTTACAGATGAGAAAATAGATGTTCAAATAGATCCATGCACTCACCTGAAATTTCAAATCTAATAAATTACACAGTCAGGAAATATGAGTATTATGCATAAGCATTTGAGCATTTTCAACTAATGTTATGTTAATGTGGCTTAATTAGAAAAATTCATAACACATATATAATTGTGTGTATACTGTAAATGTGTATATAGACATTTTTATTAAATGAGTATCAATTACATGACAATTATTTAGATCAGTATTAATTCATCATTTCACATAATAAAGTTAACCACTCAGCCCTAGCTGGTTTGGCTCTGTGGATAAAGCATAGTCCTGCAGACTGAAGGGTCCTGGATTCAATTCTGGTCAAGGGCACATGCCTGGGTTGTGGGTTCAATCCCTATTAGGGGGTGTGCAAGAGATAGCCAATTAATGATTCTCTCTCAGCATTGATGTTTCTATCTCTCTCTTCCTCTCCCTTTCTCTCAGAAATAAAGTTATCCATTCATTATTTATATTTGTGAGTACAAAAATTTTTATAGATGAAATCCATGTAGAAATTTTATCCCCAAGACTAATAATAAAACTTACCTTTTAGAAAGCAATTGCAAAGACAAAAATATAAAATAAGCACTCAATAGTTTGAACTCTACATTCACAATGCATTTCAGAATACAAATCAAATTAACTATAATTCTTAAGCATTTAATAAAGTAGATAAATATCAATATAAAAATAACAACAAAATGAGGTACAGCTTTTCCTATAACCATAACTAAAATTTGTTTAAGTGCTACTTTTTCTCTCTCAACTGATTCTATTTAGTGTTATAAATATGGGAACAGAGCAATAGCATAATTCTTCTGCTATATCACAAGTGCAATATGAAGACTAAAGACTAACAATTCAATAATAGTCAGGCATATTCTATTACCTCACTAATAAAAATATGCTGAAAAGATTCAGAGAACAATGAGAATTTTAGACATTCTAAAATATGAAATTATGAAGGACAGACATATATCAGCACAAAGAAAAAACAATTTTCCTATAAGAGAAAAAGATGGAACAATTGCCTTGGCTATTACTCACATAACTTCAGAAAAATTATGGAATTTATAATGCTGTCTGAAAACATTTGGGGAGGTCTGAGGGGAAAAGCATTGTTTTAGAAAATTAGTGTTTCAAAAATCAGTAAAAATGGATTACAGATATAAATATGCTCACAGGGAACTAATGATAAAGTGACTTTGAAGTTTATTTATTTTACTCTCACAGTCGAAAAACCACAGAATCCACACTCTTCAGAATGATTAAACAGATTCTAAATTATAGTCATCCTTCCAAAGAACTATAGCTATAAATCTTTCTAGCTACTATTGAACTTAAGGGAAAAAATAAGGGATAGTTTAAAGTAGATATGTGGATATAATTAGTATAATAAAAATTAGACTTTGTGCGTAGTAAAATATAGAAATGTTTAAAAATGCTTAAAGAATGTCTAAAAACGTTAGAAAGATTTTGAAATGTTTCACTGAAACTTAAAGTCTGATATTAAGGACACATTTCCCAATGCCCTGAAGTGGGTGTACCCCATAGATAAGGATTTGAACTCCAGTTACTGACTCAGAGTGACTTGCTAAGATAACCATTTGTGTCAGTGATGTACTCTCCCTAGATAACCACATGTAACCCCTCGCCCTGTTTGAGATTAACATGTGTACATTGACATAATTCATTGATATCCACCTGAACTGCTGCCGGTACCAAACAGGCTTTAAAAATAGGCCCTAGACAGCTAATGGTGCTCTCCTGTCAGCCACAAAGGCACGTCCTTTTGTCAGTCTGGCAAGCTACGCTGCTCCAAGCTCCTCTCCCTGCCAGATGACAAAAGAACGGTTAGTACCTCCCGATGGAGACAGGACCAAGCTCTCGGGTGAGGAACACTGGTTCCTTGCATCTGGACCGGACCAGTCCAGCTGCCCGACCCCAGAAGATACACCACCTGGATCCCATTTAAGCCTGTACCCGCAGCATCAGGAACTTGTGTGAGTAATAAAGTGCTGTGCGATTTGCAACTGCATTTGTTTCATGTGGTGTAATTCCTCTAGCAGTTAATTGAATTATTTTGCGTACGTCAAATTGGAAATTAAAGCTTCTGGTCTTTTTCGGTCTTAAGCCTGCCCTTGGTCCTGCTTGCTAGTGTAGCCACTTCGCTAACAACTATTTGAACGAACCACCTGCACGGTTACAATTTATCCAAAGGGATAAACACCCCAGATCTTTTCCCAGGATCTACTTGGGATACTTTGTTATCTTTAAAAAACAGATGATTTTGAAAGAAAATAATATTGCATTAAAATAATTTTTGATCTAATGAATGTTTGTGTGTACTTGAGCTAAGCACTGTTTTAAGGCCTTTACACACATTTCTTTAATTCTCATAGCAGCTCTGCAGGTAGCTAGTGTATAATTACCTTGTTAAAGAGGAAGAGTCTGAGATATAAAAAAAATAAAAAAAGATAAATGTATCTTGTTTAAAATCCCACAAGTGATGGAGCCCTGTGACATAGATAGATATCATACTTAATGCTTTCTGTAGGCAATTGACTAATAAGGTTAATATTATATTCTTATCATTAATATTGAAATGGAATTTTCGGACTGGAATTTGACTCTGTCCACCAGAATCAAAGAATGAATCCACAGACAAAAAGTGGTATAGCAAAGGTGAAGATTTATTAAAGAATAAGTACATACTCCCACTTGGGGAGAGGGAACGATCCCACAGAGTGGAGTCCCATATAGGAAGGGGGAAAGGGTCCCACTGAGTTCCTTTTCCTATGGCTTATAAAGACTGCAGATCCTGGTGCCTTGATATCCCCTCTGATTGGTCCCTTAGACTGGTTACTGTAGTAACTCCTGGGCTCAAAGATCCAACCTCACATGGAACATGTGATCCTCCTCCGCTTCCCTATTGTTTTCCTACTTCCTTTGGGCTTCTTCTTCTTCTGAGTGAAGGGCTTCTTTCTCTTTATTTTATAAATAAAGACCTTTTGCTGTTTCCAGCTCCTTCATTCTATGGAAATATACCTTCTGCTGCTCTGCAGCCCTGTGTTTCTTCCATGGTTCCCCTAATTTCCAAAGTATGTAATATTTCTTAAACCTGTCTCTTTTACCCCCAAAATTCCTGTTTCAATATCGTAGTAAGTAATATATATATATATATATATATATATATATATATATATATATATTTATATTGAGTGCTATGTTATTTCTAAATGCTTTTCAACCAGTGATATATTTGTTGTTTTACAGAAATTTTCAACTGAACAAGATAAATACAATAATTCCCATTTTACAGAAGGAAGCAGGGAAGTACTGTGTCTCAACAAGGAGAGAGCAGAGACAGATCAGAAGCACTGTGTTGTCATTCCCTGCCCTATTGTTGTCTGAAGATGGCCACTGGGTTTATTGTGGTGCAAGCCAATGTCAGGTACTGTTTGTGACTGCCTTGGATACACTGTTTAGAGCTCTCAGTGACCCACAGCTTGTGGTTCCCTCTGATTGGGCCGGATGCATCTGGGAAAAAGGAAGCTGTGCAGCAAGTTCTGCTTTTTCTGGCCCAGGGCCCAGAGGCAGGTCAGGAAAGATTCAAAGCACCCAGAGATCCACCTCTCACTTCAGGCTGATTGTTAGTCTCAGTCGCTTACTGAACCTCAGTCTGTAAAGCTCAGCCAAGCATAAATTTCACAGGGTGGGGTAATTTCTTCCTTCCAGGCTAAAGCTGCATTCATAGCAAATGTCTGTCTGAGAAGTTGGCTTCTGCAGCAACAGGGAGTGACTCAGCATAGGAATCCCAACGGATGTCCTCTCTGCTCTCTCTCTCTGCTGAACCATCTACCTCAGAGTATCCTCAGGCAGCTCTAGTAATTCTGCCCTCCTACCACTGCCTGAGCTCAAGGTAAGTGGCTTCAAATGAAATTTAGTGCATTGGCCCTTTAAGGGTGGGTCTGTGAATCTAGCCATCTGTCCCTGCTGGACAGAATCCCTGGTGCTTTCCACAGCCAGTTCTGGTGCTCTGTGTTGGGGAGCCTGGTATGGGCATAGACCCCAGAGTTCTCAAGAGGAATCCCCCACAGCTAAGCTATCTCCCTGGAACTTCAGCTGCTACCTGTGGGAGCCTGGCCAGCCAGCCATCTTGCATCTCCTCACTACCTATCAGTCTTGGTGTGTCTCCACTTTATGTCCTTGGTTTTAATGATTCTCTCCATCTAATCTTTAGTTGGTTATTCAGAATGGTTTTTCTGGGTTTTAGTTGTAATTTCAATTTGGTCAGTGTAGCTTCCACTTAATCCACTACCATCTTGGAGTCCTCTGTGTTTTTTATCCCAGCTGCAGGCTGCTCAGGAAGAAGCCACCGGGCCCCAGCTCCTTATTTCCACTCTTGCGGGTTTTGGGAGCATCAGCAGGTACTGCTACAGGGGAACCCAGTGCTGCACAGCTCCTCTAGGTACTTTTTAATATAAGGAAAGTAAGACATATTAGGAACCACAAAGACATGATAAAATAGAGCACCAAAAATAACTTAATATAGCGTGTGTTATAAGGCAAGGGCAGGTCTTTGAGAATTGACAGACTTGAGATTGCAAGTTGGTTTATCTTTTATAATCTGGGCATACTTACATGAGATTCTTATATTTATACATGTCTGTAGAATAATACACTCTTAGCCATTGTCTGTTGTTGCTGTTGTTTTTGGTGGTGGTATGTATGTGTGAGAGAGAAAGAGAAAGGGAGAGAGAGAGAGAGAAAGATATATAATCATGGTCTTGTGTTAACACGATGTCTGTAATGCAGTAGCCTCCAATACAAGTCAAGTAATTTTACCCTCCTAAACTCATGGTTTAAATATCTACTTAGCTATTATGTCACAATAAAAGTAAAAGAATCAAAATAAAAATTATTGAAGTGACTTTTCTTAGCTAAGTTTGAAAATGTGGCTGTTAGTGTTTTGTGAGCCAGGTAACACATGAAAGTGTCATATCTAGATACGAGATGCTTTAATGAGCCAATTAGTTAGGAGTCATTTTTATACATGTGGGTTTAGAGCAGAATATCTCTGTCAAATACTGAACAAACATAGGAAGGAGTATTCCCTTTCTATATCCTTCTAGGCCTTTGTGTAGGTTATCCCTGCAGACAGCTTGTAATCTTGACTAGAGTGCATATCATATCTATACAAACACCTATAACCTTGAGTACATATCTATACAGATATCTTGTATGGGAATGTTATCAGTATCAATGTATCAGCCCCTTATGTTAGATGGATAGCTTGCAAGGTCAGACAGTTAAGTTTATCTTTTCTATTATTTAAACTAAAAAGCAAAGTTATTTTTACAAAATAAGAGACCATCTAAAAATAAAAGAGTTGATTTATGGAACAAGGGACTAGCAAGAAATAGCAGAGAACTTCAAAACAGCAGTTTCACACAGCAGTTTTCCCTAACGAGGGATCATTACTATGCTTCAAAAGGACAATCTGGTATACACTGGAGGTACTTGAAGGAAATATTCCCATTTGACTACCAAAAATAGGAATAGTTATAATTAAAAACTATATAGAACTTGTGTAAGATTACAAAGGAGGGATCAACTAATTCTGCCTTGTGAAGTATAAGGAAGAAACTGCATGACATTTGTGGGAAACTTGTGCTTGATAGCCATTTTGTAGTAAGCGCCAGCCACATTAGCACTAACCTCAGGCTAGGTTTCTATTACCCCAAACCCTATCTCTTCCCCTATCTCCCAAAAGCCAGGCGTTTTGCCTTAGGGCTAGGAATTTTCGCTAACTTCCTCATTTCCCCTTCTCCCCATAAATACCTCCATCTACTGTTGAATAAAGGAGACTTGATCAGAACTTTGTCTTGTCTCCATTCCTTGTGTCTCTTGTCCCTTTCATCCCCACTCCCCCTCTAGGGTCCTTGTTGACTTAACCCTCGGGTCGGGACAAGTGGCGCCCAACGTGGCTCGAGAACGGGGGATCCAGTGAGGGACCCTGTCTGGAGAGCCGGCACAAAAAGGAGAAGACAGAGGATAAGTTGACGCGGGAACCTGCTGCGTTTTCTACACCTCGGTGAGTAGACAGCGATTATGGGTCAAGAAACGAGTCAATGGACTTAGAAAAGCTTTAAAGGCACGAGGAGTAAAGGTTAAAATTAAACAGTTATGAGTGTGTGTTTTTTTTATTATATTCAAGATATTTGTCCTTGGTTCCCTATTGAAGGAACTATTGATAGTAAGAGATGGAAAAGGGTTGGAGATGCCCTTAGAAATTTTTATTAAAGATTTGGACCTGAAAAGGTTCCTATAACTGCCTTTTCATACTGGAATTTAATCGATGAGGTCATATCACAGAGGCATCGGGATCCTGTAGTTGCTAATGTAATTGAAAAGGGGGAAAAAAAATCCTTCAAATAAATAAAGAGAAAGAGGATTTAAAAGAACAGTAGAAATTAAGAATTTTTGGTAATGCTGATGCAGGCACAGAATTTGTAAAACAATCGGCCTTTGAAAATGCTAATGCTGCTTGCGAAGTGGCCATTCGGCCCTATAAGAAAAAGACTGATTTATCAGGCTACATCCGCCTTTGCTCTGATATCGGAGTCCCTTATCAGCAGGGCCTCGCCATGGCTGCTGCCATGCAAGGATATCTCCTTGGAATACTCCTATCTTTGTCATTAAAAAGAAGTCAGATAGATGGCATTTGTTACAAGACTTAAGGGCAGTAAATAAAACAATGGTGCTAATGGGAGTCCTACAGCCTGGACTCCCCTCTCCTGTTGCTATACCCTTAGGACATTTTAAAGTAATCATAGACTTAAAAGATTGCTTTTTTTACCATTCCTCTACACCCTGAGGACCAAAAACGCTTTGCCTTCAGCCTACCCGCTATCAATTTTAGATCTCCTATGAAAAGGTTTCAATGGCGTGTTCTCCCACAAGGTATGGCTAATAGGTCCCACCTTATGTCAATCTTTTGTTGCTCTCACAATACAAGCAGTAAGAGATCATTGGCCAGAAATGTATATTATTCATTACATGGATGATATTTTAATAGCTGGGAAGAATGGTGGTGAGGTCTTGAGATGTTATAACGAGTTAAAAAATGCTTTACAAGATAAAGGATTAGAGATCGCCCCTGATAAAGTCCAATTAACAGATCCATATACATATCTTGGCTTTCAAATGAAAGGACCTCAGGTCTCCTCTCAGAAGTTAGAATTAAGATTAGACAAGCTCAAAACTTTAAACGATTTTCAAAAACTCCTCGGAGATATCAACTGGCTCATATCCTATCTAAAGCTTAGTAAAAGTGATTTAAAACCTCTTTAAGGTATTCTACACGGGGATGCTAATCCTACATCTCCCTGAGACCTGACACCGGAAGGAAGACAAGCCATACGTATAGTAGAACAAGCCATTCGGTCACAAACTGTTACATTTATAGATTATGATAAACCTTTGAAATTCATCATTTGCAAAACAGCTCTTTCACCAACAGCTGTTTTTTGGCAAACAGCCCCCCTCATGTGGGCTCATCTGCCTGCTACACCTAAAAAGGTCATTGGGCCATATTATCAAGCAGTATCTGATCTTATAATCCTAGGCAGGGAACAAGGGAAAAGATATTTTTGTAAAGAACCAGATTTTATCATACAGCCTTATACCAAAGAACAAGTTAATTGGCTCATGCAGACTACTGAATTCTGGCCTATTGCCTTGGCTTCTTATACTGGCATCCTAGATAATCATTATCCACCAGACAAACTTATTGATTTTGCTAATAAACATGAATTAGTATTCCCTAAAATCACCACATTTACCCCCTTAAATAATGCCTTGTTGGTGTTTACTGATGGCTCTTCTACAGGTATAGCTGCTTATACTTACCAAGACAAGGTGGTACAATTTACCACAAACAGCTCCTCTGCCCAATTAACAGAATTACATGCTGTTATTGCGGTCCTATCAGCATTTCCTAATCAGTCTCTTAATATCTACACAGATAACGCTTACATCGCACACTCTGTACCCTTATTAGAAACTGCTGGCCAAATTAAGGGCGTCTCTAATACTGGAGACTTATTTAGACAGCTACAGGTGCTTATCACAAAAACAACGCACCCCTTTTTTATAGGGCATTTACGTGGTCACTCTGGGCTTCCTGGTCCTCTAGCGGAAGGAAATCAGAAAGCAGATCTGGCCCTCGCCCACAAGCTCATATTTCTGCATTACTTGCTATCAATGCTGATGACTCTTCCCTAAAAATTGCTCAAGCACAGAAAAGTCATCAGTTACACCATCTCAATGCACAGACTCTCCGGCTTATGCATGATATTACTAGGGAACAAGCCAGACAAATTGTCAAAGATTGCCCTTCTTGTGTCATACATCTCCCAGTATTACATCTTCAGTCAACCCTAGGGGGTTAGTACCTAATGCATTATGGCAAATAGATGTTACCCATATCTCTGAATTTGGTAACCTCAAATATGTACATGTAACTATAGATACTTTTAGCGGTTTTATTCATGCTTCCCTCCAAACCGGTGAAGCCACTAAACATGAAATTAGCCATATGTTAACTGCCTTGGCAGTCTTAGGATGTCCACAGCAATTAAAAACTGATAATGGCCCAGGCTATACCAGCTCAGCCTTTTCTCAATTCTGTAAGCGCCTCAATATCCATCATACAACAGGTATTCCTTATAATCCCCAAGGTCAAGGAATCGTTGAAAGGGCACAACTACCTTTAAAACTCACAATAGATAAAATAAAAAAGGGGGAATGGTACCCCACGAAGGGGTCACCCAGAAATATATTATCTCATTCCTTATTTATTCTCAATTTTTTAAATTTGGATGCAAATGGACAATCAGCAGCCACTCGCTTTTGGCGTACAGAAACTCAGAGACAGTTTGCTTCAGTACTATGGAAGGATCCTTTGACTAACTCCTGGCATGGCCCAGATCCAGTTCTTATCTGGGGCCGAGGATCAGTATGCATTTACTCTAAGGAAATGAAATCTGCAAGGTGGCTACCAAAACGCTTAGTTAAACAAATCAGTCAAACTCAAGAAGTTGAGGATAACTCCAGGGACGAAAACTCGCCCTGAGAATATTTCCTCTATTAGTAGTATTAGGAGTTTCTGGAGCTTTAGCTACAGGAACAGCAGGAATAGGAGTTGCCATTCATTCATATACTAAACTCTCTAATCAGCTGATTGATGATGTTTAGGCCTTATCCAGTACTATTTATGATATTCAAGATGAGATAGACTCCTTAGTGGAGGTAGTCTTCCAGAATAGAAGAGGATTAGATTTATTGACAGCAGAACAGGGAGGGATCTGTTTGGTTCTACAGGAACGCTGCTGCTTTTATGAAATAAATCGGGCATTGTTCGTGACAAGATAAAGAAGCTACAAGAAGACCTAATAAAAAGAAGAAGAAAACTATTTGACAACCCCTTGTGGAGCGGGCTAAATGGAATATTACCCTACCTCCTTCCCTTATTAGGACCTCTGTTTGGCTTACTAATAATCCTATCGCTAGGACCTTTTCTTTTTAATAAATTAATGGCTTTTATTAAGCAACAATTGGATGCCATTAAGATGCAATCTATACAGGTCCCTTATCATAAACTTGAGATGGCCAAAAAGGAAAGTTGCAAACTCCTTGAAAAGGAGAAATATAACATTCTATAGAGTAATTGAGGTAATTACTCTAATATTCAAGGAATACGATAACATTCAATAGAGTAATTGAGGAATTACTCTAATAGCAAACTTTCCACCTTGGTGCGCTGGGCTGGTTAGCCAGAGACGGGCAACTGGAACTTATACGTGACACCGACCACCGCCTAAGCCAGGAACTGGGCCTTATTCTGCCCTGCTTTCCAATGACAGGTAAGGTGGGTTGGTACAGGCACAGTCCCCTCAAGGATATTCGGCCTTTCAAAGTTTAAAGAAAAGGAGGACCTGTGGGAAACTTGTGCTTGATAGCCATTTTGTAGTAAGCGCCAGCCACATTAGCACTAACCTCAGGCTAGGTTTCTATTACCCCAAACCCTATCTCTTTCCCTAGCTCCCAAAAGCCAGGCGTTTCGCCTTAGGGTTAGGAATTTTCGCTAACTTCCTCATTTCCCCTTCTCCCCATAAATACCTCGATCTACTGTTGAATAAAGGAGACTTGATCAGAACTTTGTCTTGTCTCCATTCCTTGTGTCTCTTGTCCCTTTCATCCCCACTCCCCCTCTAGGGTCCTCGTTGACTTAACCCGCGGGTCGGGACAGACATTAACTCAAAGAGAAAGGATGAGAAAGGTATTCCATTTACTAGTAGATGAGATAACACTACTCAGTGTTAGGGGGACTTAGGAGGACTGAAGGCACTGGATATGGAGAAAATCTGGGTCCATCGTGTTCACAATTCCTTTCAGCTTAAAAGACCTTCCTCTTTCCCCTAACCAAGTTCATACTCCTCTCCAATTTTTGCTCAAAGCCTTCGAAAAGGCTTCCTTGACCACACAGACTGAGTTAGGTAACTCTCATCTGGATACCCACTATCCCTGGGCTGCGAATGTTAGCTTATTGAGCTCATTCTCTACATGAACATCCAGTGCAGTGTTTACAGATTGAATCAGATAGGAATCTTAGGAATAGATGAACTTTGATTAAAAAATGAAAACAAAAAGCCAAAGGATGAGGAGTCAGACAATGGACACAGCACAAAGGAATTATGGCTGTTAGAAAGCACAGAGTGTGTCCTGAAAGGTTTTGAATTTAGTTTAACCATGAAGTGAATGAGTGTGATGAACTTGGGAGCCATTTGAGGAAATAGATTGAGGTCTTATCATTTTAATTATCATTAGGTATTTAGATATTTATTCTAAAAGGAATAGACAATCTAAGAAGGTGTTTTTCAGAATCTATATGACATAGAGCTTTGCTTGTCAATATTACTCTGGCAGTGATGGGCAGAGTGGAATGCAGAGAGGACTCCTTATAATAGGAATCTAGTTGGGAAACTTGTGTTGGCAAAATGGAATATTAGTACTCTTTAACTAAGGTATCATGAGATGTTTTACAAATTTTGGGGATGGCAGGGAAGGATCTTATACTTACTGTGAGATGTACTAAACCTGTGTCAGTACAAATAAATAGTATGTAGAGGTGGTTGGATGAGGATAAACTTGCATATTAGAGATATAACCTATCGAGTTGACTCAGGATCCTGTGCTCTGCCAGAAAGGCAAAGTCTGCTTTTGCCAAATACAGTGCTAACAGTATGTACCCATGGTTTCATATTGACAGAGTAGAAAGTGCGCTCTCTGGAATGCAGGTAAAATTAGAAAGCCAGACTATGTTAAAAATAAAAAGCATAGGAATATTCAAATCTTTGATTCTCTGATACTCTCACCAAGCATTCTCTGCTCACAATATAACTAAAGCAAAGAGTAGAGGAATCTTTTTTTCTCCAAGATCAATAGAACTTTAATACAGTTCTTAAATGCTCACTTAGGTTAAATCAGAAAGCTCACAATGTGTAATGGTAAATTGGGATGGCAATGATACTGATTTGACATTGTGGAGATTATAATTCAGAAATAAGGCACAAGCCAAGGGTGTGCTACTTTAAGATAACATACTTCTTGTAAAGTGCTGTGAGGTGAAAGTGGCAAATTAGAGCCTCCAATAAACTGGGAAAAGTGTTATCTCTCTGCAGCATGAATCTAGAGGTGTATTAATGCCACATACATGCTGTTGGACACATTGGTTTTCTGTGGATTGATTGTACCATGTAAAACATATGTTTAAAACGTGTGCTCTTGTGGGGTGGCAATGGCCGCTGACTCAGAAATATCCACTGTGCCATTATCAACTGACGGATGGCTGGGCCCATGAGCCTTTATCAGAAATGTATGTCCAGGGAGCTGGAGATCATCTTCTTTAAACTATTTGATTCTATTCATTTCAGTTGAAGTGTTTTAATGATTCCTTCCATTGGAACGTCTTTTATTATGTAAATGAATGGATAAGGTAGTTTAAAATTAAAATTGTAATGTACAGCTTTCTTCCACCATCCCACCACCCTTCTATATAATTTTGTCTGGGTTTTCACAATGTGGCTGCCAGATACTGGGTTTACATTTGATTGACAGAAAGCGATTTCTAATTCAGCCTCCATCAAACACTCCAGCACTTCATCCTGGAAGATGTTTTTTGGTAGTTAAAGAGACCACGTTGGACAAAGAGAGTCCTTTAAAGCCGGCTCTTTCTTTCTTCTAGTGAGTACCACAGGGAGATACATCAGGTGAAAAGAAAGACCTATCTTTAATCTACGCTGCTGAGGGAAATCAAAGGGTGTGAATTAAAACCAAGAGTAGCTTCTTATGCTCATTGCAAAGCCTTTCTTTCTGCTCCGTTTGATAGAACAAATAAGATCATAAAAGTAAGTCAAGCACAGGTTCGGAACCCGCTGCTCCCTGACCTTGGCGTCCTCCCTGCTTGAAAAAGTCTCCCCTGGAATTCTTTGTGATGTCAAATCACAAAGGTATATGAAGTGCTCATACCCTGGGAACAGCAAGGAAATTTTATTTTCAGTTTCCTTTTCTGTGACTCTAGTAAAATAATACAAAATGCTTTAACAGCTCTTCTAAGGGTTTTTATAAAGCTGCTGCATTTCAAAGCATGAAAAAGGTGATAACAAAACATTTCTGTCCTGACTGCTTCTAGGCATGGGGTCTCAGTGCAAAGTGCCAGCCTGCATTCACTGCTGGCAGTTACAGGGGATTTGGCCCCACCCAGTACACATCTATCTCCAGATGTAGCACATAAAATATTTCACACAATAGGCATTTTTTAATTATGAAATTGTACATCTTATAATTTAGAGTCTTATAGTAGCTGAGAAGATTTTTAAAAATATATCCTTCCTTCAGATGTTCTCTACTAGTAAAATTAACATTCTTCACTGAGCACATCTGATGAAACGGTTTCAATTAAAAATTAAATTTAAAAATGGTGATATCATAATTATCAAAATTATCATCAGTATTATTAGTAATGCTAACAAATGGTCCATATAGTATTGGAAACACTTTTTTATCTAAGTGTCCTTATTACTTGTTTTTCCATAGCATTTAAAATTTTATGCATCTGGAAAAGGCTCTCCGATGTGCTTAGATTCATTCAGACTGATCAGAATTGCATATTTGAAATAAGAGGTATAGATTGTGAAATGAGAAAGGGATGATGGAAACAAAGTAGATTTAATCACACTCATTCACTGAATACATTGTAATTGTGTGCCTACTACAGGCCAGGCACTCTTCTAGGCACTGTGAGCACAGTGATCATTGTACATATGAATCATCTAGACTTTCACGTAAATCTTTTTAATAAATGACTTTTAAGTATTAAACAGTACATTTCAAAGATACAACATATCTTTTTTAAGTTTTATTGAGGTATACTTGACAGATAACATTGCAATATATTAAGTGGTACATGTGATAATTTGATATATGTTCTCATTGTGAAAGGATTCTCACAATCTACTTGATTAACATATCCATTAGCTCACATAGTTACCTTGCAATATATCGTTACTGTGTGTTATTTACTAGGCTTTGGGCAAGAAATGTCAGAGGCTGTTCATACTAAGCATATATTTCTGCCTTCCATAAACAGAAAACAACAGGAAGAATAAAATGAACAATACTCACAATACAGGAAGAAATATGATTTAGAATGAAAGTAACAACTGAGTGCTAAGAAATGTGAGGACAATTATGTCAAGGTCAAGGACAATGCAGGCAGAAGGAAGAGCATTGGAAAAATCTTTGAATGAGGAAAACCATGAAATGGTGTTTTTGTTTGTTTGTTTTTGAATAAATAGTCTGTTTTGTCTGAAGCATGGGATGTGTATGGGTAACAAAATCTACTTAGAGAGGGTCCCATTATGAAATGACACAAGTCAGGTTAATTAGTATATGTCATGCTGTTAGCAAATGGCCAGTAAGAAAAGTGAGAAAAACAGTGTTTTGAGAGAAGTGTTTTAAAAATAAGTATATTCTTTCAGCAGATTATAATATTGGGGCAGGAAGAAAACGAAGGCAGAGAAACTACTTTGGAAGTTCTCATAATTATAATTCAAAAACATCATGTCAGAGAAATTGCCAGATTAGCCTGTGAAAAGTGAGTGGTGCAACACCCCTAACTTGCTCCTAATCACAAGCAGTGACAGCACACCAATGACTGTTTCCAAGGCTGTCCATCACCTCTGCAGGGAGAAAAGGCAACAAGGAAAAATAAAGCAGTGGCTACATTCAGAGACAAAAATACTTTATCTACCTGTGGTGAGAGTGAGAAATGAGTTGAAAAAGGATATGACAATTTGATAAAGATGATGAGTGAGGAAAAGCTCCTACATTTGGCAAAATCTCAGCAGTGCACAGGTTATATCACTTCCTTCGTGAAATATCCCTTTACTGTACTGTAATATTCTATGTTGGGATTTCGTTTGTGCTCAAAAAAGCATCTTTGTGAAGTTACAAATGTAAGTTATGTCACTTTGTTCTTCAATCTTTTATATATATATTATTGATTTTTTTTACAGAGAGGAAGGGAGAGGGACAGAGTGTTAGAAACATTGATGAGAGAGAGACATAGATCAGCCGCCTCCTGCACACCCTCTACTGGAGATGTGCCCACAACCAAGGTACATGCCCTTGACTGGAATCAAACCTGGGACCTTTCAGTCAGCAGACCAATGTTCTATCCACTGAGCCAAACCGTTTTTGGCATGTTCTTCAATTTTATGTAGGCGGCACTAATTCCAAGTTTTAGACACACTCTATTCTTCATACTAGTAAGTTGCTTTAGTTTCTTTCCTCCTTTCCTTCCTTCTTTCCTTCCTTCTTTCCTTCTTTCCTTCTTTCTCTCTCTCTCTCTCTCTCTCTCTCTCTCTCTCTCTCTCTCTCTCTTTCTTTCTTTCTTTCTTTCTTTCTTCCTCCCTTCCTTCCTCCCTCCCTCCCTCCCTCCCTTCCTTCCTTCCTTCCTTCCTTCCTTTTTTTCTTCCTTTCTTTATATACCTTTATTGATTTCAGAGAAGAAGGAAGAGGGAGAGAGAGATAGAGACATTAATGATGAGAGAAAATCATTGATAGACTGCCTCCTGTATAATCGGGAATTGAGCAGGCAACCCAGGCATATGCCCTGAAGGGGAATTGAACTATGACCTCCTGGTTCATAGGTTGATGCTCAACCACTCAGCCACCTCTCAACCACTCGGCCGCCTCAGCCAGGCTCTTTATTTGTTTGTAAACAAGGGCATTAAGGGAACCAGAATAATAAATAATTTTTTAGTGGCATTTTTTCTTTTTTGTTTCATTGATCATGTGATTGTGTAAAATAATATTACCTTTGGCCTTAGCACTATTTTTTTACCAACTCCTGTGCATCTGTAATGATGTTCACATATGTCAAAAAGAGGAGGTGATGCAACTCTAAAAATAGACCCAGACATATCAATTAAAATATGTAATGATGCTAGAAGTGAATCAGTAGTATTTACATACATGTAGTTTTTCCATATCAAAGAAAAATATTGCATCCTCTTTTAATCATTATAGTTCACTCTCCACCATAAATTCAGATTGAGCTGTTTAACTGACAAAAATTGCATAATTCAGAAAAACAGGTTTGAAAGTGGCATTTCAAGAATCTTAACTCACTACTTTTAATAGATCAGGGCAGTGGGGCTGTGATTCTCATGTTTAAGGAAAAGGCTACTTAGCAGTGCAACTGTTCTTTATTTTTATTTGTGCCTGAGATGCTTCGTGAAACACAAGATCATTTAAAATTAAGGATAAGGCATTTTTCCATCATTTCCATTTCATCACATGCAATTCTTGATCACACTGTAGCTTGCTTAAAGCTGCAAATTCTCCAAATTATGGGGTTTGTTTCCAGCCTGCCAAGAGGGAAATTAGAAATAGAATTTCTGTCTTCTGTTAATGTTAATGGGCGTTGCATACCTAATTACCATTGCATACCTAATTACCGTGGAAGCCTAAAACAAATGTATGCTTATGAGTCAGCATTGCAGGGTTTTCTGAGTCTTTACCATTTAAAAGTGTCATTAGTCTGAATAATAGTCAATTCCCTGTCTCTCACTCCCTGCCTCACTCCCCCTTCTTCTTACTTAAAACCAAGCCCAGCTACTGTATTTGGAAACTCTGGGATTTCAGCTCTCACAATAACCTAAGCTATACTCTAATCTGAATACTCCCATTTGTTACTGTCCATTTGGGATTGTTGACATAAGAAATGTCTAAACCTGTAAGAATTTTTATGAGTTTATTTGAGCCAAACTGATGAGAATTGCAAAATCTCAATGGATTGAGAGAATGGCAATTTTGCACCTTATTTTATACATGAGGATCAAAGGAGAAGGCTGAAAGTGGTCACAGAACCCCATTGGTGGTAAATTAGGGAGGTGGGAGAAAGTCAAGCTGGAAAATCTCTGAGACTGGATAGAAAGTAGTGGGTATAAAATACTTAACAATGAACATTTACAGCACATAGAGGTAGTGTGTGGGAGAATAAGATAACGATGAGCAGTTCTGTGGTCTTTGGCTCTGGTAGGAGGTTGTTCCTTGAGGAGTCTGGACAAGAAGATTACCCTGGCATTCCAAAGGTATATTATCATAGATGCAACCCCCCCCCACAAAAATAGGCAGGCTTAATTAAGGTAAAGATTGACTTTTGTCAAGGAAGATATTGGCCTAGGATATGACCAGCTGCCATGACTTGCTTTTAGTTAAGAAATATTAATTTCACACCATTCTGTGCAATTACTTTAGGTCTTTGAGTTTGTAAGGCTTGTCATGCAAGCCTTCCCTGAGCATGTTTAGGTTTAGTATATGGCCCCATTTTCATCCACAGGATAAAATTCAACCTCCCAAACTGTTCAATATTGATGCTTTTAGCCTATATTTTTATATTAAAGGGATAATACTTTTAGGCATTGAGATAAATGTATACATTTTCTTCTTACAACATAGAGCTTCTGTAAAGCCATTGAGGACTTAAACAGTGCATGTTCTGGAAACATTGTACACAAGTACAGTTATTCCACTAGAATGCAGAAGAATGTCTGTGGAGTTTATACAATGTAGAGACTTGGACTCCATCTTTTTTTTTTTAATATATTTTTATTGATTTCAGAGAGGAAGTGAGAGGGAGACAGAGATAGATAGAAACATCAATGATTAGAGAGAATTATCCATTGGCTGCCTCCTGCACTGCCCTCACTGGTGATTGAGCACGCAACCCAGGCATATGCCCTTGACTGAAATCAAACCCGAGACCCTTCAATCCACAGACCAGTACTCTACCCACAGAGCCAAGCCAATTAGGACTCGTTCCTCTAATATTTCTGTTATATTAATCCTGATGGCATGCAGAAATCTGTATTTTTTTTAAAAAGTTTTCCTAATTGATGTGAGATTTCCCTGGACAATATTTTGAGAGAAGTGATTTAATGCCTAGTTTATATGCCAAATATGTTTTCATTCGTGTGCTGTGTGACAGTTTACAGTGACAATTTTGCATTTAGTAGTTCAGGCAAAAAATGTGGAAAAATAGAAAAAAATATTATCGGGCCTTAAAAATGTTTACTTGCATGTTGATAATAATATCAGATTCTACATTTATATGACTGGAAGTAATAGCACAACACTATTTCAGAAAGTTATAGCCAAATTGTTCTCATTAACAATAGCTTATTGTTAAATGTAGATGTTAACTTTGTCATTTTATTTAGGGTGGCATATCTTAAATATTTAAGGAAATTATTAGGTAATTTTAAAAAATGTGCCATCAAAATAAGGATTAAAATTAATGTTATATTTCCATATTTGAATTCTTGAATAAATACTGCTTAAAAACCAAAATGCTATCAACCTGCCTATCTAGAAACTTTTATCAGTCATCTTAAAGTTGAACATATTAAAGAGTCATTCATTTGAAAATATTTATTGGAACTATAGCAATGAATATATTGCTCAGGGAAAGTCTACAGATACAGGCATGCTGAGGACCAAACTTTTCAATGAGAGAATATATGAAATCAGGAGATGAAGAAGTAGTTACATATGAACCTAAAAAAGAAGCTACTAGGGAAATAGGAAGAAAATAAGAGACTGCGTTTAAAATTAAATTTTATTTTAGCCACAGAAATAAAAATAGTTACCCTTCCCATATGTTTGGAAAACTTACAAAATATCCTATTAATTAACCTTTGAGCTAAAGAGAAAATAAGACAGAAAATAAAGAATACTTACTATAATATGTCAATCAACATACCACTTCTCATAGCCCGTGTAGGGGGCACTCTGAGGGAAACAAATGGCCTTAAAGTGCAAACTGAATGACTGAAAATACGTAATTATTAGTGTTAAATACTAGAGGCTAAAATACACATAACAAATTGAACAAAGAATAAAGAAAAATAAATTTAAGAATAGATAAAATATGAATAATTATATATTTATTAAATATTGATCTGTAGATATTTATTTGATTTACAAGAAGTAGTGAGTGAGGAAAAAAATGTTACAAGATTAATCAATTACTCACAAACCAATATGGTGGCATAGGTAAATACCTGAACTTGCTGCCTCACACAACCTCTTCAAAACTGCAACTAAAATACATAACGGATATCATCCAGAACCATGGGAAGGCTAGCTGAGTGGAATTTATATAACTAGAAGAAAAGAGAAAAGCACACTGAGACTGGGAGGAAGTGCAGAGATGTGGAAGGGAAGTGTGGAGGTACAGAGATGCATGGAAAAGGGATAACTGAGTATGCTATTGTCTTTTTCAGTCGGGAGAGAGATACAATCTCCCAACTGCTCTGTAATCCAGTTCTGGGCAACAATCCAGGGACCTAGACTCATGGAAAGAAACTGGACTGTCTGGCATCAGGCCAGAACACAAGAAAGGATTTCTCTCAAAGGCACTTGCAGCAATCATTGTTCCTGCACAGTGCCATGAAACACAGAGACCTAAGGACCCCTTTGGAGCAAACTGATGGTCAGCCATTGCTGTTTGCTCCACCCTGGTGATTCTCTGAGATCTCACCCCACCCAAATTACAACCCCACTCAAGTTGTACACAGAGGCTTTTGCATATGAATGGCCTGGCCTTTTGCAATCTAAAACCTAACCTACTGCAGCTGGGTTAGAGAGCCCCAAAGCCTCCAAAAGAAGGCCCAAAGCTGGACAGCAGTTTGGATTGCTTCATTGCTTCATATGTGCGCCTCCATATCCCAAACAGAGGAGAAATCTGCAGATCTCTTTGTAGCTCCTCCTGGGTGGCCTCAGACAGTAGCTGACTTTGCACCTCCTTGGAAATCCAAGAGGAAGTGTACCCAGTGGTCAGAATGAGACCATCCATATTCTAACTCTTCACATCCATAAGAAACACACTCAGGGGGCAGGCTCAGTGAGCACCAAAGCCCCACTGAAGCAAGTATTGCCCCATAAGGGTGGCTCCAGCACAGAAGTTCTCCCATCATAGACACAACTGATCCTCACAGCCAATTGGCCTGGAGCTCAATTCCTCCCAGTGAATACCAACAGCAATGAAGGCTTAACTACAACAAGACTGTGCACACAGCCCAAAAAAGGGTGCACCAAGGGTGTCCACCTCAGGTAATTAGGGAGGCTGGGCCACTGGGCCCTATAGAACACCTAGCACACAAAGCCACTCTATCAACACAGGGAAGCAACCAAAATGCGGAGGCAAAGAAGCAGGTCACAAATGAAAGAAATGGAGAAAAAAAAACTACTTGATATAGAGTTAAAACCACAGTTATAAGGTTACTCAAGAATCTTCTAGAAACCTCTGAGAATTTAGCGAGACTCCCAAGGATATTAAAAAGGACCAACTAGATATTAAGCATACACTGACTAAATTTTAGTCACTAAAATAAAGAATAATATACAGCCCTAACTGGTTTGGCTCAGTGGATAGAGCATTGGCCTGTGGACTGAAAGGTTCCAGATTCAATTCTTGTCAAGGGCATATACCCTGGTTGCAGGTACATTCCTAGTAGAAAGTATGCAGGAGGTAGCTGATCTATGCTTCTCTCCCATCAATGTTTCTAACTATCCCTCTTTCTTCTTCTCCGTAAAAAATCAATAATATATATATATATATATATATATATAAAGAATAATATACAGAGATACAACAACAGACTAGAGGATCCCAATAATTAAGTCAAAGATTTGACATGGAGGGTTAATCAGTTCCACAATGAAGAAGCAAAAAACACCCAACTGGAAAAGCAAAAGCAAAAAAGAATCCAAAAATATGAAGATAGTGAGTGTAAGGAGCCTCTGAAACAACTTTAAGCACATCAACATCAGAATTATGGGGGTGCCAGAAGAAGAGAGAGCAAGATAATGAAAACCTATTTGAAGAAATAATGACCAAAAACTTTCACTACCTGGTGAAATAAATGGACTTACAAGTCCAAGAAACACAGAGAACACCAAACAAAAGGAATCCAAAGAAGACTACAGCAAGACACATCATGATTAAAATACCAAGAGCAAAAGACAAAGAGAAAATATTAAAAGCAGCAAGAGAAAACCAGTTATCTACAAGGGAGTACCCATACAAATGTCAGCTGATTTCCAAATAGAAACTATGCAGGCCATAAGGGAGTGGCAAGAAATAGTCAAAGTAATGAATAGTAAGAATCTACAACCAAGATTACTCTACCCAGCAAAGCTATCATTTAGAATTGAAGGTCAAATAAAGAGCTTCACAGTAAAGCAAAAGCAAAAGGAGCTCATCACCGCCAAATTAGTATTATATGAAATGCTGCAGGGTATTCTTTAGGAAGAAGAAGAAGAAGGAGGAGAAGTAGGAGGGGGAGGGTTAGAGGAAGGGGAAGATATAAAGATAAAAATTATGAACCACAAAGTGACAACAAATACATATCTATCAAGTACATCTAAAAATCAAGGGAACAAAAATATGATGAAGAGAATAAACTGGTGTATATAATAGAATCAGAGGTATAGAAAGGGAGTGGACTAACAATTCTCAGGGGAAAGGGGTGTGGCAAATGTGTGGGTTGTGGGAAGAGAATGAACAAAAATTGTACACCTATAGATGAGGACAGTGGAGGGGGGTTTAGGGCAGAGGGTGGGGTGGGAACCAGGTGGAGGGGAGCTATAGGAGGAAAAAAGAGGAACAATTGTAATAATCTGAACAATAAAGATTTATTTAAAAAATAAAAAATCAAATCAAACCACCAAAAAATTAATCAATTACTTAAAATGAAAATAAAATTAAAGCACCCAGGACAGTATCATATCATACAAGTCAACGAAAATGACTATGATAAGAAAACATAGTCAAATGATTGCCAGAGAGAAGTAGAGTAAGACCTAAAAAGTTTCCACTTGATCATGGGCCAAGAGAATCACATGAATTTTGAGAGAGCAGTTTTAAGGAATTGGGGGTGTTGCAGGTAAGAATAATACTGGTGTGATTTGTAAACAAACAAACAAATAATATGTCAAGATTTGAAGATGGACAGCAAAGAATGAGAATTTAATACCTTTTGTTATAAAGGGGATGGGAATCAGAGGGGAAGGCTGGTGGGAAATGTGTATAGAAGAAAGCTTTTTATGTGTTAGCAATGATGCTGGAAAAGGAATAGTTGATGGGGCAAGATCATGGAATACTCAGGGGGAAAAGAAGGGTGGGCCATAAAGATGCCATAGCAATTGGCTGGCACAGAGGTTAAGTAAGATTGTAAATTGACAGTTCTTTTCTGATGGCTTTAAGTTTGTTTTGAAGCAGAAGGCAAAGTTAAATGATGAACTAGAGAAGTTGATGGAGTTTTGAGAAACTAGGGGAACTTAGAATAATTGCCCAGGAAAATGGTGATGTATGTAGATCAGAGAAAGATCATATAGTAGCTGAGTATTGTTGAGAGTTTGGTACCATGAAGCTAGAAGTGTCCAAAACTGAACAACTGTAAAATTCTTCTTTGTTTTTATCTAGCAAGCTGGGTGAGTTTGAATTTATTAAGGATTAGGATTCTCCAGGTAGGTAAGAAAGAAAGACAGTGGGTGAAGGATATTGTGGGCTTTGAAAAAAGAATAGTTGAGGTTATAGACCATGGGATTCAAGCTGAATGAAGAAAGAATTGGCTCCAAGAGGGATGAACACATAGGAGGAAGTGGTAAAAGCCAGTAACTTTGAGCAAACAGAAAAGTCAGAGGCTAAAATGTTAAATCTATTGGCTTCCTGTACAGCAAATAATCCATAATGACTGCAGGGTTTGGGATGAGGAAATATGGGAACAACATACAGAGAAGCTAATACTGAAGAGGCCTGATGAGAGGTCAAACCAGCTAAAGGTAGCAAAGATTTCCTATGTAAGAAGGTGGAGGAATGTGGATCTCTCCATCTTAGCACAAATAGAGGAGTGTGCTGATGTTACTCTTCCCAACAGGAGAGGTGTCTAGAGAATGAGTAGTTTGTATTTGAGAATGTAAAGTTGCCAGGTTTTACTTAAGACCAGTAGGTGTAGAGGATGTTCTGAGGGAAGGGTGAGGAAGTAGGTAGTTTTCTAACCAGGGAATGAAAAGAGTTAGTAGAAATGGGACAAAATCAGATGGTCTACATGGTTTGAAAGAAAGAACAAAGAGTGAGAAGAAAAATGAGAACAGATTATTGAGAAGGTTTATTCATTCAGAGTGAGCAAAGGCTCTAGAGATATGAGGGATGGAGGGTTAATCAGTCCACAGTATTGCCAAAGAACCAGTCTGGTAGAATCCAGGGATTTTGGTGAGAGGTTTGAGATGTAAGTTTACATTACATAGTTGTTTATCTTTTTCAACAACATTGTAATCTGTGCATGGGAGATTAATTCTGATAAATACCTTAATTATTTTTGCTGTAATGAATGGCATACTTTTTCTATAGGTAAGGGGACATTGAGTCCCCTAGAGTTAGAATTTTGGAGGATAAAAGATTGAGAGAGCAATCAGAAAATAGGAGAGCTAGGGAGAGGGACAGATATCAGAACACTTCTGTATTCTGCTCTGGGTCTGGCCCAAATTTTGTGAAGGATTTTGCTCCCTGAGGTGAACAGTACTTTAGGGCAGACAACATAATTGAGAATGCTTGGGTGACTAATAGCAGCTGTGTGGGAAGATGAGCTTTATATGTATGCAGAGTGGACTATGCAGAATTCACTTAGAGACTGAGGTATCAGGAGCCACTAAAAAACTACAACTGTGGAAAAATCGCTAACACAAGACATTTAGCTTTTGAGGATGGAATCTTATTTTTATCTTACAATACTTCTAGTACTTAACACATTTCAATAGCATGATCTTTCTTTCAATTTCTCATTTGTTTTATGTTCTTTCTTGTCCTGGGCCCTTTACACATATCATTTCTTTTTACAGAAGCACTCTTGCTTCTTATTGTCTTGGATTCTTTATCTCAGCTAGTGTCACTTCCAAGTTAGTACCTTTATTACTTTTCCTCAGCACTGTGTAGTTTTTCTTTATGGAAAACTTAGACCATTTTTTGAGTTAATCATACATATAATTCCCTTCCCATTCACTCTTCTTTAAGCCCCACAAGGGCAGGGAACATGAAAGGGTTCTTTTCACTTCAAAATGTCTAGAACTTAAGCATGTACCTTGCTTAAGTTCTGGGTAGTTCAGTTGGTTGGAGTGTCAACCTCAAAAAGTTGCAAATTTGATTCCTGGTCAGGGCACATACCTATCTTGCAGATTTGATCCCTGGTTGGGCCACTATGGAAGATAACAGATCAATGTTTCTGTCTTTCTCTCCCTCCCCCTTTCTCTATGAAGTCAATAAAAAATACATATATTTTTAAAAATCCATGTTTTTAAATGTGCAATAGTGAAAATACAAAACTATAAAAATCTCATGTAAATCCATTGCCAGTTGTTTTTTACTATACAAAATGTTATTTTACTAACTAAAAATATGTGCAGAGATTAAAAATTATTTCAGATTAAAAATGTTCCCTCATTCAAAGTAAGGTAGTTTACTTTTTGATAACAGTAAGAACACTAGAATTGCAATTCTCACTTATAGGTCAAAATAAACTTTTTGTGAAACTAAGATTATGTCTGCACATTATATAATTGAAGAAAGATGTGTTAATATAATCTTATACCAACAGGTTTTTCTCAAAATGTGTACAAACTGGTTCTTTCCCAGGTGTTCTTTGAACACCACTTTATAGATTATTCCGAAAGAGCTATACATGACATCTAATGCTCAATAGAAGAAAAAAATATACATTATTCATATTATTTAAAATTAAACCTAAAATGTCTTAAATAAAGAAATTATTCTTGATAAATTGGATAAGAGAAGCAGTTCCCATAAGATATCTAAATATGAGAAGAAAGTCACATGAAAAAAAATCCGTAAAATGTTATGCTTGTATAAGTCAGAATTATTATATAAAGGCCATTAACTGATGGAGTGTACAGCTATTTTCCTTCCAGCCAAAAAGCATTAGACATAATAGTCAGTTGGGAAATGGACTGTTTGGCTTACTGAAGAAGTAAACACTACAGGAGATTTGTGTATCAGAGATTTACTTTCAGCACAGTGAGGGGTGATACTTTTTCTTTTATAAATCAGCAATATAAACAAAATATAAAATTTGCAGTTCAGGGAAAAAGCAAAGAAACATAAGAATTCAAGAAATTAAAAGCTGGATAGGACCCCAGGTGATTGAATCCATTTATTCCTAATTTTGGGAGAGGGACTACAGAAAAACAATGAAAAGCATCTTCAGGAAAAACCCCTTCCCAAGCAGCATACCAGACACAAAAGGGTAGGAAAAATCAGGCTTTTTCTTGTGTTTAATTTTTAATTTATTTTTCAGAAGGGAGTCTTGAAGATGAGGCCAATTTTACAATCACTAATCCTACACTTGCACAAGGGCTATCTACAAACTAAGAGACTCTATTTTTAAAAATTTAATAAATATTTATTGTTCAGATTATTACAGATGTTCCTCTTCCCCCACTCCCCCATAACTCCCCTACACTTGGTTCCCACCCAACTCTCTGCCTGTATCTCCCCCTCATTGTCCTCATCCATAGGTGTACGGTTTTTTGTTCAGTCTCTTCCCGCACCCCTCTCACCCCTTTCTCCCTGAGAATTGTCAGTTCATTCCCTTTCTATGTCTCTGATTTTATTATATTCACCAGTTTATTCTGTTCATTAGATTTTCAATGCACTTGATATTTAGATTCACTTGTTGATAGATATGTATTTGTTTTCATAATTTTTTTATCTTTCTCTTCTTCCCCTTAAAGAGTACCTTTCAGCATTTCATATTATACTGGTTTGGTATTGATGAACTCATTTAGCTTTTTCTTATTTGTGAAGTTCTTTATCTGACTTTCAATTCTGAATGATAGCTTTACTCAGTAGAGTAATCTTGGTTGTAGGTTCTTGCTATTCATCACGTTGAATATTTTTTGCAACTCCCATCTGGCCTGCATAGTTTCTGTTGAGAAATCAGCTGACAATCGTATGGGTGCTCCCTTGTAGGTAATTAACTATTTTTCTCTTGCTGTTTTTAATATTCTCTCTTTGTCTTTTGCTCTTGACATTTTAATTATGATGTATCTTGGTGTGGTCCTCCTTGGTTTCCTTTTGTTTGGTGTTCTCTGTGCTTCCTGGACTTGTAAATCTATTTCTTTCACCAGGTGGGGATAGTTTTCAGTCATTATTTCTTTAAATAGGTTTTTAATATCTTGCTCTCTCTCTTCCTCTGGCACCCCCACAATTCTGATGTTGGTATGCTTGAAGCTGTCCCAGAGGCTCCTTACATTATCTTCACATTTTTTTAAAATTCTTTTTTCTTTTTGCTTTTCCAGTGGAGGGGTTTTTGCTTCTTTGTATTTCAAATCTTTGACTTGATTCTTGTGATCCTCTAGTCTGCTTTTAGGTGTCTTTATAATATTTTTTATTTCAGTCAGTGTATGTTTAATTTCTAGTTGGTCCTTTTTCATTTCCTATTGGGTCTTGCTTAATGTATCCATTTTTTTCTAGAAAATTTTTTAAAAAACCTTATAACTGTGATTTTGAACTCTATATCCAGTTGTTTATTTTTCTCCATTCCTTTAATTTGTGATCTGTTACTTTGTCTCCATATTTTCACTGCTTCCTTGAGTTGTTAGAATAGCTTTGTGTACGAGGTGTCCTTTATTGTCCCGTAGCACCACCTCTCCAGTTACCTGAGGCGGACTCCCTTGGTGCACCCCTTTGTGGACTGTGTGTACAGACTTGTTGTAGTTAAGTCTTGATTATTGTTGGTATCACTGGGGGGAATTGACCTCCATGCCAATTGGCTGTGAGAATCAGCTGTGTCTACACTGGGAGAACTTACGTGCTGGAGACAGCCTTATGAGACAAGACTTGCAAAATTTCAAAAGCCTCTGAGCTAAGCATGGATGGGGTTGAGTCTCAGGGCTGAGAAGACAGTTTTCATTCCCATCAATCCTGCCCTATGAGGCTCCTGGGTCTCAGTGTCCCTTGGTAATTGCTGCAGCACACTCACGCTCGCGCACTTCCAGACCTTTGCCTTTCATGGCTCCCCTGAGTTTTTGTGTGCTCTGGGGACCCTTATGAGTCTGGGTCCCCATGGTCTCACCCGAAATTGGGGTTCAGTGCAGTCAGAACTGCACCAAATCCCACTCTGACTGCACTGAACCCCAGCTTCAGGTGAGACTCATATGGGGGAGTCTGGAGTGTTGTGAAAAGAAAGGAGTGCACAGAAACTTAGGGGAGCTGTGAAAAATAGACACCTGGGGGCACACGAAAGTGCGCACATAGAGCACTGACTACTGATTGTGCCACTCGCTTTCTCTAGTTGGAGGAAAACAGAACCTCGCAATAGCACTGAAATCCAGGTCCAATTGCACTGAATCCCAGTTTCAGGTGAGACCCTGGGGACCCAGACTCATACAGGTCCCAAGAGCACAAGGAAACACAGGGGTACCAAAAAGGCAGAAGTCTGGAGGCAAGTGTGCATGTGCAGACACAGCTGATCCTCACAGCCAATTTGCTTGAAGGTCAATTCCCCCAGTGATACCAACAACAATCAAGAATTAACTACAACAAGTCTATACACAGTTCACAAAGGGGTGTACCAAGAGTGTCCACCTCAGGTAAATGAAGAGGCAGAGCTACTGGGCCACATAGGACATCTAGCACACAAAGCTACTCTTCCAACTCAGGAAAACAGTGAAATATGCGAGACAAAAGAACAGATCACAAACGAAAGAAATGGAGGAAAACAAACAACTGGATATAGAGTTCAAATCCATGGTTATAAGGTTTTATTAAGAATTTCCTTAAAAAAAAAAAGGATAAATTTAGTGAGACCCAAGAGGAGATGAAAAGGGACCAACTAGAAATTAAACATACACTGACTGAAATAAAAAATATTATACAGAATCCTAACAATAGACTAGAGGACTGCAAGAATCAACTCAAAGATTTGAAATACAAAGAAGAAGAAAAACACTCCATAGGAAAAACAAAAAGAATTAAAAAAAAAGTGAAGACAGTGTAAGAAGTTGGACAACCAGCAAGAAATGGACATATTCCTAGAAAAATATAACCTTCCAAAACTCAATGAGGAGGAATCTAAACATCTCAATAGGCCAATAACTATGGAAGAAATTGAAGCAGTAATCAAAAAGCTTCCAGCAAATAAAAGCCTGGGACCAGATGGCTACAGGGAGAGTTTTACCACACATTCAAGGAAGAATTAAAACCTATCCTCCTCAGACTATTCAAAAATATTCAAGAAGAAGGAACACTTCCAAAAACCTTCTATGAAGCCAGCATCACCCTAATACCTAAACCAGATAAAGACAACACAATGAAAGAGAATTATAGGCCAATATCTCTCATGAACATAGATGCCAAAATCCTCAACAAAATTCTAGCAAATCGGATCCAGCAGTACATCAGAAAGATCATACACCATGACCAAATAGGATTCATCCCAGCAATGCAAGGATGGTACAATATCCGCAAATCAATAAACGTGATACATCACATAAACAAATTGAGAGATAAAAATCATAGTCATATCAATTGATGCAGAAAAAGCATCTGACAAAACCCAACACCCTTTCTTGATAAAAACTCTCAGCAAAGTGGGAATAGAAGGATCATACCTCAACATCATAAAAGCCATATATGATATACCCACAGCTAACATCATACTCAATGGGCAAAAATTAAAACCATTTCCCCTAAGAACAGGAACAAGACAGGGATGCCCACTCTCACCTCTCCTGTTCGACATAGTACTGGAAGTATTAGCCATTGCAATTAGACAAGAAGAAGAAATAAAAGGCATCCAAATTGGAAAAGAAGAAGTAAAGCTGTCCTTATTTGCAGATGACATGATATTGTACATAAAAAACCCGAAGGACTCCATCCCAAAACTAATTGACTTAATAAATGAATTCGAAAATGTAGCAGGATACAAAATTAATGCCAAGAAATCTATGGCATTTCTATACACTAATAGTTAAATTACAGAAAGAGACACTAAAAGAGCAATCCCATTTACCATCACACCAAAAAGATTAAGATACCTAGGAATAAACCTAACTAACGAGGTAAAAGACCTATATGTAGAAAACTACAGGACACTGAAAAAAGACATAGAGGAAGATGTTAACAGATGTAAGAGCATACCATGCTCATGGATTGGGACAATCAACATCATTAAAATGTCCATACTACCCAAAACAATCTATAGATTCAATGCACTACCCAGTAAAATACCAATGACATATTTCACAGACCTAGAAAGAATTCTTCATAGATTCATCTGGAACAAAAAAAGACTACAAATATCCACAGCAATTCTGAGAAAGAAGAATAAAGTAGGTGGGATCTCAATACCAGATTTCAAGCTATATTACAAAGCAACTGTTCTCAAAACAGCCTGGTACTGGCACAAGAATCAACATATCAACCAATGGAATAGAATAGAGAACCCAGATATCCACCCAAACCACTATGCTCAACTAATATTTGACAAAGGAGGCATGAACATACAATGGAGCCAAGATAGCTTCTTCAATAAATAGTGTTGGGAAAATTGGACAGATACATGCAAAAAAATGAGAGGATTTATGCACCCCTATGTTCATAGCAGCACAATTTATAATAGCTACAATTTGGAAATAGCCCAGGTGCCTGTCAGCAGATGAGTGGATCAGAAAACTGTGGTACATCTACACAATGGAATTCTATGCTGCCATTAAAAAGAAGGAATTCTTACCATTTGCAGCAACTGGATGGAACTGGAGAGCCTTATGCTTAGTGAAATAAGCCAGTCATGAAGGAGAAGCATCACATGATCTCACTCATTTGTGGATAATAAAGAACATTATAAACTGATGAACAAAAGGATAGATACAGAGGCAGTAAAGCATCAAACAGACTGTCAAATTACAGCAGGAAGTTTAAGGTTAAATGGGGTAGATAAGAGATCAATCAAAGGACTTGTATGCATGCATATGAACATAACCAATGAATATAGACACTGCGGGTTGGGGTATGCCTGGGATGGAGAGGGGCAATGGAGAGATATTTATAAAAAATTAATTATAATAATAAAAAAAAATTAATAATGACTAAAAACTTCCCCCACCTGGTGAAAGAAAGAGACTTACAAGTCCAGGAAGCCTATAGAACCCCAAACAAAGGAATCTAAAGAGGACCACACCAAGACACATAATAATTAAAATACCAAGAGCAAAAGACAAAGAGAGAATATTAAAAGTAGCAAGATAAAAATAGTTAATTACCTACAAAGGAGCACCCATATGATTGTCAGCTTATTTCTCAACATAAACTATGCAGGCCAGACAGGAGTGGCAAGAAATATTCAACATGATGAATAGTGGGAACCTACAACTAAGATTACTCTACTGATCAAAGCTATCATTCAGAATTGAAGGTCAGATAAAGGGCTGTACAGATAAGAAAAAACTAAAGGAGTTCATCAACACCAAACCAGTATTACATGAAATGCTGAAAGGTATTCTTTAAGAAGAGGAAGAAGAAAAAGGTAAAGGTAAAAATTATGAACAACAAATACATATCTATCAACAAGTGAATCTAAAAAACAAGTGAATTAAAAATCTGATAAACAGAATAAACTGGTGAATATTAATAGAATTAGGGGCACAGAAGGGGAGTGGACTGATAATTCTCAGGGGGAAAGAGGTGAGGGGGCATGCAGGGAGAGACTGGACAAAAATCACACACCTATGGATGAGGACAATGAGGGGTAGGTAAGGGCAGAAGGTGTGGTGGGAGCCAGGTGGAGAGGAGATATGAGGGAAAAAAAAGAGGAACAACTGTAATAGTCTGAACAATAAAGATTTATTTAAGAAAAACAGTTACTGAGACCTCCCATAATCCTCTGTATATGCAAGTTAGCCAAAGGGGATATTCTAAAAACATAAATTTAATAAAATGGAGAAATTTGAAAAATTTGAATCTTTTCCACTAACATTTACAGTATAAACTAAGATTGTTATTAAAATATTAAATCTGATAGTAAAATAGTATTCACCTTTATTGTAATGAGATTTCTTGTAATATGGCTATTCGGCAATATCTGACACCATTAAACAGCAGTCCAATAGGTTGCTTGGTGTAAAGAAAGACAAAGGTTTTTAAATGAAACTCTCTGTAGCCTGAAAAGTATTTTGGAAGAAAATAAAGAGAGTTCTTTTTAATCATCTTAAGAACTGTTATTGAATGTCAATATATTTGACCTCATAAAGAAAAGTAAATAATTTGTGTTTTTGCCTCAATGTCAAAGTTTATGTTAAGTTACTAAAAGGCTAATTGCAGAAATTTAATTAATATCATTTATTGTCCATAACCTAGGACAAGTAAAGTTAAAAAAAATACTTTCAAGTTATTTAAGTTGGTTAATTGAAAGAAGTGAATATTTAAGAAAGTTTGATTGTACTATACAAAAAACTGTTCTTGAAGTATTACCTAAAAATTTTTATTGATGATTCACCTCATAGTAAAATTGCTTAACATGCAATAAATCCAAATCAGTGATATTTCTGTGCAAAAATTAAAATGAAAAGTTATCAAGACTGCATTGTAAAGTTTCCAAAAGACTCCAATTATTTAAATCAAAAAAGGGGGATAGTAGAATAATATCCTGTAAGAGAAATACTTTGTAATTAAGGTACATCAAATTTTTTTTTTTACTTTGAAAATAAATTTTCACTTGTAATGCTGATAGGAAGTCACCTATGAAAAATCACATAGTGTCAAAATAAGCCAAAGGAAAACATTTTGGGTAAAAAATGAAAAAGTGTCCAAATTCAAATTTATAGAAAAGATTCCTTTATTTACCTTTTGTAAAGGATATGTTTGTATATTTCCAGAAAACTCCAAGCCCCTGTGGATTCCTGCAACAAGGGATGCCAAAGAGGAATTGACAGGACTGCTCCAGCCACAGAAATAGTAGTGGTCTCCAAGAATAGAAGTGAAACAGTCCAGAAACGAAGATGCAGCTGTGCATCATTGCAGGTTGCACAGGACCAAATCAGAGAGTCGAACCTGCATTGCTACCATTTGCCCACCTCCAGAACTGAATTATCATTGCTGACATATACACTAATAAAAGCGTAAGATGCAAATTGACCATCATTCCACTATGCTACTAGCCAATGGGAATGAGTATGCAACTTACCCAACAAAGATGGCAACATCCATAGTGGCCATGTGACCGGCACCAGCAGCTCTAAGCCCTGAATGAGGGATATAAACCTGCAGGGTGGCTGGCACCCAGCAGCCCAAGCTCCACCATGGCAGTGATGGAGCTGTGGGGGGCTGGATCGGGACAAAAACCTGCAGGGAGGCCAGCACCCAGCAGCCCCAAGCCCTGGATCTGAAATACAAACCCACAGGGAGGCTGGCATCCCGCAGTCCCAAGGCCCACAACCGAGGTGTTGGGGCTACTGGGGACGTGAGGGGGACAGCAGAGACAAAACCCCACAAGAAACCTGTGGAAAGGAAGATAAACTAACATAACTTCTATCTCGCTTTCCACAAGATGAGAAAAATTTCCCTGGTTTATTTAGTGATGTGGCCCACACCTTTCTACAAGTGCAGGGTATGTTATGTAATGGCCACTCCTAGGAAGGTCTGGTTAGAATACGGACTCCAGCTTTTGTTGGGTTTATTCTGAAGGTCAGAGAACATGCTATCCCTACATATGCTGTGTTGTTATATTGATGATTTTGAGGTGCAGATGCTTGAAAAACAGCAAATGCATGCAGAAACTTTCACTGAAATCTCCTGATCTGCCTAAAATCAGATCCCACTAGAGGATCTTAAATGTCATAGGTCCCCTTGATGGGAGAAGTGTCATCAGGCAGAGAAGACTAACTCCTGTCACAGGACAGGAGAGTAGAAGTTGACATCACACCTGAACATTTTTACAAACTATTTCCCCCCAACCCCATTCATCTTTCCTAAAAACCATTTATTCTCCTCTAAGAGGCTACATCTCCCATCCCCTTTCCCTAGGAAGTAAGTATTTAAATCTGCATTCTAAGCCACCTTGACGAGTTACTAATTTTTCCCTGGGATCTCCCACATATACATGCAGTACACATTAATGAACTTTTGTTTTTCTCTTGGTGATTTGTCTTTCATTACACAGGCCTCCATTAAGAACTCAGAAAGGTAAAGGAAAACTATTTTTCCTCCTCCATAATTCTATCTCGGGAAATCAAGTTCCCAGCTGAACAATGAGGTTGGCTCAAGTACCAAGAAGTCCTGGCTGATGGGAGTGAAGCTTCTAGGAAGAAATCAATGATATTCGCATCAAAGTGGAAGGAGGGCACATGTATGGTTGCTGGAGGGAGTTTAAAGTAGTTCAAGATTTTTGAAGTATGATTTGGCAAATTCAATAGAAATGTTCAAGGTACATCCAAGAGTCTTCTACTAGGAATCGCACCTGCTGAGATAAAGCACAAGTGCTTAAGCCCTGGTCAGAACCCATGATGCTACTACAGGATCCCCTTCCACCATAGAAAATCCTGGGAACAACCTGCATTTTTAGGACAAGGTGGCATCTATACTAATAAAAGGGTAATATGCTAATTAGACTGAACATCTTCTGGACAACCTTCCAGATGTCCTTCTGGACACCCTTCCTAATAAAGCCATGTTGGCAGGGCCAAGGCAGAGGAGGTTTGAGGCGATCAGAGGCAGTAGAGGGCAGTTAGGGGGATTGGGCCAGCAGGGGAGAGCAGTTAGGGGGATCAGGCTGGCAGGCAGATGAGTGGATAGGAGTCAGAGGTCCTGAGGGGTTCCAGATGGGAGAGAGTGCAGGGTGATCTGAGGGGACCCCCTTTGCGTGCACAATCATGTACCGGACCTCTAGTAGACATATAAGGAACTGTTGAACATTGAAATTGGGACTCAAAGAGCTGTTGCCCCAGAAAGAAACTGACTGCAGGCTAATTCCTTTAATGCCTGACAGCAATTTAAAGGGACTTGATAGAACTCTGTTTTTTCCATTGAATTTAAAAATTTTTAAACATACATTCTTGTTAAATTAAAAAAAAATAAAAATAAAAAAGGATGAGATGCCAGGTACCAATTCTAATATATCATATAATTACTAGAGTTTCTCCAAAAGGTTGGTGAAGCTTGGGCAGCTCAACAAGGGTGAGCCACATATGTAATTTATCTGTTAGAAATAGTTAAACAGTACTTCCCCCAAACCTAAATGGGATTGTTAACTGCTAGATAGCTCAGGGCATTTTATTGCCTCCTGTTGGCCAAACACCTAAACAGCTGTTGGCTATTCCCCAATCTGTAAACCCTACCCTTTGAAGTGTATTATCTCCACCTTGCCTTAGGACAAATTGTGTTAAATAAATAGCACCAGGTCCTTAGACAAGGAGTAGTCTTCTAGCTCCTTTAGCTGAAGATCCTCTGACTAACAATGCCTTTCAAAATTATCTTTTGTCCTTAGATTCCTTCTTGAATTTATGCATCAGCTCATTTCTCCTGAATTGAAAACTTTCTGTAACACTGGGACTAGAACAGCAGCAAAAATTTCAGTCAATCACAGAAGTAACTGGAAAATACACACATGCACACACATGAGATTAATAAAATAGTATCAGAAAAAAACTAAATACAAAGGAAATTGGAAATAAAACCAGTAGATTAATCTTTCAAAACAACTATGATAAAATACTTACAATTTAGTAATTTTTAGACAAGAAGAAAGAATTCCAAATGTACCACATTGTGACTGAGGAAACAAATGTAACCACAGATATAAAGCACATTTAAAACTGTTAAATAAGGTGGAGTAGACATCTGCTACTTTTTCTAGTCTTGTATCTTTTCTTCTCATTTTTCTTTGATGAAATACTCATTGCCCATATTTCATTAATGGAGGGACAGCCATCACAAGCTCCAGCTTTAGATACAGGACCTAAGACAATGAAACATTTTAATTACCCAATTTCCAACCTTGGACCACAAGCTGTTTCAGGACTTAGGCATGTGAATTAATTTAGGCCAATGGGAGCCAGGCTGGGGTGTCCATTGATACAGTTAGAAAATAATTATCTTTTCTGTTGGGTCTGAACCAAATGGACATAAATCTAGAATTATCTATCTTAATAAAAATAAAACCAACATAGGTCATAATACACTTGAGTTCCTGGTTCTAGTTTTAGGCATCTAATTCTACTGGCTTTCAAACTAAGCAGTTCTCATTTTTATTTATTTATTTTTTATTTTCCTATATGCATTTTTATGACAATCAATTTTCCACTGTATATATAGGAAAAACAAATTATCAAAATAGATTTAGGAAAACCTAAATATTTAAAAAAATATTATGACTTCTCACATTTACATATCCTTTCCCATCAAATTTACCAGATTCAATTGGTTTATAATAAGTTCTTTATACTCTTTAGGGAATGTCTCTTATTCCCATGAATTAACTTGGATTGAAGTGCTGTCATTCAATATAGCCATTGGTCACAATTGGCTATTAAGTATAATCTGAATTGAAATATATACTCTGAATTTCAAGTAGTAAAAACAAGGAATGCAGCATATTGTAAATAATTTTTATATTGATTACATTTTGAAATGTTAGTATAATTTTGACATGATAGATTAAATGAAATAAATTAATTTTCTGTTTTTTTAAAAACATCTTTTTTTTTCCACTCATGACCTCTTCAAAGCCTTCTCCACCCCCCACCCCAGGCCTTCATCACCCTCTTGTATGTGTCCATGGTTTATGCATATATGCATACAAGTACTTTGGTTGATCTCTTCCCATCCTCATGACCTAACCACCTTGCCTCTGAGACTCCACAGTCTGGTCCATCCATGTTTCTATGTCTCTGGATCTATTTTGTTAATCAGTGTATTTTGTTCATTAGATTCCATATATGAGTGAGATCATGTGATATTTGTATTTATCTGACTGGATTATTTCACTTAGCTTAACACTCTCCAGGTCCCTCAAAGGGTAAGAGATCCTTCTATTTTATGCTGCTTTACCACAGCTTTTTAATCCACTTATCTACTGATGGGCATATGGGCTGCTTCCAGATCTCAGTTATTATAAATTGTGCTGCTATGAACATATGGCTGCATATATTCTTTTGATTGGTATTTTTTTTTTTTTTAGGATATATTCCTAGAAATGAGATCATTGGGTCAAAGGCAGTTCCATGTTTACTTTCTTGAAGAAACTTCATACTGTTTTCCATAATGGTTGCACAGTCTGCATTCCCACCAGCAGTGTATTATTGAAACGGAATTTTTGTACTGGAACCCGGATTCTTTGTCCTCTAGAATCGAAGAATGAATCCACAGACAGAAAGTAGTATAGCAAAGGTGGAGATTTTTGAAGAACAAATACAGACTCCCACATGGGGAGAGGAAAAGATCCCACAGCATGGACTCCCAAGTAGGGAGGGGGAGAAGAGTTCCACTGGGTTCCCTTTCCATATGGCTTATAAAGGCTGCAGATCCTGGTGCCTTGATATCCCCTCTAACTGGTCACTATTCCCTTAGACTGGTTACTATAGTAACTCCCAAGAATGTCCAATGTGAGGTTCTCCCCTCTCCTTCCTTATTGTTTTCCTATTTCCTTTGGGCTTTCTTCTTCTGAAAGAAGGTCTTCCTTCCTTCTCTTTATTTTGTAAATTAAGACCTTTTGCTGTTTCCAGCTCCCTCATTCTATGAAAATGTACCTGTTGCAGATTTTCAGCTCCCCCTATTCAATGGAAATATACCTTCTGCTGCTCTGCAGCTCTGTGTTTCCTTCATGGTCCCCTTAATTTCCAAAATTTCCTAAACCTGTCCTATTTTACCCCTAAAATTCCTGTTTCACTAGGGTTCCTTTTTCTCCACATCCTTGACAGCACATGTCATTTATTGATGGTAGCCATTCTGACAAGTGTGAGATGCTCTCTCATTGTTGTTTTTAATAGATCCTCCCTTCCCCCAACTGGTGGGTGAAATATGATGTAACCTGCCCCTGTGGCCTGGACATACCAGTCACCTTATATGGACTATACATTGAACCACCAATCAGCACGTGCCAAATATCCTAAGCCCTTGCCTTATGTACCTGGGTGACTATGTACTTTATATGGACCAAACACTAAGGCACCAATCAGCGTGTTGCCCAGTACCCTAACCTCCCATTCCTTCTCACTCCTCCCCTCTAAAGGCATGTTCACCTCTGCACGTGTTGCTGTTCTCCCTTTGGAAGACAGCCTGGCAGGGTCCTTATCCTCTAATGAAGCCTGTAGTCCTGGTTTTTCTTCCTCTGTCTGATCTTTCAGTTTTAATTTACATCTCTCAGATAATTAGTGAGTTTGAGTATTTTTTCATATGTCTCTTCCTTCTGATTTTCTGCTTTGGAGAAGGGACTATGTAAGTCCTTTGCCCATTTTTAACTTGCATTATTTGTCTTCCTTTTTCAAGTTGTACTAGTTCCTTATATATTTTGTATATATATTGTGTCTTTATTAGATGTATCATTGCTAAATATGTTCTCCTATACAGTGGGCTCTCTTTTAATTCTGTCGATGGTTTCTTTTGCTGTGCAGAAGCTTTTTATTTTAATGTAGTCCCATTTGTTTATTTTTTGCTTAGTTTCCTTTGCCCTAGAAGATGTGTCAGTAAAAATAATACTTCAAGAGATGTCTGAGACTTTGCTGCTTATGGTTTCTTCTATTTTTTTTATGGTTTCATGACTTACATTGAAGTATTTTATCCATCTTGAGTTTATTCTTGTGTACGGTGTAAATTGATGGTCTAGTTTCATTTCTTTGCATGTATATGTCCAATTTTACCAACACCATTTATTGAAGAGACTGTCTTAACTCCATTTTATGTTCTTGCCTCCTTTGTGAAATATTAATTGACTGTAGTGTCTATTTCTGGGCTTCTGTTCTGCTCCAGTGATCTTTGTGCCTGATTTTGTTCAGTACCAGGCTGTTTTGAATACAGTGGCTTTGCAGTGTACCTTAATATCTGGTATTGTTCTTCTTTCTCAAGATTGCTGCATCTATTCAGGGTCATTTTTGTTTCCATATAAATTTTTGGAGTTTTTTTTTTTTTTTTAGATCTGTGAAATATGCTGTTGGTATTTTAGTAGGGTTTGCATTGAATCTGTAGATTGCTTTGGGTAGTATGGACATTTTAATGATGTTGATACTACCAATCCATGAACATGGTATAATCTTCCAATCATTTATATCTTCCTCCATCTTGTTTTTTCAACTTTTCATAGTTTTCTGAGTACAAGCCTTTTACCTCCTTGGTTAAGTTTATTCCTAAATATCTTACATTTTGTTGTTGTTGTTGAAGTGGTAAATGGGGTTTTTAATTTCTCTTTCTGAGAGTTTATTATTGGTATATACAAATGCCATAGATTTCTGGGTGTTAATTTTGTATCTTGCTACATTGCCAAATTCCTTTACTAAATCTAGCAGTTTTTGGTGGAGTCTTTAAGGTTTTCTGTGTACAATATCATGTCATCTGCAAGTAATGAGAGTTTTATTTCCTACTTTCCAATTTGGATGCCTTTGATTTCTTTTTGTCTGATCATAGTGGGATAAGACTTCCAGTACTATGTTGAGTAAGAGTGTTTAAAGCAGACATCTCTGTCTTGTTTCTGTTCTTAGGAAAAATGCTTTTAGCTTTTTCACATTTTGTATGAGGTTGACTGTAGTTTTGTCGCATATAACCTTTATTATGGTGAGATATGATCCCTCTATTTCCATTTGGTTGAGAGTTTTAATAAAAAATGGTGTTGATTCTGTCTAACGCTTTTTCTGACTCTATTTTTAGGATTATGTGATTTTTGTCTTTCAGTTTATTTATGGGATGTATCATGTTTATTGATTTGCTAATATTGCACCAACCTTGCTTCCTTGGAATAAATAACACTTGATCAGGGTGTATGATTTTTAAAATATATTTCTGGATCCTATTTGCTAATATTTTGTTGAAGACTTTAGCATATATATTCATCAGAGATATTGGCTTGTAATTCTCTTTCTTTGTAGTGTCTTTATCTGGTTTTGAACTTAGGATAATGTCGTCCTCATAAAAATAGGTTGGAAGTATTCCTTCCCCTTACATTTTTGGGAATATTATAAGGAAGATAGGTAATAATTGTTCTTCAAAATTTGGTAAAACTCCCCTGTGAAGCCATCCAGACTAGAGCTTTTGTTTGCTGGGAGTTTTTTTGATTGCTACTTTTATTTTATCAGATGTTATTGCCTTATTCAGTTTTTCTGATTCTTCCTGATTCAGTTTTGGAAGATTGTATTTTTTTAGGAATTTTACCATTTCACCCAGGTTGTCTAGTTTGATGGCATATAGTTGTTTATAGTATTTTTTTTATGATCCTTTCTATTTCTGCAGTGTCAGTTGTTACTTTTCTTCTTTTATTTCTGATTTTATTTATTTGGGGTCTTTCTCTTTGTTTCTTGATGAATCAGGTTGTTTATCAATCTTGTTTGTCTTTTCAACTAAATAGCTCTTGTTTTCATTTATTATATTTTTTTAGCTTATATGGCATTTATTTCTGCACTAATCTTTAGTATTTTCTTCTTCTTACTCTGGGTTTTTATTGTTGTTCTCTTTCTAATTATTTAAGTTGTAGAGTTTAAAGTTTATTATTAATTTTTCTTGTTTTTTGAAGTAGGCCTATAGTGTTATGAACCTCTCTCTGCTTTTGCTATGTCCCAGAGATTTTGGTTTGTTGTGTGATGGTTTTCATCACCCAATAAAACTTCCTGGAAGTTTTTTATTTTCTTCTTGATCTCCTTGGTAATCAGTTATCTATACTAATAATAGCCTAGGGCCATCATGACCTCAATGACCAGATGGAAAACTGGTCATCAGGAAGTACATGGATTACCTGTTGGTCTCTCCTCCATAGCCCACAGGCTCCTATCACAGCAAGGCTGGCAGCAGGCGATGGGCAGGGCAGCAAGGTGAGGTGGGTGTAGTGAGGTTGTTAGCCACTGCCACAGTGGCTGTGGGTCAGGCCCAGAAAGAGGACTGGAGAGAGAGAAAGGGCCTGATCTGCAGTCTCTGCAGCTGCTGGTGAGGCCCCCAGAGAGAGAGAGAGGCAAGGCCTGATCAGCAGCTGCTCAGAGGCTGCAGATAAGACCCAGAGATAGGCCCAGAGAGAAAGGCAGCTGTCAGCAGGCCCATTTTGGATTTCCCAGAAGAGCCAATGGCTACTTAGGAGGCAGAGCTTTTGACTCTGACTGGTATAGAAACTAACCAATCATAACTTAATCTGGGTGAACTGTGAAGGCAGAATCTAAGGTGGAGGCTGAGGTGGGATTTTAAAGGAAATAGCTTTTTGGTGTAAGGTGTAAGAAAATGGTTCAATTTTTTAATAACTGGTTTGGCAGTATAGTGCATATGGCAGGCTATCAGTCCAGGTATAGGGATTATGTGTTTTTGTCTGCAAACAGCATCTCCTCCTGCTGAAAAAGGATTCTCCCCATTTAAGCAATCTTATCTTATATAATCTATCTATACTACTAAAAGGGTAATATGCTAATTAGACTAGGTCAACCAGCCATCTTCCGGACATCCAACTTTCTTCTGAACAAAGCCATGGTGGTGGGGGCCAAGGCAGAGGCAGTTAGGGGTGATCAGGCTGGCAAGGGAGGGTAGTTTGGGGTGAGATCAGGCTGACAGGGGGTTAAGGGCCACAGGCCAGCAGTGGAGGTCAGGTTGGCAAGGAAGGGCAGTTAGGGGCTATCAGGCCAGTAGGAGAGAGCAGTTATGGGTGATCAGGCCAGCAGGGAAGAGCAGTTGGGGGCAATCAGGCTGCCATGGGAGCAGTTAGGGGTTATCAGGCAGGCAGGCAGGCAGAGGTGGTTAGGGGCAATCAGACAGCAAGCAGAGGCAGTTAGGAGTGCTCAGGCAGGCAGAGAGGTTAGGAGTGATCAGACAGGCAGGCAGGTAAGCAGTTAGGAACTAGCAGCCACAGATTGCATGAGGGATGTCTGATTAAAGAGGGTGCAGGGTGGGCTGAGGGAACCCTCCTCATGCATGAATTTTGTGCACCGGGCCTTTAGTCCTATATAACAAAAGGGTAATATGCAAATAAACTGAATAGCAGAACAACCTAATACCAATCAAAGTGTAATATGCTAATGATATGCTAAGGATGCTCAATCACTCTTCTTAATGTGCACTGACCACCAGGGGGCAGATTCTCTGATTGGTAGGTTAGCTTGATGTTGGGGTCCAGCCTATTAGGACTGAACTAAATATGCAGGACATGCCCTGGAGCATGATCCCACAGGCCACTCCCTTTGGGAGGGTGCCAGACCAGAGCTCATGGCTGATAAACGCTGCTGCAGCAGTGTGAGCCTCTCCAAATCCGGACTGACTAATTGGGTGCAAGCCTGCAACAGGCACAGTGGGTCTGGGATTGAGCGCCACAGGTAAGAGCTGCAGGCTGTGTTGGACTGCAGGTTTAAGACTGATCCCTACAGGTCATCCAGAGAGACCCACCTCTCCATAAATTGTTTTAATTTTAATCTTCCAGTGGGATGTTAAAGTCCCCTACTATGACTGTATTGCAGTCGATATCTCCCTCAAAGTCCTCCAGAAGTTTTTATGTATTTATTTTTTATATAGGTGCTCCTATATTGGGTGCATATATGTTTACCAGTGTTATAACCTTTTGTTGAATTGATGCCTTTAGTATTATGTAATCATCTGTACAGTCTTTTGTGATGGCCTTTATTTTGAAGTCTATTCTGTCATTCTGTCAGATATGAGAATTGCTACCCCAGCTTTTTTTTTTTTAACCTTTTCATTTGTATGGAAAAATTTTTTCCATTCTTTCATTTTCATCCTGTATGAGTCTTTTGTTCTGAGATGGGTCTCTTATAGACATCATATAATTGGGGCATGTTTTTGTATCCATTCATCTTCTTGTGTCTTTTGATTGGAGCATTTAATTCATATACATTAAAGGTTATTATTGATAGGTACTTATTTATTGCCATTTTAATTCTATATGCCTAGGTTTTTCTCTCTCTGTGTTTCTTCTCCTCATTACAGTAGTCCCTTTAGCATTTTTTGCAGTGCTGATTTGGTGATGATAAACTCCTTTAACTCCTTTCACTTTTTTTTTTTCTGGAAAACTATTTTATCATCAATTTTGAATAATAGCCTTGCTAGATATAGTAATCTTGGTTTCAGATCCTTGATTTTCATTGCCTTGAATATTTCATACCATTTGGTTCTGTCCTGTAGAGTTTCTGATTGGAAATCAGCTGACAGCATTATGGGAGCTCCTTTGTAGGTAGTAAATTGCTTTTCTTTTGCTGCTTTTAAGATTCTCTCTTTGTCTTTAACTTTTGGCATTTTAATTATCATGTGTCCCAGCATGGGCCTGTTTGGGTTCTTCTTGCTTGGGACTCTCTATAACTCCTGAACTTATGTGACTTTTTTATTCACTTTTTTATTCAGGGAATTTTTCTGCCATTACTTCTTCAAACACATTCATTACCCCTTTCTCCCGTTCTGCCTTTTCTTGCACACCTATTATGTGAATATTGTTATCTTTTATGTTGTCTCACAGCTCTCTTAAGCAGTTATTCTAGTTTTTAAAATTTTGGTTCTCTTATTGAGTGATTTTTTTTCTGCCTTGTCTTCTAATTCACTAATCCAATCCTTGGCTTCCCCTAATCTGTTGGTAATTTTTTCCTTCCACTCTTTTCTTTATTAGTGCAATGTTATTCTTTATAATTACTATATCTTTTATCATGGAGTTGAGTATCTTTGCCATCACTATTCTGAATTTTTTTATCTCCATTTCATTTAGCTCTTCTTCTGGAGAATTATCTTGTTCTTTCATTTGAGACTTTTTTTTTCTTTTGTCTCCCCATTTTGGCTGCCTGTTTGAATTTGTATCTGTTTATTAGGTAGATCTGCTGTGAGCCACAATTTCTGGTGCAGGTTAACATCAGACTCTGGGATAGGCTCTGAATACTTTGTTAGGAGCTGTCAGCAATCCACAGCTTGTGATTTTAAATATTGTCATCTGGTAGACCCACTTTAATCCTGGGAGTCATTTCTGACACCAGTTTGGGTTATGTCACTTATATTTTTATGGAGGAGAGTAGAAGACTGATTTTGTGTTTAAATATAATACTTACATTTATGACTTTGTGGCAGAGACCACTAGGCACCTCTCAATATCTACTTTCAGTTTCTTTCTTAGTAATATGACCCTGACATTTACTAGCCAGTGAGATATTGTGTATCTCAACAGGGATGAGCATCCTTCCTCATCCTTGTTTCCTTCTTTTAGGATGAAATGTAGAGGTTGAAATGCTAATGTGACTGCTGAGTTTAAGTAACCTCCTCTTTTTTATCACAAGGTGTAATGTGTGTGAAGAATCATAGACAATTTTATCACAGGAACTTGAAAATAGGATGATCAAGAAACTTTTATATTAGACTTAAACTGGTTTGGATTACATGAGATATAATAGTATCTTGTTTAAGGCACTATTATTTTGAGTTTACTATTACTCAAGCATGGACATTATTTTACTGATACAATTACAAACAATCTTGTGTAAGCTCCAGATCATGAATTTAAAAAAATATATTTTATTGATTTTCTTACAGAGTGAAAGGGAGAAGAATAGAGAGTTAGAAACACCAATGAGAGAGAGACATCGATCAACTGCCTCCTGCACGTCCTCTACTGGGGATGTGCCCGCAACCAAGGTACATGCCATTGACTGGAATCGAACATGGGACCTTTCAGTCCACAGGCCAACGCTCTATCTACTGAGCCAAACAGGTTTCAGCAAGATCATGAATATTTAATAGGTGTTAAAATTAAAGAACAGTATAAATCACATTTTACTCACATATTATTTAGTAAATACTTGGTTTGGTATTTTCTTTTATTTTATTGTATATTTCTTTAGACATCTTATTTTTCTTTACATTAATATTTTGATGATAATGTTGAACATCAATTTTAAACTCTAATGTTCAATAGTTTAAAATTACTTACATAGTAATGTGTGAATTGCAATTATTGTGTTTTTTAAAAAGCAGTTTATCACTATATAATTTGGGAAGTGTCAGCTTGGTTATTTAAATTCACATACATTTTTGCTCTAGTATTATGAACATCCTAGCAGTTATTAAATCAATACCAAAATTCCTGTTTGGACATGTTTTATGAAAATTTATACAGACAATTTTTTTCTTACCTTAATGTTTTAGATAATATCATAGATTTCTATAAAATGTAAATGAAATAGAGAAGTGTATAAATAACATTTAAAATATGAAAAGTCTAAATTAATTTGAAGGATAGAATGGATACAGTGTGTAAGTGAACTGACCATAGTAAAATAACTTTTTTTTTCCTAGTTAGAAAATAATTCAGGAATAAAGCAGAATTAAAAGAGTTGCTTGAGTAAGTAGTAGGCATACAGACTTGTATTTATTTCAGGAAAGAAAGGAGAGTGAATCCTATAGATTCCAAGGGAACAGCAGAGATGAATCAACCTGAGTATGCAGAGAGGGAGTCTTGGTCAAAGTCTCATGCAAAGACACGATTGGCAGTGAATGAAAAATTCAAGTAAGGGAAATGTGAGGCTTAAAAGAAGGGAGAATTATGTTGAATTAGAGAAACAGGTCAGGAGGAGGTTGTAGAAGCCCATAGATAAATGTAAGAGTAGAAGCAGAGAGTAGATGGAGAGAGATTGGAAGCTATTTAACAGAAAATCCGTTAATAGCCTAGGACTGTCTTCATTGCCAATGCAGCGTTAAAAATGACATTGATGTGATTTACTGAGGAGGAATGCACCACTGGAATGAGAACTTTAAGAAAAAAAGTAGTGGAAGAAAGAAGATCGGTTTTGTCTTCATCAAGTCAGTAATGAGAGAGCTCCAGATAACCTTTGTTAAATTGATAGGGGAAGTTCAGAGGTGGATAAACGTTCTGGGTGAATTCATCAAATTCATAGCAATAGGGTTTCACAAAATTGAAGTGTTCTTAGAACTCAAGTCAAAATGCTATGACTCTTTTAATCCTTAAAAATTGTTCAAAACATACATGATGATGAAATTATTTCAAATAATTGAATAATTTCACAATTATTTTGAGTGACAGCATAACACAACATATTGAATATGGGTATTACTTTAACTTTTCTTTCTCACTAGGAAATGGGTCCTGATAATAAATTTGTATTACATTGGGGATAAAGATAGTTCCATAGTTCTACTGAAAAGGTTACAAACTATACATTCAGAAGGATTTATCATGGGAAGAATGAAACAGAATTGGACTGAGTCACACTGATAGCATCATTCACACAACTCACAACAAAGACATATGTTTGCATTTTTTCAGTGTGTAAGGCACTAAAATGAACAGCCTCTGCTAAGTGGCTTCCAGAACATTTTCCATGTCCAGGAAGGAAAATCGAATGCTTACTTACAAGAATATCATTTTGTTACACATATGAATTCTGTTAGGACTCCTGGTATCAACATTGAACTATTAGAGATATGTGCATTTTTTCTCCAGGTGGTACAGTTTATTTCATTCTTGTATGGCCCAGGTGTTTCTATTGCACTCACACATAAGGGGTCAATGAACCCAGGCATATATTAGAGTGGAAATAAGTTTTAAATTATTTCCTTGAATCACTTTTCAAATATTTTAAAATATTTTCTATTAAAAAGAACGTAAAATATAATTTTTAATAATTTTGCATTTTTATATTCATTTGGTTATTTTATGGCCAATTTAATTTGATTTATATTAAGTCTCTCTCTCTCTCTCTATATATATATATATATATGTAGACATATCTACATATATATATATATACTAGAGGCCCTGTGCATGAATTCATGCATCATGAGTGGGGGGTGGCTGGGCCAGCCCCAATCAGGGTCTTATCAGGGCTGAGCTGGCTGGGGGGAGGGGCTGCGATATCTGTGTATCTATGTATATATATAGTTATACCTGAAAAGCTTTTGGAATATCTTTAAGAAAGCAAAGGAAAAACAAAAATGAAAAGTTTGGCTCATTTTTCTAAGTAATTCAGATTTATGAAGGTCCAAGTTCTCATTGCAGCTATGCTACCCAGACTTCCAAAAATTAAGCTCATTTCTTTTCCCATCTGCTTTGAGAAATAGGAAATAGAACAAAAATCTCTCCATAGTATGTGAATATTGATTCTAGATAAGTTGGGAAGAAAAGAATGGATTTATTGAAAAATTCTACACAATTTTATTTAAAAACTAAGTAGTACTCCAATAGTGCCATATAGAATGTAAAGCAATTCTATACACATCATTACATTTGAATTCTCATGAAAATAAGTTATACTTCTTTCCAAACTTGTATCCTAATATATACAGCAATTTATGATATACATCTTAATTTGGCCTCATGCCTGGCTTCATTTTATGTATTAGTTTATATATTCTTCATTCTTTTCTCCCTATAAATTGTTACCTTTATTTAATTACCTATTCTTAAAAATTTCTTTAATCCCTTAAACAAGATGAATTATAATTAAATAAAAAAGCAAGTAATATCTATACTAATAAAAGGCTAATATCCAAATTTGTAATGATGCCCTCACAGTAACAACCAAACAGCAGGCTGCATAGGGCAACAAGGCCAGCAGGGGCAGTAGTGAGCAACAACCAAACGACTGACCAGAAGGCTATGTGGGGCTACCAGGTCGGCAGAGGGGGTAGTGAGGGGTGATTAGGCCAGCAGGGAGGGGGGCAGTTGGGGGTAACCAGGCCAATATGGGGGGGCAGTTGTTGGCAACCAGGCCAGTGAGGGGGAAGTTGGGGGTGACCAGGCCAGCAGATGGGGAATTTGGGGGCAACCAGGCTGACTGTGGATGGGGGGACCTGGGGGTAACCTGGCTAGCAGGGGGGGCAGTTAGAGGCAACTAGGCTGGCAGAGGGGGACAGGTGGGGGAGAGCCAGCTGGCAAGGGGTCAGTTAGGGGCAATCATGTTGGCAGGCAGAGGCAGTTAGGGGTGAACAGGCTGGCAGGCAAGTGAGCAGTTAGGAGCCAGTGGTCCTGGATTGTGAGAGGGATGTCCAACTGCAGGTTCTGGCCTGATTCCAGGGACATCGCTCAAGAGTCCTGGATTGGGAGAAATCCAAGATGGCGGCATAGGTAAACACCTATACTGCTGCCTCGCACAACAATTTCAAAACTACAACTAAAAGACAGAACGGACATCATCCAGAGCCACAGGAAAGCTGGCTGAGTGGAAGTTCTACAACTAGAGGGAAAGAGAGGGGCTCACGGAGACCCAGAGGAGCTGCAAAAAGCTGAGGTATGGAAACGCGCGCGCTGAGAGAGCGGGTGCCGGAGTACCTGGCTGGCTTTCTCTGGCGGGAGGGAAACGGAGACTCCCAACGGCATTGAACCCCTTATCTTACGACACTAAACCCCGGATCCAGCCGAGACTCATACGGGGGGAGTTTGGACTGTGAAAAGGGAGAAGTGCACGGAAATTTAGGGGAGTCGCAAAGGATCGGAGGTCTGGTCGCGCACGGCACCACGCGGAGGATGGATTGCTGATTGTGCCGCTGGCTTTCGCGAGTGGGCGGGAGACAGACCCTCCAAACTGTGCCACTTCTGAGTCCACTGAGCCCCTGTTTTGGGCGAAACCCTGGGGACCTAGACTCGTGTGGTCCTGGTTCGCAGGGGAGCCGGAAAGGCAGCGGTTAGAGGCGCTGCGGGTGTGTGCGCGCACAAGGACCGCTCCAGCCATTACCCAGTCACGTGAGACTCAGGGGCCGTGGAGGGCGGGGCCGACTGGAAGGCAAGGCGGTCCCTTAAGCCCTGAGACTCCACCCTCCCAAGCTCAGCAGAGGCTTCTGCGGCTGAATCCAGCACAGAAGTTTCCCCGGCACAGTGAAAATGCCGAGACAAGGGAAGGGATTACAAGCAAAAGAAATGGAGGAAAAAAAACGACTGGATATAGAGTTCAAAACCACGCTTATAAGGTTTTGCAAGAATATGCTAGAAAAGATGGATAAATTTAGTGAGACCCAAGAGGAGATGATAAATACACTGACTGAAATAAAAACTATTATGCAGAGTACTAACAGCAGACTAGAGAAAGGCAAGGATCAAGTCAAAAATTTGAAATATAAAGAAGCAGAAAACATTCAACTGGAAAAGCAAGAAGAGAAAAGAATCCAAAAATGTGAAGATAATGTAAGGAGCCTCTGGGACAGCTTCAAGCGTACCAACATCAGAATTGTGGGGGTGCCAGAAGAAGAGAGAGAGCAAGATACTGAAAACCTGTTTAAAGAAATAATGACTGAAAACTTCCCACATCTGGTAAAAGAAATAGACTTACAAGTCGAGGAAGCACACAGAACCCCAAAGAAAAGGAACCCAAAGAGGACTACACCAAGACACATCATAATTAAAATGCCAAGAGCAAAAGAGAAAGAGAGAATATTAAAAGCAGCAAGAGAAAAACAGTTTATTACCTACAAAGGAGCACCCATACGACTGTCAGCTGATTTCTCAACAGAAACGATGCAGGCCAGACGGGAGTGGCAACAAATATTCAATGTGATGAACAACAAGAACCTACAACCAAGAATAATCTATCCAGCAAAGCTATCATTCAGAATTGAAGGGCAGATAAAGACCTTCACAGAGAAAAAAAAGCTAAAGGAGTTCATCAACTCCAAACCAGTATTATATGAAATGCTGAAAGGTACCCTTTTAGAAGAGGAAGAAGAAAAAGGTAAAAGACAAAAAATTATGAACAACAAATACACATCTGTCAACAAGTGAATCTAAAAATTAAGTGAATTAAAAATCTGATCAACAGAATAAACTGGTGAATATAATAGAATCAGGAGCACAGAAAGGGAGTAGACTGATAATTCTCAGGAGGACAAAAATAAAGCATCAAACAGACTGTGAAATTATAGCAGAAAGATTAAAGTTAGGTGAGGTAAATAAGTGATCAATCAAAGGACTTGTATGCATGCTTATAAACATAACCAATGATCACAGACACTGGGGGGTCGGGGTACGCCTGGGAGGGAGGGGGGCAATGGGGAGATATGTATAAAAAATTAATAAAAATTAATAAAAAAAAAGAAAAAAAATGAAAAAAAAAAGAGTCCTGGATTGGAAAGGTTCCAGGCTAGGCTGAGGGGAAGCCCCATTGTGCACAACTTTTGTGCACTGGCCTCTAGTTATATTATACTATTAAAAAAAATTAATGAGTTTAAAGTGATTCAGTTTACCTTTGTATATAATACTAGAGGTACGGTGCATGAAATCTGTGCATTGGGGGTTGGAGTGGTCCCTCAGCCCAGTTTGCACCCTCTCCAATCTGTGAACCTTGTGGGATCGAGCCTAAAGCAGCAGTTGACATTCCTCTTGCAATCTAGGACTGCTGACTCCTACCCGCCTCTGCTTACCTGCTTGATTGCCCCTAATCCTTCTGCCTGCTTGACCGATCACCCCTAACTGCTCCCTTGCTGGCCTGATCACCCCTAACTGCTCCACTGCCTGCCTGATTGCCCCTAACTGCCTCTGCCTTGGCCTCTTCCACCACAGCTTTGTATAGAAGGACATCTGGGATGATGTCCAGAAGGTCATTTGGCTGTCTGGTTTAATTAGCATATTACACTTTTAGTATAGATTATACTCCCTATATTTTCTATGCTGTACTTTACTTCCCCATGACTGTTTTGTAACTAACAATCTCTCCTTGATCCCTTCACTTTTTTAAAAATCCTCACCCAAGGATATGTTTTTATTGATTTGAGAGAGAGACAGAAAGACATTCATCCATGTGATAGAGAAACATATTGCCTTCTGTACACTCTTCTACTAGACATCAAACCCGCAACCTATGAATGTGCCCTAACTGGGACCAAATCCACAGCTTTTCTGCTATACAGGAGAATGCTCTAACCCAGCAGTAGCCAACCTTTTGGACTTTATGGACCACCAGTGGTCCACAGACCACTGGTTGGCAACTGCTGCTCTAACCAACTGAGTCACCCAGCCAGGGCTCAGTGGTTCAGAGGGGTTCACTGCTTCTTAGTGCTGGCCATCTGCCCCCCACCCACTGGTAGGTAGAGGGTGATCTGGGAACAGGCTGGCTATGGAAGGGCTGTGGGAGGTTCAGGATCTGCATGTTTCACCCCATTTAGCCTCTGCAGAGGTTCTGGGACCATGCTGCCTCCTGTCCCCCCACCTCTGTGGAGGCATGGCACTGGGACAGGGCCTGCGCTGCTGCCTCTATGGCTGCTTCTGCAGAAGCGGCAGCACTGGGACTGGGACTGCGCAGCTTCCTCCCCCACTGCCTCTGTGGAAAGGGCTGTGGCGCTGAACTGGCTTATGCCAAGGCCTCTCCCATCCCCCACCTCTCTCATGCCACTTCTGCAGAAGAAGGGGCCACTGGGACCATCATGGCTAGCCTGGCAGCACTAGCTCACTGACCACCCCCTACCCACTGGTCATTCCTAAAGGTCATTTGGAAGACATCTGGTCTATCTAGTCTAATTATTATATTATTCTTTTATTAGTATAGACTAGAGGCCTAGAGCATGAAATTCATGTATGGGGGCAGTCCTTCAGCCCAGCCTGTACCCTCTCCAATTGGGATCCCTTGGGGGATGTCTGACTGCTGGTTTAGGGCCGATCCCTGCTAATCCAGGACAGTTGGCTCCTAACTGCTCACCTGCTTGTCTGCCTGATTGTTCCTAACCACTCTGCATGCCTCTCTGATGCCACTAACTGCTCCCCTGCCTACATGATCACCCCTAACCACCTCCGCCTCGGCCCCCGCTACCATGGCTTTCTCCAGAAGGATACCTAGAAGATGTCTGGTCTATCCAATCTAATTAGCATCTTACCCTTTTATTAGTATAGATTACTAAGTCCTTATACAAACAACTATTTTCCCTCCAGTTTTTTTATTTTCTGAGGATATCTTTGTCACCGTATATACAAATTAATGCATTCTTTAAAGATAGTTCGAAAAGTGTAAAAAGCTGTGCAAAAATGTTTAATTATAATGTTGCTGGGTTTTAAGGGTTCAATGACTCCTGAGATTTTAGCACTCCAGCAGTCCAAGTTCATGGGAATGCAAAAAAACAAAAAAACAAACAAAACCACAACCCAAACATAAGTCATCCACCACAACGAAATCTGTCTCTGCGCTCCTCTTGGTTCACTTCTCCTGGTTAGTGGTTCCAAGTCTCCGTACTCCCTTTGAATCGTTATATCCTAATTCTTGGTCTGTTCTCTTGCTAATGCTAATTCCAAGAAAAAAGTCATCCTTTAAACATCTTTGTTAAGTCTTAATAAAATCTGTGGAATAACAACTTTAAGAAACTTATTTCATAATTCTAGGTATAAGAAAGCTCATATATTAGATAAAACCCCTTTTTTTTGGCATCTCTGAAATTACTTTCCCTTTGCCTTTTTTATCTGCTCACCTCTAAATTTGTTATCCCCCACATTTTGTAGCCCACAGCCTCCTACAACTTCTCAAGCTAATAACCTCCAAAACCTGAGCCGAATTCTAGAATAAAGGGGGGCTGTGGGAAATTTCTGGCCATCAGTAGAAATCGCGGCTCCATAAAATGCCTCCCATAGGAATCTAAAATGAGAACAATAGCAGGTCCAGCCAGTGTGGGTCAGTGGTTGAGCATCGACCTATAAACTGTGGTTTGATTCTCCGTCAGGTGATATGCCCAGGCATAGGCTCAATCCCCAGTCTGGGGCATTCAAGAGACAGCCAATTTGATTCTCTCTCATCATTGATGTTTCTAGCTCTTTCTCTGAAATAAATAAAGATATATTACAAAGCCCAACCAGCATAGCTTAGTGGTTGAGCATCAATCTATGAACCAGGAGGTCACAGTTCGATTCTTGGTCAAGGCATATGCCCAGGTTGTAGGTTGATCCCCAATGTGGGATGTGCAGGAGGCAGCCAATCAATGATTCTCTCTCATCATTGATGTTTCTATCTCTCTCTTCCTCTCCTTTCTTCTTCAAAATCAAAATTATATATACATATATATATTTAAAGAAAACAATAGTAATAGCTAACATTTTTGAGCACTGTGTCAGGCATTATTTTATACGCCATCTTTCATTTAATTATTACAAAATTATATGATTTAGTACTATATTGTTCCCATTTTACAGAAAAAAAACTAGCTTATTTTGAATTATCTTCTTTAGAGAGATTTAGTGCTTTGTATTATAACTATGACTATCTTTTTTTACATATAAGTACATAGATAGATAGATAGATAGATAGATAGATAAACAGATATTTTAAACTAAGTTTTTTTAATGTTTAGAATTTTCTTCTATCTCTTGTAGCATAGTATCTTTGAGGGGAAAAACACACTGGTTTTCAGCTGTTTCTATAGTTTAATTCAGTTAAAAATGCAGGTGTTTTTTTCCCCAAAATTTCCTAAAGAAACTGACAAACCAAATGTTGTGTGAATCTTAACATGATTGTATGTGTTCAAATATTTATGAGATGGCAGAGAAATTCTAGAAAATCAAGAAACAAGAACTCAAGCCGAGTTGGAGATTTTAGCTGAGGAAAGATTTGAAGTTTCTAAAAGGCAGTCACTTGGTTCTCTGTCATTTACAATGACCATGAGAATACAGGAAACATTTAAAGGGCCTTGGAGTTAAAAGAGATGACAATAAAAGGGAAGAAGGCAAACTGATGTTGAAAAAGACCCACATAAATTTAAGGTGATGTTGAAAATACCCATATAAATTTAAGGTGAGTTGCGTGAAGCAGCCAGCACATCACCAGGGTATAGCTTATCGATGGAAACAGAATAGAAATACTGATAAATTTAATCCAATTAGGAATTCACGATGTATTTTATAATAATAATTTCTCTTTAAGGTGCTCTGAAAATCTGTCATGGAACTTAATAAAGAAAGAATTGTTTAAGCAAAAAAGAGCAGCAATAGGAAAATTAAGATGGATTCTGGATTTCTAAAGTATTATCCATTTTAGACACAAGTTAAATTCTTACATGAGTGCTACCAAAATAACTAAAGGGGGAGAGCAGAAAAGTACAATACAAAATAACTTATATTTACCTTAAGCATATTGTGTTAGTGAAAAAAGCATGTCTTATAGTGTGTCAACTAGAGCAGCAGCATGTAGGAACTATTTAGAAATGTAAATGTTTGGGTTTCACCCCAGACTTCTTGAATCAGAAACTGAGGCGGGGCACTTTGAAGTGTTTTAAGAAGCCCTCTGGGTTCTTTGAGTAAAAGTAACATTAGGTGGTGTAGCAGACAAAGCAATTTCAATTGTTTAGGACAGTGATCAGCAAACTCAGTCAACAGAGCTAAATATCAACAGTATAACGATTGAAATTTCTTTTGAGAGCCAAATTTTTTAAACTTAAACTTCTAATGACACTTCTTCAAAATATATTCATCCAGGCCATGGTATTTTGTGGAGAAACCACACTCAAGGAGCCAAAGAGTGGATTTCTTTTTAGGTAGAGTTCAAGGCTGGTGTGGCTAGTTATGTGTGAGGCTGTCCTCTTAGGATACAGTCATTCATTTTGTGCCTCTGCAGATTTATCACACAACTCCAATATATCTTGGGAGTCATTTCCATTGTCACCTGGAATGGAGAATAATGTTACTTCAGTAACATCTAACTACAAGCAAAACTGGAAATATAGCTTTGTGTCAAAAAGCATAATATTATTATTCCTATTCTCATAGCTCCATTATTGCAATATACATTTATAGCTTATTTGGTATCTTTTAAAATTTTACAGTTAATAATTAAGAACAGCTTAGTTTTAAAGTTTTGCCAGTTTCAACTTTTAACATAAATTCTCATGCCCATTTAAGCTACACAGGGGCCATGTATATCTAAATTACTTAATAGGTAGAAATTTTTATTTCTACATAAGTAACAAAGTTGTCTATTTTTATCACCTTTTATATGCCAAGACATAAAATTATGTGCAAAACACCTCATTTGAGCTACAAATATATTTAATAAAATTTGGTGTCATTACAAAAGTTAAAAGAAATATTATTTTTAGACAACCTAACCACCTGAATGGAAGTCTCCTATCCCATCCCTTCAAAGAGTTCTCTTTGCTTTTGTTTTATATTTGGGATTTGGCCAGAAGATAAAGAACATGAATTTTTTTTTCCAACTTGGTCTTTGAAGAGATACAACAGAACTAGTAGATAATTTAATAATACAGACTTGACCTCTTTATCATATTGATTTCTTTATTTACTTATTGGAGGAGAATATATACACTGAAATGACCTATTAAACAAGGATATGGAATCATCCTAGGGGTGTGTGTGTGTGTGTGTGTGTGTGTGTATGTATTTCTCTGAAGTAGACATTAGACTAGTCTAGATATCACATTGAAGATTTATAAATTAGTATGATTTTGTGATTTTATTCTAAAACATTCACGTTGATCACCTGAATATCCATGAAAATATGTCTGTATTGAAATCTGAAAATATCACTAATTATTAATAAAAAAATAAGGTCTCTGAAATTCTTTTGGTGACTCTGTCCTGTATTTCTCACTGACCTCTGTCTCTCTTGAAATTGGTCATTTAGATTCTTAATTACAAATATACAATTAAAATTGATATAAATATTATCCATGGTTTTGTAAACTTAAAAAATTCACCCCAAAGTAGTCAGAGTTTTAAAAATAAGGTCATTTTCATTAATTCAAATGATAATTTATCACAAAATATTGATTTGATGAGATTTGAAGGACTGGTATATTACTAAGAAAAAGAAGACATTTCTTTAACTGTTGTAATACTAATAGCATTGGTAAATATTTGTTGAATAATTATAAAATATTATTGCTTTAAATTGGTCTTACCTGGTTTGTGTTACACATAGATTTGCTGCTCAAAAGCAAATATCTGTTGTATACATTAATATATAAAAGACTAAATAATAATGTTTACCATATTCAGGTAGATCTGACACCTTAAGGAATTATCCTGTGGCTAAGTAGTATAATATGTGAGTGATATTTACCCTCATTTTATAGATTTTTTCCCTTCTAGGACTAGCTTTCCAGACATGGTTTATTACTTTCCATTTTCCTATCTATTTTACTAAGCCATCGCTAACTGACCAGTACTATAAGCCTAGAATTGTGAGCTATAATTATTATTTTTTATGTATATTTGGTCTATTTTAATGAAGAATTCACACCAAATCTATATTTATAGGAAAATATTTGATTACCTTTATGCTTTCCTCTCTATTTTTCTTTTTGTAGTTACTTACTGTGCAAAGCAAATCATAGTTTATCTTCATATTCTTCCCTTCTTGTAAGAGAGAAATAGCTTTTATCTGTATTTTTCCAAATAGCTACTCATTTCATTAAATCTCCAAAACATGGCCTATTTAGTTTAATCACCAAATGAAGTTGAAACCATCAATTTGCATAATTTGTAATTGCTACTTTCTATTTCTCAATTACTGTTCTGACTCATAGTAGACTAGAAGCCTGGTGATGAAATTCGTGCATGGGGGGTGGTGGGGAGGTGTGTCCCTTAGCCCAGTCAGCACCCTCTCCAATCTGGGACCCCTCGAGGGATGTTTGACTGCCCATTTATGCCTGATCCTACTGCCTGGGCCTAAACGGGCAGTTGGAAATCTCTCTCACAATCAAGAACTACTGGCTCCCAAATGCTCACCTGCCTGCCTTCCTGATTGCCCCTAATTGCTTCTGCCTGCCAGCCTGATTATCCCCTAACCACTACTCCCCTGCCAGCCTGATTGATGCCTAACTGCTTTCCTGCCAGCTTGTATGCCCCTAACTGCCCTTCCCGGCAGGTATGGTCACCCCTAACTGCCCTTCTCTGGAGGCCTGTTCCCCCCTACTGCTCTCCTCTGAAGGCCTGGTACCCCTCAACTGCCTTTCCCTGCAGGCCTGGTCACCCCCAGCTTCGCTCCTCTACCAGCCTGGTAACCCATAACTGCCCTCCCCTGCATGATTGATTGCCCTCATAGCTGCAGCCATCTTTGACTACATGGGGGCAACCATCTTGTGTGTTGGAGTGACAGTCAATTTGCATATCATTCTTTTATTAGATAGGGTAGAGGCCTGGTGATGGATGGGATGTTCCAGATAAGGGTGGGGGTTCCCTTGGGGCATGAGGCAGCCTAGGTGAGGGACCTGTGGTGGTTTGCAGGCCGGCCACACCTCCTGGCGACCCAAGTGGAGGCCCTGGTATCTGCGATTTATTTATCTTCTATAATTGAAACTTTGTAGCCTGAAGAGGAGCCAAGCCTCCTGCTCACTCAGTAGCCTCAGCCATTTTGTTGAGATTTATTTATCTTCTATAATTGAAACTTTGTAGCCTTGAGTGGAGATCATGGTCAGCCAGGATGTACATAAAGCTTGGCTTTCCCCATTGCCTGGGAAACCCAGGCCTCCTGCTTACTGTGTGGCTGCAGCCATCATGGTTGGGTTAATTTACATACTTGCTATTGATTGGGCATGGCTTGTGGGTGTAGCGGAACTATGATCAATTTGCATATTACTCTTTTATGAGATAGGATACTAAAGCTTCTACCCATTTTTCTGTTTTCCTGATTATTAGGAAACATAACTGAGAAATGGCTCACCTATCCCAATTTCAAATGACAGACTAGGAAACAGAAACATGGCAAAAATCATATTTCTAAAAACACTCCATTGTAGGGCACACACGTGGGGCAGGAAACATAGCCTATTTATTTAGTCCCTCCTGGGGTTCCTCATTGGCTGAGTACTATTTAGTCACCTGTTTCCTCATGTGTGTCCCATTTGGCCATCCTATTTAATAAGAGTGATATGCAAATTAACCCAACCAAGATGGCTGCAGCCATGGAGTGAGCAGCAGCATTGGGTATCCCTGGCAATGGAGGAAGCCAAGTTTTCCCCACACCTTGGCAGGCCCAAGCCTCTACTCAAGGCTACAAAGTTTCAATTACAGAAGATAAATAAATCCCAGATACCAGGGCCACAGCTTGGGTCACAGGGGGAGGGAGATCTGGCTGGCCTGCAAAGCATTACAGGCCCCTCACCTAGGCCACTCAATGCCCCAAAGGAACCCCCACTCTCATCTGGGATACCCTTCAGGGCAAACCAGCCAGCCCCCACCCATGCACCAGGCCTCTATTCTGGTAATATGCAAATTGACTAACAATCCAACACACAAGATGGCTGTCCCCATGTGGTCAAAGATGGATGCCCCCATGTGGATACAAGATAGCTGCCACAAGATGGCCAGCAGGGAAGGTCAGTTGGGAGGGACCAGGCCTGCAAGGGATGGCAGTTTTGGGCAAACCGGCTGGCAGAGAGCATTTAGGCATCAATCAGGCTGTCAGGGGACTGGTTAGGGGGTGATCAGGCTGGCAGGCAGAAGCGGTTAGGGGCAATCAAGAAGGCAGGCAGGTGAGTAATCAGGAGCCAGCAGTCCTGGATTGTGAGAGGGAAGTCAGATATCCCTCAAGGGATCCCAGATTGGAGAGGGTGCAGGCTGGGCTAAGGGATTGTGCCCTTCCTCCTCCATCTCCGTGCCCTCCCCTCCCCCCATGTACAAATATCGTGCACTAGGTCTCTAGTTTAAAATATTAGGCTGAGACCTTTATAGCTGTCTCCATCTCCCTTTATTTAGGGGAATCTTCCTGGAAAATGTGCTATCAGCCACATGCACAGCTCTCATACCCTCTCCCCACCCCCCACATCCTGTTTGTTTTGGGGAAATATAGTAACTGCCTGGCCACATGCTATTTCTTTTCTATGAAGATGAATCAGAAGCATGATTCTTATGATAACTACTTGCCATTTAAGATAGTGGACAAAAGTTTGTGTTTCAAGTATCTTGTATTATTGAAATGGAATTTTTGGACTGAAACCCAGATTCTATGTCTGCTGGAGTCAGAGAATGAATCCACAGACAGAAGATGGTGTAGCAAAGGTGGGAACTTATTAAAGAACAAGTACAGACTCTCAAGTAGGGAGGGGAGTGAATCCCACAGAATGGACTCCCACATGGAGAGAGGGAAAAAGTCCCATTTTCCATATGGATTATAAAGACTGCAGATTGCTCTAGCTGGTTTGGCTCAGTGGATAGAGTGTCAGCTTGTGAACTGAAAGGTCCCAAGTTTGATTCCACTCAAGGGTACATGCTTAGGTTGTGGCCTTGATCTCTTGTTGGGGGACTTGCAGGAGGCAGCCAATCCATGACTCTCTCTCATCATGGATGTTTCTCTGTCTCTCCATCTTCCTTCCTCTCTGAAATCAATAAAGATATATTTTAAAAAATAAAAGGCTGCAGATCATGGTGCTTTGAGGATTAATGTACTCATTAAGTATACATGTAGGGTGCTATTTAATGAAATATATTTGTAAGGAATTGAACTTTTATATGTAATGTAACTTTGGAATACCAAGCATGATAGAGTAGGTAGAGGTGTTGACAATAGTATAAACCTGAAATGCAATTATTCTGTGATGATCTGATTAACTTTCATAATGTTATGCACGAAACTGAAAAGCATATAGCTCTTAATGAGGCCAATGCAGATATCTTGCATTTTGATTGCATGTTAATTATTTTGAAAGAACAGTTACTGATACATAAATAAGTCTAAGTGGTGACAAAGCTTTGTTGATACAAATCATTTGTCTCAATATTTTGAACTCAGAAGAAAAAAACAAAACAGAAAATATTTTATTGATTTCAAAATAGGTAAGTCTAACCATCTCTTCTTCGTGACACTCACTTTAGAATGTACACTATAATGTATTAGCCTCTTTGTCTTCTGAGGGTTTGCTTTATAATTAGCTGACAATTCTTCAAAAGTTTTTTTTAGATAATCATATAGTCAATTCAGTCTTTTATTAGTATTAATTTTATCAATTTAGACTTGTTTTGTTATTTTTGTGTTCAAGACATGTCTTATTAATATTAATTTTATTACTTTAGACTTATTTTAACCTAGGAAGAGAAGTCTTTAAAGCTCTGACATTTTATTTTATTTTATTAAATTTATCTTTATTGTTGAAAGTATTACAGATGTCCTCCTTTTTTCCCCTATTAACCCCATCCACCTTACTTCCACCCTTTCCCCAGGCCTTATTGCACTATTATCTGTGTCCCTGCATTATGTAACTTAGCTCCTGAATGAAAATTTATTTTATGAGCTAGAAAACAAATTAACTTAGAAAGGGAGTGAACTCTTTTTTACTTTGAAATTGATGCTCTCTATTTACCAGAATGAAGTTGATAGCAGGCGATAGCTGAATTTTTGAGGACTTTTATAATATTAAACATATTTCTAGCACTTAGACATATACACTGACATTTTTGTGAAGTTGTATACACTTGCATCATTATTTATTTGAAATGTTTTGACTTCTTAAAATTCAGTTATATCCATATTTAAATATAAATACAAAAATTACTTCTGTCGCATAAAAAAGGAAATTGTCACTTTCTTCTCTGTATCTGTAAGGTAACTGATAATTGTTGCCATGGGTTGTACTTAGCATAAGACACAAGAGCATTATAATTATGTCTTAAGAGGTAGGTTTCCATAATTTTTTGGTTGAATTGTTTCAAGATTTTGCTTTCATTGTTGAATTTGTTGAATATAAAAACAATTGAGGTTTTCATATCTATTTCACCAAAGATGTTATGAAATGGATGTTTGGATAATCCACTACTAGGGCAATGTATTATTAGATCAATTAATATGGATTCATGTATACCAGTAGGGTTTATGTTAATGGAGGCCAATTATGTCAAATGATAATTTAGTGATTTAAAAAAGCTTATTTTTCTTTGAAGAACAGTCTTCTCTTTCTGAAGATAAAACTTTCTCTAGTATTTCAGAATTTATAAAGTATTTCTTTAGATCCATGTTAAGGAACATTAGACAGGGGTCAAGCCATGACCTTATAGGACCCTATAAACTTATCAATGATACAGGAGTATTTAATCACTTTCATATGTTTCTAATTTTATTCAGTCACTAACAGTAAATTTTATTAAGGAAATATTTGTCTCTTTTAATAATAGACTAGAAATAACTCATCAATTTGAGAAAATTGATAAAAATTAGAATTCTTGCAGGCATTGAGTACTAAGTGATAAAAAATGGATAACTGCCAAATTGTTGGCTTTTTGGTAGTCCCTAATTTTTATATTATGTAATTCAAGGTTACTTATGGCAGATTTTGAGATTCAGGAGGAGAGACAGGACAATCTACCAAGTTTTTTTTTTTTTCCTTTTAAACATTTTACAAAGTCAATTTTTTCTCATTCCTTTAATATTACAATTCTGTGGACATTTGAATACATTGACAGCTCTAGTACTAAATTAATAAATTAATTATAAAATAGAACAATTTTATGACATGTAAATGGGTTTCCTTGTTGCTAAAGCAATAAGCTTCACTGATACAAATCTGAGTATAACATATGGTCTCAGCCTTAGGCCAGGGTGTTTCATTTGAATTATTCTAGGCTTTTTCTTATAGTACTGTGCTTCAAACATGAATCCAATTACCAACTGCAGTCAGGCAATTGAAAGGCTGCAGGAAATATACTCTAATAGATGGGGATTGGGGGGGGGGGGTTGGTAAAGACTATGATTTGTGTGGTAATCAGCAAGAGAAGGTCAATTGTAATAGAATAGACTTGGTTTCCAAGACAGAGCTAATGTAGATGCCTTCCACTCCATTGAGGAGTGCTATCAATAGATTTGTTGTTTTCATTACCAACAATGTCACTTACTGACAAGATGAATAAAGAAAGTCTGAGAGGCCCTGTTGATGGATCAGGTGATTAAAACCTAGGATGTGGGGAGAAATTAGCAAAGCATGACCTATATGAGGGCTAATGGGAGGTTAAAAGAAAGGTGTTGTGCAATGTATATCTTAATAGAATAGTTTTGTGTTCTTTAAGACGTTCCAACTCTAGAATTCATAATAAGAAGGCTGAATAAACATGCATCTTCCCAAAATGCAACATTTTTATACCTTAAAGTATTAAATTTATTTTTCATAGATAAAATATCAATGCAAGTAAACACTGATTATACCACATGTAAATATTTTTAACAATATAATTCCTACAACTGTTGTAAAGTAAGTTCTAGCAACAAAGGAATACATTCATTCATGAGATCTCTATTTTCCTTTAAGAGTTCTGTGTCCAGTCAGACTTTTAATCAGATGATTCTTCTTGTGAATTATAGTAAAAGCAAAACAAATGGCACCATGAATATAATAATCCAAAGGCTTTTACAAGAAATATCAAATATTGATAAATCTTAGACCCAAGGGACGACTTACCCAAGAAAAATTTTATCAAAATTCCTGCCTCCACTCTAATGTTAACCCATCAGACTACAATTGCCTACTTCCTAATTAAAGTCTATACTTCCTTTACCCCTCAGTAAAAAAATACATAATAGTGCACTTTGCTGCAGGTATCAATCTACTAGTAGTTCACCTTTGGCTATATAAATTGTTATAGTAAGTCATAGAAAAAAAACATGAAGTCTTACAATATAGATAAATAGCACTGCAATTTAAAAAGCTTACATGGTTAAAAATAAAACAAGAAAAAAATTCCTCTCCCCTTGGACAGTATACCTGTGTAGCTTTTTGATTTTATAGAAATATTAAATTCTAAAGGTGTAAAATACTTTAAAAACACAATAACTTTATTGAGTGAGGGTCTCCCTGATTGCAAGCACTCATTACACCTAATAATTAGTTAAATCTCCAAGTATACAGTGAATTTCTGATAATGCAAAATGAATTTGAAAAACAGTCGGTATTGAAGATCTTTTCTTTAGAAGACCTATTGCTAATGGCAAAAATACTATGCTTTTGTAAGGCCTCTTAAATTTCAGTTAAATATCAAAAGCCATTTAATAAAAATTCCCCACAGTGTTAACCGAGCCATTGTGACTTTTTGGCACATGCTAAACGAAGAATGTCTTTGGTCATAGCCCTTACAATGCAAAGCAGCCATCTGCTCACCATATCTGATTGCTGTTCATTCTGTAAGAGCTCTCCTGCTTCCAGCACTTATGAGCGATTAGCTGCTGCCCTAGAATCTTGATGCTGCACTTGCACTGGGCAATTAGAAGAGTAAGGAGTCCAGGAGAGCTTCAGGAGGCAAAGACACGCCTTGTTAGCAGCTACATTTGAATCAAGCTTTAGAGCACAACAGAATAACTACATTAAATATGTCCCTAGGGAGGGATAAAAAATTTTTTCAGGCTGATGTCAGAGGAAGGAAAAAAAGAAAAAAAGTCTTTTTTTTTTTTTTTTTTTTTTTAGCACAGTCTTTTCTACTGCATTATCTGCAAGTTAAGGAAAGCAAGTTCCACATTTTCCTGGGGCAGGCAGGGCATTTTGTGGTTAGAAAAAAAAGTTTTTTAATTGCCTTTATCACATGCTTTACTTAGCAATTTATTTTCCCAGCAATTACAAATGCCTTTTATTGGTTATTTGGGGAGCACAGCCTCTGGCTTCAGTGCAGAATCTAATTTTTAAATATCAGGCTGCTGACCAAGCTTCTTTGGGTGGTGTGAAGGGACATTGTCTGGAATTCTTGATTTCCTCAAACAATTTTATTTCAAGTTGTAAATTTAAATATATGTTTCTACTGAACATTTGAATAGACTATTCAGTAGACTTTTATGTTCAAAGACCTATTTTTCTTAACAAATGAGTTAGAGAGTCAAGGCTAATTCTTTCCTTCTCTTTTTGACCTATTTTATCTTAAAGTCACACACAGATTTTCCCAACTAGGTAAGGTAAAGTCAGTGAAAATGTTCTACAACAAAAATTCCATATATTTCAATGAAATCCTCTTTTGCTCATTATTATTTCTTATACCAAACTCTTTATATAGGTGTACTCATCTAGAGAAAGCTTTCACTATAAAAATCTCAACTAAATACTGAACCATGTGCATAAATTTTTCAAAGTACCTATTTGTCCAGTATGCCAAGGGAAAAATAAAATATATTAATTAAACTAATCAATTGCCTAGCCTATTTAATAAAAGAGTAATATGCAAATTAAATGTCACTCTGTGACAAAATGGGTGATGCCCATAGCTGCAAGATGGTGGTGCCCAGGCCCCTCAGCCCCGCCACAGGAGTGTTTGGGCCTGTTGGCCCAGCCAGGGATCACAGGGACCAAGGGAAGAGGTGGGATCTGCCCACTTCAGTGGCAGATCCAGCCTCACTGCTCCCCAGCCTCTGGAAATGTCTGGGCCTGTCAGCCCCTCCATGAGGGTGGATGCAGTATCCAGGGGGCACATGCAAGTGGGCAGGGAGTTGACTCTGGGTCTTTTGGTACAGGGGGACTTAATGCTGTGTCCCAGTTTGTGCTGGCCCAGACTCTGACAGCAGGGAGGAGGAAGTCCCACCCCCCACAGAGTCAGCCAGAATCAGCAGTTGGTCAGATAACTCTCAGTGGCCTGACAGCCATCTGACAGCAGGGAGGAGGAAGTCCCACTCCTAGAGAATCAGCCTTTGGTCAGACAGGTCTCTGCCACCTGACAGCCAGGACTCTCATTCACTTGACCTCAGGGATATGGGACTATGTCTAAACATCTACTATTGATACAAGGTAGCTCTGCAGCTAAAGAAGCTAGTGTTATTGACAGAAAATGTCTGAAGACATCGTGCATCTGATCTTAAAGGCAGGCAGGCAAGCAAGCAGTTGGGAGCCAGTAGTCCTGGATTGTGAGAGGGATGTCTGACTGCCCGTTTAGGCCCGATCCTATGTCCAGCCTAAATGGACAGTCAGACATCTCTCAAAGGGTCCCAATTTGGAGAGGGTGCAGGCTGAGCTGAGGTACACCCTCCACCCCCCATACATGAATTTCATGCACTGGGCCAATAGTTTAAATAATAAGAGACTAATAAATAAAATATGCTTCCTTTGGTGAAGATATTAAAACAAAACAAAAAAAAAAACTTCTCCAATTTTCCATGTGCTATTCAATATGTAGTCATTAGTTTTGATTCACTTTTCCCCCTAAGTGATCAAATTGGAGAAGATAGGTGGCATTTAGAGGCATTGTAGCTGAAGCATAAACATGAACAATAAGAGCACCTCACCCCAAATGGGAACTCCACAAGGAGTTACTTGTTGTGCTGCTGGATGTTGACATCAATAATGACTGCACCCACTGATGACATATATAAGGATTTTCAAGTATTGCCCATTGTAAGTGAAGTTTTGACAGTGAAATTATAGAGTTGAAAAGTCTGTAATAAGATTAATTAGTTGTGAAGAAAATAACTTGCCTATGGGAATTATATATGTACAAAACTATATAGATATAAATTGTGTAATAAAATTTAAACACTTCTCTAAACACTATACTGATATTTCCCCCATTTATTGTATATTTGTACAGTTTAATTCCTCCTCCAAAAATAAAAATTTAGACTTCTTTCCCTAATTTATAACTTTTGTGCTTTTTGTATTACTTAAAGTCAAGTGAATTAATATTAATCATCACCTGAAATTAATCAAAGTCCAGAAGAAAATGCCAAAAAAATTGGGCAATAACCAAATAAGTTTTACTCATATTGTCCTAGAAACATAGCTCATGAAGTGAAACTCAACACTAATAACTTTTATAATAAAGACTCTTTGGAAAAAGACAGAATAAACCCTGAGTATCAATTACACACTGCAGGAAAAGGACTAAGTGGATTAAAATTCTGAAAGAGAAGGCTTAAATTTAAAAAAGGAAGTTGCCATTATGATGTTTATTCAAGGAAATAAGAAGTCAGAGGCCAAACTTTCCAGGATATAAATGCAAGTCCTCAAATAACAGCACTTGAAAAAGAAGGTGAAAGCAGTTCTAAAGGCCAGCACATAGTATCAGGTATATCAACACCTCCTTGGAAGATTTCTGAGTCAAGAAAACACTCATGCTAAAAGAGTTAACTCTGCAAATTACTGAAACATATAGAAGGTCAACCTAGCACCTTCATCTTAGAAGTCATAAACTCAAGTGTTCTCTAAACACCTGATATTTTACTCGGCACTGGGGAAACAAGACTATAAAGCCTGATTCTGATAGGGTTTTCAGTCTAGTTATAGAAGTACAAACAGAATTGGAAAATAAAAGGTGACCTGTGATAACTCTGAAAGGAAATTCTAGAAAGTAATACAAAATCAGGTTATAGCTGTCACTTCTAAAGAATAATTTACAGATTTGAAAATTTTTTGAAAGATAGAATTTTCAAATATATGGCTTCCCTTCATGCCTTACTCATTATCTTTATTTGTTTATGTATTTTTCACAGAATAAAGTATTTTTGTCTAAGGTTCAGATTATAAATTAGTCACATATGATGCTTGTATATACTACAGTCATATGTAAATTAATAGCTAAGTAGAAATTAGCCTTCTGCTTTTGATTTTCTGGATGATAATTTTCCTTTCCATCTTTAATTCTGGATATGATTGATCTTTTTCTCCATCAGCATTCATCTGTGCTATGAAAACAGAGTATAGAGTTATTTATTAAGTTGTTGCATATTAGTTCCTCAGGAGCTAAAAGATCTGAACAAATACAAAGTCTTACATTACATTATATTTATCCTTTATTAGTGGGAAATTCTACTCTGGAGATCAGTAGTAAGCCAGTCCCTAAAATCTGTTTTTTGGGTGAAAGGGATCCCAAATTGACCTCTGATCACGTTGTATTAGTAACCCTTGTTACTAATTAAATAGCTGTATTTGCATTAATTTTTTTTAGAGTCACGTTATGACATCAGCCTTCTCAAGGAACTTGAGACAAAGAGGAACTTAAACAAAGAGAGTCAAGTTCCCATTAAAGCAGAAAGAATATATTTTGCATATGAAGGTCCTGACATTTGGCATCCAGTGTGCATGCAATAACTTACTGCAAATAATAAGCCAGCATATCACATGTCAAAGGGCTTTTCATTGGAGTTTGAAGAGACCAAAAGGAAATATATAATGGCTGTCCAAGTTTTTTAGATGTTGGTTACCTGTTCTCCCTCAGGCAACTTACCTAAAGAGCCCAAAGGAGTGAGAGTAGTAGATAAAGTATCATTTCTTTGGTTCTGAAATGGAATGTCATTGGCAAGTATATAGCAGGATTTGATATGTTCAACAGCCTCAAGAGAAATTTTTGGGTAATCCGTTTCTATTCATCACCTATAATACATCTGCTGTTTCTGCCCTATTCTTTTTGTACTTATTAAGTGCTGTTTTATGTAAATATATTCACCAATTTCATGCAAAAGGATGATGACCATAATAATTCTGAAAATACTCTAATTTCAGCAAAAAAATTCTATTTTTCAAAGGTGCATAATTTTGCCCCTTCATATATATATTTTTAATATATCTTATCAATTTTTTACAGAGAGGAAGGGAGAGATATAGAGAGCTAGAAACATCGATGAGAGAGAAACATCGATCAGCTGCACACCTCTTGCACACCCCCTACTGGGGATGTGCCCGCAACCAAGGTACATGCCCATGACCAGAATTGAACCTGGGACCCCTTAGTCCGCAAGCCGATGCTCTGTCCACTGAGCCAAACCAGTTTTGGCCATATATGTTTTTGAATTTCAAATATAAGTACACTTATCTCCCCCTCCAAAATTATTAATGACACTCTTTCAAACAAAAGTTATATTTGCTTCTTTATAAAATGTCTTAATAATATTGTCCTTTTTATTGAAATTATTTGGATGAAATTGGATAATAAAACTACATTTAGGTCTCAAGTGTATAATCTATATTAATAATTTTCTTTGTTATAACAAAGCTGAAGAGTAACCATAGGAACCACCTTAACTAACAAATAATTATTACTATGTACCTTCCATGTCTAGAATGTGGAAATGGAAAATTGCTATTAAAGTACTTTAGAGAATAAAGATTCAGTTTTACAAATATTTTTATTTTTTGACAGTTCTCTTGTAATCATTTTGCTTGAGAAGATCACTATTAAAATTAGTTAAACTGCCAGTACAAATCCCAAATCGTTCAAAAGCAATGAAGCTAATATCAGATTTTCAGATAAGGCCAAAGATGGTCTGGCTCTGTGGATACCATCCTCACTTTTGAAGGCTTGAGTGCTTTGGGTAGTCTTCTTTAGAAAAGGAACAGATATTTGAGTCTCCAGACTGCTCTCTTTCAACAGTGTCAGAATATTATGCTCCGGTTATTTTAACCAAAATCTATCTGCATCCTGTCCCCTAGTTTCTCTCCTACAATTACAGTTCACCAACTGATTTTTTAAAATAAAAAAATGTGGAATAATTTCTGATTTGCAGAAAAATTATAACACTTAAAAATTCATGTATCTCTTACCCATTTTCAATTTCCCTTAATATTTTCATCTTTCATTATTGGGTATATTTTGTCAGAACTGAGAAAATACCATTGGCATATTATTATTAACTAAACATCAAGTTTTATTTGGGTTTCAACAGTTATTCCACTAATGTCCTATTTATGTTCCAATATGTAATCTAGGATAGATTGGAGTTATGGGTTTAGAGAAGAATATCATGGAGTTTAAGTACCAGTATGACTTAGCACTGTTGAAAGCACTGTATATGTTTTAAAAAGGAAGGGAGAGAGAGAGCTAGAAACATCAATGATGTGAGAGAATATTCATTGGCTGCTTCCTGCACACCCACCACTGGGCATGTGCCCTGACAAGGAATCCAAACATGATCTCCTAGTTCATAGTTGAAGCTCAACCACTGCGAACACTGGCCAGCATGCATATTTTTTAAATCCTCATCTGAGGATAATTTTTCCCATTGATTTCTATAGAGAGTGGAAGGGAGAAAGGGGATATATATATATGCATCTTCCAGGGCTAGGAAGTGAGATTCTGCCCTTGAACAGAAATCGAACTCTGGACCCTTTGGGTCCACAGCCATTGCTCTAACCACTGAGAAAACCAGATAGGGCTTTACCGTATTTTTTTTTTTTAAGTGAATCACAAAGCCAAGCCCATATACACAAAGGAGTGTGAAGTTTCAATTCCACCTCCAGAAGGGGGGAGTATCAACTTATAGTTTTTGAAATTGTTTTCTCCCCCAGGTATTTAGTCCATTATTCATTTATAGCAGTATGGATTAATGCTTATTGTAATCAATTCCAAGTTATTTGTTTTGTTGCTCACATTGTTCCCACTTTGGCCACTGGAGGCTCCTTCAGACTCATTTTTTCCCCATATGAGATGAATTTATTTGTGAAATTTCTTTAGCTTTATTTTTAAATGATAGACATTAATATTTTCTAAAAATGTATTTAAAAAGTGGATTAAATTCAAGTTATGGTTTGGTAAAATGATACAAATAATTCCTAAGTATAAATTATAGAAGTAACTAGAAAAACATGTATGCTTACAAAACTTTGTTTCAGTAACTATAACTGATCAAGAATCCCCCTTTGGACAGTGAGATGCAAATTAAATGCATAGCTCCTACCTTCAGAGCCAGTTGAGACTATGGTGAGATTGTTCAGGCAGTAATAATGTTTTTTTTTTTTCAAATTGTAATGAGTTTTTATAGCAAAGTGCATGGGGAGATTTTTTTTTTTCTTCAAAATTCCCTTGCTTTGAAGTGTGATGAAACTATTATTTCTACCAAACATAACTTACTACCAACCCCCTTATGCATAAAATAGTACATTTGATGCCAGCATTTTAAATGTTGCTGTGAACATCTTTGTTTCTTTCACTCTGAATAACCTTATGCAAGCTATAAAACTGTAAAATGGACACTGTCTTCAGCATCTAGTATTATCCCTGATTCTAAATATAATGGCTAAACTGGTAAATTAATTCACATCATTTTATTAATAGTATAGACCCATTCTTTTCCCATGTGCACAACACCATCTTTCTTACCTAACCTAAAAGAATATTGTGATGGTGGAAATCTCATGGCAGGTAGGAAAGGGTAGTTCTTTGGAAAATTCTGAGAGAGGTAATATGGGGAAACTTCTCTTTAAATAACACCATGTGAGACTCTAGAATGCTTTGCAAAATCCCTATCCTTTTAAATTTGAGCACTTTTTTTTGGTTTCTAGCACTGCCAAAATGCTACAGGCTCATATATAATTGATTTCATAGAGGAAGGGAGAGGAATAGAGAGATAGTTGGAAGCATCAATGAGGAGAGAGAATCATTGGTCAGCTGCCTCCTATATGCTCCACACTGGGGATCGAGGACTGAGTTCGCAACCCTGGCATGTGCCCTGACCGAGAATCGAACCATGACCTCCTGGTTCATAGGTCAATGCTCAACCATTGAGTCACTCCAGCTGGGCTACAGGGTCACCTTGTATTTTCCCTGCCTCCATCCAAGAATTAGCCTTGGGAACCTTTATTGTAGAATGGTATTTAAAAACCAAGATTTTAATACTGAATGTATCATATTTTTGTTTTTGTAGTAAAATCCATTTCTGCTGCTCCAACAGTTTCCTTTAATAAATACTATTATTAACAATAATCTAATAGTTGTGGAGAGAAGTGAACTAACTCTTGTAAGTTTTTCTCCTTTTGTTTGCTTCAATTCATATAGCATATAACCTTGAAATCACTGAAAATTCAAAAATCATATTTATAATACTAAATTATTAGTGGGAAGTGATAGTGTAACAGTTTGAGAGTATCCAGCTACAAGTAACAGATTACATAAAATGAGAGCGTTGCTGTCATGGACAATGACTAGTGGAGGACTGCTTAAATTGGAAGCTGGGCAATATGAAGGTTCTGATTGGCTTCATTTAAATCTCTTGGCTGCTCTTTATAATTTCAAAATATCAGATGCAATGTTCTTAATTGCACAAAAAGTCAATAATTCATCACATTGGGATTTTGAATGTTTGCCTTAAGTGTTGGCTGTTTCTATGTTTTATAAACAAAAACACAATTTCCAAAAATCAATGAAGAAAATAAAAATAAGTATTTTTGCATTAAAAAAATCCTCAAATCGCCATTTCTAGGGGCGTGAAGAAAAAACATATTTATTCTTGTATAATTTTTTTTTTTTGTCAGGAAAGAGAATCCTTTTCAAAAGTCACAATGCAGAAGAGTGTTTATCATCCCCCCAAACCATCATTGGCAAAAGGGATTGGGATTGACACTCCTTGTTTAGAAACCAATCGTGATTTATTCCCTGCTGTGTGGGGAGGGGTCACCTTCCTTGGACCATTGCTGTCCAACCCACATAGGAATACAATCAAAACTATGAAAGGGAGAACCAAATGGTGATGGTTGATGATGATTATATCATAATTTTATATCATGAACATATTTGAACAATTTAAATATAAAATGCTCTTATTGTAGAAAAATGTGAAAATATTTTTTTTGTATTCTCAGAGTATTTCTTGTCATCCATGAATAATGAAAACAATAAAATTAAATTATGACCCCGCTGACCATGTTCCCTCAGCCAAACATGCACTCAGGATTCTGCCATAGTTCATGGTCCAGTCCCGGGGCAGGTGTGTCAGTCTCTGCCGAAATGCAGCTGCATTATTTGGGACACGAAATGATGATGAGGCAGGAAATGTAAATAAATTAGAGGAGAGATAGTAAAGTGGTGTGTTATTAGCATGGGCCTTCAAACAGATAGTAAAATGAGTGCAGGGACATCTTCCTAATCTACTCCTGAGTTCGTGTGCGTGTGTGTGTGTGTGTGTGTGTGTGTGTGTGTGTGAATTATTTATTTAAGTACTCTGAAAAATTCGCGAACATTGAAGAGCATGCTGATTGTGTATATCTGGGCACTTCAGTGCATTGTTCAGCGTTTAATTCTACTCTTAGAAAAAAATGCATGAATCATAGACTTTCTTGGAAAATCTATTATCTTTTAAAAAATACATTAAAATGTACATTAAGACTCAAGGACGGGAAAAGCTCTATCTGTACAATGAATATTAGGCTGATTAGTCAGAAATAATTGGTCATTTCAGTCAAATTCAGTAGGAAAAGATACTCATGATTTCATATACATTATTATAATTGCCAATTTAGTTAATATCTTAAGAATGTGATATACAACTTAAGAGAAATGGATTCACTCTCATTACATCTGGAATGGCTGAAGGAAACATCCTTTTTGTAATGGTTTGGGTGATACCTAAAGAAGTGCCTTTATGATGAAAATCTGTCTTTTTCTTTATATTTTTAGATATCACCCAGAGCAAAGTTCACTTAATTTTTTTAAAATTATAGTTTACATTCAATATTATTTTGTATGAGTTTCACATGAATAGCATAGTGTTGGACAATAATATACTTTACAAAGTGTTCCCTTTGATATTTTCAGTACCCAACTGGCACCATACATAGTTATTGGCTATATTTCCTATGCTCTACTTTACATCCCCATGACTATTCAGTAACTACTGATCTGTACTCTCAATCCCTTCACCTTTTTAAATCCAGTCCCCTTACCTCCCTCCCCTCTGGCAACCAGCAGTCTGTTCTCTGTATCTATGATTATGTTTCTGTTTTGTCTGTTTATTAATAGTGTTTTTTAGATTCCACATATATGTGAAATCATATGGTGGAGTATTTGTCATTTTCTGACTGACTTAGTTCACTTTAAGCTTGAAAATATGGAGTTAAGCAGCATAGGTTCATAAACCTGAACCTGTCACTAACTAGTTGAATGACCCTAGCCAAGTTAACTGCTCTTGCTTTGGTTTCCTCATCAGAAAAGTCTGAATAATCCTCATAATCATAACAACCACGACTACCATTACTACCTCTTTATGGTTTGCAATCTTCACAGCGTGATGGACTATATGCTAGAATCAGTTTCTGGCACAGCACAAAAGTCAAAAGAGTGAATGTTATTACAGTTATAATTATCTATTTGAGAATGAAGGAAAGTTTTTTCTAAAATCATTATTTTAACAAAATATGTAGGAAATGCTAAAGTTTAAACAGAGAAATACAAAAGAGGAGAATTCATTTGTGGCAAACTGAGGTGAAAAAGTTTTCTCTATTTTGTAGTAAATTATTTTATTGTTCACATGTGAGGAAATTAGTTTGGAACTTGAGGTTGAGAGAATGAGGATGCTCTCTGCCACAGATGACTGAAAATAATCTGTGGAAATTGCGGAGGTATCAATGACAGCAGCAGTGGGGGGCAATGAAATGGAAGAAGTGAGGGAAGCAGGCCCAACCTAGATCCTGGAAGTGCAACTGGGCAGAATATGAGGACAAGCTCCTTGAGCATCTTTGATCAATGACCTTGATTTTTCCCCCTCAAAATACTCAAAACCCAAATGCAATATACTCAAATGTTGGGTGTTTGGGGAGCAGGGTGGTAAGTAATGCTTAATATTTGAGCCTCTATTGTTTTGAGCTCTATAGTCATCAATAAAATTTCAGAATGATAAAAATGAAATATTTGATATTTTCCTTTAAAATATCCACTTCCTGAAAAGAAAACCTGATATGAAAGAAATAGTAAAGAGAGAGGTAAATAACTCTCTTTCCCTCGGAAGACGATTGATGTTTCTAATGGGAAAATAATTTATATTCTATCTATATATGTAAAGCCTAAGTGACTTTTGCAACTGAACAGACGTCCAACCAGGCTGCGTGTAGTGACCAGGCTGGCAGGGGCTTAGTGAGGAATGACCAAATGACTGAGTAGAAGGCTGCGTGCGATAACCAGGCTGGCAGGAGGTTTAGTGAGGGGCGACCAAACTACCAAACAGCAGACTGTGTGGGGTGACCAGGCCGGCAAAGAGGGTAGTTGGGGGCAACCAGGCCAGCAGGGGTGGGCAGCAGTTGGGAGTGATCAGACTGGCAAGTAGAGGTGGTTAGGGGTGATCAGGCTGGCAGGCAGGTGAGCAATTAGGAGCTAGCAGTCCAGGATTGTGAGAGGGATATCCAACTGCTGCTTTAGACCTGATCTTCAGGATCAGGCCTAATCTGGCATTGGATATCCCCTGAGGAGTCCTGGATTGGAGAGGGTGCAGGCTGGGCTGAGGGGACCCTCCCCCCATGCATGAATTTTGTGCACCAGGCCTCTAGTTTCTTATAAAGTTAAAGTGTAAGCTACTCAGGTATAAAGATTTTACCATCTTCCCTAGCCAGTTTGGTTCAATGGATAGAGCATTGACTTAGGGACTGAAGGTTCCCAGGTTTGATTCTGGTCAAGGGCACATGCCTAGGTTGTGGGCTTGATCCCCAGCAGGGGGATGCCAATCAATGATTCTCTCTCATTATTGATATTTCTATTTCTCTTTTCCTCTCCCATCCTCTCTGAAATCCATATATCTATATCTACCTATATCTATATCTATATCTATATCTATATCTATATCTATATCTATATCTATATCTATATTACCTTTTAAAAATTTTATTCATTAAACATGTTTAAATATGTGTGGGCATGTATGTATATATGTAGATACATATTTTTATAGCAACTGTATTCATAATAATCCTAGAGGAGAAGCCATACAAATATTCATCAAAAGATAAACAAATAAGTAAATTGTGGTATATTTATTCACTTAAATATTTTAAAAGAAAAAAAATATGGCTACACAAAACAACAATAAGCAGAATTTTGTAAGTGTTTTATTGGATGAAAAAAACCCAAACACAAAAAGTTCATAGAGGCTAATTCCATCTATATGAAGATCATGAAAAGAAAGGAAAAACAATTTTTAGGGATATGAGAATAGAGGTTTCCCCAAAGGAGAAAGACAGTGGGCATATACTAGGAAGGAGCACTAGGAAATCTCATGGGATGATAGAACTATTCTAGATCTTAAAATGCATGGTGGCCACACATATAAAAAAAATCATCAAGATGTATATGTAACGTTAAGGCCATTTATGTATTTTACTAAATGGTGTGTCTGTTTATAATTTTGAAAAAGTTTCCTGAATAGTTTTTAAGTACAGTGAGACTGGAGTGTGGCAGGGTACCACAGACCATTAAGTAGACCTTAGGAGGTCACCTCAGAAGACTCATAGATAAAATATATGATTCTTTTAAAAAATATATATTTTACTAGAGGCCCAGGGCACAGAATTCATGCACTGAAGGAGGGGGTATTGGGGGAGGGCCCCTCAGCCTGGTCTGCGCCCTCTCACAGTCTGGGAGCTCTTAGGGAATATCCAACTGATGGCAGGGAGTGGGCCTAAGCTGGCAGTTGGACATCCTTAAAACTGCCACAGAGGTGAGAGAGGCTCCTTCCACTGCCACTGCCATTGCACTTGCCAGCCATGAGCTGGGCTTCTGGTTGAGCAGTGTTCCCCTGTGGGAGCACTCCAACCACCATGGGCAGCTCCTGCATTGTATGGGATTGGGCTGAAACCAACTTTCCAACATTCTCTGAGGGATCCTGGATTGTGAGAGGGTGCAAGCTAGGCTGAGGGACCTTACCAGTATACAATCAAGGCTGAGGAGGGATGCAAGAGGTTGGCCAGCTTGAGAGGGATGCCGGAAGTTGGCCAGCTGGAGAGAGACAATGGAGGGCTCCAGCCTGTCTCATTCAATCCTGATCTGCCAGACCCCAGCAGCAAGCTAACCTACTGATTGGAGCATCTGTCTCCTGGTGGTCAGTGCATATCATAGCGAGCAATTGAACAGCCTTAGCATATCATTAGCATATTGCACTTTGATTGGTTGAACAGATGACCAGACACTTAGCGTATTAGGCTTTTATTATATAGGATTGAGATTTTACAGAGAGGAAGGGAGAGGGATAGAGATTAGAAACATCAATGAGAGAGCAACATCAAACATTGATCAGCTGCCTCCTGCACACAGCATACGGAGGATTTCCCTGCAACCAAGGTACATGCCCTTGACTGGAATCGAACCTGGGACCTTTCAGTCAGCATGCCAATGCTCTATCAACTGAGCAAACCAGATAGGGTAAAATACATGATTCTTTTTTTTTTAAATTAAATCTTTATTATTCAGATTATTACATTTGTTTCTCTTTTTTCCCCTCCATAGCTCCCCTCAACCCAGCTTCCACCCTCCCCTCTACCCTTACCTCCCTCCCGTTGACCTCATCCATAGGTGTATGATTTTTGTTCAGTCTCTCTCTGTACACCTCTCACCCCTTTCCCCCTGAGAATTATCAGTCCACTCCCTTTCTGTGCTCCTGATTCTATTATATTCACCAGTTTATTTTGTTGATCAAATTTTTAATTCACTTAATTTTTAGATTCATTTGTTGATAGGTATGTATTTATTGTTCATAATTTTTTATCTTTTACCTTTTTCTTCTTCCTCTTCTAAAAGAGTACCTTTCAGCATTTCATATAATACTTTTTGGAGTTGATGAACTCCTTTAGCTTTTTCTTATCTATGAAGCTCTTTATCTGCCCTTCAATTCTGAATGATAGCTTTGCTGGATAGAGTATTCTTGGTTGTAGGTTCTTGCTATTCATCACATTGAATATTTCTTGCCACTCCCGTCTGGTCTGCATCGTTTCTGTTGAGAAATCAGCTGACAGTCATATGAGTGTTCCCTTGTAGGTAATGAACTGTTTTTCTTTTGCTGCTTTTAATATTCTCTCTTTGTCTTTTGTTCTTGGTATTTTAATTATGATGTGTCTTGGTGTAGTCCTCTTTGGATTCCTTTTATGTGGGGTTCTGTGTGCTTCCTGGACTTGTAAGACTATTTCTTTTACCAGATGTGGGAACTTTTCAGTCATTATTTCTTTAAATAGGTTTTCAGTATCTTGCTCTCTCTCTTTTTCTGGCACCCCCACAATTCTGATGTTGGTACACTTGAAGCTGTCCCAGAGGCTCCTTATATTATCTTCACATTTTTGATTCTTTTCTCTTCTTGCCTTTCCAGTTGAGTGTTTTCTGATTCTTTATATTTCAAATTTTTGACTTGATTCTTGCCTTTCTCTAGACTGCTGTCAGGAGTCTGTATAATAATTTTTATTTCAGTCAGTGTATGTTTAATTTCTAGTTGGTCCTTTTCCATCTCTAGTTGGTCCTTTTCTATCTCCAGTTGGTTCTTTTTCATCTCCTCTTGGGTCTCGCTAACTTTATCCATCTTTTCTAGGATATTCTTGAAAAACCTTATAAGCATGGTTTTGAACTCTATATCCAGTCATTTGTTTTCCTCCATTTCTTTTGTTTGTGATCTCTTCCTTTGTCTTGGCATTTTCACTATGCCAGGAGAACTTCTGTTTTGGATTCAGCCTTATGATACAAGACTTGCCTCTCTGTTGAGCTTAGGAGGGGTGGAGTCTCAGGGCTTAATGAACTGCCTTGCCTTCGATTTGGCCCTACCCTTAATAACCCCTGAGTCTCACGTGACTGGATAATGGCTGGAGCAGTTCTTGTGTGTGCATGCGGGCGCTCTCGCAGTGCCTCTAGACTGCTACCTTTCTGGCTCCCCTGCGCTCCAGGACCATATGAATCTGGGTCCCCAGAGTTTTGCCTGAAACTGGGGTTTAGTGGAGTTAGAAGTGGCATAGTTAGAAGTGGCCCACTTGTGAAAGCCACCAGCACCATCAGCAGTTGGTCTTCTGCACGCAGTGCTGTGTGCACCAACTGACTTCTGCCCTTTTGCGACTCTAAATATCTGTGTACTTCTCCCTTTTCACAGTCCAAACTACCCCCATATGAGTTTTGGCTGGATCTGGGGTTTAGTGTCGTAGGATAAGGGATTCAATGCCTTTGGGAATCTCCGTCTCCCTCCCACCAGAGAAAGCCAGCCAGGTTCTCTGGCACCCGCTCTTTCCACACGTGCATCTCTGTACTTCAGCTTTTTGCAGCTCCTCTGGATCTCTGTGAGCCCCTCTCTTTCCTTCTAGTTGTAGAATTTCCACTCTGTGTGCTTTCCTGTGGTTCTGGATGATTCCGTTCTGTCTTTTAGTTGTAGTTTAGAAATTGTTGTGCGAGGCAGCAGTGTAGGTGTTTACCTATGCCGCCATCTTGGATTCTCCAAAATACATGATTCTTAATTACTTACAAGTTAAACTAAGAAAAATTTAGTATAATTAAGTCCTTCTTTTACCCCTCCCCCCAAAAAAACGTGAGTTTTTTTGTGAAATTGAAATTTCCCTGGGCATCGAATGTTTTTATTGGCTAAGTCTGAAAGCTTGGCCTGAGATGAATATGTATCACTTTGTTATGTAGCACTGGGTATGTATCACTTTGATTTCCCCTGCCATTGGATTGATTTATGAGCCAAATAAAAATTTTTTTGGTAATATTAAACAGGAAGAAAACTTTCCTTTTGTTACTGGGAAACCTCCAGTTGGGATCAGGCTGCCTATTGTTGTGTCTAATAATGAAGGCAAGGTTGAATCCTATAAGGCAATTATTGAGAAGGCTAGCCAATCAAGAAGACAGGATACTTACAAGCTTTCAAATATTGTCTTACAGCAAGGTTCAGGATACAGGATTATAAAGGGGAATGACCTAGGGTGAGGCTGGGAGTGTCATGCAGCTATGAGCAGTCCTGAGAGTCTGCAGGTGTTAGCTATTGTCCTTCAATGAGATGATGCTGATGAAATGATGTTTTGACTCCTAGTGGGTCAGTTTGACCATGCTTATCAGTTATGCTTGCTGAGTTCACAGCTGAGTTACTTCCTTAATCACTTTGCACAGGCCTTGAAAAGGCAACTGAAGAAAAACTTAACCCCCTAGTCACATAAGTTTATATGTTCTAAGATTTAAAATATTATGATTACTTTTCAGATTAATTTGGGTGCTCTATTTATCACTTTCTTAGAGTTTAACTCATTATTTCTTGATTTTTCATCTTATAGAACTGGAGAGGAACAAAGTCTCAGGATAGAGAAAACTTATTTTAACAATTAAGAATTGAAATTCTGTTATCCATTCAAGCAGGCACCATGGGTGTTAGTGCCATCTCTAAGCCCTGTGGGAAGAATGGGCACTGCCAACAGATGGCCACATTTTGTTTTTCAAGATTAATCTTGTCTTTATGGCACTAAGCTCCTACTTCTGATTTGCCAAGAATGGTCAGCATGTCGTGTGTTAATTGTTGGCAGGGGCTATTCAATGACTTTATATAGCAGCTCACAGTGGGCTCTTGATTAAGGAGAGTGGGCAGCTCCCAGCTACAGCAGGACTGCTTTCAACAAAGTCACTAGACACTATACCTTTAATGTTACTTGCACAGTAGGTGGGAAACAAGTGTTATTTTTGGCTCTTGCCTATGACTATAAAGTCTACATCGAATGGCTTTTAAGCAGCCATTTCTCCATCAAGCAGAGCAAATTAAAGGGGGCAGTGGATAGCTAATGGAATGTTAGCATGAGCAAAGTCCAGTCATCTCTATTAGTTTCAGAGATTAGCAGGAAAAAGAAGATATGTACACTGCTGGACAACAATGTGGTACCATCTAATTCTCAGTGGGGAATAATTTGAGATCAGGTGTTGACAGGTGGTGGTCTCCCAGGATAATATTAGGCACTTTGCATAAGTGGAGATTAACAGGTTGTTTCAAGATATTCATGTCACTAGCATTTTATGAATGAGAATTTGTGAAAAAAAATAAATAAAAGAGAACTATTTGATTTTTTTTTAAAGAGATAGGTGAATCTTAAGCCAATGGTTGATCCAAAGAATGCCTATTCTGTAGTTAATTATTAAAATATCAGCTCCTGAAATAATAACAGGATATTTCTAATAAGAATCCCATATCAAGATATACCAAGAAAATTAAAGAGTATTATGATTTGAATTAACCTAACAAAAATTAACTGGACACTTATGGCAAATTTGGCATGTATCACACGATTAAAACCATTTCTGCTATGGCTGGTTTGACTCAGCAGTTAAGTATCAGCTTGTGGACTGAAAGGTCATAGTTCGATTCCCAGTCAAGGGTATGTACCTTGCTTGCAGACTCAATCACCACCTCTACCACTCCCGGGCCCCATTACGAGTGCATGCTGGAGGCAATAAATCCATGAGTCTCTCTCACATCAATGTCTCTCTCTCTTTCCCCCCCAACCCCCCACCACACATACACACACACACACACACACACACACACACACACACACTCCTCCTTCCCTTCATCTCTCTAAAAATATCAATGGAAAATATATCCTTGGGTGAGAATTAAAAGAAATAATAATAATTCTAACTCAAAAACAGAGTCTGGGGCCCAGCCAGTATGGTTGAACATGGACCTATGAACCAAAAGGTCATGGTTCGATTGCTGGTCAGGGCATTTGCCCAGATTGGGGCCTTTATTTTAGTATGGAACATGCAGGGGGTAGCCGATCAATGATTACCTCTCATCATTGATGTTTCTATATCTCTCTCCCTTTCTCCCTGAAATCATTAAAAATATATTAACAAACAAAGAAACAAACGGCCTGGAATGAAATTTTAGGAGAGAACAGGCCCCTCACTATTTCTTAAACAAATTCAAAAGAATGGATGAAAAGGAAAATGGATAATATATTTGAGTACATTATAATTCAAACTTTTTGTCTCTCAAAAAATATGCTTTCATGTGAAAATGGCAAGCAAAATCTGAGAGGATATTACAGATATGGTAAATCATACCAGTAACAATTTAATATCAAAGATAGATAAATGAGAATATTAGTGAGAAAAAGTAATTAATCTAAAAAATTGTATGAACTAAGAATTGAAAGAAAAAGAAACCTATCAATATCTCCAAAATATAATATTGAATGAAATACAAAGTTGCAGGAGAAAATATACAATATATTATCATTTATATATTTAAAATTTAAATTAGGCTAAACAATACCATAATTTATATGACCATAATACCATAATACATATTATTTGGAATATAAATAAATTTAATATGAAGACATATTTGGGAATGGATCAAAAATACATTTTCAGGCTTTAAGAGTATTAATGGAGAGCTATACAATTTTTTTGTAATGCTTTTTCTTAAACTGGTTTACAAGAGCATGGGTTTTTGCTTTATTATTGTTTCATCATTGTTTTGTACTTGTTAACTATTTACCATAAAATTCAAATCATGTGTATTTTGTTGAGATGACAATTATTAGTAGTGAAGCTGTGGTCCATAATTACTAACAATAAAACATGGTTTAGGAGAAATTTCACTGTATTTTTGTTTACTTTCTAATGTTGGTTCTACTTTTATGAATTATGCTCAAAATGTTTTCTTTTTTATTTACTTTTCTAAAGGACACTTTGCTGATGTAGTCTTAGTAAAGCAATTTGCTGAAAGAATCAATTTAATTTATTTCCACTTATATTTCTTCAGTGGTGACTTAGCCCACATGAAGGACTTAAAGAGATCCAAGGAGAATGTCAGTCATAGACTGATTAGCATGAACTGCTTCGAGTGATGCATAATCTTTGACAACCATGGTAGGAATTTATTCTTTCAAGAATGACCAGAGGACAGGAACCTATAGATGTCAGCTGCCACCTTTAATTTATTAACTGACTTATAACTTGCTTTCATAGGCATTTGTTATATTCCTTAAACTCGACCTTCTCTTTTGCAGCTTGGTATAGTTATTGGAATGAATTGCTTTCCCCAACTCCTCACTCTAAATAAAGAAATCAATAAAAGCATTTTTAGTGGGATTTTTTAATATATATATATATACTATTGAACAGAAAACTTGAGAAGTGCTGAGAGTGCTGGCACTTCAGAGAACGTATATTACAAAGGGCCCATTTGTGTAAATATTTCTAATACTATTGTTCACTCCCATTAATTACTCTCCCATTTAAAAATCACATGACCTTTTAACAAAATAAATGACATTTTTATAGTGTTGATTTCTTCCTGGATTATCTTAAAAACCTGATTACAACACAATAGCATGGAATAACTATTATAATTGGATACTGAGTAAAATTACAAAAATATTTTAGGGCATTTATGTTCCACTTCAGTGGTTGGGAAACATTTTCATAAAAAAATAATTAAAAAAATAAAATTGGGAGGAACAACAGTTAAAATAGAGGACAGACTATTGGCACTTATGTATCCTTTTATAATGTAACCATTTGCACATATAAAAACTATTCTTGTGGGCCATAAAAAATGGTTGATGGGACAACTTTGGTATATTTAGAAGACACAGTTTTGGGTGTACTTCACATTTATTTTTAATTTGTTTTAAATAAGAATAAGTGTCTACAGTACAGTCTTAGGAAGACAAGCTGTGCAGCCATGTGTGGTGGGCACATGTGTCTCTTGGCTTCTCCCCTCTCCAGCATGGTCCTCAGCTGACCTTATACAGCCTCAGTGCCTCTACCCACCCCTGATTGCTTCCAGCTCAGCATCCTTATGTTCATTTTGGCTTCTTTCACAGCTTCAGGCAACTGCTATGAAAGCATTATAGAAGTGACTCATATTTTGGAAATATGGAATTAATAACATGTGACTAAATTTAATATAAAAATGTGAAACATGTGAAATGGTAAAATAAAATGGCAATTAGTAGCTGGCTGGTTGATTCTAGAGAATATTAATTGGAGCTGCGCTGATGCTATTGAAACACTACTTATAACAGGGAATGTGATATGGAATTATAAATATTATATATGTTTAATATATACATTAATTTTTATTATATTATTGATAAAATTTATATTGAGACTCAGACTCTCTATTTCATAACCAAAATTATTTTATTTACTGTTTTCAAGTCACAAATTAAATATTTTATGAGAATAAGTTTTTTCTTGGTACACTCACAGATCTGTGAAGACTTCCAAATCACTTTTTGGAAAATGATATAAGAGATATTGTTTAAGCTACATATACAGTTTCTTACTTCCCTACAAAACATACTTTTTGGTCATTTGTTATTCCTCAATCATTTAGAACAGTATTTAAGAGCCCCAGGCCATTAAAATATGCAAAGAAATGAACATTTCTCTCATTTGTATGTTAAGAGTTCCTAGGATGTTGAGCAAAGCCCAATTAAACACTGCAATGCAAACATTTTACACATTCCACAGAAGAAAGAAGCAGGATCATGAGAGTAGAGATCTGTCTTTCTAAGAGTTTAAATGTGAGGGTATTCCTGAGAAAAAAAAATATTGTAAAAGGTATCTGGCTGGCTAGCTGGATAGATTTAAGTACATTTAAGTTCCTAGTATAACACAGGGTGATTTAGAAACAGTAAGAGGGAGATATAGAAATATATAATAGATAAATCAAAGAATATAAAATTCTGGTGATTGATATACACAAAAATATTCAATTTCATTAATGACAAAGAAAATACAAATTGAACAACATTGAGATATCATTTTTTCCCAGATTATTGACAAAAGTTGAAGCGATTAATAGCATCTTGTTTGGCAAATATGTGAAGAAATGAGTACTTCCACTAATTTATAGATCTATAAAATATTGAACTTTGAAGGAAGTTAATTGGCTACTTTTTAATTTTAGCAATAGTGGTGGTCTTTTTTATCACATAAATTTGCTTTGGTATTAAGTGTAAAAAAATATTTCAAATTGGGAAAACTCTTAAGAACAATTTTTGACTCCTAAGATAAAAATACTTGTGTTTCAGATTCAGCTTGTTATGGGATCCAAACAATACCAATAGTGATCAATTTCTCTTTCTCTGTCTGTCTCTCTTACTTTTCTCTCCATCTTCTACATTGATTAAATTCCCAGATTGGTGTAGCATCTCTGGAATCTACATTCTGGAAACTTCATAATGCGTAAGTAAAATAACCAATGGACACAGATATGAGAAGGGGTGGTAGGGCATGTGCTGGGAGTTGGAAGTAGCCGATGGGGAAAATGGAGACATATGTAATACTATATGTAATACTTTAAATAATAAAGAATTTTTAAGAAAGAAGTAGTGTCAACATCTGGTCCCAGAACTCTCAGTAAAAGTCTCATAAGATGTATTTCCATATCTGTATTTTAACTACTCTTGAGACTACAACAATAACAATATCTGGGCAGACATTTCTGAGTATATGGAACCTGTGAATCTGAATTAAATCAACTCCATCATCAGAATCACATGAACTCAGCAACAAATGATTTCTCAGAAATAAACTAAGGCGCAAAAGATTAAATGACAATTATCTAAAAACAGATTTATCACCATACTTCTTTTGTGTACACAGCTACACTTCCAGACTATTTCTCAGTTCATAGGAAGTTGGGCAAAACCTAATTAGACATTGCCCAACAATACTAATGTTGAAAAACAAAAATAAACAATAATGTTTGTTGCAGTTTTGTTTCAAATACAAAAACAAAATACAAAACACAGACTATTCAGAAGAATATGCTTGACTATGTTATGAAATATTGAGGAAAAATAAAATGTAGATTATGTGAAGAATTTGATCTATTTTTTCCAAACAAAATAAAAATATAGAAATATATATTCAGTATATATGTATATAGACAGATGAGAAAAATATACTCTAGATGTATATTTTTATTTCTTTAGGATTTTTTTGAGAGCAAGTGATGGGCAATGTATTCCAGCCTGGCTAAATCCCAAAAGGAAACTTATGAATCTGAAATGTGGAGGGTTTGATCCAGATATAAACAGGGCATGATTTACATCTCTTCCTGTACTAGTCACTAGTCAGAATTCTCCAAAGCACAGAGCCAATAAAAGATCTCTCTCTCTTTCTTTCTCTTTTTGTCTCTCTTTTCTTCTCCTCTCCTCTTCTTTCCTCTCCTCTCCTCTCCTTTCCTCTCATCTCCTCTTCCTCCCCTCCCCTCTTCTTTCCTTCTCTCCTTCTCTCTCTCTCTCTCTCTCTCTCTCTCTCTCTCTCTCTCTCTCTCT
>JAAGEH010000286.1:30070572-30120560 GCA_011751065.1 Lasiurus cinereus | reverse complement strand
TCTCTCTCTCTCTCTCTCTCTCTCTCTCTCTCTCTCTCTCTCTCTCTCTCTCTCATTCTTTGCTCTAATTCAAATGCTAATCTTTTCTATAAACATCCTCACAGGCACTTCCATAAATAATGTATGTTTTACCCAGCTGTCTGGGCATCCCTTTGTCCATTCTGGGTGACACACAAAATGAACAATCACATTCCCTCTCTTCGATGTACTATCATCTGTACTGACTGCATTTTAACCCAGTCATGGACAGTTTCCATCTTGCATATAAAAGTGGAAGGGTTCTGTTATTTTTCATTTAGATTTTCCTGTATATTTAAAATGACTTCATTGAGAAAATATTATTTTAAATAATATGAATAATTTTTAAAAGTAGAATTACAGTTAGAATTAAAGAAAGGGTGTCTCACATTTATAGAAACTTATAATATTCATGATTTTACATGGGGCAAGGAACCCTGTGTCTGGGTGGCTTGTTATTGAAGCAACACAATGATTCATGATTAAGAGAAGTGTTTTATTTAGAAATAGTTTGACTCTTGCCTTTGCATCCACTAGTCACAGGGGTTCAACAACCATCAGTTTCCTTACACATAAAGAGCATGTGCCAGTTATCAATTTATTTTCTCTTAGCTCTAAATCTCTCCTTCTTTACTCAGCTTTCTTGTTCTGCAGCTGGCACCTGTGAATACACCTCTTGGATAGAGCAATGCTAGGCTCTGCCAAGAGAAGGCACCTCAAGAAGGGGAACTCCTCTTTCTGGTACTGGGGTGCCCACACCTTGTTCTTGTGTTATGTATACCTGTGCTATCAGAGACACCCTGTGGCTCACTCACTTTCCTGTGACTTTGCCAGCACCACAGGGTTTCTGTTTACTAGCTCCTGCTTCCTAGGAGCCTAGTGGCCAGCTTCCGGGTCACCAGTTCTGATGCAGACCATTTCTGATATGCCACTCTGCAGAGAAGTCATCTGCTACCCAAGGGGCTGCCACCATCCTCACTTCACTGAGGTCTGAGTCTCAGCCTGGGAGAGCACTTTTTTACATATGCTGTTTCAAAAGTAGTAGCTGCTCTCTCCGTGCCTTTTCTACTCCTGTATTTTTTTTATAGTTTTCTCTTACTTTGTTTACAATTAGCCATGTTTTTTAATTTAATAATTATTTATATTCAACTTTTCCTAAAAACTAATAATTTTTTGGTTTTCTGATTGTGCCGTGATCAACAGTGAAATAATAAGAATCTCTGCTTTTGAGGGACTGTTGAAAAGTTTAAATAAAAAAATCTAAAGCACTCAATAAATAATAGTTATAATTATTATGGTATGATTAATATAGTTATGTTTCGTGCATTCTAAGGAGTGAAAGTTTCTTCCAAATATTAGACAATTTCTTTTATTTATAACTAGAAGTCTGGTGCAGGAAATTTGTACATGGGGGTGGGTGGTGTCCCTCAGCTCAGCCTACACCCTCTCCAATCTGGAACCCCTTGAGAGATGTTCGACTGCCCGTTTAGGACTGATCCCACCAGGATGGGTCCTAAACAGGCAGTCAGACATCCCTCTCACAATCGAGGACAGCTGGCTCCCAACCACTTGCTTGGCTGCCTGCCTGATTGCTCCTAACCGCTTCTGCTTGCCAGCCTGATCACCCCATAACCACTTCTCTGTCAGCCTGACCAACCGACATCTAACTGCTCCCCTTCTGGCCCGATTGCTCCTAACTGCCCTCCCCTGCCACCCTTGTCACCCATAACTGCCCTCCTCTGCTGGCCTGGTTGCTCCCAACTGCCCTTCCCTGAAGGCCTGGCCCCTCCCAACTGCCCTTCCCTGCTGGCCTGCTCACCCACAACTGCCCTCTCCTGCAGGCCATCTTGTGGTGGCCATCTTGTGTCCACATAGGGGCAGTCATCTTTGGCCACCTGGGTATGGCCATCTTGTGTGTTGGAGTAATGGTCAATTTGCATATTACCTCTTTATTATATAGGATTATATTTCCTTATTTCTCAGTTGTCTGTGTTTAGTAGTACGAGAAGATGGTGTGCTGAAATGTTTAACTACATAACCACCTATACTTCTGACAGAACCAGGCAAGGTGTACATCTTTGATGTCAAAATTTCACATAAAAACAACAATAAACTACCACTACACATCTATGAAATAGTCAAAATTCCAAACATTGATAATATCAAATGTTGGCAAAGATTTATAATCAAGTGAGCAACAGGAACTCTTATATATTGCTGGTGAGAATGCAAAATCTTATAGCTGCTTTGGAAGGCAGGTTGGGAGTTTCTTACAAAATAAAACATTCTCTTACCATATGATCCAGCAATTGTGCTCCTTGGTATTTACTCAAAATCATTGAAAACTATACACAAAACTGCTGCACACCATGTTTATAGCAGCTCTATTTATAATTGTCAAACTTGGAACCAACCAAGACACTGGTATCTTCAGTAGATGAATGGATAAACTATAGTATATCCAGGTGTATCCAGGAAGAAAATGGAACATTGAGCACTAAAAACAAAACAGAACAAAACAAAACAAAAAAACATAGAAAGGTACAGAAGAATAAATACAGAAAATACAGATTACAAAGTGAAAGAAGGCTTATGTTGTATACTTCCAATTACATGATATTCTGGAAAAGGCAAAACTACAGAGACAGTAAAAAGATCAGTGGTTGCCAGGGGTTGGGGCTGAGGGATATATAGGTTGAACATAGAGGTTGAGTATAGTGTTTTAGGGCAGTTAAACTATTCTGTATGATACTATAATGATGGATATAGCCACTATATATTAGTCTATACCCATAGAATGTACAATACTAAGAGTGAACTTCAATGTAAACTATAGATTTTGGATGATTATGATGTGTCAATGCAGGTTTGTCGATTATAACAAAGGTGCCACTCTGATGGGGATGTTGATCATGGAGAAGGCTCTGCATATGTGGGGTCAGGAGGTATATAGGGGCTTTCTTTATCATGTGCTCAATATTACTGTAACTTTGAACTACTCTAAAAAGTAAAGTCTATTAAAATTACAAAGAGTTTCTCTACATTTTTAAAAATTTGCCTTTGAGTAAATAATTTCTATATAATAAAAATCTAATATGCAAACATTCCCTTCTATTGGGAGTTCAACCAGGACTTCAACTGTATGTAGCCCCTCATTCTGGCCGGCCAGCCAGATTGGCCCCAACCGGGGTGGGCTGGCCAAACTCCACCAGTGCACAAATTTGTGCACCAGGCCTCTAGTTACCTAATAAATGCCTAACAAAGATTTTTTAAAAAAATTGGTTGTTTTAGAAACAGCTTCAATGTTTTTGTCATAGGAAAATAATCATTTTAAAAAATGACCTTTATTTTTTTTTAGCTAAGCTGAAGAAAAGTAAAAGAGATGAATGATGTTAATGAATTAAAAATTGTATTCTAGCTTTGTAAAATAACTAAATAAAATCATTCATCTATATTATAATTAATTTTCTATTTGCTGTTTTGTATAAACCCAATAAGAATATATTTGGTCTAAACACAAAATTCTAACTGTGTTTTCATTTATCTGAAGCAGAATGCCACATTTATAATACTATTTCAGGAATACAGTGTTTTCTTCCCAAAGAGGTAATATATTTCATCTAATTTTCATGTTGTGTGCCTACAAATATAATTAGAAGAAATTTAATTAGCTACAAATACCACCACCAAGAAGCCTGGCAACTTGGCTACTGGTAATTGGATTTGCTTTTCATTTACAAATTGTTCACTTTGTGAAGGTTTTGTTCATAGATCTTTTCTGAATACATTTAAAAACAACACTTGAAGTTGAATTTATTTTAGTGATGCATACAATTTTTTGATAGAAAAATAGGAAATTGGTGGAAAAAAATAAAAGCTATGCCTATTGGGAGTCACTGAAGCATATCTAAAAACAAAAAGCAAAACACACATGAGTGATCTAAATATATTAGGAAGAGTTGGGGCCAGGAGTGGGGGTGGAGAATTTACAAATCAAGTGAGCCAAGAAAAAAAACCCAATTTGTATAAATTATAGAGCAGAAAACAGATGACACACACAAAGAAATAGTATATAATTTTTATAGAGGGCTTATGAAAAATTATTTACAAAGATGTGGACAAGGTGCAGAGAAACCAAAAAGGACAATGTCATAATCAGTGGGTTATTAGCACCAAGTCTGTTACCACTCCTCAGCCAGGGAGGTTACCAGTTACAAGAACCTGAGATGAGAGAATAGGGTAAAAAGACCTTCCTTGAAAGAAATGTTGACCTTTAGTTTAGGGACAACCCCAGTACAGGGTCACCCTGCAAGGATATAACTAGGGGAATAAACTCCATGTCCTCATCCATCTCGAACTCTTTGATCACCTGTAGAATTTCCCATTGGCAGAATCAATGGGAACCAGCAGTATTAGGGGAGCCTATTGATATGTTCTAACATAGCTTCCTTGGATGAAGAGCAGGGTAGAGAATGATTGAGAATGGAATTTAAGGAACAAACAGGGATTTCCAGCAAACTTTTTAACACAATATAAAACTTTTAATCACCTGTATGGCCTCATAAGAATCAAGAAATCAGAATAGTATAGAGGGTAGATAAAAATAAGTACTGGCTAATATTTAAACAACTTAAAACTTGATAGCCTTATTTTAAATCATATATATATGATATATAATATATATATATATATATTCTACTATATATACTAGCAATATACAAATTATTAAAAAGATAAAAGAATAAGTTTGTTGAGTTTATAAAAGAATTGATTGCAAACATTTCTCTATTTGGGAAAATTAAAAGCTGCTATAGATTTATACATATATCTGTCTAATAATTAATAGATATGCTTAAATGTTTAATGTTTCTTTATTTTGATCCCTATAAACATTTTATATATAAAAAGAATGTGATGCAGAAAGAAATCCTTTTTGATACTGGGAGAAGGCTTTTTAAAAATTAAAATATTAATTATGGGTTTAGAAATGTGTATTTTCAAAAAGATTTTGTAATGTGGAGTGCACATTTATTCCATTATTAATGCACAGTTGAAGGTGAAAAAATTAGTAATGTTCTATTAATGGCATCAATGTTCATCATCTTCCTTCTTAAAAAAAAGTGCTCTGTGCCTTTTTACTTTCAATAAATTTTAGTCTTCTAAACCACATGCTCTCTGAAAGAACATATAATCTAAAACCAATACTATTTCATGTGGAAATAATTTTGTTTTGGATTTCTTATAATGATTTGGAATATAACTGGTTTTCCTTTTAGAATATGTTTAGATTGTACCAATGTTAACATATCTAAGTGAGAGGCAACAGCCCAGAGGCAGACATAGGGATTAAAAACATCCTTTCTGCAATAAAATCATAAAGTGTAAAATGGGTTTCCAGATAAGTGAGAGTTAATGGTCTTTCTGTTTACTCACTGTGGGCAGAGTAGAGGAAAATCAAAGAAAACCTCTAGAGGCACTGTTGGGTTCCATAAAGCCATTGAAAGTTACACATTTACACAAGGGATTATGCAGGGAGTGTTTACAAAGTAGATTTCTCAGCATGTTCTGGCATGATAAGGGTTTTAAAACAGATGGATATAATATGAGTATAATTAAACCTTTTCCAGATAATAGTATAGCAATACCATGTCCTCTAAGGATAGGCAGAACTGCAGCTCTGAGTACATTCATTGCATTCATTTATACTTATGTGTCCAATTCTATTCCATGGTTTCATTAGGAATAATTTTCATGCATATCATTCTCAAGACTTCACTCTATTGTTCTAACATCACCAGTGCTTTAAATAAAAATCCAAAGCATTGAATAGGAAAGGATGAGACTCAGGGAATGGAAGGGACTGGAACAAAATAAATGAAAGAGGAATTTTCTGACCCAAATTTTTATATTCACTTTTTCATTAAAATTTTTTTTGTCAGTAATTTTTAAAAGTATTGGTGTCCTTGAAGTCTCAAATGAGAGTTGAAAAAACTGGGATATTAAATATTGATTGAATTTTAAAAAACTACCTAATTTTGCTTTGGTTCAGAACTATTTTTATACTACTGCTATTCATTATGTTTATTAATGTTTTCACTTACTCTTACCTGGTTTACCTAGTTTTTTTTTTGTCCAGTAAAAGAGATTTAGAGAATTTTATTTTTCACATTTCAAATTATTGTAAACTTTGAACAGATATCTTTATTTTGAAAGGTTTCATGATTTGTACAAAATTATTTTGAGCATATTCTCATGTTTCTAAATTGAAAATATAAGCAATAGAACGAAAGTATTTAAAATTGATTTAAAATTGAGAGAAATGTATTTTTATCTGAAGTAGGGCTCTTATATTGGCTAAAAATAAATCTTGCTCTTTTCTTCATTGTCTATGAACAGAGTTCCAGTGTAAAGAGAGAACCTCCTAAGTGAAGAGAGGAATATTTTATTCTTACATGATAAAATGATGAACTTTTATGTTTTGTTTACTTATATTTTATATATATGATATATAAGTCTAAATAAACAATGGCCATGCCTAGGAAATTACTACGTCATATTCATCATTGTATCCCTCTCTATATATTTCATTGCTAAATTTCTATCAAGAGACTTTATTTGGTATATAAAGAAATACCCATATAAATGAATGCAAACAAAACTGAGCAACTGACATAAGATTTTATAGAGAAAAAAGACAAGAAAGGAAGGGAAGAAAAGAAAGAAGGAAGGCAGAGAGAGAGGGAAGGAGAAAGAAGTCTAAGAATTATATTTGAGTAATAAGCAGAAATGCTTATAAATCCATGAATTATATCATCACTTACCTATATAACTTGGAATCCCTTATTTATGAAAAGAAAAAGTGCCAACACCTAAGAACATGCCTGATATAATAGAAAAAGAAACCATCTGAAGGATAAGACACCTTGCTTTTGCCTTATCCATTTGAACATAAATAAACCATATATTGCAGTTGACAGTCATTTTCCTCATTAGAAAAGTAAAGATTAAATTATATTATTACTAACATTTACTTTTGAGTGTAACGTTTAACAATTTTCAATGTAATCAAAAATTGATATATTTCTGTGTGGAGATATACATCCTCAGAAAGAGCAGTAGAAGACTCAGCATTGCTTGACAAATTTACAGACACAAAGTATAATTAAACAGGCTTTCTAGTCCACACATTAGAAGAGTGAGAATCACACACAGTCAGCTCTTGTGAGGCACACTTACACAGGCAGTCTTTGGCTTCTTGCCTAATTTTCCAGCTTCCTAAGTAGAGGCATTGAACAAACACATGCAAATAAAGTCAGCATCTAAGAATCCGTCAAACAAAGGACAATAGATAGGTGCCAATCCCTCTCATCTTCCAAAAGTATTTTCTATCTGTTTTATAATAAGACATTTTTGGATGCTTAAAATATTGGAAGATTAAAAAGAGATCAACTGATGAATCAAAAATTTTTAGCAATGTTTAAAAAAAAAACCCTAGAAAAACCAACAATACAGATGTGATTAAAGAAAAAAATCTAAAAACTATAATAAAATTTTTTATGAAAGGTGGGAGCTTACTTATCAGGCAATGCTACAAAAGGATTTTTTGGGGAACTAAATATGAAATAGTCAGCCTAGGAGGTCTTTTTCCTTTACTTATTTCTATTAAACACATTTGTGCCCAATACTAAGCATTGATTTCAGGCTGAGACTTTGAATAGGATTTGGAATGGAGAAGAAAAGAGAGTGTCCTTCAGCTCTTCATGGTGGTGACCAATTAGAGGGATGAACTCCAATATCTAGAATATGATACAGTGACAAACTTCTCTTAGGTCACCTTCCCTCCAAAAATAAGGAGGAATATATGATAAACAAAAACAAACATTTGAAGAAAACCAATACAATAAATAAAATGTATAAAATATAAGAATCAGAATAGAGGGAGAAACCAATATGGCAGCTAAGGTGAACACCTAAGCTGCTGCCACACAACGATTTCAAAATTACAACTAAAAGACAGAATGGACACCATCCAGAACCACAGGAAAGCTGGCTGAGTGAAAATTCTACAACTAGAAGTAAAGGGAGGGACTCACGAAGACTCAGAGGAGCTGTAAAAAGCTGAGACATGCTCCTGGAGAGGAAGGGTGGAAGAGGGTCTGGCGGGCTTCCTCTAGTGGGAGGGAGACAGAAAATCTTGACTGCACCAAACCACAGCTCCAGGTGAGACTCATAGGGGGAGTCTGGATTGTTGTGAAAAGGAAGGAGTGCAGGGAAACTTAGGGCAGCCGTGAAAGACAGACATCTGGGGACACACAAAAGTGCTTGCAAAAGTGTGCTCAAAAGTGCGCACACAGAGCACTGACTGCTGATTGTGCCGCTGGCTTTCTCTAGTGGGAGAAAAACAGAATCTCACAACAGCACTGAAATTCAGGTCCAACTGCACTGAACCCCAGTTTTGGGAGAGACTCTGAGGACCCAGACTCATACGAGTCTCTAGAGCACATGGAAACTCAGGGGAACCAGAAAGGCAGAGGTCTGGAGGCAAGCGTGCATGCACAGACACAGCTCATCCTCACAACCAATTTGCTTGGAGGTCAATTCCCACCAGTGATACTAACAACCATTAAGAATTAACTACAACAAGACTGTACACATAGTTCACAAAGGAGTGCACCAAGAGTGTCCACCTCAGGTAACTGGGGAGGCAGAGCTATTAGGTCACATAGGACATCTAGCACATAAAGCTACTCTACCAACTCAGGGAAGCAGCAAAATATGTGGAGATAAAAGAACAGATCACAAATAAAAAAAATGGAGGAAAACAAATAACTAGATAGAGTTCAAAACAACGGTTGTAAGGTTTTCTAAGAATTTTCTAGAAAAAAATGGATAAATTTAGCGAGACCCAAGAGGAGATGAAAAAGGAACAACTAGAAATTAAACATACACTGACTGAAATAAAAAAAATATTATACAGACACCTAAAAGCAGACTAAAGGATTGTAAGGATCAAGTCAAAGATTTGAAATACAAAGAAGCAAAAAACACTCCACTGGAAAAAAAAAAAGAAAAAAAGAAAAAAAAATGTGAAGATAGTGTAAGAAGCCTCTGGGACAACTTCAAGCGTATCAAAATCAGAATTATGAGGGTGCCAGAACAAGAGAGGGCAAGATCCTGAAAATCTATTTGAAGAAATAATGACTGAAAACTTTCCTCGCCTGGTGAAAGAAATAGACTTACAAGTCCAAAAAGCTCAGGGAACCCCAAACAAAAAGAATTCAAGGAGGACCATATCAAGACACATAATAATTAAAATACCAAGAGCAAAAGATAAAGAAAGAATATTAAAAGCAGCAAGAGAAAAAACAGTTAATTACCTACAAGGAAGCACCCATACAATTGTCAGCTGATTTCTCAACAGAAACTATGCAGGTCAGATGGGAGTGGCAAGAAATATTCAAAGTGATGAATAGCAAGAACCTGCAACCAAGATTACTCTACCCAGCAAAGCTATCATTCAGAATTGAGGGTCAGATAAAGAGCTGCACAGATAAGACAAAACTAAAGGAGTTCATCAATATCAAACCAGTATTATATGAAATGCTGAAAGGTATTCTTTAAGAAGAGGAAGAAGAAAAGGGTAAAGGTAAAAATTATGATCAACAAATACATACAGTGGTTCCTCGAGATACAAGTGCCCTAATATACGAGATTTTTGAGATACGAGCTGTCGAGCAAGCAATTTTTGCTTTGAAATACGAGCAACATTTGAGATAGGAGTAATTGCGCGGATTGGCCGGCTGCACACGACCCAAGTGTCTCATAGTTTCCCACTCCTCAAGGTTACGGAATGAATTAAACTCATATCTCGAGGTACCACTGTATATATCAACAAGTGAATCTAAAAATCAAGTGAATTAAAACTCTGATGAAGAGAATAAACTGATGAATATAATAGAATTAGGAATATAGAAAGAAAGTGGACTGATAATTCTCAGGGGGAAAGAGATAAGGGGGGGTGTGCCAGGAGAGACTGGACAAAAATCATACACCTATGGATGAAGACAATGGGAGAAAGTAAGGCAGAGCGTGGCGTGGGAGCCAAGTGGAGGGCAGCTATGGGGTGTGGGGTGGGGAGAGGAACAATTGTAATAATCTGAACAATTAAGGTTTATTTTTAAAAAAGAGTCAGAATAGTAAACATTCAAGGTTTTGGCTACTATAAAACAAAAAGAACAAGGATTTGAAAGAAATATATGTATGCAAATATTTAAGAAGATCATTCATTCATGAAATAAAGGTAGAAACAAATGAAAACGAACAAAATTCTCAGTTAATGTTATGGTATATATTTCTCTATTTAAAAACATATTTTGTTGATCTCATCAACCAAAGGACTTGTATTCACACATATAAGCACAACAAATGGACCCAAGACACTGGGGTGGAGATGAGGGCATGCAACAAGAGTTAGGGGAGGCTGGCAGAAGGTCAAGGGGGGAAAAAAAAGGAGATATATGTACTATTACATGTAATAATTTAAACAATAAAAATATTTAAAAAACATATTTTGTGATTGGACAAAGTATTTTGTTATATACCAATAGCCATACTGGAAACAAAATGATAAAATAAGGTTGAAAAAAAAAAAAGAGTTAAAATGATATGGAGATGGGGGGTGTTATTCTATTCACAAGTATATGGCTATAGCAATTTTGTTGTCAGACATTAGGGAGTTTTTAGCCAGGAGGTCTTAATAAGAAAGCAAGGTATATTTTATTTTGGTAATAATAATAGTTTACAAGAATACTATCTTTCATAAATCTATATAGGTAAACCACAGTAAATTTAAATTTACACAGAACATCACTGATAGAATTTCAAAGAGTAATAGGATATCCTATAAAATAAAAGCCTAATATGCTAAGTGTCCAGTCATCTGGTTGTCCGGTCAATCAATCAAAGCATAATATGCTAATAATATGCTAAGGTCACTCAACTGCTTGCTATGACATGCACTGACCACTAGGGGTCAGATGTTCTGACCAGTAGGTTAGCTTGCTGCTGGGGTCTGGCCAATAGGGACTGAGCGAGAAGGGCCAGACATGCCCTGGAATCCTCCTGCAGTCCCTCTCTGGCTGGCCAACCTCTTGTGTCCCTCCCCGGCCCTGATTGTGCATTGGTGGGGTCCCTCAGCCTGGCCTGCACCCTCTCACAATATGGGACCCCTGATGGAATGTTAGAGAGCCAGTTTTGGCCTGATCCCACAGGCCAGACCAAGGGACCCAACTGGTGCACAAATCCATGCACTGGGACTCTGGTGTTATAATAAAGGACTGAGCGCTCTTTAAAAAAAGGAAATCTATAGAGCATCCCATCAAGGTGGCAGCATGGATAAATGGGGTACTCATAGAATTACATCAAAATTATAACTAAACTTACAAGGGGCAGAGATGTGGAATAAGCTGGCCCCATACCCAGGTGTGACAAAAGTCAGGAGAGATATCTCAGCTGCAGAGGTCCCCCCTGAGGACCAAGGCATCCTGGCCTCACACCAGACCCACAGCCCAGGGTTCTAGTGCCAAGAAGAAAAGTTTCCATGACTTCTGGCTATAAAAACCAATAGGGATTGTGGTCGAGTGAGACATTGGGCTGCGTGTGGACTTACTCGGACTCTCTCCCTCTGAGCTCCAGGACTGGGGCAACAGCTCCAAAGGCACCAGATACATACAGGAGGCAGTGAATCATCTAGTATCAGGGCAAGAGCCAGAGGGGCAGCTTTCTCCCAGACCAGTGGTTCTCAACCTTTATAATGCCGCGACCCTTTGATACAGTTGCTCACATTGTGGTGACCCCAACCATAAAATTATTTTCGTTGCTACTTCATAACTGTAATCTTGCTACTGTTATGAACTGTAATGTAAATATCTGATATGCAGAATGTATTTTCATTGTTACAAATTGAACATAATTAAAGCATAGTGATTAATCACAAAAACAATATGTTATTATATATTGTAAAATATTTATTTCTAATTACAAATAAATGAAATTTTGTCTTGAATCGTGGTGTAGAATGGGCAACAGTCTTCATATGACAACAGCAAACTACATTGCTACACTTGGCTACACCGAGGAGCGGTCTGTTGGTTCCTAAGACCATGGGAAATAGGTGTTTTCCGTTGGTCTTAGGCGACCCCTGTGAAAGGGTCATTCGACCCCCAAAGGGGTCGCGACCCACAGGTTGAGAACCGCTGCTCCCAGACAGAAGTACTGGCAGAGGCCATTGTTCCTTTTCTGAAACCGTCTTACCCCATCACAGAGCCAGCATGTGGACACCATACCTCAGTCTTCACCAATCTGGCTCACACTATTAGCCAGGTCCTGGTGATTCCTTGAGACTTTGTCCCACCCAACTAGCAAACCCACCCAAGCTGTTTCCAGTGGCTTTTCCACACAAATGGCCTCTTTTGACTTATGCTTAAGACTGTCCTAACATCTCTCAAACAAACAGCATTTGGCCTTGGCATACCCCATACCTTTTGCTCAGTGGCTCTAGGCCCTGCACTAGGGGCAGCTGGCCTTATTTTGTAGCCTTTCCTGGGAACCCCCAAGCCCAGGAGAAGTAGCAGCCATCTACATATCACTATGCAGCTGATGCTGGGTGGCCCAAGAACACCTGAGGTGGCTGACCATGGCCTGAGAGTCAGGAAATATAGTCAATAATATTGTAACAGCTATGTATGGTGTCAGATGGTTAAGAGATTTATTAGGATGATCACTTAGTAGGTTACATAATATCTAAACACTAGGTTTTACACCTGAGATTAATATTATATGTATGTTAACCATAATTGAAAAATAAATTGCTTAATAAAGAATAAAATCTATAACTAAGGCAGATAAAACATATATTTAAATATTACAACAAATAGTGTGAATTTTATAGCAATAGCTACTAGTATTTTGAAAAACACATGAAACATGAAATTTTGTACAGCAACTTTGGCCAAAGGAAAAATCAATAAATTAGGAAATGCCCATAATTTTACAAGCTACATTCTCTGGTGATGATGTAATATATTTTGAAAAATTAACATCAGAAGCAGAGCCATCAGACTTCTCAATGCTAAAACTTCAGGAAGGAAGATAATGGAGTAATATTTTAAAGACTGTGCGTGTGGGGAGCGGGGGGAGGGTGGCGGGGGGATAGCTTCACATCCCAGCATTTATATTCTTCATATAAATGTGAAGATAAAGTGAGTATAATTCTCAGTCTTCAAGGCTGCAGAAGTTTTACCACATAAATATAATTTGGACATCATTTTTACAAGAAGTATATAAGTTTGAAAATGACAAAGTGCTAAAATATCAGTAAATAATAAGGAATAACTTTGAAAATTACATCTATCTACTCACATGTACCTGTACACATGTATTTTTATATCTTTTTCATAACAAAGTTCTAACCCATTATCACTAAGAAACATGGAAAAAGCAAAGTAAGTAATAGGAACAAGACAGTTGAAAAGGTAATTTTTAAAGAATTGTAAGGAGGTAGCACAGGTTTGTGTTTTATTAAGTACAATAATAAATTTAATAACTGGTATTGTGTACATGTAGTATATGCCAGGTACTACATATAAAGACTTGCATACAACAGAGTAATCAATATAATCTCTGACCATACAATGAAGAAACTGTTAAAAAAATAAAAAATAAATAAAAGGAGGTGGGGGATTAACCCAAACAATCTAATTCAAAAATAACCAAAAGACATGAATAGGTATTTCATTAAAGATGAAGATGGTAAATACACATGAAAAACTCAACATCATTAGCCATCATGAAAATTTAATTTAAAACCCTTATGTGATATTACTGCATACCTATCAGAATAGTGAAAATTATAAAAACTATCTAGTGACAACACTAAATATTGATGTGAATGCAAAAAAAAAAAAAACTGGATCATTTATATTTACCAGTGGAATGTAAAATAGTAAAGTAGCTCTAAAGAATACTTTGGCAATTTGTTATAAAAATAGACATACAATAACCATAAGATCTAGTGATTGTAATTTTGTGCATTCTTTTGAAGAAATAAAAAATAGAGGGAAGATGATGCTATTGATATGGAAAAAGCTTATAGAAGTGCAGATTTCGGTGGATTGAGTATCAGAGATTTGATTTAAGTTAAATTTGAAATAACTATTTTATATCCTAATGGAAATATTTTATCAACAATTGGATTAATGAGTATAGAATTTAGTGTAGTGGCCCAGATCGAAGATATGCATGTGGATGTCTTGGGTTTATAACTGACATTTGACACTATGACAATCAATATCATTGTTAAAGGATTGACTATAGTTAGAAAAGCATTCTAGAGAATTGAACCTAGAACAGTTACAAAGAGAGAGTACAGAAACAACAAAGTAGACTGAGCAGAGTAACCAGTGACAGTGTGTGTGGGGCGGGTTAAGGGATGGATAGCTTATGTATGGTGTCTTCTACTCTGGAGATTATGCTTTATGTTTCTACTTAAACTATTTATCTAGTGAATTACAATAGTAATTTTTTATTTGAAAGCAACCTGCATTTCTAAAATAAACACAACTTAATCATGAAGTATTCTATTCTCTTATATATTGCTGAACTTTTAGGATTGTTAAATCAATGGTCATTAGTGAAAAATACCATGCATTGACTAATCTTTTTTCTTACATTTTAGTATCTAATAAAAATATCTACATTATTTTCTCCAGTATTTGCCCAACAAATTATACTAATAGAAAGAACATAAAAGCATAACAATTAAAAGTGGAGTGTTAGTGAAAGAACAATAAATAAATATGCTATAGCAGAGAATACGTAGCTCAGAAAGAGACAAATGTATGTCAGTCAAGTTGGTATATGCTAGAGATACACCATAAATCTATGAATAAAAATAAATTATTCAGTGTATGAAATGAGGAAAGCCAGCTTACTCTATGTTATATGTTACCTGAATAAAAAAATGATTAAAAATAAAACATGAAATATTCTATATTGAATAATATAACAAAAGACATGTAGAAGAGTATTTTTGTTACATCCTTATGACAGTGAAGAAAAGGTTCATATAACGAAAACTTAAATATAAAATATACAACTTTAAAAAGTGCTGGGTTTTACAAAATTAAAATTTAGATTTTTTTAAAAGTTCATTGAAAGACATAATCAAAAAATAAGTAGCAGATTGAAAATATATTTATAATAATTAAGACTTGTAAAGGAACAATATATAGGCTGCATAAGAAATTGTTGTTTATCAATTAGTACCAATTATAAACCCAGTTTTGAAATATTATAAAGCCTTTAGTCACTTATACAGGAGAAATCTGAATGACTAAGTAATGAATAGAGATATTAATATTTACTAATAATCATGAAAAATAAGGTTAAAACAATAAAGCTATGTCTTCTACTTATGAGATAAACAAAACTTTTAAAAAAGTATTACTAAGAATCTTTGAGAATTGCTACTGCAATATGAACTATTGAGGCTTTTTGGAGAGTAATTTGCAGTGTTTAGCAAAATTAATTGCTAATATATGTGTATACACTACTGCAAGACAGCAATGCTGCACCTGTGGATATACCCATGAGAAGCTCATATGCAGGTCCCCAAGGGGATATGCACAAGGCTATTTACACTATGCTCATGAACCACAACACTGGAGGCAGCCTAGGTGGCTAATGAGTCAGTAACATGTGGTGGTTGCTTAGCCTTGCATACAATGCAACAGTTAGAAGCAGCTAACTAGGTGTGCATATAGCAACAAAGATAGATCTTCAAACTGCATGCATAAGGCAAAGTTAAAAAACAGATGTGTCTGTAACATGCCATTTTTATATAAATTAAAGCAACCACATATAAAAACAACAAACATTTTTCATAGATATTTACAAATCCAAAGACATATTGGAATACATTTTTGAGAGGGGACTATAAGAAGCAAAGTGGGAATGATGATATAAAGTGAAAAAAAAAAAAAGGGCCTTCAATGGATCTATGGACCAAGGAAGTGAGGAACTCTGCGGTATCACCAAAATAAATTAATAATAAATTATATATTATTACTCATCTATTAGATTTGCAACAGTTAAGAAAAATTGTAGATAATATCAGGGACTTAAGAAGATGTAAGGAAATTATTACTTTTACGCAGTGATGGTTGGAAAGTCATCAATATAATTTATTGGAAGAATGGAATTTTAATATATTAAAATATTTAAAATATATGCTTTAGAGAATTTTTACCACAGCAAAAGCTGAGTAATGAGCTATTCAATTCCTGTAGGTACCTATCCTTAACACAGTTGTTGAACAAGTATAAACAAGGGTTGAGTAAAAGTAGGGTTATGATTGTGAGTACATGAAAGTTTATTTTTGTATTATTATTTATTAATTATTGTATTATTTTCATACAAACAGTGGTTAACTTACTTTTCTCCACCTTGTATATTATAGCTTGTTTGCAAAAGAAAAACATGAAATATAATCAAATTTGTATATTGCTAAATACATTGAGATACATATACACTGTATAATATGTAATAATAAAAAATGAAGTTGATTAACGTAGTGACATAAATATATCAATTAACATATTGTTAATTACAAAATAAGTCAATCATCAAAGCAATGATAAAATATGATATCAATTATGTTATGACAACTAATATAAACAAAACTATTTTTGTATATACACATATAAAAATGCTTAGTGAAACTTTTAAGGATCTTAGTGAGAATATCAAAGACATGAAAAAGGGCCAGTCAGAAATTCAGCATATACTAACTGAAATAAAGAATACCAGGTTTCAACAGTACAGTAGAGGATTTGGAGAATCAAATCAATGATTTGGAATATGAGGAAACAAAAAACATCCAGTCAGAAGAGCAAAAAGAAAAAATAATCCAAAAATATGAAGATTGTGTAAGGAGCCTCTGGGACAACTTCAGATGTACCAACATTTGCATTATGGGGTGCCAAAAAGAGAAAAGAGAGAGCAAGGTATTGAAAACCTATTTGAAGAAATAATGACAGAAAACTTCCCCTACTTGGTGAAAGAAATAAACTTAAAAATCTAGGAAGTGTTGAGAGTCCCAAACAAAAGGAACCAAAGAGGCCCACACCAATACAAATCATAATAAGAATACCAAAAGATAAAGACAAAGAGAGAATCTTAAAAGCAGCAAGAGAAAAGCAGTTAGTTACCTTAAAGGGAGCACTCACATGACTATCAGCTGAGTTCTCAACAGAAACCTTCTAGGCTAGAAGGTAGTGGCAAGAAATATTCAGTGATGAATAGCAAAAGAAAAAAAAAAAAACTAACACAAAAAACAACAAAAAACCCACAAAAAACAAAGTGATGAATAGCAAGGACCTATAAACAAGATTATTCTACCCAGAAAAACTATTATTTAGAATTGAAGGTCAGACAAAGGTGGGTGATCAGGCCAGCAGGGGAGGGCAGTTGGGAGGGAGCAGGCCAGCAGGGGAGGGCAGTTAGAAGGGACCAGGCCTTCAGGGGATGGAAGTAAGGGACAAACAGGTTGGCAAAGGAGTAGTTACACATCAATCAGGCTGGCAGGGCACTGGTTAGGGAGTGATCAGGCTGGCAGGCAGAATCAGTTAGGGACAATCAGCAAGGGCAGGCAGGTGAGCAGTTGGGAGCCAGCAGTCCTGGATTGTGAGAGGTATGTCTGACTGCCTTTTTAGTGCCGATCCTAAAAGGGCATTCGGACATTCCTCAAGGGGCCCCAGATTGGAGAGGGTGCAGGCTGGGCTGAAGAACACCCTCACCCCATGCACTATTTTGTGCACCGGGCCTCTAGAGTTAGATATTTGTTATTTTTTGTAAATGGGGAGAATGAGTTCTGAGTAAACAAAATTTATCTTAGAACTAACTTCTGAAAAATATATAAAATATGGTGAGTTATATAAACGTCAGGTAGTTGAGAACATTTTCAATAACATTATGTTTATTCAGGTTTAAATGTGTACTTAAATTCCAACTTATTAGAAATGTTTTATCTATATAAAAAAGACTGATCATCATTTTCAAATCTTCAAGTGTCAAATTATAAATGAATAAAACAAAATTCCTAGAAAAATGAATAAACATCATGCTAATTATATACTATAATACATGAATACTATGTTCTGACTTAATCCATTTATTCAAAAAGTAGCACTTTTTTCATCAAGCAATCTGTATCTGTATTTGTATTGGATCTGATGTCTGATGTATAATTACTCCTAGTGTATGGATCTTTTTGAATGTAAGTAATGGTCACCAGAAATAATTCAGAAATATCAGGAGGCTCAAAATAAACTGAAACAGCCTCAAGCTCACAATTAGTAAAATTTGAAAACTTTAAAAAAAAAAAACTGTTATCAAGCTCTAGCTGGTTTGGCTCAGTGGATAGAATGTTGGCATGTGGACCAAAGGGTCTTGGTTTTGATTCTGGTCAATCAATGCCAGGTTGTGAGCTTGGTCCCCAATATGAGACTTGCAGGAGGCATTCATTCAATGATTCTCTATCATCATTGGTGTTTCTAGTTCTCTCTTTCTCTCTTCCTTTCTGAAATCAATAAAAATGTATTTAAAAAATAAAATAAAAAGCTACTATTAAGTAAATCAAGTAATAACTTGAAAGATCAAATTATTTTATCTTTAAAGATGAAAAAGAGAAGAATTATATTTAAGGTCAAGTAATGATTTCTATTGATAAAAATCTTTCTCTATAATAACTTTATCCCTTAATATGTATAATTTGCAAAGTCCCTTGGTTTATTCATCATAATACTATTAATATTTATAAGCATTAATACTTTTGCTTTCTTTCTATGAGCCAGACACTCAACTTAACCCTTGATGTTCACTTTCACTCTGAGGAAGGTGCTATTTCTTATCTCTACTTTATATTGAAGGAAAGTGATACACAGTGAGGTTAAATAGTTACCAAGTCATAGAAACAGTACAGAAATGACTATGAGAAAGCTGAGTCCAGAGGCCACAAATCTCAACATTTCCAATTATATCAGTCTTTTCAAATAACCATAACAATAACACAATGTCACAACACTATGATGCTGCTACTAGAAACATCATACATAAAGTCAACATTGTATAAAACAATCAACTTATTTCCATTTATGATCAATGAGGTCATGTGTATTGAGACATTGAATGTTGGGAGAGGGTAAAGGAGTGGCAGATATCTTTGCTTTGATGCAGCCTTGATATGATCTGAATATTGTTTGGCCCATTGGGGTACTATAGCTCAACTTTCTTTTGGTTTTGAAGTATGAAGATTTGCTCTTGCTCTTCCCATCTGGACTCTGCTTCACTTTTTCTCCCCAATATTTAAAAAAAAATATCTTGTAAGGTCATGCTCAACTTAAGTTCTAATTTTAGATCTCAGAGGTCACAGTGTTGCAAATGTGGTATTTACTATTTTTCCATAACTGGTAATTTTCCCATAGACTCCTGGGGATTGACTTCATCCTGTCATCTGGCATTGCCCTAGGAAATGATAAACTATTTTCCCCCTTAACCACTAAGGCAACAGGAAAGTATTTGTTGGCTCTTTCCTTTGAAAGTAACTAAAGAAACGCAACTGAGAATTAAAAACAACACTACTACCAATAAAACCACCTTAGGCTATAAACATTGCAAAGGTTTATTTATATTCTGTGTTGTTTTTTTTCTATTGAACACTTGTTAAACACACACACAAAAAACTGCATATATCTTTAGTGCTTTATTTTCAAGTATCCATCTGGTTCAGTTGTTTTATGTAGTTATTCCCCCCCTTGCGGCATTTGCTCTACAACAATGCAAGGATAATTGCATCCATGAAGACTCCTGCAGTGCCATAATAACTATACAAACTAAAAGATGGTTTTTCAATGGAATAAAGCAATCCTGAGGATCACACAAGAGCTCTATAATCAATATTGTAAAATTTTTGAAAGGGGCACAGTAGTGAGAAAAATACCCTTGTCAAAAATGAGACACTTTAAAGGTTCTTTTGTTCTCCCTGTGAGAGAAAGACTTTCTACAATCAGATAGAGGTAAAAACACTTCTCCACATTTTTTAAGCTATGTATGATCACTTGATATTTTATGCACTAATCAATGCTTGGCAAGTAGCAGAAAGCCTAAACAATGTCATTACAAATTGCATCTTTACACAGTAGATATATAACTCTATGACTAGAACATAAATAAAATGTACACATTAGTTTTATTTATTATCTTTCCAAATATGTCTTGGACTTTCTACCATACGCATATTACTTTTCTTTAAGAAGCAAAAGTAATTTTAAAAACAAAATGAATAAAATAAATATTTTCCCATTATTTTCTGCTTTCTGAATTCTGATTTCTTCTTTCAAGATTTAGTTCTAGTGTTATCACTGGAAAGTATTTGTTCCCTGACTCCTCACCCCCTTTTTTTTTTTTTTTTGTAAAGCATTTTGCATGTAGTAAGTGTTAGAACAAGACAATAATAGAATAAAGCAAATCATCAGCTAAATAATTATACAGAAAAATTTAATAACACTGTGTCAATGTTTAAATCCATGTTTTCCAACTTTGAAATAATTTGGTTGACTTTTCACTATGTGAAAAACCTTTAGTGGCAACTCAAAAATTATAACTATATATATATAATCCTGTAACTTCCTCATAGAGATTTTCCATTGTTGTAAGTCAGTCTTTCATCCTGAAACACCAAACTTTGACAGGAAGCTTAGTTTTATTAAAAATGACAGAAGCATCACAAAACAATTTGCGAACCTAAATTTTAAAAGTAATTTCTTTGAGCATATCCCAGAATCAGCTTTACTCCAAACCCAATCAATGCGATTTAATAATGATTTTTATTCTAACAAAACATTGCACAAATTATGCCACTGCTCATTTAATGAGGCACCTTTAAAATATTTTATTTTATTAGATTACTAAATAATTATTTATAGCAAGGCCATATAAACTCAATATCTATTAGTTCAAAATAGTATGTAAGATGCAGCTACTTTTTTCCAAGAGGTCAAATAAGATTTTTCCATTAAACTGTTTAAGTTATTCCTTGGGTAATATATCATTATACCTGGAAATAGAGTCCCAAGAGAATCTTGGATCACTAAACTTCTCAATTGAATCTATGTCAGAGTTGCAAAGAGTTTTAAGTTAGTGTTTGTAGTGCCAATTGATACCTTTGACTACTCGTATACAGAAAAACAGGAAAAAGTACGTTGCATGTTACTGAAATCTTGCAATGACATCGACCCATTAACAACATCTTTTCTTTTGCTAGTATACTTGAATGGGGGATACAGATTTAATAATGTGAAAATCTAAATTAATGAAAAACTTCTGTATTAGCAAAGCACATTTGAAGGTAAGCCTAAATGAAAACTAAGTTTGCAAATTATAATGTTCTAAAAATAAAGATACATTTTACAGACCAAATAACTTAACATTATAACAATGCTAATTCTATGAATATTTAGAATATTCTATGGTGAAGCTAGGATTTGAACTCATTCTGTCAGTCTTCAGAATTCAATAGGAAAACATTAATAGAAAAGCCAAGAAGGAAATGAGAAAAATATATTAATAAAAAAATATAGAAAAGAGGGCACTGTCGCCGAGACCGGTTTGGCTCAGTGGATAGAGCGTCAGCTTGGGGACTGAAAGGTCCGGGGTTCGATTCCGGTCGGGGGCATGTACCTTGCTTGTGGGCACATCTCCACTGTGGGGCGTGCAGGAGGCGGCTGATCTATGTCTCTTTCTCATCGATGTTTCTGACTTTCTATCTCTCTCCCTTCCTCTCTGTAAAAAATCAATAAAATATATTTAAAAAAAAAAGAGGGCACTGTAATAATTAAAGAAGACAAACCCATTTACTTGTTGGAATCTTCATGGTTCTTTTAAGTGGCCTAGCAATGAGCTAGCTTCTGGAAATTCTCCCAGAGATCAAGCCTCTGGTAGTCAAACTTCACAAGTTTTCTGACCAGAGTTCAGAGTGTTGCTGTCATCAAAGGAGACAAAGCCATTCCTCCAACTGAAAAGCAAGGCCTGCTAAATCCACTCTTTGGTCCTCCTGTTCCCATTTGGCAGCAACAAGAGGCCTTATCTTACAGCAAACCAGGCAAGCACCATGTGCATTTGCAGCAACTTGAAGTTGAAAGCTGTACCTGACTTTATTAAGAGGACAAAAATTGGAGCCAATTGCCATAGACACATGTGGAACATGGAGTGTCTGTATTCTCCCTGAAGCAGATAGAACACATATTAGCAGATATCTAATTGACAGTATTGTCCAGGCACTGACGTTTCCCAACATAATAACATTTATTAGTGGAATGCTTTTTATGTTTCTCACTGCCCTAGGCTTTCCAACATGGCATTTGGTAGGTGATGCCACTATCAGACGTGGACAGCATATACCATTGAGCAATGTGATGACTTCCCAAAGACATCTGCAACAGCCTCTTTTGCAATGACTGTTACAGATATCCCTGGTGAGTAAACTCTTAAATAATTGAAAACTGCCATACTCTGCAAGGATTTTTTTGCCTGTGTACCAAGTGATAAATTAGGATTCTCATGTTTCTAAAATGCAGTACGAGGAGTTTTACGTATTAGATACAGATAGAACATTCTAAACCTATTCTGCATCTTTCTCTTTTCACTTAGAATATCTTGGAAAACTTTTTATTTCAGTTTATAGAGCTTGCCTTTTTTTTTTAAAACAAATGCCATAGAGTCCTAACTTTTTATCTGTTTTTCAGGGATTAATGATTCTGTAGCTTCATACTCACTGTTCCTATGAACAGATGGGGACTTGCATTGAGTAGAGTGAGACTGACTTGATGGACATAATATAAGTGAATTTGGGGTACTCTTGCTCCTAGGATACCACCATGGCATTTCCTGGGGATTTTATGATTTCATCTCTCTTAAAGTGAAAGATATTGCTATGGTTTTGCTCCAGATTCTCTTTCCATTTCAGTTGTCCTTATTTTCTTAGCGGTCGTTATTGGAGGTAGAATGGTGACTATTAAATTATTGTAGAGTTTATGGCTGGCGAGTAAGGACAAGTACTCCATCTGTTTTTCTAAAGCAACAAAATATGATGAACACATTGGAACTTGGGACGTTGGAGAGTGGTGGCCAGAGGGTAGATAAATTATCTTTCTCTTTTTCTATTACACATATGACCAGCCTCAACAGTCACCTCTATCTGTCTCAGTCTGTGATCATAGTGATATTGCAAATGATTCTGGCAATGTGACCAAGAAGGTGGGGGAGAGGGGACTATGTCAAGTCCTATTCCCTTTCCTAGAAAATTCCTAGTGATTCCTAGACAGTCACTCTTTCCTGATGACTGATGGTCACAGCCTCTTTACAACTATTTCCCTTAGTCTTCCACATAGATGTCTTCTTCCAACCACACAAATTACATCAACCTTTACTCTTTCCTTTTATCATAGATTATCTTGGCTCTTAGGACACTCTGCAGCTATTCTGCATAGTAAGGCTTAATTAAAAATCCTTGCTTGCAACTTTCTCCACCTCCTTAATGCAACCAAACTTTGCTGAAAAACTGTATGCCACAGCAGGAAATAATCAATGCCAATTGGATACATGATTTCACCTCAAATAATCTTTTAGGAGGACACTTTGTGTCACCTAGTACTTGTTTTTTTCTTAAATAGGCAGACTCTCTTTTGCTTTCTATGTAGATATTAAATTATTTGTGCTCTGGCAGGAACCATACAATCCTTCATGATGTCCCAAGAACCAGGGCTGGGGAGGGACAGAGCACATTATCCACCAGCTTTCTTGCACTGTCAGCAATATTCCTAAGCTATGAATAGATGTATGAGTTTTTAATCTAATGAAATGGGGGGGGGGAGGGGAAGACACCAAGCCTTCTTCAATTTGATCTCAGGAGGTTTTGTTTTTTTTTTCCTTGAATTCTTACCGTGGACTTAGTAGCCATGTGGTTAGAAGGTCTCCGCAAATCTTTCTAATGAAAATTTTACTAAGTTTGCTGTCTCCACACTTATGTAATATCTTCATCATTTTCAAGAGAGGCTAGAAGCTTCCATGATGGAAAGATCCATATTTAATCAATTTTCCTCATTAGGGTTGTCCCTGTAATTCAGTAGTTCTCAACCTCTTTAATGCTGCGACCGTTTAATGGTCTTAGGCAACCCTGCTAATGATTCTCAACCTGTGGGTTGTAGCAAAATTACAGTAATGAAATAGCAACAAAATAATTTTATGGTTGAGGGTCACCACAATATGAGGCACTGTATTAAAGGGTCATGGCATTAAAAAGGTTGAGAGCCACTGCTGTAATTACCACTGCTCTTGCAGAGGTAGCTTATTTTGGAGAAACCGTAATTATAAAGACTGGCAGAGAAGATGCAGAGCCATATTGGACAATGGATTATGGACAGATGGATGAATGGATGGATGAATGACCCAGACAGCTCCCCATTCAAGTTGCCTAGTAATGAAATGGCTCAGTAGGAGGTTCTACATCATTTCCATCCAATACTGTCCTTGGCAAGCAAATCCTGTAGACAACTCAGGAAGACAAAATGGTCTTATCAACCAGGTCACGCCCAAGAATGAGAAAGTTAAGAGCTTCTGATTCCCAGGATTACACAACTAATCAGGTGTTCCCTATCTCATCCTAATTTCCCAATTAACATGTAAAACAGAAGGTTAGTAAAGTAGCTTTCTTAGAGCACAAACTAAGGTCCATATGTACTAGGCCAGTGGGGAGATAGTGAGGATTCAGGAGATTGAATCTGATCAACTTCTACATACAAGTTTTCAAAATAAAGCTGCTTCATATTTGCATTAAGTGTACATTATCCCTGCTATAAGGCTTACCTATTAATAAATATAGGGAAATATAATAAAGTTTACTAGTAATCAGGGGGGAAAAGCAAAACGGCAATGAGAAAATTAAAAAAATATCCAGAGCCTGTCCAGGATATGAAAAAAAGATGAATATTCAGAAACTTCTCAGGAACTTCATGGAGAATGTAAATTGTTACTTTCAATCTTGCAATATGTTTTAAACTTTAGTTGTCATATGTAACACAATACAAATGTTCTTATTCTTGGTGTACAACCCAAAAGAAACCTCCTTGTATTGGTAAAACAAACAAACAAACAAACAAAACAAAAAACATGACTGAGGGTGATTTTCACAACATTTTTCATAGGAAAAAAAAAGAAAGGTAAGTTGGTGTCCTCCTCAAGGAGAATGGATACATTCTTTGTCACATTAAATAGATAACACTAGTAAGCCAAGCCTATTCATAAAGATTAATAGATTTCAAAAGCATAAAAATCTAAATAAAAAATCAAATTTATAGCATGATATTATTTAATTAAGCACAAGAAGATGCATATTTGAACAGGTTCTTTACAATAGAGGATGTTAAATTTTCAAATAAAAAATATTCAATTTCATTAAAAATCGGGGAAGAGTAAATCTGAACCACACATGTGCAATAACATACTCCACAGAATATCTAAAACGATAAAAGATAGAAAACATCAATTATTACCAACAACTTGGAATAAGTGAAATTCATACTCTCTTTGAGAGTATGAATCGCTGCAACACTTTCAGAGAAATGTTTGACAATATCTAATATGCTCAACATATGTGTACTCCATGAACCAGTAATTCTTGTTCTTAGTATATTCCCAATATAAAACACATACATGTGTTTGCCAAAAGGCATGTAAAAGAATGTTTCTAGCAGCACTAATCATGAAAGCCCAACCTAGACCCTTCCCAGATGTTCTCTGATAGTAAAATGATATGGTTGGCACTCTCAGTGCCCTGACTGTACACCTTGGGCCTTTCAATTCTAGTGCACATCAGACTGATTTCAGATGCTGGTATTTGTATCTCATGCCTGAGGCCTTTCTCTAGTGGCTGGATTTCACTCTACCACAGGCACATAAGGAAATGAGAGCTGGAGAATTAATGTTTCCTGAGAGCAGAACAGGGACTATTGGCAGAGTATATGTAAATACCTCAGCTTGTTGTTCAGAGATGAGTTCTATATTACCTTCCAGAGCTCCCCTGTGGGATTAAACTCTAGTTACCTGTAGTGATCACTATTCCTTCTCCGCATCACTTATCACTTTCTTACTAGAGTCTCCTACCATTATGCCAGACTTTTATAGTTACCACTAGAGGCCTGTGAAATTATGCATGGGGGGTGTCCCTCACCTATTCCCTCTTCAATCTGGGACCCCTTGAGGGATGTCTGACTGCTCATTTAGGCCCAATCTCACAATCCAGGACTGCTGGCTCCCAATTACTCACCTGCTTGACTGCCTGAGTGTCTTAACTGCATTTGCCTGCCAGACTGATCACTCCCTAACCATTCCCCTGCCAGCCTGATCAACACCTAACTGCTTCCGTGCCAGCCTATTGACCCCAACTGCCCTCCCCTGCTGGTTTGCTAAGCCTAACTGCCCTCCCTTGCCAGCCTGGTCACCCTTAACTGCCCTCGCCTGCAGGCTTGGTCACCCCCAACTTTCCTCCTCTGCAGGCCTGGGTACCCCCAAATGCCTTCCCCTGCAGGCCTGGTTTCCCCCATCTACCCTCCCCTGCAGGTCTGGTCCCCCCCACCAACTGCTCTCCTTTGCTTGCCCAGTCACCTCTAACTGCCCTCCTCTGCAGCCATCTTTGACCACATGGGGACAGCCATCTTGTGTTGGAGTGATGGTCAATTTGTATATTACTCTTTTATTAGATAGAATTGCTCCTAAATAAGCTACTTCTATAAGAACAGTGCTAATTATGGGGACTGCAGAGGTGACTGGTTGCTCTTACCTGCGTGCCTTGCATGCACTAAAGGAAGAGACTAATAAAACCAAATCAGCATAACTATCAACTCAAGGCAGTGTGAAAACCAGAGTCCTTGATGTAAGGACCTTCATCTCTTCCAGCCAGAGAGAATGTTGTGCTGAAAATGAGGTCCATATTTTGAGAATAAGAAAATTCTGAAGTCGGCTGAATGTATCATCCTGGTAAGTCTCACATGCTAAATTCAGACCATTGAACAAGAAAGAATATGGCACTGAATCTCAGCTTGGAAACATCTATGGTAATGTAATGTGCTCAAGGAACTAGACCCTCCAAATTTCTCTGACCCTTCTGAGTACCAAAAGTGGTCCATTCTTCTGAGCTGAAGATTAGCCACTCCTTTTTGCCAGTAATTATGCAAAGGTTAATATCTGAGGTGATTCAAAATGCATCTTTCCTTGCTCAGAATCTGCCTCCACCTTTTCTCCTTGTTTTTGGGCCAGAAAATGGGGTCAAGTGTCAACAAGGACCAAATGGTTGTCCTCATCTCCACTGTTGCCACACACTCTGGCCTGAGACATCATTATCCCTCACTAGGATTATTGCAAAATCTCTCCTTTCTATCATCTCTACCTACTGTACCACCTAGAGCTATCAGCTCATGTTTTTGCCCTTCTCAATTATTTCATTGTTGTCCTGACTCATTCAGAGTAAAACTTAAAAACTTAAAATGCTTATTGTGGAGTTTAGAAGGTGACCTTACTTTAATGACTTTACACTTTACTCATACTTATCTAATCTGGACCATATTTCCCCACACATACTCCCTAGTCCTTTTCAGTGACAGTGGCTTTCTTGCTCTTTCTCAAATAAGCCAATCACAGTCCCATTTCAGGCCTTTTAGATTATCTGTATCTTCTGCTTAAATGCTGTTCCTTGGGATATTCACAATGTTTCCCTCTCTTATCTCTTTGAAACATTCTTTGAAATGGCACCTGTTTGGTACAGTCTTTCCTTACCACTTTGTTAAAATTATAAACCCCTCTCTCTCCTGGGACACCCTATATAACTTGCCTATATCATTTTTTCCCTCCATAGCCCTTATCTTCTAGTATATAATTTCCTTTACATTTTAATCCATATATTACCTTCTTTCTACTAGAATGTAAGCTTTATGTATACATCTATATTTTTTTAAATCTTATTTCCTTCCACAACCCCAGCACTTAGAGCAGTAATTGGTTAATACCTGGCACATAGTAATTAGTTAATACATAATTGTTAAAATAATTAGAGAAAGAAATAAAGAGAAAAAAATGCCAATTATAATGATAATAAAAGTAATAGTAACTAAATATTACTGAAGTCCTACTAGGTGCTATATAATAGAATACTTAGAAAAATTCTACAGGTAAATATTACATCCATTTCACAGATGAGAAAACTAAGTCTCTGGTACATTCAGTGAAAAGTTTAAGATTATGTAGAAAAAAAGCAGAATGAGGCTTTACCAAGTCTATCTGATTCATGTCTCAATGGTCTTTCCCATATCTTAGCAATATCATGATCAACTATACCCCAGCAGTAACTCACACTTCTTAGTCATTTGATATTTCAATAGAGAAACATAGAAGCATATTGATAAGCAATATATCAATCTACATGATTATAATAATAGGTCCTGGTTAAAAGCACAGATTCTGGTGTTGGGCTATATGCACTCACATCCTGGTTCACATAAGAACCGGCTAATTACCTTGAATATTTTTCTTATTCTTACTATGTCTTAGTTCTTACATCTATAAAAAGATGATAACTATAATACCTCCCTTATCATTTAAAAAATAAGAATGGAGTAAACTCATAAAATTAAATAACACTTCAAATAATGATATTATAAGTACAAATGTTATGCCTATTTTCATTACATAAATTTTAAAGTTTTACAACCCTTTTACAGTTTACATTTATTATTTATAGTAATTTTGTGAGATAGATAAGTATAATGTTTTATCCTTGTATTATTCAATTTAACAATTAGTCATTATATAATGTTTGATATGTCCCAGTCTAGGCTTCATGCTTACACAGAAAAATAAAATATAACTTTTTCTCAAGAATACTCTGATAGGAAAAAAAATTATAGTGGAATAAATGTTTGATAAAGGTAGCCCAAGTATGCTGAGAAAACTGAAGCCTATCCAAGATGCCCAAATGAAAAGCCTTCTCACTCTACATCCTGAGTTTCCCCCTCAAACACCAAAAGGAAGGATGGATAAAGTAGTCTTATGAGGTGGGAGGTGTGGGGTCTGAGGTTTTTACTTGCTTCTAGGAAACTTCCTAGGTATTCTTTGCAAAGGACTGACCTTATTCCTCCTTCCCTCACTGGTGTTCAGGTTGGTGAGCAGGATTCTATTAGCCCCCAAGCATCTATGTATATAAAACCCTTAATGAGTTGACTGTTTGACTGGTTGCTATGATGCACACTGACCACCAGGGCAGATGCTCAACCCAGGACCTCCCCCGCGGTGGTCAGTGTGCTCCCACAGCGCGCTGCTCAGTTGACCAAGGGGCACAAGATGCCTGGCTCATGGCTGGTGAGCCTCTCCCATATCTGTGGCAGCGCTACTGAGCAGTGGCAGCAGCAGGCACAGCAGAGCCGGGATGAGCAGGAGCTGCTGGGCGATGCCTGGTCCAGGCTCAAGCTCCTGCCACTTTGTGTATTACTATATCACTAGGCAGTTCCACGTCTCCCCAGGGACCCCAGATTGCAAGAGAGCTCAGGTCAGGCTGAGGGACGCCGGCCTCTAGTAAATAATAATTCTTCTTGAATCACCATGTAACGTAATTGAATGCTGTGCTCATGAGCTCTTGTGTGACTGGTTCACAGAAGAGTAGGATAAAATCAATATTTCTCTAAACTGGGAATCAGGAAACCTGGATATGACCTCAGACAAACAGTTTAACCTTTTGAACCTTGGTAAGTGTTAGCTATCATTATCACTTTTATCATCTCTAGAATGACTTGCATGAGAGTCACATTCTGAAAAAGAAAACAAAAACAAGGCATTGCATAATCACATGGAGTGAGTTTACTTCCATATTGATTCTTTGCCATCTTTTCTATCACATAGATTTTAAAGGAAGTGACTAGCATACTGCTTTGCACAGAGCACAAATTGAAAATATTTGCTCAACGAATAAACTGTCATCCACATAAAATGGCATATTAGTGACTTAGTGTTCAGAAAGATACATCTCTACATCTTTAGCTCTTTCTAATCAGTCTCATCTTTTAGACTCAGATTGTAACACCTGGAAGTCCTTTAGCATGTTCTGTTTCTTCACAGGGTAGCTTTCCCTGCAGAAAGATTGGGCTCAGCCACAGCTGTGCCAATTAGTCTCCCTGCCTGAGAAGAGTGACAATAGCGATATTTTTCTGGATGAATGATAGACCTACTGGAGAGTCCACAAATCAAAATGTCAATTTTCTATTCTCCTTCAGTTTCTTTTGTGTTGGTATGTGTGTGTATGTAATTTCTTCTACAAAAATGCCTTTGGATAGAGTTAAAGTATCTTTTTTTTTTTTCAAGTTTAACTAAATAATGAAGTGGATCTGTGACAGATTTTGACATATTTTAGAATTACCGTTGTTGCCTATGAAGTGTGGCAATTGTAATGAGTTCTATGAAAAGAATTATTTAAAAGTGCCAGTGGTACATAGTTAAAAGCCAGACTAGTAAAAGAGAAGAGCTAATGTATGTTCCTAATAATTATATAAAACAGAAAATACAGACTTGCAATTGAAGCATAAAGGCTTGATAGATGTCCTAGTTGAAAATATTTTTTCTTCTAATTATAATAATTTAATTTTTTTACTGTTTTGTTGCAGTCTAAAGATTTTATAGTTTTTCAAATTTATGTAAAAATTTAAAAGAAATACACACACATATATAATAAGTTGAAATTTAATATTAAGAATATTAGATTATTTATTTTCTATTAAAAGTATATACAAGCAATTACAAAATTTTCAGAAATAGTTTTTATTTTTGTTTGCTTATTTTTAATTTAGCATTTAAAAGATTTTTGCACTAACTCGCAGAATTTAAGGTGAAATAACATTGAAAAATATCTTTCCCTATAGAAATCCAACAAAGTACATGACAGATGCAGAGAGCATGATTAAGAAAAAAAATCAAAATATAAATTCACAGTTATAAATTATGAGATCCAGATAAATTCCAGAAACAGTGAATGAACTATTCTTCGGGCGGAATATCTTGATTTTCAAATATAGTAATACTTCAAGTGGCTTTTAGGGATCATCCAACATCATCTTCTTTGGAAAATGACCTAAGTCAGAATTCCTACATTGAATTCTGACACGGGTCATTTAAGTTGTCCATTTATTCTCTTGTGAAAGTTGATTCGTTTTTTTTTTTTTTACACAAAAAGCATGCTAGATGCTACTAAGGGGGAAAGAAACAATGCTGCATCAATGACCCTACCATGTACAGAGAATGATAGCACAGATGAGTAATTAATTATAAATAAGAGAGAAGAAAACACACAAGAAAAGATAATAATGTGCTCTACAAATCCAGAAAAGGAAAATATATCAGATGGGAGGTAGAGGCAAATTCATATTAAGGAGGAGGTATTTGAACTGGGTTTGAAGTAACAGAAGATATTTGGTTATGTAAGGGTAAGGAAAATACAGAAAATAGCATATGGAAAAGCAAGTTTGTAGCCTCATATAAAGAATATTCTTTATAACAAATTAACTAAAGCAAAAATAGAGGGAAGCCATTTTGTGACGTCAATGAGGGTACAACAGTGGAAGGCTGAAAATCACAGCTTGATAGGTCCAGAAGTGCTGTAAATAGGTTGTAAAAATCTGGTATGAAATGAAAAATGTCATACATTTTTAAGTTACTGTTATTTGCAATTTTAAATGTATGGAATGTGAGGATATTGATAATTTTAATCTATCTAGCTGAATGATTATTAATGAAAAACATGTTATAATGTAAATATATGCTTGAAAAGATCAATATAATAACACAGATGAAATATGAGAGCCTACAGAATCCCTGAGTTTTTAAACAGTAAGCCCCAAACCATCTTTTAATTTTTCTTTTGAAGAGGAGGAAAATAAATATAAGGGAACTACAATCTAAATATTTCAAATAATTAATTTTTGTATTCTATAAAAATCAGCAATTATTTTAATGTGACCTTTTTGATAAACAGTATTTTTTATTCTTTTTCACAGTATAAATAAGCTTTGAAGAACCACGATAAGCAGCACACAATAACTTTGTATAATAATCAATCACTTTTATTATGCCTAAGATGAATGAAAGAAACATTAATAAAACAGTATAAGGAGTAAATATCAGAGCATCTCAGTAATGTATTATTGGTTTTCAGTTTTAAATGATATGTTGAAACATGTATTCCTCCGAGGACAATATCAATGAGTTTACAATACTACTACTGATAATCCTGTTGCAAATGGTTAGAGATTGACTATATGAAAATGAACATACCCTCAAAATTCACTATATGATTCAGCAGTTTCACTAGGTCCAATTTTCAAGGAGAGCCAATCTGTGCATGTAACATTGTCTTGAAGAAGGTTATCTCACTCAGCATTCTGTACAAGAGCCTTTAATCAGCCTGGTGTTCTACCTGAGAACTGGAATGCTTTGACTGAAGTTGACTTTATGGATCCAACTCTAGATAAATATTAATAAATATCAATAAATATTAAATTACCTTAAGTGATATATATTTATTAAATAAAATAAACTGAAGGGTTATTTTACTTGTGATTTATATAACAATATTTCAAGCAAATAAAAATGTACCCATACTATGCATTTAATTATGTAGCATGTGCTGAACTGAAAAAATATAACTAAACATGATATTTAGATCTAAGTATGTAGGATATACTATAGTAATAAAAAAAAGAAAAAGAGGAGGAATCCAAGATGGCGGCATAGGTAAACACCTATACTGCTGCCTCGCACAACAATTTCAAAACTACAACTAAAAGACAGAACGGACATCATCCAGAACCACAGGAAAGCTGGCTGAGTGGAAGTTCTACAACTAGAAGGAAAGAGAGGGGCTCACGGAGACCCAGAGGAGCTGCAAAAAGCTGAGGTACAGAGACGCGCGCTGAGAGAGCGGTGCCGGAGTACCTGGCTGGCTTTCTCTGGCGGGAGGGAAATGGAGACTCCCAACGGCATTGAACCCCTTCTCTTACGACACTAAACCCCAGATCCAGCCGAAACTCATACGGGGGGAGTTTGGACTGTGAAAAGGGAGAAGTGCACGGAAATTTAGGGGCGTTGCAAAGGATCGGAGGTCTGGTCGCGCACGGCACCACGCGGAGGACGGATTGCTGATTGTGCCGCTGGCTTTCGAGAGTGGGCGGGAGACAGACCCTCCCAACTGTGCCACTTCTGAGTCCACTGGGCCCCTGTTTTGGGCGAAACCCTGGGGACCTAGACTCGTGTGGTCCTGGTTCGCAGGGGAGCCGGAAAGGCAGCGGTTGGAGGCGCTGCGGGTGCGCACGCAGAAGGACCGCTCCAGCCATTACCCAGTCACGTGAGACTCAGGGCCGTGGAGGGCGGGGCCGACTGGAAGGCAAGGCGGTCCCTTAAGCCCTGAGACTCCACCCTCCCAAGCTCAGCAGAGGCTTCTGCGGCTGAATCCAGCACAGTTTCCCCAGCACAGTGAAAATGCCGAGACAAGGGAAGGGATTACAAGCAAAAGAAATGGAGGAAAAAAAACGACTGGATATAGAGTTCAAAACCACGCTTATAAGGTTTTGCAAGAATATGCTAGAAAAGATGGATAAATTTAGTGAGACCCAAGAGAAGATAATAAATACACTGACTGAAATGAAAACTATTATGCAGAGTACTAACAGCAGACTAGAGAAAGGCAAGGATCAAGTCAAAAATTTGAAATATAAAGAAGCAGAAAACATTCAACTGGAAAAGCAAGAAGAGAAAAGAATCCAAAAATGTGAAGATAATGTAAGGAGCCTCTGGGACAGTTTCAAGCGTACCAACATCAGAATTGTGGGGGTGCCAGAAGAAGAGAGAGAGCAAGATACTGAAAACCTGTTTAAAGAAATAATGACTGAAAACTTCCCACATCTGGTAAAAGAAATAGACTTACAAGTCCAGGAAGCACACAGAACCCCAAAGAAAAGGAACCCAAAGAGGACTACACCAAGACACATCATAATTAAAATGCCAAGAGCAAAAGAGAAAGAGAGAATATTAAAAGCAGCAAGAGAAAAACAGTTTATTACCTACAAAGGAGCACCCATACGACTGTCAGCTGATTTCTCAACAGAAACGATGCAGGCCAGACGGGAGTGGCAACAAATATTCAACGTGATGAACAACAAGAACCTACAACCAAGAATAATCTATCCAGCAAAGCTATCATTCAGAATTGAAGGGCAGATAAAGACCTTCACAGAGAAGAAAAAGCTAAAGGAGTTCATCAACTCCAAACCAGTATTATATGAAATGCTGAAAGGTACCCTTTTAGAAGAGGAAGAAGAAAAAGGTAAAAGACAAAAAATTATGAACAACAAATACACATCTGTCAACAAGTGAATCTAAAAATTAAGTGAATTAAAAATCTGATCAACAGAATAAACTGGTGAATATAATAGAATCAGGAGCACAGAAAGGGAGTAGACTGATAATTCTCAGGAGGACAAAAATCATAAAGCATCAAACAGACTGTGAAATTATAGCAGAAAGATTAAAGTTAGGTGAGGTAAATAAGTGATCAATCAAAGGACTTGTATGCATGCTTATAAACATAACCAATGATCACAGACACTGGGGGGTCGGGGTACGCCTGGGAGGGAGGGGGGGCAATGGGGAGATATGTATAAAAAATTAAAAAAAAAAATAATAAAATAAAAAAAAAAAGATGTTAAAAAAAAAGAAAAGAAAAAGAAAAAAAATAAGATGGATTAAAAGACTAGTTGAGTAATTGCTCCCACCTAATAACTGCATGATCTTATATATATATTTTTTTATTTTCCATGTTTTAATTTTATTATGTGAAATCCTAGAACTAGAGTTATTGAAAGAATTAAATACTAAATTAAATTGTTTAGGACACATTGCTTAGCAGGAAGTGAGTGCTTAATATTTGTTAGAAGCTGTGTTATTATCAGATAGTTATTGGCTCTGTTATTATTATTATTCATTATATTTATTCTCTCTTCCCTGGAGCATTGGTGAAACCTTGCATTAAATGTAATTAAGAAATGCTCTCTCTCTTCAACCCTTTCTGAATTTTTTTTTTTTTTTGCCACATCTGTACTATCCTAGCAGCTCTGGGGCCTCTGACATTGAACACGTATTTTTCCCAGGGAATATATATATATATATATATATATATATATATATATATTCACTTCAGTATGAAAACAGCTTATATGTCATAAGATTTATAAGTACATGGAATTTAAGAAGCAAACCATGAGTGCCTTAGTGATTTCTTATATTCTATGTTTGAAACACTAAAAGGAGATATGTAATTCTCTGTACAATAAGAAAAACTAAGGAGTGTGAAGTATAAGAATTCTTATTTTACCAGCTATGTTATTAGAAAGAACAAGCAAACCTTATCTCAGTTCATTAAAGAAAAGGTCATTGAGCAGCTTTTCATTTTCTCTGTTGCATTTTCATTTTTGGTGTAGGTGTCAGTTCCTGGCAAGAGCCTATCACTTTTTTTTTTTGTCTCTTTTCTTTTTCTCTCTTCTAAGATACTGAGGAATGGAATCTAAAAATGTCATTTTTTACTTGGATATTTTTCAAAAAAGCCACCCTACTGTCCTTTTACCCTTCTCCCTTTTTTATTTCCTGTGGGCATAGTTTTGCTCTGTGATTTTTCTGTTGGAGTTGTTCATTTGGAAAAGGGTTAATATCAATTCTTGACCCTGTGAAATAGGGGTGAGATAAAAAGCTATGTGTCTTGATATGAGACACAGTAAAGTCAACTAAGGGAAGCCAAGGATATCCAATTATAGGTACCTGCAAACTTAGCAGCTTGAAAACAACTAATCACATTATAAATTATTTACATGTTTACTTTTCCACAGTAATTTATTTACATGAAAAAGTACAAGCTAAGTAGGATCTTTTTCTATCTTCAGTGAAGATTTCAGAATATATAGATGAAATATACTTTGTACAAATATCAAAGGGCTTTTTAAAACCAAAAACCAAAATGTTTTATAATAATATTATTAAAAAATAAAGATATGTTCATAAGGAAGACTAAATTTCAGTACCTAGTAATTTCTCAGTGTTTCATGTCAGTGATGAAACCAGAGGAAATGTATTAAAAAAACTAAACCCACTAAAAAAACTGATGACAGACAGTGTAAATGCAAGTGCATAACAAAATATCCATCCACTGGGCTATCATTTTAATTTCACAGGGCAAGGGGGAGTGAGTGAGTGGGGAAAGGAAGATCCTACTTGGCTTGCCAACACCAGTTAACAGGAGAACTGGAGCAGTACCTCCTACAATCAGTTGGGGATGGAAGATTAGCTCCCTGTTTGTGCCAGTTAATACCGCTGGCCCTTGGGTGCTGCCCTGACTTGGTGGAGAAGTGAGGGGAAGATCAGCTTCCTCCTCAGTCTCATTGCAACTGTGCAGGAGAAGGGTTTCTTTGGCATGTGACAGTTAGGGTAGGCATTTCCATAAACTGTTTTCTGCTCTGTCAGTTTCAGGGAACAGGCATTACTTGGATATTCCTTTGTTTGTTTGTTTGTTTGTTTTGTCTTCAAGTGTTGGAAGCTCTGGGTTGGAATCTTCTGCAGCCCAGGATATGTGAAAAGCAATAAGGAAACCCAGAGGATAAATCACTGTGTTATTCCCCAAGCCCAAAGTCCCTAGACAGTTCACATTCCTTTAAAAACAAAATTAAATAGTTAATTGATTTTTAGAAGGAGAGAGAGAGAGAGAGAGAGAGAGAGAGAGAGAGAGAGAGAGAGACATTGATCAGCTGCATCCTGCTAATCCCCTACTGGGGATCCAGCCTGCAACCCAAACATGTGCCCTGACTTGAAATGAAACCAGCAACCCTTCTATGCACAGAACGATGCCCAGCCAACTGAGCCACACCAGTCAGTTCACATTCTTGTTTCTGCCTTTCAGAGCAGAGTCTTATACTTTGTTGTGTTGGGACAGAGGTTATGGTTGTTTTAGCAGGCATAACCTTGGAGAAATGGGGCTACTTCTTTGTCTGTTTCCCTTTTTGTAACATTCATCACATTGCAGGACTTTTCCATTCCTTTCACAATTTCCTTTAGAATTCAGATGTTTAAACTAGTTTTCTCTTTGTGAAATATATTCTGAATATGCACCTAAGAATTATAGACACTGGACCAAGGGCAAGGATTCTTATTATTTTTTTTTCTTTTAAAGATTATACTGTACTGATTCCAAGAATAAGGACCTTGATCAAAGTCATACATCTTAATTCTGACTGAGCTTTGATTTCTAACCAAGTCTGTGAGATTCCAAACTATTTTTTTCTCTCCTGAGTGGTCTTCCTTCAATGATATTATTACTTGCATTTCATTGCTGATTTGGTGTGAATCATATTGTTGTGCTTATTTCTTAACATATACTAAGTATTTAATAGTTAGGTTCTTAAATAGATGCCAATCAGAGCTTCCTCTACTTTTTTTTTTAAAGAAAGCAAAAGCTCATAAAGAGATTAAAGAAGACACTACAATATTAAAATAACAAAATAACTATTTGTAAAAGAACCTTTTCTCAGATGAAAAGAAAGGCAAACTTAGAGTCTTACTTATAAAGACAAAAAATATTTGAAGTAAACGTAAAAATGAGCAGACTAACCAGAGACTAGGACATGAAGGGGATGATTAAATCATCTTCTTCCAGCTTTATCTGCAAAATAATCAGTTAAATATGCCAGATGAAGAGTTTGTGATGGAGAACATTTGCTGGATCAAAACCAAGAACCAAAGGTAAGCTCAGGATTTATGACAAATGTTTATCATGTGTTTTTCAACTAAAAAAAAAGAAAAAGAAAAAAATCCTAAATATGTCCAGATTGCCAAAAGTTTTGCTTTTTACATAAATAAATATATCCAGAGACAAAGAAATGTTTGATATCCATGAAAGCTTTTTTTTTTCTTTTTTAAGTTTTGTTCAGTGAGTGAAATATAAGTGTACTTGAAACTTTCAAAATTTCTGTTAGCAATGAAGGAGGAAACTGTGAGCTTAATTTTCTTTGACTTTCCTTCCAAGAGTATATGGAACAAAATACTAAAACATTCTTCAAGTGCAGTTTCATCGATAAATTATTTCATGAAATAGATGGGGAAAACAATGCTATTAATATTAGCTCTTAAAACAACAGTTAATATCTGATGTATCTAGATAGTTATTTTCTTCTAGAAAATTTAATTAGCAGCAGGGAAGAATATTATATAAATAACTGAAGCTTACTAGTTATTGTTTCTTAATCTTTAGAATGCATAATTTGATAAAAATGAAATTTCCCTGAAGTCATTTCATAAATTTTGCATCTTATATAATAAAAGCCTAATATGCTAAGTGTCCGGTCATCTGGTCATCCATTCAACCAATGAAAGTGTGATATGTTAATGAGGTGCTAAGACCACTCAACTGCTTGCTATGACATGGATTGACCACTAGGGGGCAAAATTTCCAACTGGTAGGTTAGCTTGCTGTTGGAGTCCGACCAATCAGAACTGACTGAGATGGACCAGACATGCCCTGGAGCCTTCCCTCGGTCTCTCCTCAGCTATCCAACTTCCAGTGTCCCTTCCTAGCCCTGATTGTGCATTGATAGGGTCCCTAGGCCTGGCCTGTGCCCTCTCACAATCCACCCCCGACCCCTCAGAGTGCACAAATTTCCTGCACCTAACCTTTAGTATATTTATAAAATCAATATTTTCATATTTGTAATATGTATATTTCATTTACTTATAAATGTGTGTGTTTGAGTATTAAAAGTAAGTATAACTCCACCAAGAATCCAAGTTAGGCAAACATATAATATCTGTTTAGGCTAGTGTGGAAATTGGTTATATCCCTTTTCCAATTAATTAGTTGAAACTTTTGATTTCTGTAAGCCTGAGGCACAGAGGAAGTGGGATAACATAAACCACAGGTTCAATAAGGTTATTGCATAAAGAGGCATATTAGGGAAAGACAGGCTGCTAAAAAGAAACTGTGACCACAGACTGGTTAAAGTAAGACATACATTGTTTTCAGTATATAGGGAGAAAAAATGACTAGAGCTGGGAGCCAGACTTGGGAAACAGGACCTGGAAGTAAAATGGAGTAAATGGGGTGCTCACTATACTTCATAACTTAATAAAGCTCAGTTCTTCTGATGCTATGCTTGACACATATAGCACAGTAGGACTCTCTATCTGTTCCAAATTAGAGTCACATTTGACACAGTTCACTAATTTTTTACTGTAATTTTTTGCTTTTTCTAATGTACTTTTAATATAACAGGTGGGATAACAGAGTAGTAGAACTGGTCTAGAAATACCATTCATACTATGTACTTCATTAATTTTTTTTCATCAGAACAAACAGAATACTAGTTATTTCACATTAGAGTAATCTCATTTTAAAAAGAGTCATTTGATACCAAATCATAGAAATTTTTATATTTGGAAGTGCATATAGAAGCTTATTTTCTTGTTTTGATTTGTTATTTCTCAAATTTGACTTGTCAAATTTAAATTTTATGTAACATACAATATTTTTTGAAACAGCACAAATTTTAAATTTATAATTGCACCATAATTTGTCAATTTTAAAAACTAAAATATACTTGACTAAAAATATAGAGACTGTTTAGATTGATATTAATTTTTACTTTTTGGGAAATGTAGCATCAATGTAATATCTTTTAAATATAAAATATGTTTTAGAGTTTTGGAAATATTTTGAATTTCCACTGGTCATCAAGAGGGAAAGTGAACAATACACGTGTATCATTTTGCAAGGTTGGTGTTTGTGAAACTGCACCCTTTATAAACCATAGCTGTGCCTATGACACCTTTCAGTGAAGGTAGCTAGACTTACAGCGGCTAATTCACTTAGGCAAAAGGTTTTGGCACAGAAACTTTTGATGACGGTTGACATAGAACTTTTGATGAAGTTGACATAGAACACCTCACAGCATCATTTTCATGAAAATTATGTAGAACTGGGAGATATTTAAGTTGTTGATTTGTTGTCACTAGTTAATTATGTTGAAAAAGTCATCACATTATCATTGTTCCTTCCAACATGTATTCTTATTGATAAAATGGAACAGAACAAAGAGATAAATGTATGGTGGATTAAAGGAGTGGAAATCTACTGAATCAAGAAAAGTCTAAAGAGAAGCAACTGAATAATCCAACCAGAAAAGTGTGCTGAAACCCAACTTGTTTGGTTGATGAAGAATTAATATTTAACTTCATATTTAAACCTACACCACTGCTTATTTTCTTAAATTTCTGATATAGTTAGAATGTTTATAGAATATTTACATATCACTAATATGAATTTTGAAATTACCTTAAGTGACAAAGAGCTATTATTTTCTATAAGTCATGTACTCTACCAGGAACATAGGATATTCTAGAAGCAGTATCCAATCTGAGGGATTTGGCATTTATATCTATAGAATACACAGTCTACTTGAGGCATTTCAGACATCCTTGTGAGGAAACAACCACTAATTGTTCACCTGAGAGAAATGACATGTAAGAAATGTTTTGCACTTAACATTGTCTATGCAAGAAATGTATCTCAATTGATTGGTGGGCTAAATAAACTTGGAAAAAATGTTGAAAGGTGAGCAATTATATTGTCTCTAAAGTTCTTTGAAGCACTAAAATTCCATAGTACTATGATAATTCACCTGGGCTATATAATATAGGTTTCTGACATTGTAGTTATACTTGCCATTATTCATGTCCTGTCATAATTTTAAAGCTCAGGTATATACCAGTGTTGGAAAAGAAATAGAGTGTGTCTTTTCATTCCTTTATTCACTGAGATCATTTTGTAATATATAGTTGTTTGGCAATGCAAGTGATAAAACCCAGACATAGTGAAAGATCTATTGGTATGGATAAATTTTACCTTGTTTTCCTCCCTAAACTTGGCAGCTATATTTGATATCTTTCAAGTTAATCCATCAAGGTTAAAGAACAAATCATGACATATTTAAGCACTAAATTTTAATTGAGTAGGAATAGCTTTGGTTTCTATGTATTTTAGGAGTAAACCATAACACACAGATGTTTCTGTAGGGTGTTTTGTTTTATTTCAGTAGAACTGTCTACCTGTTCTGAATTAGAAGTCAGATAACCCATTTTTTTTCTTTTTTAATCATAGAGATTAAACATTTCTAAAGTAAATGAATAAGGAATTAAGTTTGGTCCAATGAACTAATATAATGATAGAACTCACTGAGAGTGAGTATAGTTAGACATATGTGATAAAGGGATTTGCTACAGGGAGTGGTCTAGTGATTATAGGGGTCCTTAGGGAAGTTACTCTCCAAAACCCAAAAAAAGTGGGGAGGCAAGGAAAACTAGAATATAGCAACTACAACTAAAATTATGTTTCTCTTCTTCTTGGCATGAAAGTGAGAGCTTATAATTTATGTGAAAGACTAGAAGATATTAACTCTGGTGGTAGTCAGTCTGGTAAATTGACCAAGTCAGACCTGGTAAGAAATTCTTGGCCATTTCAACAATCAGTTTGTACAGGAAATACAGACTGCTAGATATATACACCAAAACCTCATAGGTCCACACAGAAAAGAGAATAAAATCCAACATAAAGCTAAGATTTAATAGTACCTATAATTTATGCATGCTCTTGGCATATATGCTATGCAATATTTTATTTTTAAAATTAAACTTAGTGTAACTTTCTGATAAGTATACCTGGGTGCTTGGAAAATGTGCATTCTTCAATTATACTTTGTGTGTATGAATGCAAATGTGCATAAATAGGTGTGTCACAAAGACTACTTTAAGATTCAGAGGCTGACTGAGATAAAACAATCTTTTTTAAAAATTTTTTATTTTGTTTGAAACATCTAAAACAATCTTTTTATCTCTTCTCATGCAATTTAGTCTGTTAGGGCTATTGTAACAAAAATACACTAGATTGGGTGTTTCAGAATAGTATTTATTTCTCACAGATTGGGAGGCTGGGAAGTCAAGGTCAAGGTGCCATCATATGTGGTGTCTGGTGAGGGTCTGCTACTTGCTTCTCCATGTGTCCTCAAAGGTGGAAGGAGTGAGGGAGCACTTAGACATAGTATTCATGAGGGCTCCACCTTTATGACCTAATCACCTCTAAAAGACCACATTATAATGGCGATTAGGATTCAAAATTAATATTAGGATATTAATTTTGATGGATAAACATTTCAGTCTACAGCATTATGATTTAATATTGTAAGCCCTGGAAATTGAGAAATCTTAATTTAAGCAATTTTTCAACACTAAATATCTGCAAAACCACCTTTGAAATCACTAAGTTCTCTCTCTCTCTCTCTCTTTCTCTCTCTCTCTCTCTCTCTCTCTCTCTCTCTCTTTCTGCTATCTCTATCTATCTCTATCTTTATCACTTTTATTTATTTTCCAGAATTTTGTTAGATTTCAGGTCTCCACCTCTCTGGAGGTTAGGACAAGAGTTGTTTGTGTGTGCTTTTGTGTGTTCTTTTTGTGTGTGTTTTTAAAATATGTGTAAACATTTTGAAATTTTAATTCAAACCATATGAGTAAAAGCTGAAAAGTTATGCTATTTTTGCACGTTTTTCTTCTTCCCCCAAATAAAAGTTGCTATTTAGCCGAAACTGGTTTGGCTCAGTGGATAGAGCATCGGCCTGCAGACTGAAAGGTCCCAGGTTCGATTCTGGTCAAGGGCACGTATCTTGGTTTTGGGACATCCCCAGTAGGAGTTGTGCAGGAGGCAGCTGATCAATGTTTCTCTCTCATCGATGTTTCTAATTCTCTATCCCTCTCCCTTCCTCTCTGTAAAAATTCAATAAAATATATTAAAAAAAAGTTGCTATTTAATCATACCCCAAAGGTTCTCTCAGCACAAAGCAACAGCTATGTACACATGAAATGATTATTTGCTAATGTAATAATTACCTCGGCTCATCCAACATGCAATGCATATGACTTTATTTATTTTTAATATACTTACTGTTGTTAATAGTATTACAGATGTCTTCCCTCCCCCCGTTCTTTCCCCCATCCTCCCAGCCTCTAGCCATCGCCTCCCTAGGTTTTCAATACTTTATTTCTTGTGTCCATGGGCTATACCTATAAATACATAAATTCTCTGGTTTATCTCTTCTCATGCTCACAACTCCACATTAAAGTATATCCTCCTGTTTCATGTCTCCATTTGTTTGTTGATTCTGACAGGTCTGAGGCGATCTCTTATGGTAGTTTTAATTTGCATTTCTCTGATGATTAGTAACTGAACATTTTTTCATAGGTCTCTTGGCCATTTGTATGTCCTCTTTGGAGAAGTGTCTATTCAGGTCTTCTGTAAATGGATTGTTTAATTGGATTGTTTGTCTTCTTTTTTTTGAGTTGTATGATATTTTATATATTTTGGAGATTAATTCTTTATCAGATGTATCACTGACAAATATGTTCTTCCATACAGTGGGTTCCCTTTTCATTTTGATGGTGATTTCTTTTGTTGTGCAGAAACTTTTTATTTTAATGTAGTCCCATTTGTTTTTTTGTCTTAGTTTCTTTTGTCCTAGGAGATGAGTACATAAACATATTGCTATGTGAGATGTCTGAGATTTTACTGCCTATGTTCTCCTCTAATATTTGTATAGTTTCATACCTTACATTTAAATCTTTTATTCACCTTGAATTTGTTCTTATGTATGGTGTAAGTTGGTGGTTTAATTTTATCTTTGGCCTGTGTCTGTTCAGTTTTCCTAACACCATTTGTTGAAGAGACTGTCTTTACTTCATTGTATGTTCTTGCCTCCTTTGTAAAATATTAATTGATTGTAATAGTGTAGGTCAATTTCTGGGGTCTCTGTTCTGTTCTATTGGTCTATATGCCTGTTCTTATGCCAGTACCAAGCTGTTTTGTAGTATAATTTGATATCCGGCATTGTGACCCCATCTACTTTATTCTTGAAAAAGAAGAATAAGGTAGATGGGGTCACAATGCCGGATATCAAATTTTACTCTGCTGCAACTATTTGGTGTCTTTTATGGTTTCACACAAATTTTTGAAGTATGTATTTGTTCTAGCTCTGTGAAGTATACAAGGACAAAAGTTTTTAAATGCTACTAATGCATATTAACAACATCTGAAAGTTCAAACTCAAACCATTGGATCAAAAGTCAGGTTAGCTTTCTGTGCCATCATTCCTCATGAGGGTTGGACAAGTCTGTCTTTGTTTTCCAGTGCATTTTGTATCTGTAGTAAGATTTCCCCCTCGCAAAGATCAACAGACCTGGGAGTGAACTCAGACAAGCTTTGATTGAACTCATCCTGAGTATTCAGTAATTTTTCACAATGATAAGTTAGAACTTGGAAACGTAAGTTTTGTGGTTACCTCTGTTAAAATTATATTTACTGATTGATTTAAAGCCTGTAAGACTTTAGGGGAAGATTTCTTCTATGTGTTTGGACAAATCTTCTATAAGAAATATAAATATATAATTTAAATCAAATCATGATTGAAACCACTAGTCAGGAAGACTCGTAATCAATGTTTATGTGAAAAAAAATGAATATGTTTAGCTTGATACAACTTCAATGCATTTTTTTCATGACTCAGATGTAGATGTTTTCTATTAGGAGGTGGGCCCACTGTGAAGTAGTGTATTGTTTTGCATTACATCTGTCATTACATTAGAAAACCATTTGGCAGGTTTAGTCATGCCTATGATACACTCATTCATCTCTTACTGCTTATGTGGTACCAACATACTGCCTGCTTAGTGAATACAATTTTACTCTTTATTTTCTCTCACAGACTCTGGGGTAATCAAGGGCATTATTATCTGGGTTATCTTTGCATTGTTACTTTTTCTTTTATGCAGTGATTAGGTAATAAATATTTGTAATTGAGACTAATCTTTTATTTTCTCTGTATCACCAGATACCTAACATTGAAACAAGTAACACATCAGTAATTTTTAGACTTTTATTTGTAACTAGAGGCCTGGTGCATGAAAATTCATGCACTGGAAGGGAGGGGGGGTCCCTCAACCTGGCCTGTCCCCTCTCACAGTCCTGAATCCCTTAGCAGCAGCAGGTGACCTGGCAATCAGGGGAAGGCAACATCCCCATCACACTTCTGTTGCTGCCATTGCAGGCAGCACAAGCCTCAGCTGTCCCTGGTACCTGAGCCTCAGGAGACCCTGGGTGGCTGGGGCGCTGAGGGCGGGACCGGCCGCACTTTGTGCCTGCCTCCCGCCTTCGGTCCCTCTTCCCAGCCCCCCCCCCTCAACCCCTGGTGGGGCTGAAAGGACTCTGGGACTCCGGCAGGACTGAGAAGACTAGGCACTGCCATCTTGCGGCTATGGGCACCACCATCTTTGTTATGGTATAGTGGTCAATTTGCATATTCCCTCTTTATTAGATGAGAGCAGAACTTGGTGTCAGTGCTCGGTGCTGTGTCCCTTGTGCCCTGCATAGTGCTCAGCACCTAGTACTTCAATAAAGATTTACTGAATAAATGACTAATCATAGTGAATAAATATATTCTAATATCTCTTTTCTCATAACTCTCTGTCTATAAAGATGTGGCATATAAATGTCCCAATGCAGTTGAGACATATGTTAAGCTGCTATGAAAAAGATTGTAAAACAGGGACTCAAATATTTATTTCTCTTTTACCCATCATTATGGATAAGAGTGTTCTGAGGTGACTGGCCTTGCTTTTCTGAACAGTGTCACTAGGGACTGGTCCTGTTAATAGCTCTAATTACTAACCTTCTAAAAATATGAAGCAGTAGTCATTCCAATAAATGGCTTTTAAATATGCTATGGGCCAGTGTGAATAAGTGTTTTCTGTATTAGATTCTCTCAAAATTTTTTCTTAACTTTTTGTTTGAAACTTCTTTACCAAGTGCTAAAAGCTGCATTAACTATAAATATATATATATATATATATATATATATATATATATTTATTTATACAGTATTTATATATGTGTGTATATATATGTTCTATCTAATAAAGAGGGAATATGCTAATTAACCATCACACTCTCACAAAGATGGTGGTGGGTGCCCATAGCCAATAAGGAGGGAATATACTAATTGACTGCCATGCCCTCAAAGATGGTGGTGCCCACAGCCACAAGATGGTGGGGCCCAGGCCCCTCAGCCCTGCTGCGGTGGCAGCTGTGTGGCATGGCCAGGCCTGCCCCAGACAGGTCCGGCTGCTCCATGCACCACCATCAGAGTCTCCTAGTCCCGTCAGCCCCCCAGCCCGAGGTGCAGGCAAGCCTCAGATGGTGGCTGCTCAGCTACCCAGGGCCTCCTGAAGCTCAGGTAACCAGCAGTGGCAACAGCAGAGGTGTGATGGGGGCTTCCTTTGATTGCCAGGTCACCTCCCACTTATGAGGGCTCCTGGAGAGGGGGCAGGCCAAGCTGAGGGATCCCCGCTCTAGTATATATAGTTATGCATATGTAAACTTTATTTTACATATATATAAACTTCTACATGAAGTAATATTTCATTGATCTGCAAAGGTAGGTGAATTAGGAATAGTATGATCATATGTAAGCTGTATGTACACACACAAGTGATTTGTACACAAAAGATACTTTTGAGCCATATGTTGACAGTGATTATTTCTGGGGGTTGGATTATTACTGGATCCTATACCTATGAATACTATAAATTTCCATAGTGTCTAAACTTTAAAAACATTGTATGACTTTCATAATAAAATATATTTTAGACAGGGTAACATTTTGAATCAATAGTTTTTATGATGATGCATATTTTAACTATTTGTGACAGAGCAAAGGAATTATGCCAAGAAACAAAAATTCCCACAGCTTTTTTTCTTTATTGAATTTATTGGGGTGACGTTAGTTAATAAAACTATATAGGTTTCAGGTGTTCAATTCTATAATACTTCATCTGTTTATTGTATTGTGTGTTCACCACCCCAAGTCAAGTCTCCTTCTGTCACCATTTATCCGCCCTTTATCCTCTTCTACCTTAGCCCAACCCTCTTCCTCTCTGGTAAGCATCATGCTGTTGTCTGTGTCTATGAGGTTTTCTTTTCTTAATCCCTTCACATTTTTCATTCAACCCTGAAAACCCGCTCCCCTCAGATAGTTGTCATTCTGTTCCCTATCTTCGAGTATTTACCTTCAGAAAGTAATTTAAAAAATGTGAAAACAATTGCTAAGTCCTTATCTTTCAGAAGGCCAAGATGAAATTAATATTTTCCAATAAAGTAAGGTAAAACATATTAACTTTGAATATTTGAATATCAAAGAATAATTACCATAAATATGAAACCTATTTTAAATCTACTATTATAAAAATTAACCATTAAATGAAACGATATCCAAATGTGTCATTTGTTTGTACAAGCTTTATATAAAAATGAACCCCAAATTTAATCTGAAAAGGACTATGCAATGTTTAATCACATCTATGAGAAAATCAGTTTAATCAAGTTTGGCTCTTTGTTTATTTAATATGGCCTTCACAATAATGTTTTATGAAATTCCAACTAACCGTAGCAGTCAACACAAACATGATTTTCCTAAAAGGATCGTCAAAAACTCTTTAAGACCGAAACCGGTTTGGTTCAATGGATAGAGTGACGGCCTGCAGACTGAAAGGTCCCAGGTTCGATTCTGGGCAAGGGCATGTATCTTGGTTGTGGGTACATCCCCAGTAGGAGGTATGCAGGAGGTGGCTGATCAATGTCTCTCTCTCATCAATGTTTCTGCCTTTCTATCCCTCTCCCTTCCTCTCTGTAAAAAATCAATAAAAAAAAAAATATATATATATATAAAACACCTCTTTAAGTAAGTGTCATGTGGAGAAAGTGAGGGATAAAGGGGACTCACACTAAGGATATTGAACAAAAATTAGTAATAAAACTGGTGGAGCCTAAAGAATGCAATAGTATTTGAAAAATATTTGCCATTTCATTAGGAAAAAAAAAACATTTATGCTATTTGAATTTAGTTCAATCTGAGTATTTGCACTTCAGTTGAAGTTTTACATTGTACCTTTCAACTTTCAACTCATAAGGCTATATCTCATTTTTGAAGATTTTCCTAGATGAAATAGAGACCCTTGCTGGAAAGACAATTAAAAAAAAATGTGCATGGTCACTCCTGAATAATACCACAAAAACTCTGAATCTCATTTAAAAAACATCAAACTATTTTCCCAAAGTATTTCTTTTAATACTCATGGTAAACCTTTGAGTGAAGCTATCTCTATTTTACAGATGGAATGTGTGCAAAGTTCTGATGCCAGAATATACATGGGATTGGAACTCAGGCAGCAGTCTGGATCCACAGTTCAAACTAAACTACCACATGATAAAACTACTGTAGACTTGAGTTATTTGTAATATACTAAAACTTCTTCTCTTAGACCCTTTCACCCCGACCACCAAATGTTGGTAATGGTGTGTTTGGAATGTGGTGTTGCTTGGTATAGATTCTAAAGATTCTTCCATGTGCACCTTCCTAATCACAACTGCTTCTCCCCTTCCACTCCCCTCCGTAAATTAGTCAATCTTCTGAAATTCATATTTATCACTTTTTATGTTTCTTAATAGTTGAATGACCCAAATATGCATTCCTAGACACCATTCTTTAGTCCACTATTTTTTTAACAATTTACTTTTATTGAGTCTCCATTATTTCATAAATGCTCCTGTATTTCTTTACAATTAACTTGCTGAAGAACCCAGGCTATTTGACCTGTAGAGTTTACTAAGTCTGGATTTTGATGATTGCATGCTTTTTTTTCTCCTCCATATTTCCTGCAAATTGGAAAATGGGTACAAAATTAACATCATTTTGACATCTCTATTGTATTGTCTTCTTCTATTAAGAGGCATATGATATCTGGTTGTCTCACTTGTTAAGATGTTAGTATCTGTTGTTGCTTAATGCTTATACCCATTTAGTAATATTTTGAGTTATCTGAAAAATATCAATATTTTAAGATTATTTTTCAATTATTAACCTTATTAATATCTGACAATTATTTGGTGAAATACTTCTAAAATGAGATTTTTTTCTCTTTCTGATTGCAGCTATAGCTACCATGAATAGAAGTACAAAATGAGACAAGATTCAGAGTAAACAAGTAGTCTGAAATCTAAGGAAAGACACATTTTTCCAAGAGGAGATGCAGAGTGAGCTTTAGGTCACCTTGGGTAGAGTTTAGGAAGAGACATTAGGTGTCATACAGGCATATAAGAATATAGGTAAAATGTTTAGTGATGTGTTCAAGGTTGAATGGAAATTATTATTAGAATATGAAAACCTAGGGAGCAACAGACACAGGGACTTCTAAATCACTCTAAATATAATTGGTATCTAAAGCAAAAATGGTAACAATGTGATTTATAGACTAAAAGAAAAGTAGGATAAAAGAAGAAAGTAAAAGTACACTGTTGTAAGAATTTTTCATCGTATAATTGACTAGATGCTTGGGGCACAAAATTCATGAAAGAGCGGAGTCCCTCTGCCTGGTCAGTGATCAGACCTGATCAGGACCAGTAGTTGGGGAGATACTGCAAGAGGGCTCTAGGGCAGATCTGGCCTGATCTCACCCAGTCCCGATTGGCTGGACTCCAACAGCAAGCTAACCTACCGGTCAGAGCATCTGCCCCCTGCTGGTCAGTGCACGTCATAGCAACTAGTTGGTTGACTGCTCAGTCAGACACTTAGCATATTAGGCTT
>JAAGEH010000286.1:29988358-30070472 GCA_011751065.1 Lasiurus cinereus | reverse complement strand
CACAGAAATATGTATGTGAGGCCCAGTGCACAAAGTTTGGGCACAGGTAAGGGGGGTGTCCTTATGCCCAGCCTGCTCCCTTTCCAACCTGGGATCACTTGAGAGATGTCCAACTGCCCGTTAAGGCCCAATCAAGGTAGGAATGGGCCTAAATGGGCAGTCACACATCCCTCACACAATTTAGGATTGCTGGTTCCCAACTGCTTGCCTGTCTGCCTTCCTGATTGCCCCTATCACTTTTGCCTGCCAGCTTGATCACCCCTTAACCACTCCCCTGCCAGCCTGATTGATGCCTAAATGCTCCCCTGCCAGCCTTAACTGCCCTCCCTTGCAGGCTTGGGTCTCCCCCATCTGTCCTTCCCTGCAGGCCTGGTCACCCCCACCTTCTCTCCTCTGTTGGCCTGGAAACTCCTAATTTCCCTTTCCTGCAGGCTTGATCACTCTCAACTGCCTTCCCTTGCAGGCCTGGTCCCTCCCAACTGCCCTTTTTTGCTGACCATTTTCTGGTGTCCATCCTATGTCTACATGGGGGCAGGATCTTTTGACCACATGGGACAGTCATCTTGTGTGTTGGAGTGATGGTCAATCTGCATATTACTCTTTTATTAGATAGGATAGAGGCCTGAAGCATGGGTGGGGGCCAGCTGGTTTGCCCTAAAGGGTGTCCTGGATCAGGGTGGGTGTTCTCTTGGAGGGCAGGATGGCCTGGGGGAGGGGCTTATGGTGGTTTAGGCTGGCCATGCCCCCTGGCAACCCAAGTGGAGACCCTGGTATCTGAGATTTATTTATCTTCTACAATTGAAACTTTGTAGCCTGGAGCAGAGGCTAGCCTTTTACTCACACAGCCATTGAAACTTTGTTGCCTTAAGTGGAGACCTGGGCTGGCCAGGGTGTGTGGAAAACCAGGGGCAAACCAAGCCTCCCTCCTGTTCATTCTGTGGCCATAGCCATCTTGGTTGGGTTAATTTGCATACTCACTCTGATTGGCTTGTGGGCATTGCTTGTGCATGTAGGGGAGGTGTGGGAGCCCCTTTCCATGTCCTGTGTGGTTCAGGATTCCCAGTTCAGGGTTCGGGTTCTGAAGGAGGCCACACACAAATGAAATGAGAGACTAGAAAGCATTAATTTGGCGATATTGGGGGACCAGGCAGGAGCCTTCCTCTAGTGGAAAGGACTGCCCCTTGCTCTGGCCTTTTTCTCCCTTTTATTAAGGCTTTGGGACACACCCCTAGCCTTTAGGCAGGAAATAACAAAAACAGAAATTAACATGAAACAAACAGGTAGAGGCTGCTTCAGCTAACAATGTTTTCATCTAAACAGTGAATAATTAGCTCTGACCTTTCAGAGCAGTTATGGTTGACCAGCCTTCTGGCCTCCTGTTTATATCCACTTAGTGAGAACAACGTTTGGTTTCCGACAGGGAGGTACGGTCAATTTGCATGTTTCTCTTTTATTAGATAGAATATCTCTTATCTAACAAATTAGTAATATGCAAATTAACCACCACTCTGCTACCACCAAAGCCACACCTACCAGCCAATAAGGAGTGAGTATGCAAATTAACCCAACTAAGATGGCTGTGGCCACAGGGTGAGAAGGAGGCTTGGGTTTCCCCTGCAATGGAGGAAGCCAAGCTTTCCACTTGCCCTGGTGGTCCTAGGCCTCTGCTCAGGGCTATAACATTTCAATTATAGAAGATAAATAAATCCCAACAAAAATGTCAGCAGCCACAGACGTGGAGAGAGCAGGAGTCTTGAGTTGACACTGACAATAGAGGAAACCAAGCTTCCTCAGCCCTGGCTTGCCTTGGCCTCTGTTCAAGGCTACAAAGTTTAAATTATAGAAGATAAATACATCCCAACAAAAATGTCTGTGGCCACAAAGCAAGCAGGAGGCTTGTCACTGCTCACGGCTACAAAGTTTCAATTATAGAAGATAAATAAATCCCAGATACCAGGGCTTCCACTTGGGTCACTGGGAAACATAGCCAGCTTGCTAACCACCACAGGCCCCTCGCCCAGGCTGCCCCACCCCCCAAGAAATCCTCACACTGATCCAGGACACCCTTCAGGGCAAACCAGCCATCCCCCACCTCTATCCTATCTAACAAAAAAGTAATATGCAAAATGAGCATCACTCCAACACACAAGATTTTTGCCTCTATATGGTCAATGATACTACCCCAATGTGGACACAAGATGGCTACAATAAGATGGCCAGCAGGGGAGGGCAATTGTGAGGGACCAGGCCATCAGAGGAGGGAAGTTGGGGGTGACTGAGCCTGCAGGGGAGGGCATTTGAGGGGGACCCAGGCCTGCAAGGGGAGGACAGTTAGGGACAATCACAAAGGCAAACAGGTGAGCAGTTGAGAGCCAGCAGTCCTGATTGTGAGAGGGATGTCTGACTGCCCATTTAGGCCCGATCCCGGTAGGCCTGGTTGGGATCAGGCCTAAATGGGCAGTCGGACATCCCTCAAGGGGTTCCATATTAGAGAGGGTGTAGATTGGGCTGAGGGACATCCACCCCCACCATGTACAAATTTTGTGCATTGGGCCTCTAGTGTGTGTGTGTGTGTGTGTGTGTGTGTGTGTGTGTATTTAAAAATTAAGTTCTATAAATATTCCAGACCATGGTTTGGATTTAGAAATACTTGAGGTCTATGTCTGAATTTTACAATTTGGCTATTTTTCTTTGCAGATTACTTGAAACTTTCAAACTTCAATTATAGCTATCTATATCTACTTTATGAATTTTGTGTATACATATACAAAAATAAAAATAATTAGAGAAAGAAGGAATTAAAATTTTTGGTTTTATTAAGATAATAAAGAAGTAAATTGTTTTGATCATGATCCTATATAATAAAAAGGTAATATGCAAATTGACCATCACTCTAACACATAAGATGGCCTCCCCATGAGGTCAAAGATGGCCACCCCCATGTGGACACAAGGTGGCTGCCTCAAGATTGCCAACAGTAAAGGGCTGTTGTGGGCAATGAGGGCAGTTGGGAGCAATCAGGCCTGCAGGAGAGGACAGTTGGGAGGAACCAGGCATGCAAGGGAATGCAGTTAGAGGCACCCAGGACTGCAGGGGAGGGCAGTCAGGGGAGACTAGACTGGCAGGGGAGGGATTTTAGGGATCACCAGGCCTACCGGAGAGGGAAGTTAGAGATGATCAAGCCAGCAGAGGAAGGCAGTGAAGGGCTACCAGGCCATCAGGTGAGGGAAGTTAAGAGGTGACCAGGCTAGCAGGGGAGGGTAGTTAAGGGGAAACAGGCTTGCAGGGAAGCAGTTAGACATTGATAAAGCTGGCAGGGGAGTGGTTAAAGGGTGATCAGGCTGGCAGGCAGAAGCGATTAGGGGCAATCAGGCAATCAGGCAGGTGAGTAATTGGGAGCCAGCATTGTGAGAGTGGGATCGTGTCTAAACAGGCAGTCAGACATCCCTTGGGGAGTCCTAGATTGGAGAGGGTGCAGGCTGGGCTGAGGGACACACACCCTGTGCATGAATTAACATAATAATAGAGGCCTGGTGATGGAAATTCATGCATGGGATGTGTGTTCCTCAGCCAAGCCTGCACCCGCTTCAATCTGGGATCCCTCTCACAATCCAGGACTACTGGCTCCCAACTGCTCCCCTGTCTGTCTTTCTGATTGCCCCTAACCATTTCTGCCTGCCAGCCTGATCACACCCTAACCACTCCCCTGCCAGCCTGATTGATGCCTAGCTGCTCCCCTGCCAGCCTCTTTGCCCCTGACTGCCCTCCCCTGCAGGCCTGGTCCCCCACAACTGCCCTACCCTTCAGGTATGGTCACCCCCACTGCTCTCCTCTGCTGGCCTGGTCACCCCTAACTTCCCTCCCTGGTGGCCTGATCACACACAATTGCCCTCACTTGCAGGCCTGGTTTCTCCCAACTGCCCTCTCCTACTGGCCATCTTGTGGCGGCCATCTTGTGTCCCCATTGGGCCAACCATTTTGTGTGTTGGAGTGATAGTCAATTTGCATATTACTTTCTTAGATAGGGTTTTCATACTCTTTAATTTACAGTAAAAACCAAGCAAAAATAAATGTAATTAAGACTGCATAATAAATATAAAATACTTAAATCTCCAGTTCAAGGTAAAAAAATAACATACTTCCCCATTTTTTCCTGCCAATGATCTTTGTTTTCCTGACCAGTAGTAGTTTTCAATAAAGTTACAATATCTTGGCATAGCACAGTGATCAGCAAACAGTAGCTCTCAAGCCACACGCTGCTTGTGAGCCTCAGTTCGCTTTTCTGTTGACTAATGAGTTTGCCAACCACTGACCTAGACTCTCAATTCCAATAATTACAGGCTGTCGTTTCTTTTGATTTTACCCCTCTCCCAGTGGTCAGCAAACTCATTAGTCAACAGAGTGGCAAACCGTGGCTTGTGAGCTGCACGTGGCTCATGAGCTACAGTTTGCTGACCACTCGCATAGCATATTGTAGCCCTGAATTAATGACATATTTTTATATTTTTCATATTTTCATGTTTTCATATTTCAGTCTGCTTTTCTAATACTTCTTGGCTAGTGATTCTAAAATTATTCACTGGCTGTGTTCATTTCAGCCATACTTTACTCTTATGCAATTCCTTAATATGATAGTAGTGTACTATCATTATTATGGTATTTATCTTGATATCACAGTCAAAATATTAACAATTGCCACTCTGATCCTCTAGTTATCCATTCCCCACATCATATAGCCTATTTCCACTGATATTCACTTTTTTTTCACTTTTCAAAGCATATTTTCTGTGATATGTATTTTCACTCACAAATCTGTTGAACTTTTGATCTGATTTGGACATTTGCTGTTAGTTGCCTAGCTCTGCTCCTTTTCTCACTTAAAGAAAACTCTCCTTGAATTTCATATTCTAGTTTATAACCTACCTCTTTACTTTGAATTCTTAGTAAATACATTTTATTTCCCATTTTGAAAATGGTTATTTGTAAATAATTTAAGGTTGTTAAATCTTGTTGTTTGCCTCTTTGGTTTGATTGTAAACACCCTGATAAATGACATTGGATTTTCTAGTTTTGGGTTCCTTCTCTAAGTATTTAACACACAATTGTGTTCAATAAATCTTAAGAGTTCTACTAATAAATTGATGAAAGTTTTCAGTCACTAATAAATCAATTACTACGCATTAGAAAACATTTCTGTGGAAGGTCAATTCATCCATCATGCTTATTTTTCTCTTGGTATTGCAAACTGTAAATGATTTTTTTTACTATTAGCATAAATACTTCATGAGTTTCCTTTATAGTATACCTCATGAGTTTCCTTTGCTGTGCAGTCTTTCCTCCAGATCTGTCAGTATGCTTGCCTTGTGTATTTTAATGCATAATGTAAAACCTGCACACATTGTGAACAGTTGCATAATGTATTCTTCAGGGTGATGAGTTATGTTTCATGTAATGTCAGTTCCTCTCTCTGAATTTACTCTGTCTCAGTAGATGTGTTTCAAATTAATACAGCATTAGTCCCTAATCAAGGAACTATTTAGGAATACATTTTTAATTAAAATGAACTATGGGGAGGAATAGTGTTATTCTTTTTTGTGTCATTTGACATAATACATTACTCATGTATCTCATTGCATTGTTAAATTTTAGACATTGATATTTCTGTAAACCTAATATAAAAATTAAGGCAAATGGTAAAAAAAAAAAAACAGATTTAGTAGGATATTAAAAAAGCCCTTAACTTTATAGAGGCTGTGATACCCAATTATAAAGTGCATACTTGTAAGGACTTAAAGGAATTATATAATTACTAGAGGCCTGGTGCATGGGGTTGTGCACTGGTGGAGTCCTCAGCCTGGCCTGTGCCCACTCACAACCCAGGACTCCTCAGAGGATGTAGTCATGTGCAAGGTAGCAGGCAACTGGGGAGGAGCCCAAACCTGGGTCATGCACCCTGTCTCTTTGCTCAGGCTCAGTAGCACTGCCATGGAGGTGGGAGAGGCTAGCACCATAGAAGCTTGCTGTGAGTCTGGCTTCTGGCTAAGCTGCACTCCTGCTATGGGAGTACACTGATCCCAGGGGGCAGCTTCTTCATCGAGCGTCTGCCCCCTGTTAGTCAATGTGCATCATAGTGACCAGTTGTCTGGTCTTTTGGTCGCTTAGGCTTTTATATATAAGACTAGGGGCCCGATGCATGAAATTCCTGCATGGGGGAAGGGAGCCCCTTCAGCCCAGCCTGCGCCCTCTCAAGGATCAGCCCAAAACCAGCAGTAGGACAGTCCTCTCACAATCTGTGACTGCTGGCTCCTAACTGCTCATCTGCCTGCCTGCCTGATTGTCCCTAACTGCCCCCCCTACCAACCTGGTTGCCCCAACTGCCTCCCCTACTGGCCTTGTGACCCTCACTGCCCCCCTCTGTCAGCCTGGTCATCCCTCACTGCCATCCCCCACCAACCTGGTCACACACAACTGCCCCTCCCACCCTCCTGGTTGTCCCTCATTGCCCCCCTCTGCTGGCCTGGATGCCCCTTACTGCCCCACTTGCCAGCCTGGTCATCCCACGCAGTCTGCTGCTCAGTCATTTGGTCATCTTTTGCTAACACCCCTGTCAGTCTGGTTGCCCCATAAAGCTTGTTGGTTGGTAATTTGATCGTCCTTTGCTAACCCCCCTCTGACCTGGTTGCCCCTTGCAGCCTGCTGTTCAGTTATTACTGTGAGGGTATAGTGACTAATTAGCATATTACCTTTTTATTAATATAGATGCCATCTACTCACTTACAAGCAAAGGACACTTCAAAACAGATATATCTCCTGTTTCTGATTTTAGAGACTTGTGATCGCCATTAATAGCATTATCATCTTTACCATCAAAGAATTCTTTCTTAAGACAGTTTCAGTGAACAATAATGTCAGTCTTTTTCACTGTTGTTAAATATAGTTACTTCATTTATGGAACTCCAAAAAATGCAATTCTCATTTTAGTAATGAAATAAAAGCTCAAATTTTAAACCCAAGTATTGTATAGTTAAATTTCAACATTAGCAAAAATTTAGAATATATGAAAAACAAACAAAAGATTCTTATCTGCCAGAGTACCCATGCAAAAACACAACCTTATAATCTTTCAAGATATATGAGTTTATAATAGAAATGTTATACATTTATGTAATTGGAGCCTATAGTCATTTAATCTTATTCAGATTACAAAAAATAATCGTTCATTATGAAAATTTTGGGATTGAGGTTGTCCCTTTGATTTTGGTCTTATCAGAAGACAATTTGAAATCTGTGTATTCTAGTCATGAGTAGTAACTTCCTTAGCAACTATTTCCAGGGTGTACATAGGTTTACTTAAAGTGTGACATGGAGCTCAGCAATTGGGAATTCACTTTCAAAGCCCATTGAGGATCTTTGAGATTTGGATACAGAAGTCAAAAAGGGGAGAAGTGTTACCCCAGAAATAAAGTATACTGAGAAGTTCTACTTATAGGATCAGAAGATCAAAGTCAAGATTAACAAGCAAAAAATTAAGAACAACTGGTATACCTTCTATAGGCTTTCATATAAAAATTTGAGAACTTGGCACAGATTAATAAGAAGAGGACACAACTGAAAATAAATGAATTTTTTATTTGATTCAGTAAGGATTGACATCAAGATCTGTGATGAGGACCCAAAGATGAATAACAAAATCTATTATATATCTTCTATAATTTATTTTATACAAATAACTATGTTATTTGTAACTCTCACTATAGAACTTTGGTCCTAGCAGGTTTTACAAAGTTTCTGTTGTACTCATAAATAAATAATTCTTTCTCTATGAGCAGATATCACAGCAGATATTTTAGTTATGTGAAAATAAAGCTAGATAAACAACACCTCATGCCTAATTTGACTTAAAGACACATTTTTTTCCCCTGGTGTGCTAGTTTTTCTTAAATTACTTCAAATAGAATTGTTGCTCAGACTTAGAGGAGCTGAATATTCTTTCAGTAAGGTCAATTAAGAGTGTGCTTACTTAAGCAAAGAGTTTTCTCTCTCCAAGCTTCACATGGGTCAGTCATAAAATGGAAACAATAGTCACTCAAAGGAATTTTATGAGGATAAAAGTATACAATATGCCTAGCATATATCAATACTTGAAGATGAAAAATCATACATAATACAGATGATACCAACTTATGATGGTTTGACTTACACTTTTTGGCTTTTAGACAGTGTGAAAGTGGTATACATTTGGTATAAATATTACTTCAAATTTTATTTTTGCTCTTTTCCTGGCTAGTGATGTTATGGTAAGTACTACTCTCTTGTGCTGCTGGGCAGCAGCAGTGAGCCACAGATCCTACAGTCAGCATGGGAACACAAGGGAAAACAGCTGATACTCTAAGTGTACTATTAAATTTATTTTTGACTTACAATATTTTCAATTTATGATGGGTTTATTAGGATGTAACTCAATTGTAAGTCATGAAGGGCCTGTAGAGCTTACTCTGTTTCCAGTGGTATCTTCCACAACTTTTCCCCTAGCACTTATTGTAATTTATATTTACTTGATAGTAATATAATCAATAGGAACAATTTATTTGAATATTAGGCAGGGAAAACTATTTTTGGTTTCACTATATTGAGAAACAAATGCCTCAAGATCTCTATATTCAGAAGTTACTCTATTCATTTGGAAAGCCAAAACAAACTACTGTGTGCAATTGGATGCTTAAACAGAATTGTAAGTGTAAACATGCTTCTACTTATATGCTTCTATTTATCTGAAACTTGTAGTTATGCATGTAACTCGATTTTACCATTAAGGCCCAGAATGCCACCATGACATTTAGAGTTAACATATGTGCTTTGAAAGTACAATCCCACATAGAATGCAGAGTAATAATTTCTTAAAAACCTAAAGTTTCCAAAAAAGAAAGAAAGAAAGAAAGAAAGGTAAAAGTGCAAATAGAAATGATATTTGGAAACCACTAAAAGTGATAAATATTTAAAAGAGTGCAGTAAGTAATCTTAAAAGTACCTAAATATTGCTCTGAATAATAACAACAAGCAAAACTGCACCAAAACCACATGCCACCCCTCCAAAAACTCTTCCTGTGAGTCTTTGGCTAGAATATGATTTGGGTCACTTCACCTGCCATAGACTGGAATAATAGAGACAGTTTTCAGTGCAAGTAGTTTACTCTTTATAAGAAACAAACGATTCAGGAATTATACAAGAGTATGTCAATATACTGTATATTTCTCTCTATTTTTTTTCTTTTTATACATGTACTAATGGCCCAGTGCATGAAATTTGTGCACGGGGGTTATCCCTCAGCCAGGCCTGCACCCTCTCCAATCTGGGACCCTCAGGGGATGTTTGGATCAGACCTAAACTGGCAGTCGGATATCCCACTTGCAATCCAGGACCACTGGCTCCCAACCACTCAACTTCCTGCCTGCCCAATTGCCCCTAACCACTCTACCTGCCTGCCTGCTCACCCCCAACTACCTCCCTGCCAGCCTACTTGTCTCCAAATGCCCTCCCCTGCCAATCTCATGGCTCCTAACTACCCTCCCCAGCCAGCCTCATGACCCCCAACTGCCCTCCCTAGCCAGTCTCCCAGAAGGTCTCCCAATCTAATTAGCATACTACCCTTTTATTAGAATAGATAACTTATATATTTACATTATATATACAGGGTGTCCCAAAAACTATATACACACTTTACAATAGATTCTATTACATTTTGAAAATGAAATGTAGTTTAATAATCACTGCCTTTATAATTATTCAATGTGTGTATACATTTTTAGGATACCCTGTATTTATTGTATTAAATATATAAAATATTTTAATTACATATGAACATATTTAAGAAATTAACATTTAATTATATAAAACATAAATATGTATATATTTAATATATATTTTTAAATAATTTTATATATTTTATATTTTACTATATTTTTCTATTTTTATGGTTTTTTTTCTTAAGTAGTCTCTCTCTCTATATATATATGTATATATATACATACATATACATATAAACATAAATACACATAAACATAACTATATGTAAATATAATAAATATACACACACATTAATATCATCCCAAAAGTCTACTAAAATGTAGGGACAAAAATATTTCAAAACATATTATGCATGTGAACTGGGTTGGTTCACGGTTGAGATCAAGTTAAATGATGACTTGATTGTGTTAAGGAAGCCATCACATTAGTTTATCATCAAACCTAAAACAATCTGTGCAGATGACACATTCAAGGTCAAGAGCAGAATCACACATGCCTCCTGTGTTCATTCTGGTGATGTACCAGTAATTCTTAGGGCTCAGTGCTATGCTTATGAGGAATCCATCGGGACTGAGAAATCCCTAACTGGAAGCTAACCTACTACAAAAAAGGAAAGTTCTTGTGCCAGAGTTATCTAGAGCAACTTTCATTCCTCATATTGAAGCCTGCCCTACTGCAGGCTTCAGTGCACTGGCCAGGCCACAGCTTATCAGGAGTTAAGAGTAAGCCAGGCACTATCTCCTTGCCAAATGCCATATTTTTCTTAGATTACTCTCACTTACAACTTGTTCCCTCTTTCCCTTATATGAATTATTAGGATAAGCTACCACTAAAAATAAATTTTCTCAAATAGAAAAATACTATAAGTAGCAAAACAAATTTTAAAATATATTCTTTAGCAGACTAGTGTCTCAAAATTATTTCAATGGTGAAAATATTAAGAAAATACAAAACATTATAAAAGTCAATCAAGACTTTTGGTTTCTTCAGAATAGTTAGAAAGCTAAAAAGAACATTGCTCTCTCATCCTTACAACAACTGAGACCTGAGGATTTAGGGCAACTGGATACTGTAACCCCTGATCCATGAAAATATAGTCCTTCCAAGGAGTAAAGGAGCACAGAACTTGCTTACCAGGCACCATGCAAGCTGGAAAGAAGAGTTTAGCTAAAATTTGTGATGAATTGCTGAATTCTGAGTATGGAATAGCATGAGAATTTGGAACCCTTACAAGCAAAACCAGTTAATTCACAAGGTGAATTCACTATCACTCAGGGCTCTTCTCCATGGACCCTGCCCGGTTCTCATAAGAGACAGATGGGCAACACAAAAGACTTGAGAAAGCAAACTTCATGGTACAGGCCTGAGAGATAAATAGAAGTGGTTGCTGGTAATGTACAAAGCCTCACCGGAATCTATCTAGTTTTCTCCCCTCAGGAACAAAACCCTACCGTGCTGGGGGGAAGGCAGCAAACACTGTCATCTCCTGGCACTGGCACCAGACCACTGCAGTTGTGGGGAAGGGACAGAAAAACATCCTCTCTGTGCAAATAATTGGAAGAGGAAAAAAAACACACTGATAATTCTTCACACTAAATCCAAGATACAGTGCCTGCTTGACTGAGGCCAAGTCAGATCAACAAAGAATCTCCTCTCCCCACTGCACCCTACCATAAGGCCAATAAGCACTGAATAATAAGTAACATCTAGTTTTGAGAGATGGACAGAGAGAGGAGGAACAGTGCCAAGTAAGGATCTGACACTAACTGTGGAGCAGACATTGACAAAAATTCTCTGGTTCCACAGTTCCCATCCAAAACACAAGTTAAACTAGAGACATTTGAAACCTGTAGTACCCTAAGGGCAAACAATAATAATACAACCCAAACTCAGTTGAATTCCTGACTAGTTTGACATATACCCAACAGAAAAGGCCTGGAAGAAGAATATGCATGCCAATTTCCAGGCACAGAGCTATTTACTCCAGTGCCTACTGTCTTATACAAAAACTAGTGGCCCGATGGGTGAGGATTTGTACAAGAATAGGCCTTCCTTCCCCTGGCTGCCGGCATCGACTTCCCTCCAGCACCCAGGACCCAGGCTGCTTCGCTCCAGCTGTTGCCAGGCATCTGGGACCCAAGATGCTTCACTCTGGCCACTGCTACCACCTATCGGGACTTGGGCTGCTTCGCTCCAGTTGCCACAGCCACCCACCAGGGGCATGTTCCAAGCCACACCTAGGCCGCTTGGAGCACGCCCTCACCCCTGGTGTGTGTCCACTGGGGCTGGTGGCAACACACAGTCCCCTCCTACCCATGTGTGTGTGCAGCTCCTCCTGAGCCAGTTGTGATGCCTTAAGGTGTCCCGGCTAATTTGCATATTACCTTTTTATATATTTAGATGTGGAAGAATCTCAAATGCTTATGTTTAATGTAAGAAGCTAGACTTAAAGGATTATTATGATAGTGTATGCTTCCTTTTATATCATGTCTGAAAAAGGCAAAATAGTATGGAAAGAGAATAGATTAATGATTGCCAGAAGCTGGAGCTGGGAAAGTTGTGACTCCAAAGAAATGGGTTAATTTGTTCTATATCTTGATTGTATTATTGGTTCACAACTGTATGTATCTGTCAAAACTTGTAAAATTGCATGGTAAAAAGGGTGAATTTTACTGTTTAGAAAATTATACTCTAACAATAAATGGAGATAATTATCATAGACTTAAATATATATATATATATATATATATATATGTATTTGTTTTAAGGTATAGAAATATTACAGTGAACTTACATGTAATTTAAAAATAGATCTTGATTTCAAAGTGGCTATATGTGGAGTATATAAGGTAGATCTTATAAATGAGGATCTACTGAGACTGTCTGCCTTTTGGAGAATAACAAAGTAAATTAGCATGTTAAAGACATTATTCCGAATAAAGAAAAACTAGAGAATTATTTTTTATGTGTGTACACTTAAGGCAATATCTTTTCATGGAAACTCATTGTAAAAAGTTAACTTAGAAGTTTTAGAACTTGTAACAATTTGTTGCTATGCATTGGTTAAGAAGCATTTTTCAGTTCAAGTCAATTTGGCTCTGGGGATAGAGCATCAGGCCAAGAACTGAAGGGTACTGGGTTTGATTTTAGTCAAGGGCATATACCTGTTTTGCAGGCTTTATTTCTGGCTCTAGTAACCAATTGATGTACATTGATATTTCTCTCTCTGTTTCTTCCCCTCCCTTCAACTCTCTCTAAAAATCAATGGAAATACATCCTCAGGTGAGGAGTAACAAAAGAAATAAAAAAAAGAAGCATTTTTAAACAAGCCATATTATAGAAGTATAATTTACTTATAGGCATTACCACTAAAGAAAACAATATAGGTCTTCCTTCCTCCAATGGGTAGTTGATTTGGGAGAATTTACTGGAGAAAGTTAATTTTTCCTTAATACTAGGTTAGCTATTAAAAAAATTTTCTCTATCCAACCCCAAATCTGTAGTCATATCTCAGGGCATGATTAGCTGTGCAAATTGTGGGTTACACTGAAAAAATGAAAAAGCAAAAATCTTGTTCAAAAACAAAGAAGGGGGGGAAGTGTCATTAATAGTACTAATGTATAAAGCTTTTTATTTTTTAATTTCCATAGTCTCTCTCTTGTCTTATCATAGTGTGTTTTTTTTTATTTTTACTTTTTTATTTGCTACTTAGTGTCTTTTACTTCTGAACTGAACACTCTCTTGGTGAGTGCAGGCACACATACATGTCCCTGGGCTCCCACTCTTCACCTCACCTGTATGTATTCACACAACTAGGGGTCCAGTTTCCCCTCCCGCTGGGAGGCCAATTCAATCCACAGAGATTAGACAATCCTCAAGGGAATTCAACTTTCTTTGTTTGTTTGTTTGTTTTTGTTTTTTGTTTCAGAGTTCCTTTTCATTTATTGTAAGTTATTTTATGCAATTAAAAACAAAATAAACATGTTGTCTGCATTTCTAACATAATTGTCCTACTTAACTGTAAATCTCAACCCAGAATATAAGTAATAGAATTGTGTATGTCCATTAAGGAAAATGTAGCAACCGTCAGTGTATAAACATATTCCACATGTAGATGTAGAATTGCCTCTGATAACTGGGGTCTAGACTATACTATGAAGTTTTAGATTTTGATTCTGATTCTTTCACAATATAAACCATAGGTTGTAATTTTGAGATAATAATAAAATCTGAAGTAGAAACATTATTTATCAATCAAGTTAATTTATACTGTTATCCTAACTTTATAAATAGTGATATATTAGAAGTAACACTAATCTGCAATCTTAGAATCTAGTTAATTGATTTCAAAACCTAATGTAAGAGAATTTGCTTTAAGTGAGAATTTAAAGATTTCTTAGTACTGTTAAATGGATAAATGTTTGCATTTATTAGGATAAAAATGACATTTTACCAATTAATATGTTGAATGATATGCTACATAACTTATAGTTAAGATTTGAGCGCTATGAGTACTTTAGTCTTTGCTAGATCAGCAGTGGTGAAGAATTCTATGTTAAATTCTTGCCTTGTATGTTTTTTTCTATAAATTAAATCTTTATTATTCAGATTAATTACATTTTTTTTTCTCTTTTTTCCCCTCCATAGCTCCCCTCAACCCAGCTCCTACCCTTCCCTCTACTGTTACCTCACTCCCGTTGACCTCATCCATAGGTGTATGATTTTTGTCCAGTCTCTCCTGTACACCCCTCACCCCTTTCCCCCTGAGAATTATCAGTCCACTCCCTTTCTGTGCTTCTGATTCTATTATATTCGCCAGTTTATTCTGTTGATCAAATTTTTAATTCACTTAATTTTTAGATTCACTTGTTGATAGATATGTATTTGTTGTTCATAATTTTTTATCTTTTACCTTTTTCTTCTTCCTCTTCTAAAAGAGTACCTTTCAGCATTTCATATAATACTGGTTTGGAGTTGATGAACTCCTTTAGCTTTTTCTTCTCTGTGAGACTCTTTATCTGCCCTTCAATTCTGAATGATAGCTTTGCTGCATAGAGTGTTCTTGGTTGTAGGTTCTTGCTATTCATCACGTTGAATATTTCTTGCCATTCCCGTCTGGCCTCCATCATTTCTGTTGAGAAATCAGCTGACAGTCGTATGGGTGCTACCTTGTAGATAATGAACTGTTTTTCTCTTGCTGCTTTTAATATTCTCTCTTTGTCTTTTGTTCTTGGTATTTTAATTATGATGTGCCTTGGTGTAGTCCTCTTTGGATTCCTTTTATGTGGGGTTCTGTGTGCTTCCTGGACTTGTAAGTCTATTTCTTTTACCAGATGTGGCAAGTTTTCAGTCATTATTTCTTTAAATAGGTTTTCAATATCTTGCTCTCTCTCTTCTTCTGGCTCCCCCACAATTCTGATGTTGGTACGCTTGAAGCTGTCCCAGAGGCTCCTTACATTATCTTCACATTTTTGGAGTCTTTTCTCTTCTTGCTTTTCCAGTTGAGAGTGTTTTCTGATTCTTTATATTTCAAATTTTTGACTTGATTCTTGACTTTCTCTATTCTGCTGTTAGGACTGTATAATATTTTTTATTTCAGCCAGTGTATGTTTAATTTTTAGTTGGTCCTTTTTCATCTCTATTTGGTCCTTTTTCATCTCTAGTTGGTCTTTTTTCATCTCCTCTTGGGTCTCACTAACTTTATCCTACTTTTCTAGAATATTCTTGAAAAACCTTATAAGTGTGATTTTGAACTCTATATCCAGTTGTTTGTTTTCCTCCATTTCTTTTGTTTGTGATCCCTTCCCTTGTCTTGGTATTTTTACTACGCCAGGAGAACTTCTGTTCTCAGCCTTATGATACAAGAGTTGCAAAACTGCAATGTCTCTCTGTTCAGCTTGGGATGGGTGGAGTCTCAGGGTTTAATGGACTGCCTTGCCACCAGGTGGCTCTGCCCTCCATGGCCCCTTAGTCTCTCATGATGGGGTAATTGCTGTAGAGGTCTCTGTGCACGCAGTCTCTCTCACAGTGCCTCTAGACTGCTGCCCCTCCGGCTCCCCTGCACTCCGGGACCATATGAGTCTGGGTCCCCAGAGTTTCTCCCAAAGCTGGGGTTTAGTGGAGTTAGAAGTGGCACAGTTGGGAGGGTCTGTCTCCCTCCCACTGGTGAAAGCCAGCAGCACAATCAGCAGTCAGTCTTCTGTGTGCAGTGCTGTGCTCATCACCAGACTGCTGATCTTTTGCGACTCCCCTAAATTTCCATGCACTTCTCCCTTTTTACTGTCCAAACTCCCCCTGTATGAGTTTCGGCTAGATCTGGGTTTAGTGTCATAGGATAAGGGATTCAATGCCTTTGAGAGTCTATGTTTCCCTCCTGCTAGAGAAAGCCAGCCAGGTACTCTGGCACCTGCTCTCTCCACCTGCGTGTCTCCGTACTTCAGCTTTTTGCAGCTCCTCTGGGTCTCTGGGTCTCTCTTTCCTTTTAGTTGTAGAACTTCCACTCAGCCAGCTTTCGTGTGGTTCTGGATGATGTCCATTCAGTCTTTTAGTTGTAGTTTTGAAATTGTGCGAGGCAGCTGTGTAGGTGTTTACCTATGCCGCCATCTTGGATTCCTTCTGGGAATTCAACTTCTAACCCAGGACCCCTTGGAACCTAGTATGGTAATGGGTGAGAGTCATCTGTTTAACATGTCTTGGAGCTACTAACCCTGGGTGCAGATGGCCACCTCCATGCACACTGGGGATTGCTCATACCCAACTTCCAGTGTAGCCTCCTTCAGTTTCCCAATCCACCAGTGGGGATTCTGGTTCACTGAGTCTTCCAGAAATTTGCATGTTTAAGATATAAAAGCCTAAGTAACAGTTGACCATTCAACTATCTAACTACTAGCTATGATGTGCAATGGGTGATGCACCAGAACCAGAGAGAAGGAGTCTAATTTCAGAGTGCATCACTCGAGAACTGCCCTCTCTCCATCCAGGGCTCCTCTTGGGATGTCGGAGAGCCAGTTTCAATCCAATCTCCACAGGCCAGGCTGAGGGATGCCATCAGTGCACAAATAGGCCTCTAATTTATAAATAATTTTTATGTGTAGCCACATTTGGAATAAGAACACTTGTCAATTTAAGAACTAAAAGCTAATACAAGGGCAAATTTAGAGAAACTCTGTTTTCTTATATAAGATTAAATTGCACCTGAGGTCAGGGTATTTTAAAAATTTTGAGGGAGTAGAATTCAGATGAGATCATCCATTATAAAAATTAAATAACTTCACACTTTACTTCTTGTAAAAGACTCAGAAGGAAGGAGTAGGAGGATAATTTAGGATTTGTTTGTCAGAGAAGAACCTTAAAGATAAATTAATGCTAAAGCTCTTTAGATGCAAAGTCATTTATTAGAAAGAGAGAAATATTAGCAAACCTTTATTCTATAACTCTGAATAAGCAAATGGGGCTGTTTACTTGAACTGTTCAAAAATAAATTTATATATTATTATATCTGAATGAAACCTAATTACTTCCAGATAATTAAAGTATACCATTTAAAAAAATCAATTTAAATATTCAAATGTTTTTGACAGAGAAAACAATTTCTTAAGTTTTTTAAACTTAGTTGAAGATGAGTAAACTTGTGATAACTTTTTAAAGTAGTGACAATTACTTGTACACATCTATAAGTTGCTCTTTTTTTTCTACTCTAGTTCTTCTTTTACTTAGGTATCTGTCTAAACAATAATATGTTCTTGTTACTACTTTACTATAAATACTTGAATGGATTTCTAATGTCTTCAACAGAATTGCTTACTGTTTAGCATGGCACAAAAGGACTTAAAACTTTGGATGTTTCAATTCTCACCATCTCCTCTATCTAGTTCCTAGTAGTTTTCAGGCTTACTTTCATATAAGTTGTTTTATGGCTTCACTGGTAGGTAAAGTCTTCTTTATTTTTTGAGGTTGTGCTTAGATGATACATTTCTGAGAGGGCCTTTTATAGACATTATAAGATGCTCCTTAAAACACACACAAAAAAACACACGCAACAAAAAACAACAAGACAAAAATTTGAGGAGTGAAAAGGGGCAACTGCATTGGCATAGTAAAAAGCACACAGGATATGTGTTTGGAAGTCTTCTTATAATCTTGGTTTTGCAACTGTTTTGTCTGTGATCTTCAAAATACCATTGGATCCATCTTGTCCTAATTACATCATTGATTAAATGGGATAGATGAATCAGATCTGTAAATTACGTTTTAATTTTATGGCCATCTAATTCTAGGAAATTAACAGCGAGGAGGGGAAAAATGAATGTGAAGACAACATGGAATGGAATAACAAAACAGTCTTAAACACTGGATTTTTTTTAAGAGACCAAAGAGAAAGTAAAAATATGAACAAGTAGTGAGGCTGTGTTGAAAAAGTTGCTGAGAAATTGGAAGAAGAATAATCCTAACTTCTCTCATCACAAAATGTTTATAATTTTTTTTAAAGGGAGGAAGAAATGAGAACACATAATGAGTGAAGAGGATTGCAAAGTAGAGTGCAAGTAGAAAAAAAATCTGAAATAATTGGAACAATTGCAATGTATTCATCTATCAAATATTTACTTAGCCTGTACCAAGTAAGATTGTGTCTACTATGCTTTGGGGCTACAACAGTGAAGAGAACAGAAAAGTCAACTTTGAACTCTGCCCTTGTAGGGCATCATTAAGATTTTCAAATGGTTGTGTTGGCTATACAATGTATATTTCTGAATGTCCCAATTGGCTGACATTTCCTTCAACAATGCTCACCAGCTTGCTATTGAGGAAGTTGCTTTCCAAAGGATATGTGGAGAAAAGGTTAGTTTAGAGATGAGCCACTTTAGGATGGTTCTGAGTTTTATTTAAAATATGGACCTAGTTACTTGCAAAAACAAATGAAGCCTGAATATAAAAAGTCAGAGACTGGGGTCAAGATGAGAGTAAAGAGTAAATATTTTATAGTTATGATATTCAGTTACAAATGATTCAAATTTATGATTTTAAGCAAGCTAAGCATAGCAAAAATACATAATACACAAGGCAAAAAGCCAGCATTAAAAATGATATTACAGCTAAATAAAATTATTAACTCCAGTTGTACACTTGATTACCCTTGAGCAATTTCCATTGATTTGAGTAAGATTAACATATGAGGAAACCTGAGATTTTATTCTGCATTTTTGGCTTAGTTTATAGTCCTCACACAAACATTAAAGTACAAGTCCAAAAAATTAGATAACATTGTATAAGATATTCTTGAATTGTTGGTTTCTTTATATTTATAACAAATTTTAAATGATGGATTCTTGAAAAAAAAAAACAAAGAAAAACGAATTTGGAAATATAATAGGAATGTGCTAACTTGAAAGAGCATAGTTGAAGAAGAAATATGTTTAAATATTTAATATCTTGAATATCAGTTGTTAAGCAATTTGAACATTTTACATGATTTTCAGAAAATTGAGTGCAGCAGAAATCACATGATTTGTAGGTGCATTTAAATGCATGAGTTGACAACTCTGTATGAATGAGTTATTGGATTCTATCCTGAGAAATGGATATTATAAGGTCACCTAAAACAATTATGATTCACTAGAAGAAAAAGAAAGGATATAACACCTGATTAGTTTTCTGCAAAAGAAAATTACTTTTAGTGAAGCATGATGAAATTATAATACAAAAATCACACCAATACTGTGTCCTTTTCACTTACTTATAAAAAATCAATTTACTGTATATTCATGATTCTATAAATTTATACTAAAAATAATTTTTATTCTTCCCATTTTCTTTAAAATGTGATATCAAGCTAAAGCACCAAACTACTTGGTTAAAACTATGCCAAAGGCTATTGACAGCAGGGAGTATTTTGATTATTCCTCCTGAGATGATGGCAGATTTTAATGTGTGCAGGGTATCACTAAAATAGGATATCATGTACATATATTTACTATTGTGGAAACTGGAAAATGGAGGCAATATCTAATTAGTCATGACAGGAATAACTTACTAGTATATAGTGACAGATACACATGATTGATATCCAACCTGTGTTTCAGAAAGAAACTTTACCCAACAACTGAATTGGGTACACAGTTTCTTAATGGCAGTGAATCCTGTTAAAAAAATCTGAGCTGCTGAAAAATATGAAATTATTTTGGGGAGCATGCAATAAAATTTTTTGAAGATATTTTGTTAGTAAATTCAATTTTGTTCTTGAGGCTATTAAAGAAGAAAAATATATTTGAAAAATCTATTTTTTACATTCAGAATCTCTTTTATTACTATATGTTATTTGCTCAATTTTTAAAAATGTTTTTGATGATTTTTAAGGAAAAATAATTTAAAATGATTTTTAAGGAATTTCCACTTACCTGACTGGCTTCCTATCACAGCCAGAAGATGATGAAGTAGTGTGTGGTGCAGCTGCAGATTAATTCTTGGACAGATTTTTCTGCTTCACTACCTCCTTTGTAGGTGCCAAAAATAATTACTGATTGTGCCAAGTTGTGTCTTTATCATCTGTCAAAGATCTCGGTGCACTGTTGTGTGACATCTCAGGTAAGTATGTAGTTACTCTTGCCTTTATTTTTCTCATCACACTCTATTCATAAATCTTTATTTTACTGGTCTTTCTCATCTGTTGTATGAGATGAACATTAAGCCTATGTGATACTTCTATTTCTTTCCTCATTTGCTTTTTTAAAAGTGATGATTTTTTTTTTAAAGACACCTAAAAAATGAAACCAGACAATGAATCTATCTTATTTTCACTGCCACTTAGCTGTCTTTTGCCTTTCAGGCACATCACTCACAGCCAAAGCAAAGAAAAAAGATGAGAGAAAGTGAATTCTGAGCCAGTTCCAGAGTGTTTTCCACCCAAGGCTCCAGGAGACAGTGTTGGACACGCTGTGATTCAAATTCTGGGAGTATTCTGACTCAATGTAACTAGTAAACATTAAGGATATGCTTTTGTGAATTAAATCTTAGCTCTTGGTCCAATACTACTTAATCATTTGGGTTGGATTATTTGTTTGTAAAAATATCTAAATAAAACACATTGGGATAAAAGCCTCAGCATCAGTTGTGCTTTTCTTTCTTATGGTTAGATTTAAGAAAAGTTTATTTGCACATATATTTACAAATATAATGAAAAATAATAAATATATTTTATACTAAAATTCTGTAGACTACATCAGCTTTTTGCAATTATGTTTTGTATCCACACCACTATGTGATGTGACAATCTGGGTTTCCAGTATTCTGGAATTCAAACATGAGAATTTCAAAGTGCACATCATTTTGTATAATAAATTATGGTTAAATTTAGAAGCCATTAAGACCATACAATCAAACAGGAATAAAATAATACACTTAAGTTTCTGCTATTTTTTTCAGGTCATTAACTTTTAATTATCCAAGATGTTCAGTCACTATAACGGAACTGAAAATATTTTTCATATCTGGGAAAAGTGCTCTTTTGCATTAAAAGTCAGTAGGTGAAATGAGAATAATTCTCTTATACACAAGAGAAGGACTTTTTTTCTGTTATACATGATGAAAGAGAATATTGAAATTACTGTTGAGCTTCTACTTACAATCATATTAAATTTATTTATTTTTATGAAGAAAACATTTTAGTATTGCAGTCTATAAAATAACTCAGCAGTCACTGAGAATGTAGTTTTGTATTAGGAATGACAAAGCAGAACCAGTGCTGCTTTTCTGATTTAGATGGATATACATTGAGGGCTTGCTCACCTTGCAGAACACTGATAGAAGAAGACTTGCACAAGATTCTTTGAAGAGGACTGTTGGAGAAGGTGCATGGACCCAGGTGTTTCATCTGGGATGTGCCAAAGGCAAAGACAGCAACCAGTGTGTTAGCTACAAATGAGATTAGAAACATGGACTACATAAAGCATAATCCAAGCCTGGTTTCAAAAACAAAAAGCTATATGTATATGTAAATAACTGTGTGTGCATGTATATATTCATGTATATACATAGCTGTGCATGCCCACATACACAGATATGCAATTTTGTGAGTTAGATCATTGTTACATGTAATAATGATAAAAATTATTTTATGTTATGTGAACTGGATCTATTTGAAGAATTTCTATTCTGTTTCATAGATATGTGGTAGTTTCCCATTTAGAAAAGAGAGGAATGGGAGGCATGTCCAAACTTACGTTCTGCTTTCTGAGAGGTGATTTTCATGGCATCAGGCCCCACCTCTGTGTTCTCTTTCATCCATCACTGTCACCTTTGGAGGTTTAGAGCTTTTCCATCTCCTTCTAGAGTTTGGGTCCAAAGGCGGTTTTAAAACTTAGACACTAGAATATTTTTTAGTCCAGGTTTATGATTTCTTTGGAAATAACCCCCACTCAAAACTAGGAGAATTTGAAGTTATTCAGTTGCATGTGCCAGTAACCACATCCAAGGTTTTCTAGACATAATTTTTTTTAACATTTTCAAGCATTTCTTTTGTTCTCATCTCCATTTCTCTCTTTTCCTACTCATCCTCTTCTGCTATTTCATTTATACTTTCTTTTTAATAACAGGTAATTTTAAGGCTATTAGAAAGAAGTAGTCTTAGGTGGGAAAGTAACACCCTTACTCTGATCATCTGATTTTAGTCACAAGACTCAGTACCTGGATCAACTGAGAAATCTTACTAGACCTTTTGCAATTAAATTATCTTATCAGTTTTATCTATTATTTTGACCTTCACCAATCATTTCTTTTAAAGTATAAAATCCTTAATCTCATCACGGAAGCTAGCCAATCTTTGCCTGAGATCATCTCTCTCTTGAAATACTTTGTTAGAAGGAGCTAAGAGTAACCAACACACTTCTAGTGATTTCCTCTAAAATCACAGGTCTGGTTGTCACATGGTCTTACTTTTAAGGTATCTCAGGCCTCCATTCTTTAAGTGTTTAACATGACAGAGCTGGGGTCTCCAGTCACAAAGCTTGCTATATCTGTGCTCTCACCACCTGACTCCAATCCACTAAATTAATTCTACACATGCAGGTTTCTGGTACTAATTTATTTTGTATGATAGTTAACAATAGTTGGTAAAATGTCAGGTTTGATATTCCAGTGAATTGGTAAAATGGAAGTTAATTGTCATGTATAGAGTTCAGTTGATGGCAGGAAGGGGCTAGCAGTTTTGTTAGTTATTGGGTGACTCAATCTTCTCCTTCATGTCCTGGTGTTTCAGTCTTTTGCTGGATACTTCACATCTGCTGACAGATGGGGAAATAGACAGAGATGACACATGGGAGATTTTCACGATCGAAGACTAGAAATGACAAATATGTGAAAGCTTTTGCCCATTTTAGGTGGCCAAACTGAAGGCATGTGTCCAGGAAAAAAATAATGGATTATATGTTTGTCTGTCAATCTATCTATCTATCTATCTATCTATCTATCTATCTATCTATCACCTCTCATCTATTATCTATCTATCCTCTATCTATTGTCTATCAATCTACCATCCTCTATCATCTATGGATGGATGGTAAGTCACTACTACAAGTAAGAATCAATCTTTATTTTTCCTTATTAGGATTGATTATCTGATAGACTTCTAAATCATTGATTTGTATTAAATTATTTTTCTTAAAAATAAAAAGTACTTTTTTTGTCTATAATTCATGATTCATTGTAGCAATTTCTTAATCACTTAAGACAGAGGTCTGCAAATTATAGCCCATGGGTTGATTACCTTTTTCACAAATAAAGTTTTATTGTATCATAGCCATTTCCATTTGTTTACATGTTGTCCAAGAGTGCTTTTAAACTATAAAGGCAGTGTTGAATCATTCTAACAGAGAATTATGATCCACTAGCTTAAAATATTTCTTTAACAAAAGCATGATGGCCCCTGATTTAATAAATCCAAAATGAGCTTTACATATATCTGCATAGGACACAATGAAAAATGTTGTTTTCTCCATAGTGACCTCTTCTTCAATCTCAAGCCAACTTCAGTAATATTTAAGGAAGCAAATGATTTATTTTATTTTTAACATGACAATATAATTTTCAGTACCTAAACACTGGGAAATTAAATGCTTTATGTAGGAAATGACATTTAATTATAAAATCAATGTGATTTTGGCAAACTTCCAGACAGAAACTTCATTTCTATATCTTTCTTCATTTGATCAAGATACTACAAAACAAAAAACTAAAATATAAATTATCCAATATCAGAAGAAAAAAATGATGATTAATTTTGTCAAATGCTTTTTCTGCATCAATTGATATGGTTATGTGATTTTTGTCTCTCGGTTTATGTGATATGTCATTTTTATTGATTTGTACCATCCTTGCATCCCCGGATTAAATCCCACTTGGTCATGGTATATGATCTTTCTAATGTAATACTGAATCTGATTTGCTAGAATTATGTTGAGGATTTTAGCATCTATGTTCATTAAGGATACTGGCCTGTAGTTCTCTTTTTCTTTGTGGTGTCTTTATCTTGTTTTGGGATTAGAGTAATGCTGGCTTCATAGAAAGAGCTTGCAAGTATGTCTTTTTATTAATTTTTTTGGAATAGTCTGAGAAGGATAGGTTTTAGTTCTTCTTTGAATGCTTGGTAGAACTCCCCTATAAAGCTGTCTGGACCAGGGCTTTTGTTTGCTGGAAGAATTTTGATCACTGCTTCAATTTCTTTAGTAGTTGTTGGCCTACTTAAGTTTTTTATTCTTCTTGATTGAGCTTTGGGAGCTTGTATTTTTCTAAGAATATGTCCATTTCACCTAGGTTGTCCATTTTGTTCAAATAGAGTTGCTCATAGTATTTTTTCATTATAGTTTGTATTTCTGTGGGATTGGTTGTTACTTCACCTTTTTCATTTCTGATTTTGATTATTTGGGTCCTCTGTCTTTGCTGCTTGGTAAGCCTCACTAGAGGTTTATCAATCTTGTGTATCCTTTCAAAGAACCAGATCTTGGTTTTGTTGATCTTTAGTATTGTTTTTTTGGTTTTGATGTGGTTTATCTCTGCTCTAGTCTTTATTATTTCCTTCCTTTATGCTGGGATTTTCTTGTTATTCTCTTTCTAACTCTTTGAGTTGTAAGGTTAGCTAATTCATTACCATTGTTTCTTGTTTTTTTTGTCTGTTTTTGTTTTTGTTTTTGTTTTGTTTTGAGGTAGGCTTGTAGAGCTATGAACTTCCCTCTCAAGAATGCTTTCACTGTGTACCACAGATTTTGGATTGTTGTGTTTTCATTGTCATTTGTTGCCATGAAGCTTTTTATTTCTTCTTTGATTTCTTTGTTGACCCAATCATTGTTTAATAGCATGCTATCTAGCCTCCAGGTGTTGATTTTTTAATTGTTTTTATTGTGTTTGATTTCTAGTTTTATGCCACTGTGATCTGAGAAGATACTTGGTATGATTTATATCTTCTTGAATATGAAGGAGACTTTGCCTGTGTTTCAACATGTGGTCTATATTTGAGAATGATCCATGTGCACTTGAGAAGAATGTATATTCTGTGGCTTTGGAGTGAAATGTTCTGAAGATATAAATTAATTCCATCTGATCTAGTGAGTCAGTTAGGATTACTGTTTCTTTGCTAATTTTTTTGTTTAGAGGAGTTGTACAATGGTGATAATGGGATATTATAGTCCTCTACTATGACTGTATTACTGTCAGTCTCTCTCTTGGTATCCTCCAGAAGATTTTTTGTGTATTTGGGTGCACCTGTATTGGATGCATATATGTTTATCAGAGTTATATCTTCTTGTTGAATTGCTCCCTTTCATATTATGAAGTGGCCTTCTTTACCCTTGTTATGGCTTTCATTTTGAAGTCTAATTTGTTAGATATAAGTACTTCTACCCCAATCTTTTTTTTCCATTTCTATTCACCTGAAAAACCTTTTTCAATTTCTTCACCATCAGTCTTTGTGAGTCCTTTGTTCTGAGGTTGGTTTCCTGTAGACAGCAGATATATGGGTCATGTTTTCTTATCCACTCAGCTCCTTATGTCTTTTGATTAGGGTATTTAATAATTTAAATTTAAAGTTATTGATAGATACTTGTTTGTCACCATTTTTATCCTTTATGTCTTTGTTCCTTCTTCCTTTCCCATTTCTTCTCTTTGCAGAAGACCCTTTAGCATTTCTTGCATTGCTGGTTTGGTGGTAATAAATTCCCTTAGGCCTTTTTTGTCTGTGAAGCTCTCATCAGCTGGGTTTAATTTGCCAGTTCCAGGTTAATAGATTCAGCTGTTTCTTCTCTCTGATCTGTGAGAAGGCACAGGGTTCATGTGTGTACTTGTGCTGCTTTATTTCCTCCTAGACAGACTTTCTAGGTGCCAGTGGTAAGAGATGCTGGAATCTTGGTATTCCTGGCTTCACGGCTGAGGTAGCCAGTTCTTGGGGTTGTGGTTGTAGGGTCTCTGGAGGTATCTGAATATCTCCCCAGTTGAAGTTAAGTCTGGGCTTCAGATCACTGCCACTGTCCCCTTCAAGATGGCATAGTCTCTGTGCACAGCCAGCCACTTTGGGAGAGATTTCAGCAGCAATAGAGGCTGCCCCACCAGGGTAGTCTAGTCTGGCAGTCCTCAACAATTCTTTGGAATATAGCTGTCCCTCACTCACACATACACATCCTGCACATCTATGCACTGTCCTTTTATTCTCTCACTCACACACTATCTTGCAGCCCGCTGTCCTGTTGGCAGCCACATTTCTTCCTGATGGGTATTTTTAGTATTATATTTAGAATCCTTCTCATTTTCTTTTATGTTTACTATAAGTTTCTATTTATTTATTTATTTATTTTTTAATTTTTAAAAATCTTTATTGTTAAAATGATTACTCTAAGTTTTTTCCTTTTGGTTACTGTAGAATCACATATAACATCTTTTCTAAATAGTGATCTATTTTAAGTTGATAGCAACTTTAATTTGAATACATTCTAAAACTTTATATTTTTACTCACCCTTTCTACGTTTTACATCTTATTTCATGCAACCCTTAACTAATTATTGTAATTTTACTATTTTTGTCCTTTAACCTTCATGTTTGCTTTATAAGTAATTGATCCACTACTTTTATTATATACTTACTTTTTCCAGTGAGAATTTACTTTCATACATTTTCTTATTCTTAGTACCATTCATTTTTGTGCTTAAAGAAGTCTCTTGAATATTTCTTGTGAGACCACTTTAGTGATGATGAACTACTTTTTTTTTTTTAATGGTGATGAACTGCTTCAGCTTTTGTTTAACTAAAAACATTTAATATAATTTTGAATGACAACCTTGCTGGGTTGGGAATCTTGGTTGGAAACATTTTCTCAGCACTATGAAGTTGTATTATTTTCTTCTGCCCTGTAATTTTTCTATGGAAAAAATCTGCTCATAACTTTATGGAGTTTCCATGTATTGAACAAGTTGTTTTTTCTTGCTACTATTAGGATTATCTCTTTACCCTTAACTTTACTGTTTTAGTTCTAAAACAGTGTCTCTTTAGGTTCCACTAATTTGGAACTCAGTGGGCTTCCTGGACCTGAGTGTCTGTTTCTTTCCCCAGGATAGTAAAGTTTTAAGCTATTATATTTTCAAATACTTTTTCTAACCTTTTCTCTCTCTTCCTCTGAGACTTCTGTATTACAAATGTTATTTCACTTGACAATATATCCTCAATTCCTTAAGGCATCTTCACATTAAATTTTATTTTTTATTGTGCTATGCTGTCTGTGAATTCCAAGTATATGACAGCTCACTACTTCATGTCACCTGCTATTGAATCCTTCTAGTATATTTTTTCATTTCAGTTGTAATTTTTGTTTAGCACTTTCTTCTAATTATTATTGAAGTTCTCATTATGTTCATTCATTCTTCTCCCAAGTTCAGTGATCATTTTATGAACATTACTTGTAACTCTTTATCAGATAGGTTGTGTATCTCCATTTTGTTTAGTTCTTTTTCTGAGGTTTGGTCTTGTTTTTTTTTCATTTTGACCATATTTCTATATTTCTTTATTTTGTCTAACTCTCTGTATTTGTTTCTATATATTAGGTAGTCAACTACCTCTCCCAGTCCTAAAGGAGTGGCCTCTGTGGGGCATGTCTTCTAGGACCCAGAAGTTCAAGTCCCCATGGGCCAAGTATTCAACTGGTTCTATATGGGTTGCATGTGCCCTCCTGTTATGGTAGGGCCATGGCTTAAATGTGTTAGTGGGTAGGGCTGGCACCCAGCGTAGTCCTGGGACATGTCGACAACTGCTGCAGCATGCTGGTGGGTGGGGTTTTTGCAGGGCATGTCCATTGGTCTCAGCAGGTTAGAGTAGAAATTCCAAAGTGCCATCTGCTAGTACTAGTATTAGCAAGATAGATTGAGATTATAAAAAAAAAATGTCTTCTGCCTGCATCACAGTCCTTGTGGAGAGTCCCAGTTGGTTTCTACCTCTCCAGCAGATGCTTTAAGTTTAGTAAATGGGTCTTCTTACCTATAGCTTAGGCACTTTTCAATCTGCTTTGTGATGATTTCCAGGTCGAGGTAGACTGCATGCAAGCCCCTTAAGAGTAGGTTTTCAGTTCTACAGCTTTATAATTTTCCTGTACATAATTCCCATTAGAGTTCAAAGCCAGATGTTTTGGGACTCCTCTTTTCTGTGCAACATCTGTGACTTAGGGTATCTGATGCAGAATTGAAATGTCTCACTCTTCAGGGAATGTTCTGTATTTTTTGAGATCATTTTCAATTGTCAATTTCTGCATTAGGTGTGTGTGTGTGTGTGTGTGTGTTCCTTTTTCTCAGGGAAAGCATATCTCTGCCTTCTTTACCCATGTCAGCACTATTTTTTGGTCTGTTGTTGTGGAAGCTCTTTTCATCTAGTTTTTAGGTCCCACTTAGAAGGAATTATTTCACATGTAGTTGTTGATTTATTTTGGGAGAAGATGAGTTTTTGATCTTCTTACATCACCATCTCTTAAAAAATATATTTAATTGATTGATTTTTAGAGACTGAGTAAGGGAGACTGGGTGAAGGGGGGAGGATGTGGATGCATTGACTTGTTGTTCCACTTATTTTTACATTCATTGGTTAATTCTTATATGTGCCTGTGGGAGCCCTTTTCCACATCCCGCGTGGTTCAGGGTTCCCCGTTCAGGGTTTGGGTTCCAAAGGAGGCGGCATGCAAACGAAAAGAGAGACTAGAAAACATTAATTTGGCGATATTGGGGGGCCAGGCGGGAACCTTCCTCTAGTGGAAAGGACTGACACTTGCTCTGGCCTTTTTCTCCCTTTTATTAAGGCTTTGGCACACACCCCTAGCCTTTAGGCAGGAAATAACAAAACATAAATTAACATGAAACAAACAGGTAGAGGCTGCTTCAGCTAACAATGTTTTCATCTAAACAAAGAGCAATTAGCTCTGACCTTTCAGAGCAGTTAAGGTTGACTAGCCTTCTGGCCTCCTGTTTACATCCATGTAGTGAGAACAATGTTTGGTTTCCGACATGTGCCCTGACTGGGGATCAAACATGCAACCTTGGCATATTGGGACGATGCTCTATCTATCCAAGTGATCTTTCTGGCCAGGACACACCAGCAACTTGAAATGATCCCAGGATGCCCATTTTTGGTGTATAGCCCAGCACTGTCAGATGTTAATGCTTTTGTAATGTTTTAAGCTTTATCAATAAATTTTCTCTTAGTTTCTTAACTAATTACACCTTCCTGAAAAAATTAGTAATTGGCACAAACTTTAGGAGAAATGTGTACCAAATGTCACTTCATTTCTCCATGACTCCCTTTTCTCCCAATTTGATCCTCAAATTCCTGCTACCACAGTAACTATGATTCTATTATTTTTTACTTCTTATTTCAGTGAGTTGGCCTCAAAATACACAATGTTTTTTCCTTCTGTATCTTTGTTCTGTCTTGGAAATTTGCAAATGTCAAAAGTGAAAAAAAAAAGTGGTAACGGAAAGCTTTCTTAATTGTATTTCCTGTCTCTTCAGGGTTGTGGCCCTGGAATCCTTGCTTTCTGTATGTTCAAATATACCTTCAACTACAGTTTGTTGGCTTCTTCATTTGTTTTAAATTTGGCACCTTTAATAGTTTTTTGGCAGAAAAGTCAGTCTGATACAAGTTAATCACAGACAGTAGCAGCAGACAGAAAGGAGAGCTGGGGTTGTAATTCTCAGCTACAGTAATAAAAATGTTTTCCTAGGCACTTACAAAAATATCTTAATGTTTTTTTTTTCTTGAATGAAGATAATGATTGTTTATAAGATTGTTGTGATTATAAATACACACACACACATACACATACTAGAGGCCCAGTGCACAAAATTCGTGCACAGGTGGAGGGTTGTCCTTCTGCCCAGCCTGCTCCCTCTCCAATCTGGGACACCTTGAGGGAAGTCTGACTGCCGGTTTAGGCCTGATCCCAGTAGGATCATGCCTAAATGGGCATTTCGGACATCCTTCTCATAATCCAGGACTGCTGGCTCCCAACTTCTGACCTGCCTGCCTTCCTTATTGTCCCTAATCATTCTTCCTGCCAGTCTGACCAACCCCTAACCACTACCCTGCCAGCCTGATTGCACCTAACTGCCCTCCCTTGCAGCCCTGATCACTTCTAACTGCCCTTCCCTAAAGGCCTGGTCACCCTAACTGCCCTACCCTGTAGGCCTGATCCCTCTCAAATTCCCTCCCTGCAGGCCTGGGTCTCCACCAACTGCCCTTCCCTGCAGGCCCGGTCATCCCCAAATTCTCTCCTCTTCTAGCCTGGTCACCCCTAACTGCCTTCCCCTGCAGGCTTGATTGCCCCCAACTGCATTCCCTTCCAGACCTAGACCCTCCCAACTGCCCTCTCCTGCTGGCCATCTTGTGGCAGCCATGTTATGTCCATATGGGGGCAGGATCTTTTGACCACATGGGGGTAGTCATCTTGTGTGTTGGAGTGATGGTCAATCCTCATATTACTCTTTTATTATGCTGCACAGGTGGGGGCCAGCTGGTTTGCCCTGAAGGGTGTTCCTGATCAGGATGGAGGTTTACTTGGGGTATGGGGTGGCCTCATCAAGGGGCCTGTGGTGGTTTGCAGGCTGGCCATGCCCCCCGACAACCCAAGTGGAGGCCCTGGTATCTGGGATTTATTTATCTTCTATAATTGAAACTTTGAATCCTTGAGCAGAGGCCAGGGCAGGCAGGAAGTTTGTCTTCCTCCATTGCTGGGTCCAACTCAAGCCTCCTGCTCTCACCAGTTCCATGTAAAGATAATTATTATAAATTATCTTTTCAGATAATTTAGTATTTTCTGAACCAAAAATTCTAAAGAATTATTAAACCAACAATTTTTATTTTGCCAAAAAAGAAAAGCATTTTTTCTTGTTATGAATAGAAAAAAGAACCTAAATATATTTAAAATCATAATTTATTTGAGAAAAGCAAGGATTTTTATGTCTTAGACAACAAAATATAAGAATGATAAAGCCTAGAAAAGTAGTACAAGTATTGGCAATCTTATATACAAATGAACATTTCATCGTCACTTTTTATTTTGAGGGTCATTGAAAAAGGGCAGAGAACTGCATCAGTCAGATCACTAAACTGACAGATCAGCTATTATGGGACCTGCTTGCTAGTCTCCTCTGGAGGAATGAGGTGCTCTTGTTTTATGGCTCCATTTAATGCTTTCACTACCATTCAAGTTTTGGTCACATACCTGGCATCTTCCAGCTTCTTCACTGAATCCCTTCTAGTTATTATTCTAGTATGAGAATGTGCTTTATTTATTTTGTTTCTGTTTGACATTAAGCTTTAACTTGCAGCACTTTTAAAAATTTGAAGTTAAGCAAGTGTTTACGAATGACGAAGACATGATAAATTAACCTTATTTCTATTTATTTATTTATTACTTACTTATTTACTTTTTATTATCCTTCCTTTTATTTCTTAAGCCTGTAAGCATATTTCCAAATCTACTGAATATGGGGTTTGGTTTTTAACCACTTTCTACAATTATATACTATAGAAGGTGCTACTGCCATGCTTACACAGAATATTGCTGTTATACAAATATTATTTTGTACTCAAAGAAATTATTCCACAGAATAATACCTATAAGTAAACATTCCTTGGAAAAACATTGGATTCTAAATCTGTATCAGTTTGACATTCACTTACATCTGTAAGACAAAGATATTAATTTTTGTTGTTGATGGTGGTTATGTGTTAAAAATATTTGATACTATTTAAAAATCAGGAGCTTTCACATAATACTTCAGTTGTCAGACTTTTTTAAAAAATTCTAATTTATTTTTCTTCCTAGTGTCTCAGTAATCCCTAATAAATATCACTGTTTTGAGAATAGATGGGGTATTTTGCATATAGTGCATGAGGCTTAATGAACCATTACATATCAAGCAAAAAGTGCAGTTCTTGTACACAATCAATAATGCTTCATGATGCTTAAGATCAGCTCTGCTCAGCACTTTGTGTGGACTCATTGATACCAGGGCATCCCCCTTCCCTCTGGTTTCAGTGGATGGCACTTGGCTTTCCAATCTCATGCTTTGAGCATTGTTTGACTTAGTTGCCAAAGCTGAACAAGAGCATAGGGAGGACAGGGACCAACCAGTGAGGACCTCTGCTGCACTTTTGCAGACAGAATGGATTTTAGCTTTCTCCCCTTGGAAATGGGGTAGATGTTGCACGGAATATTAACAAAACTGAACAAAAACCCATTAGATTTTTCACAAATCAACATGTTTAGAGCTATCATTTCTGACTATAATACTAATCTTAGAAATCATTTACAAAAGGTATATAAGGAAAAAATCATAAATAGCTGAATCAATTTCCAAAAATAAGAGAAAGTAAAAGGCAAAAAAAATCATTATTTATCTTATCTGATGTTTATTAAATAAAACTACACAACTGTCACTTTAAAACAATGTAAAACTATCTTAATTACTGATAAATATACACTTGGAACAAGATAGAAGGGTTGTAAATACCAGTCATTTTGGAATAAATGGAGTGTTTTGCATATGGTATCACTAATTGGAGCAAAAAATTTACTTTTTCTGCAAACAAAGGTAAACTATGGTGGGCTAAATAACTATAAAGTCATAAAAGTAAAATAAGAGTACATAGGAGAATATTTCTATACATTGGTATTAGAAAATATTTTATTTATTAAGACCCAGAACATGAACCAAGAACATGGATTTTTAATATCAAAAAATAATTTTAAAAATATTATACTCAATAATCACTCTAAATAAATAGGGCCATAGAAAAATTTTACAGGAATTGCACCAACTAGGTATCCTATATAATAAAAAGGTAATATGCAAAATGACCATCACACCCTCACAAGATGGCTGCCTATGACCAGGTTGGCAGGGCGTTAGTGAGAGATGAGCAAATAACTGAAGAGCAGGCTACATGGGACAACCAGGCAATCAGGGGGGCCATGAGAGTTGACCAGGTTGGCAGGGGTTCAGTTGCGGGTGACCAGGCCAGCAGGTGGGGGAGTTGGGGGCGACCAGGCTCACATGGAGGGCAGTTAGAGGCAACCAGGCCAGTAAAAGGGGGGGAAGTTAGGGGCAATCAGGCCAAGAAGGGGCAGTTAGGGGTTACCAAGCCAGTTGGGGGGGGCAGTTAGAGGTGACGAGCAGTCAGGCCAGCAGGTGAGTGACTAGGATCCAGCAGTCCAAGGTTGGGGGGCAGTTAGGAGCAATCAGACCAGCAGGAGGGGCAGTTAGGGGTTACCAGGCCAGTTGCGGGGAGGGGGGGCAGTTAGATGTGGTTCTGGTACCTGCCAGATTTCCCCGATATCTAAATTCTGATTAACACCATCCCTTTCAAGGGCTTATTGCAGACCCAAGGGGATCTAGTGAATTCTTGCTGCCTCCTTTGCTATTGGTCTTCTTCTGCTAATCTCTGATTTGCTTCACCATCCTGTTAGTCTTCTCAACTTTTCTACCATCTATTTAATTCTGTATGTGGAATTTCTTACTTGAAATTCTAGAGTGGTTTTCTTACTGGAATATGACTGATATAATAACTAATATTGGGAGTAAATTCCAGGAAATGGATCCTAAAATGGAATACTGGGACTGTAATAGTCATCTGCTTCTTCTTAACATAGTGATAAACTCCTTGCAGCTAACAATTCAAATAATAGTACTCTGTGACAGGCAGAGGCATTAAGAGTACAATTGCTTGAGGTGGAACACTGATCACAAGCCAGTATTTGGAGGATTAAATAAGGGTGGCTGGCACACAAATATCCTGGTAGCAGTGATGGCTACAAGATTGTATCTGTCTCTAATTGTGATCAAAGGCTTATGAAAAGAAAACGACCTCAAACTATGTTACCTTTCCTGCTCTCTGCCACAATAGAGTATTTACAGAATAATTATCAGTACATTCCACATAACATCACACACTTTGTTCACTTTGTTTTTGGAGAACAGCAAGGAGCAAGCACCCTTGATGCCTTAATGAGATACATGGTGTGAGAGATTTGGAGATAAAGATCATGAACACTAAGATCCCTCCCTCTTATGGAATGTCTCTATGGGTCTCGTCTGGTGGGCCATGTTGAGATTTTCCCTGTTAACGAAAGATCACTGTTCATTTTGGAGACAATATGTGTGTGTTGCTAAAAGGAATTTACTGAATACTGTGAGGGCTTCTTGCCTAACTCAGCTGTAGCATCTGTTATTCAGCTTATCAGCCATAAAGCAATTTCCTTGTATAAAATTCCCTCAGTTTGAAACACCAGAGAGATTTATTTCCTTGACTTATACAAAGCTACCCCCAAACATCATCCATACAAATTATAGAGTTTCTTTGTGAGAGACAAAAACTAGAGTATCAGAGGAAACTATAAAACAATGAAAGGATGAAATTTGAAGAAAATGTACTATAAACATGAGTTTAATTAACTCTTATCATCTTACATGGCATAATAAAGCTACAGACATAGAACTAAGATTATGTGGCCTATGAAAGGTTAAATCTGTTCTTGGTGACAATCTAAGACTAAACCCCCTGATCTCTTGACCTGCATACTATTTCAATTCTTGCTACTGTTCCATACCTGCTTTCATATTTTAATTTTTGTTCTACTCTTGTTGAGAGCTTCCTCCAGAGGAAAACAATACAAGAACATATATAAAAATGCAAACTTTAAAGCAACAAGTCCTGAGGGTGGAAACTGTATACTTGAAGGAGGATAGTTGTTATGAGAATTTCCATTAAAAAAACAGTGTTTCATTTTTCACCCAAAGCTCAGCAGCTTATTTTTCTGTCTTTTGAGAATTTCACAAATAACTTATAAAGTTCTAGCCAAACCTTTGAGGTTTGCATTTCCATAAGTGTCTGAAGCAAGCCAAAGGCTGCAGCCTTAGCCAAACGAAACAATGGGAACCACAAGACCTGCTGGCCTGGCCCCTCTTTCTTTGACTTGATTTGGGAGAGGAAACTCAGGAGAGGAAACCACCTGAGTCACATTTGTATATGGTTAGAGCTCCTGAGAACTAAGCCTCCTAACTAATGCTTCTTGCTTAATTTGAAGTAAAGGGATAAAAGTATTGAATACTAAAGAAGCAGAAACAGTTTTGTTCCTACCTTTTTAAGAAAATATTTATTGTCTCAATTACTAACATTTAAAAGGAACTTCTTCATGAAGCCAGAGTGTGCTTCTATGTCCAGGTACCTTCTTATAAAACCCTGTACATAAAAGGAATCCATTGGGTCCGCCAGTTGGTGTAATAGACAGATGCTGCTTGAAAAACGAGTCATCATATTTCAAAGTACACTATTATTTACTAGTAAATATCTGGGATATTGTTTAGGAAAAGTTTATTTTTAACTATCTAGGTCAATTTATGTTCTCAACAGGGCTCTGTCATACACAATGTTTTCCTTGTCGCTAGCCTTTTAGTGTCATGCCCTTCTTCAGGCCCAGCTCTTATTACATTGCAGTGCAAATTTAATTTAACTAAGACACTGAGTAGTATAATATCCGAAGCCTGATTACTGGAGTTACTTAACCTTTTGGTGTCTCAGCTTTATTATCTGCTTTATTCTTCATAGGATTATTGTGAGAGTAAATGAGTGGATAATTATAAAATGCTTACAACAGTGCCAATCTAAGACTCAAATGGCTGAAAATGCTCAACCAATATTTGCAGCTGGTTGTAGTGGTGGTCATAGCAGTCCACTAGCATGTTAGAAACCAGAATATGAAGAAACTGAGTAACTGACAATCCTTAAAAGCATAATTAACATTTCAATAGACAGAATTTGATAATAGATCTGCCTTCTTTTGTTTCATTTGTATTTTTAACTAAGGTAAAAACATAAAGATAAATAAACTCTTAAGCTGGATACTTTTACTCACTAACCTATTTACTCAATTATTCATTTGTTCTATCAGCAATTATTGAGCTACTTGCTATTCCTGTGGGTTCTAAGTAGTGTAATTCTAGCTGCTATAACAAATAAAATGCAAAACTGCATGTTTAATTCTAGCTACTGCTGCAGTTCAAGGAGGCTCCTGAGTGGCATATAGCTTTTCTCTATTTGGTGGTTCAGTGACCCAGGTCCCTTCCATCTTGTGGATCCACTGTTCCCCAGGGCCTCAATTTACTATGTTTCTCATCATAAGATGGAGTAGGAAAAGACAGATAAGGTGACATTGCTTATTGATTGCTTTGTCCTGGAAATGACAAATGCCACCTGCCACCTCTACTTGACAAAAATGTTATATCAATGCAAAAGGATTTGGGAAATAAAAACTCTGCTTTGGTAGCTGCTTATAAAAAGCAGCTCTATCCTAAAGAAAAGAAAGAATAGTTTTTGTTCTATTATTAGCCATTCCTTCCATCCTGGGATACAAGGATTATTTGAAGACTTTTTCTCTTTTATCAAGGGAATGGTGGGGGCATAGGCTGGAAACCAAGAGGTGATGTTCCTCATTATGTTTGGGGAGGTCAAGCAGTGCTTTCAAAAGGAGGTGGATACATGTTACATCATGAATGAGCATAGTTACAAACACAAAAGGAAGGGTCTCATGTTTTAACTAAGGGCTACAATATGCAGAGGTACTAACACTGGAGCATAGGTGTGGAAAGCTGGCTAGAAAATGAGCAATATGCTCAACTGAACAATGCATAAACTAATTTTTAGAACAATTACTTACTTTCTTTTTATTTTGTTAATCCTCACCTGAGGATATTTTTTTATTGATTTTTTTTTTTTTGAGAGAGAAAGAGAGAGAGTGCAAGGGAGGGGGAGAGACATAGAGAGAAGCATTAATGTGAGAGAAAGACACACATTGATTGGTTGCCTCCCGAATGTGCCCCTGACAGGTGCCAGGGATTGAGCCTGCAATGGAGTTATGTGCCCTTGATTGGAATCGAACCCTGACACTCTACCCACTGGGCAAAACTGGCTAGGGTAAAAAATTAATCTTAAAAATAGTATAATTCATTGGAAGATATTAGAGATTCTGAAGCTAGTTGACAGATTAAGAACTGTAAGTGGAGAGAGGTGGAGATGATAGATTATGTAGGAAATTAAAAAGTTTTGTATTTCACGTCTTACATGGTTACTGCATGTGATTTTTGCCCTGTTTTGCATGTTTAATAATGCAAACAACAAACCAATTAATTAAAAATTTTATGAGCTTTTGGAGAACTATAAACTGATCTTTATTCCTATAAAGTTATGTTGCAAAACAAGAATAATGATAGTCAAAATATGCATGTAAGTTTCTACAGTATGAATGGAAAACTAAGCATTCATCATGCTGGACTTAAAACTCACACACACACACACACACACACACACACACACTAATATGGAGGACACAATCAATTAGGAATTGACTATAAAGAAAATACATTTAGTCTTATTTGTCTTTCTTCTGATCATTTACTTCCTTTACATATCCCATTGTTAATGTCCTCGTGATTATAAATCCTCCAGGAGATTTCGCTTACATATGAGTAACCATCATCCGCTTAATATTTTCTGGGAACTTGGCTGCCATTTAGGTCCATCAAATATTTGAGGGTTATTTTCAAGACTCCAGGCTGTCCAGTGCCAAACTATCCTTGGCCCAGCATCTTACCCTGATTCTTAAGTAGCTTCTTTCTAGAGAAATTTAAACTGCATGTCTCTAATCCATTTAAAATTAGATCATAAAAATATAAATTTGTCAGAATTACCAAAAATTTTTGTGAGTTTCCTCATTTTTTTTCTTCACTAAATGAAGATGTCATTTGTTAAACTTCAAGTGTGTTGTAAGCTAGAACTCCCTGAGAAATGAATTTTAAAACTTGGCAGTCTATTTTCTTATCCCCAAGGCATAGAGTAGGTGCTTTGGAACTTTCTTTTTGAATAGTCTTTAGAATAGTATTTGGAGTTTATTCATGTAAAACTATTTTCTTTCTACCAAGCCACAGTTTTTCAATTTGGAACCTGTCCTGAATTCAAAGGAAGTTACACAGGTAGAATGTCATGATGGCTTGATATGAAAGAACTTGAGATAGATATTTCCCATTTTCTATTCAGGATAATTTTATGTAGTCTTCAAGCAAGACTATATTCGAAATCACTTCCTGCCACGAGTTCTGAATTTTATTGTAATTTTCTTTGATGTTCTGTTTGCTATCATAAACAATCTTATTTCAAGCTGATCCTTTTAAAATATCCATTTTATTTATTTTTCTTATAGAAACCAGAAAAATTAATTGCCTGATCATTTCCATCTAAATGCTGTATTAATTATAATTATTTTATTTGGTGTTACATTTAGTTCTTAATTTATTGATATTATTCACAAATAAAAACAGATTAAATGATCTCAAATGAGTTGACTTATTGCCTATTACTAACTCCATTTATTCAATGAAAAATTTGCTTGCCTTCATGTTAAAAAATACTTTGTTTTATGTGAATACCAAGATGAATATCTCAAAAATAATTAATATATGGTGCTAACCTTATCATTGTCCAAGTTATAATGTTCATACTGATCATAAAGACCATATCTTCATCTAACTCTTTCACCACTCTTATACTCTGTTGAACATTTCTCCCTTTCATCCCAATTTCTCTATCATTGTTCCTCCTCTGTTAGCCCTTATTTACATGAAAATATTTACACAATAATTATATTTTACTCACCAAATGCTAAACCCTACAGATACTTTAGTTTTTGTAACATTTGGTAATATTCCACTCTGTCCTAAGACACTATATTTTTTATTATACATTCCATAATAAGATTATCTCTTTTTTTCTGTAGCAACAGCCCACCTTGGTGACTCCCATATGTTGGTTCCTGCTATACCTAAGTTTTATTATTTTAGTTCTTTATGACAACCTAATTGAGGAGGCATTATTTTTATTAGTTTGGAAATGATGAATGTGATAATGCTTTAAGGTTGCACAAATAATAAATGGAAAGGTTAGAATTTGAATCCAAATTTATATGCCCTAAACCCAGGATTTTTCAATACACACTTTGCTTTCCTGGGCCATGGCCAGGCTGCTGCAGGGGCTTGTCTTTCTTTCCTTGCTGAAGGAATCAGTGATCAGTTAGTTTTCATTTTCTTTCTTTCTTTTTTTTGTTTTTGTTTTTTCAGTCTCCTTCCACACATGCCTAACCTGAGTTTCACCCATTCAACTATTATTAGAGAATTGCATAGTTGTAATTTCTCTGTTGGTAGTGGGAATGGAGTTCTTGGGACTCCACTGGAATAAGCATTTCCAGAGGCCCTATGGGAGAATGAGATGTGGTAAAAAGCTTTATTTGTGTGAAGTTATACCCAATGGGAGTTTCCAAAGTCCCATTTCCCTTAAACCAGTTCTGAAAAAGGTGCAGATAGGACTTCAGCAGAATTAGAAGCAAAGCCAGTGTCCAAAGTTTCGGTTCCAGGGTAGAGTTGAGTCCAGCAGAACATCAGGTTAATTTTAGTCCATCAGCCCATTGCATGTGTGGTCCACATGGCTCTGGATCATGTGAGCAAGTCCAGAGCATGAAAGCACAACCCCTATAATAAGAATCCCAAGAGAGCAAGGGGGCCTTTACTTAGGAATTTAAATATCTCATATTTTAAGCCATATTCTGGCCAATGACCTGCTCCCAAATCATTATCTGACCAACAGGTAATCATCTTACCTGCATCATTTATACCTTACTGTGCATGCATCTATCCTTTTTTTTTTCTAGTCTTTCCACACAGGATCTTCAGGGAACAGACTTGGGAAGTGTCCTGGCTCAAATGGCATGCCCATATCATCTGGCCTTACCTTTGCTCCTCTCCTGTTAATTATTTAATAACTGGTTTAATTACAACCTCATATGTTTCATCCACCTTAATATATGGTTTTAGTAAAATGTGTTTCAAGTTCACTATATTTTCCTTTTCATATATATTATTTTGAAGTCTGGACTACAAATCACTATAAGACAGCAAGTGACACATTCATGTGATTGTTACAAATGTCCAATCATCTTACCAAGTTCTTGATAAATCCAGATAACCCACTTATAAATGATTGTTCATAGTTTATTCTAAGACACTATAAGCCATATGTTCCCTTATGCAAAGATTCCATGATATCTCTGTAGTTAATTGCGGGATATCTCTTATATTTGTTCCCACCAACCTTTACAACCAAATGCACCCCATCTCCATAAAAGTTATGAATTTTAACTATTAATAAGAGAAAAGCTAAGTATAATTAATCTTTGCCAAGTCTCTCAGCAATTCTTTATACTTTAGCTCTATCACTTAGGAAATCATTTAGATATAGGTGTGATTGTAACTAATACATTCCCATACGTGTCTAACACCTCTTCTTAGCAGCCTCAGACTTCCTTATGCATCATCATTCTGGAAAGTGTAGATTTATTCCCTTCTGAGCATTTTCCAAAAGGTGCAAACTGAAGTGTAAATGACATTCATCTCACCAAATCAATTGGAATGTAACTGCTGTTAGGAGTTCTTTTTTTAAGGGAATATAATGCCTCTCTTGGTGATAGAGTTTGCATACAAAATATCAAGGGACTAACATTAGATGCAGGCCTTAGCTTAGGCAGTTTGATTTACAGCTTTAATTTAGGGACAGTCATAGTTTTAGTATAAATTAAAGACAGAGCTTGGGATCTGAATAAACAATTACACAGACCATACCCCATGTATGCAGTGTATTCCTGATAGCATGTGCTCCTGGAAGAGAGGAACATGGGCCTTTGCTCAGGTGACAAATCCACTCTGTCCTCTCATGCATGTAAGCACAATCTAAGGCCAGCTCCGAGGGTAATTTCATTTTCAAATAATTTATTAATTAAACAACCTCTTCCACATCTTATTAAAACCCAATAAGTTTAAAAATGATCATATTAAAACCTGGAATCAATCACATTAATTTAAAAAGTAAATTACAATCCCACCCCTCTCCTACCCTGCTAGATTGTGAGTCTGTCTAATGAAAGGGCTGATATTTAAGCATCCTTGTTCCTCTTGTGCTTCTCACACAATGGCATACCATAGAAATGCAATAAATGGTGGTTGTAATAAGCTAACAACATTAATATTGCTGCTGTTCAGTGATATTATGGAATTACTAAGATGGTAGAGAGATGAGCAGCCTAATAGTTTATTACATGGTCTGAAGTTGAAATTACTTTCTTGTAAAACCTTTTCTCTGTTTTTAATGGCTAAATATAAGGTTAATTGTGACAAGTAAGTTTTATAGCTAAGATACACAGTAAACATTTGGCTTTCATTGAGGCTTTTTGTTCAGGACACCCAAAAGCTTCCTTGTAAGAATATGTTTATGTCTGTATGTTTTTTCCCTGTCACATTTGCTGATCTAGTATTTAATTTCTTTCATTTATAGCCTAACATATAATATTTGCCAATTGAAAGAGAGTTTACTAAGTATGAAAAAATATTTTCCACTTTTCCATTAGGAAATCCAAACCTCCATAGTTGCATTTGGATACTGCATTTCACTATTTTGTCCCAATTCACTAGTTACAGATGTTTTGAAAGTGCTGAAAAGCATAAAACCAAGATCTAACAGAAATATGGAAATTAACTCGGTAGGTATTCCAAATTTTATTTTCCTTTAACCTTCATGTTAAACTTAAATGAAACAAAAATAAGTAGTAAACTAATTTAATTTAGTTTTTTAATGCATGAAAATAATTGTTTCATTGCCTGATTTTTAAGAAAAAAGAGACAGAGAAAGAAGAATGAGGCTGATTCCTTAACAATTTATTTTTCTAATCTAGAAGGCAGCAGAAGTCCTGAATCCAAATGTTGTATCTATTGCTATCTTCATGGTTCAAAAAGCATTGGTAGGCTCCATTCTTGTGCTCCAGAAATCTGAGGACCAGGTCGTAAAATAGCACTTTCTTAGTAGAATAATAAATCCCCAGTGAAGAGATTAATGATTTATAAAAGTAACCCACCCAAAGAAATGGTTTGTAATTTTGTTGTAAATCAAGAGGTTTGAGATTTTATTTATTTTAATTTATTTAAAGAAATATATCTTCTTAGGACCATGGCTTTCTGTATGGAATTTTTGGGAAATAAATAAAGTAAAAACAATATATTTTTCTAGCATTATTGAAATGAGAACAAGACATTATTTGAGAGACATCAGCACTTGCCATTAAAAAGTTGTACTCTATAAAAAAGCAAAGATAATTTTCCAAGCTTCACCACAGCCTGAATGAAATATCCCTCAGGACCACACAGATCCTGGATTGCATGCTCAGCATATATTTTTAGAGTAAACACACACACACACACACACACACACATACACACACACACACACAAACCCTCTCCTTTTCCTCCCCTCCACACAATTTGTCAATATAATAATTCTGGAAAGTAGAAAAAATGTTAAAAGATTATATTCTATGTGAAAATGTGGTATTTCATTTCATAAACTAAACTTTAAAAAATAATTCAACATATATTCATTGAGTTAAGTATATAAAAACGAGTGAGACACAGCCTCTACATTGAGGGCATTCACAATATGAAAGGATGGAAGAGGAGGCACATATGTGACTCTACTACATGCTGCTGGTGGAGGTCCTGAGGGTTTAAATGCAAATGAGAGACAGCATCCATTCTGCCTGGCTTTGTCCATTGAAGGCTTTCTACATGAGGTGACATTTTAGTTCTTAAATTTTATTTATTTTTTGTTGTAACAATTCTTTTCTTTTTAAACTTTATTGTTGAAATTATTACATATGTCCTCTTTTATGTCTCCATTGATCCCTTCTATAGTGCCCCCACCCCAACACCCCAGGCTTTCACCATAGTATTGTCTGTGTCCAACTAGAGACATTGAAGCATGGAACAGAGAGTTGAAATCATGGGAAAACAGGAGTGGGTGTGTGGGAAGAGATGAAGTGACATTTTAAAGTCAATAAGCAGTTTTTCTTCAGGATTTTAATTAGCATAAGTTGATTTAGTTAAGTTTCATAAGAAGTGGATCATTGAATTGTTTGCCTATCTCTCTCTCCCTCATTACTTCTCTCTATGCTTTTTAACAATGAATTGAAAATTATTAGTCAAGTATGAATACATAATAAAATATTTTTTGGTGGACCCAAGAGCTTAAATGGAATTGTGTGCATTTGAATTACACTAGATTTTACCTTTGTATTTTATTGTAGTTAAGAAAATAGACATAATTACACATGGGTGTACAGACATATGTACACATACAAATTCAATTCAAAAATGATGCAGACTTTCTTGAAAGTTTATTTGGAGTAGGGTAAGTATTGTGGATACACTTCCCTCTAAATTTGTCCTCTTCCTTAATGTTTTCCAGCTACCATATCTTGCGTTTTATTCTTATTATTACCTTGATGTTTCCATTGTCATTCTGCATCTGCAATTCCGTGCCACAATCTTGTAATATATCAAACACTGCAATTTAAAAATCAGTAAAAGCAAATGTGGCAATATTTAAGCCTTGCTCTTAATTAAAACTTAGACTTCTTTTTGCTAATCAAGGATGATATGGGGAACCTGAACTTGTGTGTAATTCCCAAATGATAATGGAAAACAGTCATACTAAATTTTCTCTTTAAATGTCAGCAGAGAATAATAACTTTATTTTTGAAATGTTCATTACGTATTGGGAACTCACAATACTAGAGTAGATATTTTTTTCTTATTTTAACAGACTAGGAAGATGATGCAACTTCATTAGAAACATAGACAAGAACTTAAGCCAAATTTGTCTGATTCCAACATCCTCACCTTTTCCACTACACTATGATGATTTTACACACAGTAACAACAGTATATTTTGAATATGTGAACAAACTTAGAAATAAATTGCCCAACAACAATATCAACAACAAAATTCCCAAAGGCCAAAAGTATGTTTGACCTCTTCTTCTCTTTTCCCCAACAGGTACATTCATCTACATATTGAAAATACTCAATTCAGGAATAGTCCCCAATTGCTGAATACCATCATATTCAAGACAGCACCAATTGTTTTCACCTGGAAACTTCATAGTTATGAAGAAACAAAACTCTTTTTAAAGTGAACTTTTAGAGAGAAATGAGCTTAGTTCTGATTTCTTAAACACCTATTCTATGAATAATCTACCACAGACACCCAAAACAGATGTTAGGAATGAGCAGCAGCCAGGAATGGCAAGCATTAATATAAGATATTTGAAGCATTAAAAAAAAAGTGACTAATATTAGGTATTTAAAAATTGCCTGAGCCACTAAAAGATAAAATTTGGTATGACAGACCCTTCCATAATTATGACGTTTTTTATGTTGATTCAGTTACACTTTTGGAATTCTTTGGTTGACATCGACATCGGTCAGACTGGTACATATAAAAAATATATATATATATATATATATTGCATCTAGATGCAAACTTTCAAACATCCCATGAGGAACATTCACATGTAAGACTCTTTACAACCACTTAAGCAGTATCAGAAAACTATAAGTTAAAGCATAAAACAAATAAAACAGGTAGTAAGATTGATAGAGTTTTATGATATTCCCTGTGAGAATATTTCAAATAAATGTCTAAAATAGCCTACCATAGATGTTTACCTTGAGAAGATGCAAAGGATCACCTATAACAAAAATATATTTGCTAATGAGCCATTTTCACTGAAACCTAATACTATAAGAATAATAGGTAGAAAAGTTTAAAATAGTTGTAAGTTTTCTGATGCTAACCAGCAAGATATAAAATCATTTTTCTTTACTTCAAAAATATGTTGTACTGTACAGAGAATTTACAGTTTTAAGGAGAATGATTGATGTGTTGAATTTGAAAAAGTTCACATAATTTAGTAATATAACCTCCTTTTCTGTTGTGATTTGAAGCATTTGCAGCTGTAATGGCGTTTGAGTCCCTGGGATAAAGGCCTCAGCCAAAGCCAGGAGTTGCCTATAAAGTTCTTTGACAGAAACTGGGATGAAATCCAGGCTCATTTCAGCAATATTTGTGGAGAAGAGGATTGAACTCAATATATTTGACCCAAAAGTGCATTTTTGGGGCTTATACTGTATTTATTAAAGCCTTGTGGCAGAACTAGAAGTTATTAAATGGGTGAGAGCTGTCTTATAAAGACACAGTTCTAAGCAGTCATGGTTCAATTCAACATACTTTCACTGATCACCTACCTGGAGCCCTATCATAGGCTAAGAAATTGTGGTTATAAAAAAAGGCAAATATCATCGACAATTTCAGGCAACTCTCATTGTAGTCAAGAAAGAAAGCAGATATAAATAAGGGTAACACATGATACAGTATGATAGAAGATTGTAAAAGAGGTACAGAGTAACTGGGAGTCAATAGACACAAAAAATCAGGACTAACTTTATGGGGGAAGTATCATTTCAGGGTGCTGATGAAATGGTGCATGTCTGTGAATGTGTGTTTGAGATTGGGAGCAGGATTTCCGTTAAAATGATAGCAAATTTAGAATATACTCAGAGAATTAAAATTAGCATTTTAGAAAGCAACATTTAGGCTAGATTATAAAAGACATTTTTACAGGAAAATATTAGGGTAAATTACTTGACACACTAGAGACCCGGTGCACAAAATTCATGCACTGAGGTGGGGGGTTGACCTTCAGCCCAGCCTGAACCCTCTCCCATCTGGGACCCCACAGGGGATGTCTGATTGCAGGTTTAGGCCCAATCTTTGTGGGCTGGCAGTTGGACATACCTCTCACAATCCAGGACTGCTGGCTTCCAACTGCTTGCCTGCCTGCCAGCCTGATCACCCCCTAACCACTCCCCTGACAGCCTGATCAATGCCTAACTGCTCCCCTGCCAGTCAGATTGTCCCCAACTGCCCTCCCCTGCCAGTCCACTCGCCTCCAACTGCCTTCCCCTGCAGGCCTGGTCCCCCCACAACTGCCCTCCTCTGGAGGCTTGGTCACCCCCAATTGCCCTTCCCTACTGGCCTGGTTACCCCTAATTGCCTTCCCTTGCTGGTCTGATTGCCCACAACTACCCACCCTGGCCAGCCATCATGTGGTGGCCATTTTGACCACATGGGGGAAGCCATCTTGTGCCAGGGCATGAGGGTCAATTTGCATATTACCTATTTATTATATAGGATGGTTTAAAAGAAGTATAGAATATTTGAAATTAAAACTTGCATGTCATTGTCATTGATTTAATTCTAGTGGGACAGATAGGCTGGCCATATGAAAAGGTAGATCAGAAATTTGGAAATTAAATAGAGAACAATTGAAGTCACTGTTTTGCACTTACCAGTCCTGTAACCCAGTGTATTAGTTGCCTTTTGCAGTAGTAACAATCAGTGGCTTAAATCAACACAAATCTGACAGTTCTAGAGGTCAGAATTTCAAAATGGATCACTAGAGTTGTATTCCTTCTATATATACCAGGGGAAATCTGTTTCCTTTTCATTTGAACTTGTAGAGGCCACTTAATGTTATTTGGCTTGTGATCCCTTCCTCAATTTTCAAAGTCAGCATCACAACATTTTCAAATCTCTCTCCTCTCTGATAGTCTCTTTCATCATATATTCTCTGACTCTGACCCTTTGGTTTCTCTTAAAAGTACCATTGTGGCCCAGCCAGCATGGCTCAGTGGTTGAGCATTGACCTACAAATAAGGAGGCTACTGCTTGATTCCTGGGCACATGCCCAGTTTGGAGGCTAGATCCAAGCATATAAAAACTATATATATATATATATAAGAGCAATAAAAAGATGGCAGCTGGCAGGACAGAGGTGAGGGAGAGGAAGTGAGTAAGGAGATGAAAGGAGAGTGTGTGGATGTATATGGTGTGTGTGTGAGTGAGTAAGGGACAGTTAAATCTCGCAGGAGCAGCAGAGGCTAGCAGTCCAGGCTCTCTTGGACAAGGAGAGACTGCCACTGCTGTGGGCACTCCCTGGACTGCAGGACTCAGGCACTGAGCCCATGACATCTTGAAGGGAAAAACAGCCTTTCTTTAGGAATTCATCAACACCATCAACCAGACAAGCCTTGGAACTTCCCTGTGACCCAGCAGCCACTCCAGCCAAAATCCTGCTGCCACAGCTGCAGACCTGCGGATCCTGACACCTCCACCTCCAAAGAAGTAAGTGCAACCTCCTCCTTCCCAGTAGCAGAACTCTGGACCACATTAAAGTGTTTGTGGCACACAGGCAGCCAGGGCACTCCACTCTTTAGGCAGCACCTGGCAGCCACTGTGAATTTATACAGAGAAGGGCACATGGTCCCACAGTAGAAATTCTGAATTCCCTCTTTCTTAATAACTGCCCACATTTATCCCAGCAGCTCAACCTCAGTGCCAGGACCCCTCAGGGCATGTCATCAGAGGGCTTCGCTATCAAAGACTCCTCCACAAAGGAATAGGACGCCTGAGCCCATCTATCCACAGCACTCTCTTGGAGCAGCTGTGAGTCTCTGCTGGGTGGAATTCAGCACAGCCAAGGGTGCCCTGTCCCACAGAATTTCTGAATTCCCTCTTCCTGAATAACCACCCACATCTACACCAGCGGCTCAACCTCAGTGCAGGACCCTGCAGAACATGTCAGAGCGCTATGCCAGCAAAGGCTCCTCCACAAAGGAACAGGACACCTGAGCCCATCTATCCACAGTACTCTCTGGAAGCAGCTGTGAGTCTCTGCTGGGTGTGATTCAGTACAGACAAGGGCATCCTACCCCACAGTAGAATTTGTGAATTCCCTCTTCCTGAATAACTATCCCAGCAACTCAATCTCAGTGCAGTATTCCAAAGAGGGCTCTTGGGAGCCATTGTGAGCTCTCCCTGGGTGCAACATCAAACAAACAGGGGTGCACTTCCCACCAGCAGTAGAAATTTTGAATTCACTTATCCTGGATACCTGCCCACAGAAACCTCAATTACAAGGCTACACTGCCAAGGCCCTTCAGAGTGCTTCAGTGTACCACCACTGTCATATTTACCGCGGGTGCTCCTGTGAGCTCCTGGGAGTAAGTGCATATCCACCACAGGTGCAGCAGCAAAAGCTGAGTCTTACCACCCCACGACTATAGAACTCTGGGCACCACAGTCATGCTTCCCCAAAGTGTAGGCTCCCTGAGCCACATCGCCCCAACAGATGGTTCCTTGGTGCCACTGTGAGTCCCGCTGGGCATGTGTGATTTCAATTAAAGGTGCAAAACAGCAAAAATAGGGACACTCCGCTCCATGACTGCCAACATCTAGACACCACAGTTGTGACTCTCAAGCTCGCAGAACTACATCAAGAAAACCTAAATAGCTCAAGTAGGGAACTACAATAGATTAACAAGCACAGGAGAACTGAGAGAATATACCAGTAGCTCCATTCCCAAAAGAACCTGGGTAGAAAAGCAATTGGATCTATAATTAAAACGTTACAGGAAAACATGGGAAGACAAAAAAGCAATCCACAAAGGAAAGGAAAAGAGGAATCATCAGAAAGGGAGTTAAATAAAATTGAGCCAGCAGCTTATCAGAGAAAGAATTCAGAGTAATGGTTTTAAGGATGTTTACATGGCTGGATGACAAATACACACAACTCAATGACAAATACACATAACTCAATGAGAACTATAAGGAGCTGAATGAGAATGTCACCAACATGAAACGAAACCAAGAGGAGCTGAAGAACGACATAGCTACAATAAGGAACGCAATGGAAGGCCTAAACAGTAGACTAGAAGTGGCTGAGGACCACATCAGCAAATTAAAAGACAAGGTAGGAAAAAACACATAAACACAGCAGCAACTGGAAAGAAGACTTAAAAAGCAAGAAGAGAGCTTAAGGGAGCTTTGGGACAACACAAAAAGAAATAACATTTTCATAATAGGGATACCAGAAAGAGAGCAAGAGAAGCAAGGAATAAAACTATTTCAAGAAACAATGACAGAAAACTTTCCTGATATTGGCAATAAAAAAACTATGCAAGTCCAAGAAGTACACAGAGTCCCAAACAAGGTGAACCTCAAAAGACTGACACCAAGACAGATAATAATTAAACTGGCGAACAGCAATGACAAAGTAAGAATCTTAAAGGCTGCCAGAGAGAGACAGAAAGTTACCTATAAAGCATGTCCTATTTGAGTATCAATTGATTTCTCAACAGAAACACATCAGGCCAGAAGGGAATGGAATGAAATATATAAAGTGAGGCAAAGCAAGGGACTGAACCCAAGAATACTATACCCAACAAGGCTATCATTCAAAATTGAAGGTGGAATCATGAGCTTCACAGTCAAAAAAGGGATAAGAGAGTTTATCACTAACAAGCCAACAATGCAAGAAATGCTAAAGAGATTGCTGTATAAAGAAGAAAGAGAAAGGCAAGAAGAAACTCAAACACTAAGGAAAAAATATGACAACAAACATGAACTTGTCAATAATAACGTTAAACGTAAATGGATTAAATGCACCAATCAAAAGACATAGGGTAGCTGAATGGTTAAGAAAACATGACCCATATATTTGCTGAGACCCACCTCAGAGCAAAGGATTCACACAGACCGAGAGTGAAGGGATGGAAAAACATTTTTCAGGCAATGGAAATGAGAAAAAGCTGGGGTGGCAATACTTATATCTGATAAAATAGACTTCAAAGTAAAGGCCTTAACAAGAGATAAGGAAGGCCACTACATAATACTAAAAGCATAAATTCAACAAGAAGATATAACTCTGGAAACATATATGCACCCAGTACAGGAGTACCGAAACTCCATATAAAAATTATTAGACTTGATAAATAAATTCAACAATGAAGCAAGATACAAAATTAATGCCAAGAAATCTCTGCCATTTCTATACACCAATAATGAACTTACAGTGAGAGAGACTAAAACAGCAATCTCATTTACCATCGCACCAAAAAAAAATTAAGATTCCTAGGAATAAACTAAGGAGGTAAAAGACCTATCAATGGAAAACTACATGACACTGAAAAAAAAAAAAAGATAGAGGAAGACATAACAGATGGAAGAACATACCATGTTCGTGGATTGGTAGAATCAAAATCATCAAAATGTCCATATTCCCCAAAGCAATCTTTATATTTAATGCAATTGCCATTAAAATACCAATGGCATATTTCACAGACCTAGAAAGAAATATCCAAAAATTTATCTGGAATAAAAAAAATGATGCCGAATAGTTACAGCAATCCTGAGAAAGAAGAACAAAGTAGGAGGGATCTCAATACCAGATTTCAAGCTGTATTTCAAAGCCACTGCTCTTATAACAGCCTGGTACTGGCACAAGAACTGTCATATAGATCAATGGAAAAGAATAGAGAACCCAGAAATGGACCCAAATCATTATGCCCAATTAATATTTGACAAAGGAGGCATGAACATACAATGGAGTCAAGACAGTCTCTTTAACAAATGGTGTTGAGAAAATTGGGCAGATACAAACAAAAAAATGAAACTAGATCACCAACTTACACCATATGAAAATAAACTCAAAATGAATAAAGGACTTAACCATAAGATGAGACACCATAAAAATACTAGAGGAATCCACAGGCAGTGAAATCTCAGACATATGCCAAAAGAACATCATTACTGATACTGCTCCTAGGGCAATGGAAACTGAAGAGAAAATAAACAAATGGAACTACATCAAAATAAAAAGCTTTTGCATAGCAAAGGAAACCATCAATAAAACAACAAAAAAGCCCACTGCATGAGAGAACATATTTTCCAATGATATCAATGATAAGGGTTTAATCTCCAACATTTACAGAGAACTCACAAAAAGAAGATAAACAATCCAATAAAAAAATAGGCAACTGATCTAAATAGACACTTTTCAAAAGAAGACAGAAGGAAGACCAAGGGACATATGAAAACTTACTCAAAGTCACTAATAATTAGAGAGATGTAAATCAAAACAACAATGCAGTACCATCTCATACCTGTCAGAATGGCCATCATCAATAAGTCAACAAATGACAAGTGTTGGTGAGGATGCACAGAAAATGGAACCCTCGTGAACTGCTGGTGGGAATGCAGACTGGTGCAGCCACTATGGAGAACAGTATGGAGTTTCCTCAAAAAACTAAAAATGGAACTCCCATTTGACCCAGTGATTTCACTTCTAGGAATATATCCCCAGAAACTGGAAACTCTATTCAGAAAGGATATATGCAGCCCTATGTTCATAGCAGCACAATTCACCATAGCTAAGATTTGGAAACAACCTAGGTGCCCATCAGCAGATGAATGGATGAAAAAACTGTGGTACATCTACACAATGGAATACTATGCTGCAATAAAAAAGAAGGAGCTCCTACCATTTGCAACAACATGGTTGGAGATGGAAGGCATTATGCTAACTGAAATAAGCCAAACAGAGAAAAATAAACATCACTTGATCTCAGTCATTTGTGGAATATAATGAATGGCATAGACTGATGAACAAGAACAGATCCAGAGACTGAGAAATGTTGATCAGAACACTAAACCTCAAGGAAGGTGGGAGTTGGTGGGAGTAAGGAGGAGAGACAACAGAGGGACTTGCGTGCATGCATATGAGCCTATCAATGGACACAGACAACAGGGGTGTGGGTTATTAGTGGGGGATGGTGGTAATGGGAGAATAAGGACACATGTAAAAAATAATAATTAAAAAAATTATAAGAAAAACAATATTAAATCTAATCCATACTAGTGGTCACCATAACCTTAAGATAAATGGTTTCATGTGACAAAGATTTTTAAATGAAACTCTCTGTAGCCTGAAAATTATTTTGGAAGTGTGGGAACCTCTTTCCACATTCCGTGTGGTTCAGGGTTCCCAGGTCAGGGTTCGGGTTCTGAAGGAGGCCGCACGAAAACGAAATGAGAGACTAGAAAACATTAATTTGGCGATATTGGGGGGCCAGGCGAGAGCCTTCCTCTAGTGGAAAGCACTGCCACTTTCCTTTGGCCTTGCCATCCCTTTTATTTAGGTTTGGGATACACCCTTTGCCCTGAAGCAGGTAATTCCAGTAACAAGTAGATTATTTTATCAGTCAGGATTGACATGATTATTTGATGGAGAAGTTCATTGTCTCAATTAGATAGGGAGTGGCTGGTTTTGACCTTTCAGAGCTTCAAGGTTGACCAGCCTTCTAGCCTCCTGTTTTCATCCATTTAGTGAGAACAATGTTTTGGTTTCCGACATGGAAGGAAATAAAGAGAAGTTTCCTTCAAATGTCACAAGGATTATAATTGAAAGTCAATATATTTGTCCTCTTGAACTAAAGTAAGTAATTTGTGTTTTTGCCTCCCTCACAAAGTTTATATAAAGTTACAAAAAGAAATTGACAGCCAGTTTAAAATTGAATTGCCACACCTAGAGCAAAGAATATCCTTATATAATATTATTCTACAATGTCATCATAATTCTTGATATTTCACAACAGCATATTGTACAATTATCCCAAACAAACTTACAAACTAATTATTTAATTAGTTTAAATAATTTAAAAAAGGACATGAAAGGATTTAATCCCTTTCAGAAGGAATTAAGGCACTGGGAAGGCACTTGAACATTCTATATTGGCCCCTCTTACCCTTTTTTCCACAAGGGACCCTTCCCACAATCCAATTGCCCTCAGCTGTTGCCTGAGCTCTCTATTCATGCTAAGGTTGAAGCCTTCAGGTGGCTGGTACCATGGATCTGTCTCTCTCCCTATGGTGTGAGCTGGGCCTTCTCTGGGGAAGAAACCTGAGTTCCCCTGAGATAGGTGATCAGTGCTGGGATCCCGACAGCAGGCGAGGGGATCCCAAGGCAGGTGCTGGGAGTGGAGGCTATGGGGGCATAGGCTACCAAGGAGACAGAACTGAATGTCACATTACCCTGCTTGGCCCTGGAGGATGACTGCTTAGCCAGAGACGGGTAAGATTTCTCAGGGAAGAAACAACCTAAGACAGGCACAGTTGCAGAGGGGCCATCAGGAGAGAACTTGGGGGTCAACGGAGATGGGACACAGGTCCTCACCCCCCAACCTTTCAGGGGCCTGAACCCTCACCCCTTCTGAGGGAGGTCTCCTGCCCCCAGGGCTGCTTCGCTTCCCATGCCCAGCACAGATTGGGACCCAGGTAACAGACAGAAACTTGGTGGACAGCAGTTGCCCTATATCTAAATTCAGCCTAGCACCAAGAATGCTCAGAGCCTACTCAAGAATGCAAATAATCCTTTCTACTAATATTTATAGGGTAATCTAAGATTGTTGGTAGCTTATTAAATTTGACAGTAAAAGAATAATCAAGCTTTCAGATTAATTTAAATGGCTAATTAAAATAAGTGAATATTCAAGAAAATTTAATTGTACTGGACAAAAAGCTGTTTTTAAAGTATTAACTAAAATTTCTATTGGTAGTTCATCTCATGGTAAAATTGCTTAACATGCAATGATCCTAAAGTAGTCATATTTTTGTGCTAAAAATTAAAATTTAAAGTTATCAAGATTACATTAAAAATTTACAAAAGTCTTCATTAATCAAAAAGGGGGGGTAGTAGGGTAATAACATGTAAATAAAAATTTTCTTTTAAGTAAATTACATCTAGAAAATCATTACTTAAAAAAATTAATTTTCATTTGTAATGCTAACAGCAAAACATCCATGAAAAACACACATGGTGTCAAAATAAGCCAAAGGAAAATTATTTGGGCAAAAATAAAAAGGACCCCAAGTCAATTTTATAGAAAAGACTCCTTTATTAACTTTTGGGGAGAATATGTTTATATACTTTCAGAAAACAACTCTAAGACCAAGTAGACTCCTGCAACAGAGAGGAATTGACAGGTCTGCTCCAACACCAAGACGAGGAGAAACAGTCCAGAGATGGAAGACACTGATGACGCCTTGCCATGCTAGCAATCAGCAGCTGTGCGTCGCTGCAGGATGCCTAGGACCAAACCACAGAGGGTCGGACTTGCATTGTCACCATTTGTCCATCATCCAGATACTATTGCTGAAGTGCACACATACGGAACTGTTTGACATTGGAACTAGGACTCAGAACTGTTGGGCATTGATATTGGGATTCAAACATTTTTTGTTCTTATATGTTTATTTCTAGTCTGTAGAGGCAAGATGTTTTTAAAGAAAATAATCGGGGGGTGAGGGTGGGAAACACAGTTACAGAGGCAAAGAAGCTTTGAACAGACTGTCATACTACAGTGGGAAGGCAGGGGAGGTTGTGGGGTGGGGGGGGGGGGCTGTTAGAGATCACCTGAAGGACTTGTATGCATGTATATAAGCATAACCAATGGATACAAGACACTCAAGGGGTGGGGAGAGGTGAGGGCATGTACTGGGAGGTAGGGAAAGCCGGGGGGTAGGTCAGTGGGGAAAATAAAAGGAGACATAGGAAAAAAAAAATCTCTGAGGTTAAAAATAAATAAATAAAATGCCTGTTACCCAGTAAAAAACAAATAAATAATAAAAATTATACTTACATATATATATGTGTATATATATATATATAGTTTTTAAAGTATATGTTAGATTATGTTAGAGTTACTTGGATAATTCAGAATTATCTCCCCATCTCCTAATCCTTAATCACATCTGCAGAGTCTCCTTTGCCATAAAAGGTAACATGTTTACATTTTCTGGGAGTTAGAGCATGGGCACCCTTGGGGGACAATTATTCATAGAACCATACCCCCGGGACATTATCTAATTCCTAAAACTTGATTTCTTCCTTATTTATGAAATAAGAATAATAAAATTCCACATGGTTGTTCTGGGGTTCAAATGAGAAAAAGAATAAAATAATTAACAAGCACTAAATTAAAATTAGAATTACTATTGCCATTGCTGTTACTGGTGATGTCAGTTTGAGGACTCTGAATGACAAGTTGAATTTTACTTTATTTGGCAATGTAGAATTGACCTTTAAGAAATAAAATTACACTTTCAGAACTTGATATGTCATGTAGAGTGTTACGAAGTTTGCTGTAAAGAAATTGGAGACACTTTTAGGAAGGAGGAGAAAATATAAAGAGGTAGAATATAGGACTAACTGAAAATATTTACAATATATGTAATGAGTCTGAAAGGAATAGTCTTAAGATTTTTAGAAGGCCAGTAAATTAATAGGAAAATGGTCTATAATAATAAAAGGGTAATATGCTAATTAGACCACACTTCCTTCTGGACATCCTTATGGACAACCTTCTGAATGAAGCTAGGGCTGTGAGGGAAGCCCAGGTCCCAGGTGCCAGAGAGAAGCCGGTGTCAACAGCCAGGGGGAGGAAGGCCTACTCTTACATGAATTTCATGCATCTGGCATCTAGTATTATTATAATATAAAAATAATAACAATTCTCTAACAAAGGGTCCCTGGCCAAAAGCAATTGTTTAAAACATTCACAATAAGTTGTAATCAATAAATAAAATTAAAACAAAGTATTTAATTGACAGAGGTTTTTTTAAAAATATATTTTATTGATTTTTCACAGAGAGGAAGGGAGAGGGATAGAAAGTTAGAAACATCGATGAGAGAGAGACATCGATCAGCTGCCTCCTGCATGCCCCCTACTGGGGATGTGCCCTTGACCAGAATCGAACCTGGGACCTTTCAGTCCACAGGACAATGCTCTATCCACTGAGCCAAACCGGTTTTGGCTGACAGAGATTTTTAAAGTAATGTTTAATGTGTTAGGAGTACATTTAGAAGGGTGGTGGGGCATAATTTGATAGTTATTACATTTTGGAATGCTTGACAGGTGTATACCAAAAGCATTAAAGTTGTCATAGTTTTTGGATAATAACGTAGAACATTTGATTCTGAAAATATTTGTGTGCCAAAAAGCTGTTAGTTACTCTTTTTGGATTATTTCTGGTGAAAGCCAGAGTATAACGAATAATCAATGTCAAAGTGAATTATGACAAACACCACCATGTACAAATGTTAAATTTTAAAAGTAAGTTAGACATGTCAGACATTCATACATATTGGGATCATAAAAGAGTCAATTTCTTTGGAGACAGAAAGCTAGATAAAAATATTTCTTTCATTTCTTCTGCATTTCATATCTTGAACACTTAGGAAAGATTGAAGTGTAGCACCTACCTTTTACTTCCACTACACGAGGGACAATAATGGCACCGCAGGGAGGGCTTAAAATTATTTCCTTGTCATTAATGGAATACTGTGAATGCCAGTGGCCCAAAAGATCTGGAGGGTATGGGATTCAGTGGCTATTTTGGTCAGATAGAAAAAGCAGGGTGTTATTTTCTTAGAATAAATATTAATTTTTTTTCAAGTATGAAATGCTTGAGGTTTTGCTGTAATCCATAAATGGGCCAGTAGAAAAAAAAGAGCTATTGAGAGTCACATTGGATCCTACCCAGCAGTCCCCCCAGTGGGCAGTGAGACCTAATCTTTAGGAAGCTGGACCATATTGAGAGGAGTCCATAAGAAATAAAGAGACAATTGACTGCAAGGTAGATCATACAAAAGACAAATATAGAAAAAATACTCACCAAAGGGCAGCCTTTAAACATCTACCAGGTTTTGAGAGCACCAGACTAGTTTATTAAAATGCCAAAAATGACTTGTTTGCTTTACCTCTTCTTTCCTTTTATTCTCAAACCCCAGAGGAGAAATAAAATAAAACAAATAAGCCAACAAATGAAAATCATTCCATAGAATTCATTCAGAGAAGGAAGAGATTCAGAAAAGAAATAAAAAGTCAACTACTTTTTCTTCCTGAAGTCAGGTTGCCCATCTACATGGGTCAGGGTCTGAAAATGCTGGCAAGAATAATTTGCCTTTGATTTAAGTTCAAAGTTTCTATCATTACCTGAGGCTGCATGCATTTGACCTCTGAATTTAGAGGCATTCGGCAATTTAAAGTTGCAATAAAATTTTCTCTTACTAAAAAGTTATTGGAAAAGGCATGAATTTTCCTCCACTTGGAGGTTTTGAGTGGGAGAAAACATACTGAAGCTGTCTTTTATTATGCTCCATGAGTTACTCAATATACATACTCTATGTACCTGTAGGTTTACTCAATCATTACTATTAATAATTACTGTGAAATAATCAAAAGATTTAAAAAGGGATAGTTTACATACTTGATGAAATAATCATAAATAGAAGACTTATTTTATCATAAAATTTTGGACAATTATATATCTATTCATTTTAATATAAAATTAATGTTATAAGCTATTTACCACAGAGGACTTTGATAATGTTTTGAATTGTGTTGCGTCAATGTGGGCTAAATTAAACAAAACCGATATTTACAAGAATCCTGTCTAATAAAGAGTGAATATGTTAATTGACCCTCACACTGTCACAAAGATGGCAGCACCCACAGCCAATAAGGAGGAAATATGCTAATTGACTGCTCCATCTTCAAAGATGGCAGCACCCACAGCCACAAGATGGTGGTGCACAGCCCCCTTTGTCCCCAATTTACCCAAGGCTGACCCAAAGTGCAAACAAGCCTTGGAAAGTGGCTGCCCAGCCACCCAGGGCCGTCTGAGGCTCAGTTAACTAGGGCCAGCCAAGGCTTGCACTGCCGGCAGTGGTAACAACAGAGGTGTGATAGGACAATGCCTTTCCCTGATTGTCAGTTTACCTCCCACCCCTGAAGACTCCTGGACTATGAGAGGAGCAAGCCAGGCTGAGAGACACCTCCTCCAGTGCATGAATTTTTATGCACTAGGTCTCTAGTATTAAAATAAAATAGTAATGATTTTGATATTGAAATTAAAAAATACTTAGTATCTAGTTGAAATAAAAATTCAGTCTGCAATATAAAAGGAAAACAACGTCTTTAATTTATTGAATAGCATCTTTAATGTCTTAGGGGAATACTCCTCAAGGGACTTTTTTTTTTTAATATTTTTTATTGGTTTTTTTTTTATATAGAGGAAGGGAGAGGGATAGAGAGTCAGAAACATAGATGAGAAAGAGACATCAATCAGCTGCCTCCTGCACATCCCACACTGGAGATGTGTCCACAATCAAGGTACATGCCTTTGATCAGAATCAAACCTGGGACCTTTCAGTCCACAGGCCAATGCTCTATCCACTGAACCAAACCAGTTTTGGCTCAAAGGACTTCTTAAAAGAAAGATTCATTCTTTCAACACATTTATTGAGTGACCATTATGAACCAATAACCACAGCAATTTCCAGAATAAAATAGGAAACCTAAAAGATGTGTTTTTTGGTCTAGTAAAGATGCTAGAACTTAATCAAGTAATTACAAATGCATGTCAGATTGACACCATGATAGCACTATTAAAGAGAGGGATGTGGCCTCATAAATTACAAAAAGCTTCAATGAGTGAGTGTCACTTCAGAGAGTATTTAAATTAGAGAAGCAAGGAGAGGAAGAGAATTGGGGACAGATGAAATTAGATGTGCAAAAGCCAGCAGGAAATGTTACATGAAATATAACTAAAATAGCAGTAACTAGATTACATAAGATTAAATAGACCATTTTGGAATTTTTAATTTTGCAGTGGTAAATCATTTAAATTATTTAATATTGTTCTTAGGGTAAATATTTTGTTTCAAAGATAATGTCAGTGAAGACATGAACTCAAAATATTGGAGAAGTCTGGCTGAGAAACAAAGGAACAAGGGCAGTAGCTGGAAGGTACTGTCAATACGATGAAAAATATTTTCAATTGGCAGAGACATCAGCATGCTTCCACACCAATGGGACTGTGGCTAAAGATACTAAAATAAAAGCACTTTTAGTTTATTCCCCATTTTCATACCAAGAATAAGAATAAAATCATAAAAAATACAAGTAGGGGACATTTTTATCTTTAATGAGACAAGTACATTGGAGTGGTATTTTGATATTAATTAATGTGTTTTTCATTATTAGAATTCTATTTTGCTCCCATCCTGCCTTCTTATTTCAGGAAACTTATATGTCAGTCTAGCAATATTGACCCAAGCAACAGAGAATGAACAAAAGAGCCACAAAGAATAAGTGACAAGTTAGCCGAAACTGGTTTGGCTCAGTGGATAGAGCATAGGGCTGGGGACTGAAAGGTCCCAGGTTTGATTCTGGTCAAGGGCATGTACATTGGTTGTGGGCACATCCCCAGTAGGGGGCGTGCAGGAGGCGGCTGATGAATGTCTCTCTCTCATCGATGTTTCTGGCTTTCTATCCCTTTCCCTTCCTCTCTGTGAAAAATCAATAAAGTATATATTGGAAAAAAAGTGACAAGTTAAAAAGAACAAATAACCTGGCCAGTGTGTGACTTAGGGATTGAGCTTAGAACTATAAGCCAGGAGTTCACACTTTTGACTTCTGTTCAAAAGTTGCGGGAGGAAGCCAATCAATGATTTGCTCTATCATTGATATTTATATCTCTCACCACTCTCCCTTCTTCTCTGAAATCAATATAATAATAATAATAATAATAATAATAAAATAGCAAACTCAAATTAAATAAAAAACAAACAAAAAACACTCCCCCCAAAAAATCAAAACAAAGAAACAAGTTCTTGACTTTATTTTTAAACTTTATTGTTGAAAATATTACATATGTCCCTCTTTTGCCCCCATTGACCTCTCCCAGCCCACCCCTGTCCCCAAACCCAGGTTTTAACCACCCTATTATCTATGTCCATGGGTTATGCATATATGCATACAAGTTTATTGGTTGATCTTTTCCCACTGGGTTCCCCTCCGAGGTTCCCTTCCCTCTGAGGTTCAACAGTCTGTTCATGCTTATATGACTCTAGGTCTATTTTTGATCATCAGATTATTTGCTTCATTACATTCCACATATGAGTGAGATCTTGTGATATTTATCTTTCTCACATTGGATTGTTTTGCTAAGCATAATACCCTTCGGGTCCATCCATGCTCTTGCAAATGTTAAAAATTCTTTTTTTTATTGCCAGTAGTATTCCATTGTGTAAATGTATCAACGTTTTTTATCCACTCATCTGCTGATGGGCATTTAGGCTATTTCCAAATCTTAACTATTATAAATTATGCTGCTATGAACAGAAGGATACATATATTCTTTCTGATGAGTGTTTCAGGTTTCTTAGGGATATATTCCTAGAAGTTAGATGACAAAGTCCAATGTGAGTTCCATTTTTAATTTTTTGAGGAAACTCCATACTGTTTTCCATAGTGGGTGCACTGGTCCGCATTTTCATTAGCAGTGTAGTAGGGTTCCCTTTTCTCCACAACCTTGCCAAACATATGTCATTGGTTGATTTGTTGATAGTAACCATTATGACAGGTGTGAGGTGATATCTAATTGTTATTTTGATTTGCATTTCTCAGATGATTAGTGATTTTGAGAGTTTTTTCATATGCCTGTTGGCTTTTTGTATGTCCACTTTGAAGAAATGTCTATTTAAGTCCTTTGCCCATTTTTTATTGGATTATTTGTCTTCATTTTGTTAAGTTGTATGAGTTACGTATATATTTTGGAGATTAACCCCTTATCAGATGTATAGTTGGCAAATATATTCTCCCATGTAGTGGGCTCTCTTGTTATTTTGATGATGGTTTCTTTTATAGTGCAGAAGAGGCCTAGGAGATGTATTGGTTAACATATTGCTACTAGAGATGTCTGAGAATTTAGTACTTATGGTTTCTTCTAGGACTCTTATAGTTTCATGTCTTACATTTAAATATTTTATCCATTTTAAGTTTATTCTTGTGTATGGTGTAAGTTGGTGGTCAAGTTTCATTTTTTTTCATGTACTTGACCAATATTTCCAATACCTTATATTAAAGAGACTATCTTTATTCCATTGTAGTCTCTTGCCTCTTTTGTCAAATATTAATTGAGCATAGTAGCTTGGTTCGATTTCTGGGTTCTCTGTGATGTTCCATTAATCTAATATATGCCTGTTCTTGTGGCAGTACCAGGACATTTTGATTACCGTGCCTTTGTAGTATAACTTGATATCTGGTTTTGTTCTCAAACTTTGTTCTACCTTCTCAAGATTGGTACAGTTATTCAAGGTCTTTTTTTGATTCTATATAAATTTCAGTAGTGTTTGTTCTAGGTTTGTGAAACATGCTTTTGGTATTTTAATAGGGATTGCATTGAATCTATAGATTGCTTTGGGTAGTAAGGACATTTTAATGATGTTGATTTTATCAATCCATGAAGATGTTAAATTCTTCCATTTTTTTGTATGTTCTTCTATTTCTTTTTTCAATGTCTCATAATTTTTAGAGTAAGTTCTTTTACCTCCTTGGTCAAATTTTTTTCTTAAGTATCTTAATTTTTTTTGTTGCTATGGTAAATAAGATTGTTTTTTAATTTCTCTTTCTGAGAATTCACTATTGGTTTATAAAAGTGCTATGGAATTTTTGGTGTTAATATTGTGTCTTGCTATATTTCTGAATTCATTTATTAAATCTAATAGATTTTTGATGGAGCATTTATGATTTATGTATATAGTATCATGTCATCTGGGAATAATGAGAGTTTTATTCCCTCCTTTCCAATTTGGATGCCTTTTATTTCTTATTGTCTAATTGCTACAGCCAGGAATTCCAGTACTATATTGAAAAGGAGTGGTGAGAGTGAGCATGATTTTGCCCATTGAGTATGATGTTGGCTGTAGGTTTGTCATATATTGACTTTATTATGTTGAGGTATGTTCCCTCTATTCCCACTTTGCTGAGAGTTTTTATTAAAAATGGGTGTTGGATTTTGTTGAATATTTTTTTGTACCAATTGTTATGATCATGGGATTTTTTTTGTCTTGCAATCTGTTTATGTAATGTATCACATTGATTTGCGGATATTGTACCAGCTTTGCATCCCCAGAAAAAATCCTATTTGGTCCTGATGAACGATCCTTTTAATGTATGACTGGATCTCTTTTGCTAAAAGTTTGCTTAGGATTTTAGCATCCATGTTCATCAGGGAAATTAGCCTGTAGTTTTCTTTCTTTGTAGTGTCATTATCTGGTTTTGGAATGCGGGTAATGCTGGCCTCCTAGAAAGTATTTGGAAGTGTTCCTTTCTCTGGAATATGATTAACAACAATGGAGAGAAAAATCACAAAATCAACTCAGAATTTTTTAGAGTGACTGAAAAATATGTTCATGAAGATAAATATAATACCCATGAGGATTATGTGAAAAAATGGGATAAATTATTTACTTTTATAATTACTGATTTGAGGATAAAAAAAATACAATTAGAAATTGAGTTGTTTCTTAAGAAAGGCCTGGAAGTCACTTATTTAGAGATGGTAGTTGAAATTATGAAGTTAGCCAATATTTCAAAGAGAGAAAGTACAAAGAAAAAGAAAATGGCTGTGGAAAGAGTTTTGGAAATTAGTATTATACACAGAGGGAGAAAAATATTAATTTGAGTAATAGAAGGGACATTAATAGGATTGCAAGATAAATGGTATTATTTAATTTTAGAACAACCAACAAATTTCTAGGAGACTGGTAAATTTCATAATTGGAATGATCTTGTGAAATATGTTGGTATGTTCACCAGGAATCAACTGAAGGAAAAGACTTAGTGTATTTATATCTATCTAAATTTCTGAAGGAAGGCTTCTAGCAGAGTAGAAAGGACATATGCCAGAAAACAAAGAGTTAACAAGTTGATGGTGAAGTGATAGTAGTAGTTCTCACAACAAATTTTTGAATATGACAAATTTGGAGAATGAGAAAGGTTTATAGACAAGGATACTTTAGATGGGGGTAATATATATTAACAAAGGAAATCAGTAAAAATAAGAAGGAATAGTTATGTGTAGACAGATAAATGACACATACTGATAGAACGATGAAATAAAAATGAAACACATACACTTAATTATTTGTGTCCAAGTTTTAATCAATCGCTGGCAGCTGGCAGCTAACAAGCATTTACCTAGGCTGGTCCCTTCATTATATTTGTTGGCATGCATGCTAGTCATATGAGCAAGATATAATATAGCTTTTCTCTAATCATTTTGTTCTATTAGTAAATGAGAAAGATATGTTAAAATTCCTGACTATAACTGTGAATTTATTTCTGATATTAGTTTTTTAAATCCTTGCTCATATAATCTGAGTTTATGCTATTAGATACATACAAATATTTATTTTTCTTAGCAAACAGAACAGTTGTTTCCAGCAATTTTGGTATGATGTGCCTGGATGTAGCTTTCTTTGTGTTTATTTTGCATAGGAGTAGGTTCCACTTTTTAAATGAGGGGCTTGATTACTTTCATTGCTTTGAAAAATACTATGCCATTATTTCTTGAATGTAACTATATTCTAATTTCTTTTCATTTTTCTTTTGAGATTCCATTTCTATTCTAGATTTCTATTCTAATTTTTTTCCACTCTATTCTCTATCTCTTCTGTTTTGTATTTTCCCATTTATTTCTCTTGTATCATTCTAAACATTTCCTTTGTATATTTAAAATTTTCTCTCCAGCTCTGACTAATCTACTACTATTAAGTTCATCCATTATGTTTTTAATTTTTTCAGTTTTATGATTTCCATTTGTTTCATTTTAATAATTTTGAAGTTTCTGCTGAAGTTTTGAATCTTATTTATCTCCTTGAAAATATTAGGCTACAGAGTATGTAAGATAACTCCATTTTCTATAACTGTTTGACATTTAGTATTTCTCTTGGTTATTTTTAAAGAGAGAAAGAATTCCAGGTCCAAAATAATGATTGGAAGCTGACATAAATTTCTGCAAGGTCCTTTCTTTCTCAGTTTACTTTTAGACTATATCTCTTTCCAGTCCCATCTCAAAGTAGGAGGATTTATTTATTACTCTCAATTTTATGGACTCTGAACTCACCAACTTCTCACACATTTTTTTTTTCAGGAATTTGAAGTAATTTTTAAGGAAAAATTAGTTTCAAATGTTGGGTTCACATCTCTGGTTTTCTGTGTTCCCTTAGATCTAGCCTGTGGGCCATATAAGGTCTGTGAAATTATTTGATCTGGCCCTACCAAGGCATTAGGGGTGAGTTAATTAAATGTTTGACGGGATATAGCAGGCTAATTTTTAAATTGATAATTTTGTATGGCTTGTTATAACTTTCTAAAAAAAAAAAAAAAGGTTCCCACCTCTGCCTTAGATCTTGGCCTATAATTTTCCTATGCCATTGTAGGTCTCAAAATATATTTCAGTCATATAAGATATATATACACACACAGTGGTACCTCAAGATACGAGTGCCTTAACATACGAGATTTTTGAGATATGAGCCATCGAGCGAGCAATTTTTGCTTTGAATTACGAGCAACATTTGAGATAGGAGTAATCGCATGGATCGGCCGGCTGTACACGACGCACCAGTTTCCCACGACTCAAGCCTCTCATAGTTTCCCACGCCTCAAGGTTATGGAACGAATTAAACTCGTATCTTGAGGTACCACTGTGTGTGTGTGTGTGTGTGTGTGTGTGTATATATATATCCAAAAATGCATACACACTTTAACAGCTAATAACTCAATTGATGTATCTTTCTTCTTTTTTTTTCAGATTTAACCCATTGGAATTAATACTTTATTGGAAATAATTGATGACTGACCATCACAAGAAGCAGTAGAATTAAATTATTTAGCTGAGTTTTAAAGGGGCATACAGATATTAGTTATTTGCTAGATTATAAGATATTTTAAGGGTAAAAATTATAATTTATTCATTGCTATTCCTAAACAATGCACATAAAAACAATGACTAAATATTATAGTTTAAACATTAGTTATTCTCTTAATTTCAAGTTGCATTATTTAATTTAAAAAAACTTGATTTTTTTCCAGATAGTTCTGTTTACCTGTTTTTTATTTTTTAACCATATGTTCTGTCTTGCATTTCTTTGCTGCCTAAGCTACTCCCTCTAGATTTTTCCTGCAACCATGTTATCAATTGGTAATAACATTTATCTGGACTTCAGTTTTTGCTTCCAGCTACCCCTACCCTCATTCTGCTCATCCACTAGCATTCAACTGCTCAGACTTGTGTCCTTTCAACTTCACACTCATCTTTTAAATCTGATAGCTATACTAAGATGCATTTTAAGATAAGAGTTAGAGATATCAGTTTATTTCTATACTATTCTTAAATTCCATTGTATAAAATTTAAGAAGAATAGTATAATAAAGGTAATACAGTTTGATGGAGAAAAATTTCTAAATACTATAAGCTATTATTCCTGTATTTTAGGTTTTGTCCTAATTGCTTAGATATCTGAAATCTAATTTGCTTTCTCATGGCCATTTTTATTTTTAGTTTGCAGTCATGTCTGTGATTCTGGGAATTCAAGACAGGTTATAACTTGAAATGACAGATATCACAGTTTGATTCAACATTTAAAAAATAAGGATTTGTTATTACTGTTTTTTAATTTACATGCCTTGTGAAACTTGTTAATGAGAAAGTTAATTGTTTTATTGCTTATATCCCTGGGGTCTGTGGTCCATTTCATGTTTGTGAGCAAGCTTGTTTTAAAAAACAAAAGTAAATGACCATTACAAACATTTATCAGTGGGAAATGTTTTCTTATTTCAATGTATATTGAGCGCTGTTTTAGCTTCAAATATTATAATACAATAGAAACATAAAATGTTAACTAGAAAAGGCAAAGAATTGACAAATATGGAAAAGAAACAATTTGCCCCTTTCATAAGCTCATCTTTCCCAGAAACATTTTTAAAAAACTTAACCATTGAACATGAGTATAATAATAAGGTCTTCACTAGTCTATTATTACATTATATGCAGGACACTTGACTAAATGAAGAGAAACATCTTTTTAAATGTTTCCTGGAGAATTATTTCACCCTACTTAACATTTCATCTTTCACTGGCTCAGATAGAAATAAGAAAATAGAAATATATGTAACGGGATAATTTCAAACACTAGGAATACATTCATCAATTATACTGAGCAGTAGGTTAATACAATCTATTTTCCAAATTAGCCATTAAGGTGAATTGTAATTAAAATATTGCATATTTAAATCCAAATTAATTATCCAATGTTGTCACTGAGAAGGAGTAGTACAGACTCTAGTTGTGAAACATGTGATTGCTTATACATTTTAGGTACTTTGCTCCTAAGTGTACCTAATAAGTAGATACTGTGTATATAGACCCAAATGAGAAGTAAACATTGTTTAGAAATCATGTTAGTGGTGTCAAGAAACAATATCCTTACTGAATGTCAGAATTTTCTTCACTTTTAGATGAATAATCTAAAGCTAGAGTCAGAAAATATTGATTACATTTACCTGGGAGAAGCAAACAATGTACATTCTTTTCCTGCAATTTGGAAAGCAATAACATGTCTATGGATGACACTAAAATGCAGTTATTGATCTGAATAAGTAAAATCACTATAATTGATTAGATGAATAGAGTGGTGAACCAAATCAAACTGAACTAAAATGAACAGACCACTCTGTCAAATAGTTACTTTATTTACATAAATGTGTTCCCTAACTGCTATTTTTGGGAAATTGTTTTACATGTCCAAGGAGGAAACAAGCCCACCATTTCATTTAAACAAAGTAAGAAAGGCAAATTTTCTTTCCTCCCACATATGAGAAGGAAATGATGTTCCTTTCAGGCAACAGTGACATATCGTTGTACTGAGTTGGAGGTGTCTGTGCTCATTCTGCCTCAGCACACCACACCCATCCTTGTGGTTAAACGCACATACCGAACCTCTGTAATTTAGTAACTGATAAATACCAGTTCTAATAACTGAGCCTAATAAAATAAAGAACTGCGCTGGACTGGCAGAACATATTCACAAATTTCAGAATGAGCTAAAAAAAAAAAAGCCAGAAGATACTTATCTCTGGTTATCATATGTGTAAGAAAGCATGAATTTTATAAAAATAGTCATGGAAATACAACAGAGGAAATGGGAGAAAGATGAACTAGTGTACTCATTAAAGAATTCCAGCACACACAAAAAAGCATTCTTTTTAAACAAATGCTAATTAAATAGTCTCTCATTTTTAACCTAATTTCATTTGCCTCTGGAGAGAGGAAGCTATGATAGGAAAAACCTCATAGGTGTTGCAAAAAAACCCCTGCTTGGAATGTAGAGATTTGCCAGCTCAGATGATGCACCAGTGTGCCCAGCAACTGGTATAACTGGGAATAGATCTGAAGGTCAGGACAAGAGGTGGCACAAATATAATAAAAACAAATGAATGGGTTCATCACTCTCACACATGGTGAAGAAATGATTTTCTCCACTCCCATAATATCTCCTCTATTTTGATTATGAACTTGGGGATAGGGGAATACTGCTGATGAGTGAGAAGAGGAAAATGCACACCACCACATTTGACCTGGATATTTTCAGTGTTCTAGAAACTTACACAAGCATTTTGATATTTTCTTTTCTTCGTTTTTATTGCTGCTTTTGTCGTTGTTGTTAACCCTCACCCGAGGTTATTTTTTCCATTAATATTCAAAGAGAGTTGAAGGGAGCGGGAGAGACACAGAAAGAGGAAAACATAGATGTGAGAGTCACACACCCATTGGTTACCTCCTGCTAACTCCCTGACCAGGGCCAAGGAGCAAGTCTGCAACTGAGGCGCATTCCCTTGACTAGAATCAAACCTGGAACCCTTCAGTCCATAGGCCAACACTCTTTCCAAACCAGCGAGGGCAGTGGTCAGTTGGCAAACTAATTAGTCAATGGCAAACTGCAGCTCGCGAGCCACATGTGGCTTGTCAGTTGCAGTTTGCGGACCACTGAGCTAGGGCTTGATATTATTTTCAATTGAATAACCAATAAACAATCTTATCAGGTATATGAGTACAATGGAATATTCTGTCTTATTTGGCCTTTTATCACACAAGAGGAAAAATGTCAAAGAAAAAAAGTAGGTCTAAACAGAAATACAAATAAAACTTAGATTTCTCACACCTTTTATGTACCTATCAAAATGGGCCATTGCTTATAATCAGGTTTCAATGTTAATCTACAAGTATGGAAATAATTGTTATGAGTATATACATATATGTATATTCTCTATCTAGCTATGTATCTACCTTTTTATTATAATTATCTGAATAATATTTGGCTATCAGTTCACTTTCCATTTAGCCTTTTTTAAGTAGAATCATTGAATTGCATGATATGTCCTTTAGGTACTTTTTATTGAAGCATAATTCTTAAACCTTAAAAAACATAATTTTAAAACTTCTACAAGTTTTGGTAAATATGTAACCCACTACCCCAATCAAGCTATATAACATTTCATTATATCAGATATTTTTCCTACTTCAACTTTTCAACAGGTCTCCTTATTATAACTCTGATGTATTCAGGAATTGTGTGTATGCAGTAAGCAGTTTTTTAATTGATGAGTATTGCTAATTATGACAGAACTGACCATCTGCAACTGTTTTTCTTTCATAGTACCTTTTTCCCCCAGCAAGACTTAACTGGTAATGAGGAGGCCTAAATTCTAGTCCCTATTTTTATCACCCATTCATTTTAAAAATTAGTACCTGTTTCTTTATCAAGATAGACCTCATCCTGTCTGTCCAATTAAAGAGTATTGCTAGATGATCTCTGAATCTGTTTCAACTCATAAATTCTATGTTTTCTAGTTCATGATTGTTTAACAATTGAATATCATTTTAATAAGGAACTACCTCTAAATTACTATCAGATTTATTCGCCTTAATGAGTCATGTTTAACTCAATTGTTAGCAAAAAATTATGCTTTCTTTTCTTCCTAAGGTTAGATTTTCAGTATGTATTATTTTTAAAGGGAGTGGAAGATCTGGATTATATTTAGTAATAACTCCTATATGTATTTCTCACTACTTTATTGCAGTACGTTTAGATTTTGTTAAACCAGACGTTGAAAAAATGAAATGTACTTCATTTACTTCTGTCTTTCAAAATTATCAATGTTATTTAAAGAGGATTTTAGTTGTCACCTTTTCTATAAAAGTTTTTATAACCATCAAGTCAGGAAAGAGTAAATCACTTTTAACTTTTTGAAATTTTACATTTTATATCATTCTTTCCTCATTTTAATCATTCATTCATTCATTATTGCATATATCAAGTTTGCAATAAATATAAGGCACACAATAATGAACTAAAAAAGAGTCTCAACCTCCATGAGCCATTTCATTATGATAATCATGAAGCAATTATACTCCGTTATAAACTAGTTAGTACTCTGACAAAAAATTTACTGATACACTGATAACATATACTTCATAACAAGAGGATCTATCTAGTTTACTATCAGATAGAAGGGGAGATCTTATGAAAATGTGATGTTGAAATTAGGTCTGAAAATAAGATTTAACCATCTAAAGGTTTGTGTATATTTATTTATATATGTGTATGTGTATTTTGTGTGTGTCAGGGGAGTGAAGGTAGGAGGAGATAAAACAGCAAATTGATTTCCTGGTATAGTAACCTGTATTAGAAAGCAACATAACACAGTTTAAAAATCTACAGGATTTTTGCAAAGCAAGGTGATATAATTGTTAGAGAAGTCCAGAAAAGGTAGGCATGTACAAGATCTTTTAGTATATTATAGATCCATTTTAGGGTTTTGATTTTTAACCTAGAAACTATTCATAGGATTTTAAACAGATCAAATAGGTAGGTTTAGAAGATAGTTCTGGACTGATGTGCACATTAGGAAGACATTGGCTGATGGATGAGAAATGAAGCTGTACGTGTTGATGAGATGCTTGTGGAGAGTGTTAGCAGTGAGAAGAGATGCAAATTCTGAGACTTTGGAATCTTCCATAATAACCTTTTGTGAGTTTAAACAATCTTAGATATTAGTAGGAATATTTCATTACCTTCTCTTAAATTTTAAGATCATGAGACAGAATTAAAATAACAAAAGGTAAAATGCTTTAAATCTAAACAGTTTGGGATTCAAATGAATGCATTATTCATGGGCAACTTCCTTAATTCCTATGATGATCTGTTTTTTCTTCCTTAAATGAAAATATTAATAATGCTACTGTGGGAGTCCTAAGTACCAGATGATTCTTAAATAGAACAAAAAGTATATTGCCATGCACATCATACTTACTAATACTTAGTAGTTTCTTTTATTTCCAAATTTTCAAAAACACAGTGCATCGGTCTTTAAAGTGAACACTTTATAAATCATGTTAAATAAATGAGACCCAGAGAGAAAACTAGATGTTGGCATGAGGTATACATCTGTACATGCTGCCTCTCACAACCACACCAAAATTATAACTAAAAGGCAAAACGTCTATCACCCAGAACCACGGGAAAGCTGGCTGAGTAGAAGTTCTACAACTAGAAGGAAAGAGAAAAGAGCGCTGAGACCGGGTAGCATGTGCACATGCATGGAAAAGCAGAGGTACGGATGTGGAGGTGTGTGATTCGGGCTGGCGACTGAGTGTGCTGTTTTTTTTTTTTTTTTCAATCCAAAGGGAGACACATGCTCCCAACTGCTCTGAATTCCAGTTTCTGGTGAGACTCTGGAGACCCAGATTTTTACAGGGAGAAGCAGGACTGTCTGCCATCAGGTTGGAGAGTGAGGATGACTTTCTTGCAGAGGTGTGGGTAGGAATTATTGTTTACTGCACTAAGGCATGAGATGCAGGGACTTGGAAATGCAGAGATGCAGAGAGGGCTGACTGGCAGCCATCACTGTTTGCTACTCCCTAGTCACTTTCTAAGACCCTGCCCTGCCCAATTTATAAACTCACCCAAACTATGCCCAGAGGTTTTTGCATATGAATGACCTACCCTATCGCAACTCAACAAACTGCAGCTAGGTCAGCTCCAAAACTTCCAAACCCCAAGCAAAGAGGAGAAATTTGCAGATCTTGCTGTAGCTCCTGCTGGGTGGACTCAAACAGTAGCTGACCTGCACCTCCTTGGAGATCCAGGAGCCAGTGTACCTAGTGGCCAGTGTGAGATGACACCATATTTCAACTCCTCACATCCATAAGTGACACACTCAAGAGGCAGACTCAGTGACCACCAAAGCCCCTCTGAAGCAAGTCCTGCCCCATAAGGGTATCTCCAGCACAGCAGTTTTTCTGGTATAGACACAGTGGGTCCTCACAGCCATTTGGCCTGGAGGTCAATTCCTCCCATTGTACCAACAGCAATCAAGGCTTAACTACAACAAGATTGTGCACTCAGCCCACAAAGGGGTGCACCAAGAGTGTCCACCTCAGGTGATTTGGGAGGCTGAACCACTGGGTCCTACATCAACACAGGGAAACAGCCAAAATGCTGAGACAAAGAAACATGTCACAAATGAAAGAAATGGGGGAAAACAAACTACTAGATATAGAGTTCAAAACCAAAATTATAAAGTTACTCAAGAATCTTCTAGAAACCTCTGAGGAACTTAGTGAGACCTTTAAGGATCTTAAAGAGAATGCCAAAAAAAAAATGGAAAAGGACCAGTCTACCTAAGGACCCCAAGAATCAAACCAAAGATTTTAAATATGAGGGAGTAAAAAACACCCAGACAGAAAAACAAAACAAAAAAAAAGAATCCTAAAATATGAAGATAGTGGAAGGAGCCTCTAGGACAACTTCAAGTGTACCAACATCTGAATTATGGGGGTTCCAGAAAAAAGAGAGAGAGCAAAATATTGAAAACCTATTTGAAAAAATAATGACAGAAAACTTTCCCTACCTGGTGAAAAAAATAGATTTACAAATGCAGGAAGCACAGAAAACCACAAACAAGAGGAATTCAAAGAGGACCACACCAAGACACATCATAATTAAAATGCCAAGGGCAAAAGACAAAGAGAGAATCTTGAAAGCAGCAAGAGAAAAACAGTTAGTTACCTACAAGGGAGTACCCATATGACTGTCAGCTGATTTTCCAGCAGAAACTATGCAGGCCAGAAGGGAGTGGCGAGAAATATTCAAAGTGATGAACAGCAAGAACCTACAACCAAGATTATTCTATTTAGCAAAGCTATCATTTAGAATTGAAGGTCAGATAAACAGCTTCACAGACAAGAAAAAGCTAAAGTTCATCACCACCATACCAGGATTATATGAAATGCTGAAGGTTATTCTTTAAGAAGAGGAAAAAGAAGAAAAAGGTAAAGATAAAAATTATGAATAACGAAGTGACAACAAAGACATATATATCAACAAGTGAATCTAAAAATCAAGCAAATAAAAAATCTGATGAACAGAATAAACTGGTGAATATAATAGAATTAGAGGCATTAGAGACTGATAATTCTCAGGGGGAAGGGAGTGTGAGGGGTGTGGGAAGAGATTGGACAAAAATCTTATACTTATGGATGAGGAGAGTGGCAGGGGGTAAGGGCATTGAGTGTGTGGGGTAAATTGGGTGGAGGGGAATTATGGGTGAAAAAGGAAAAACATCTGTAACAATCTGAACAAAAAGATTTATTAAAAATAATATATGAAACGTATCATTAAGAGAAGACAGAATCATGAATAAAAATCAAGTATATACAAAAAGAGTATAAAAATTATAAAATTAGTGTAAAGATTCAGTAATTTAATTTTAATGTGCTATTTTTTTAATACATCTATAGTTAGCTGTATTGATCTAGGTTTATATATTAACATTGATACCCTAAGGCCTTGGTCTCTTCTTTTGTTCCTATTGGGTTAGGAACTGTTAAGGGCCTGAAACTTTAACCTGTTTGCCAACTAATAGGTAAGCCTGATACCGATTCCTGGACATATACTGACAGAAGAACACAAAATCCTGGTTAGAGACACAATTTACTACAACAACAAACAGCAACCTGAGCAGTAGCATCCGCTCCTCCGACACACATTCTCACAGGGCAATTCGAAGTCCCACCACAGGACAGAAAGCTGACATTAGATGGTGGGAAGCTTTTATAGTTGTCGGTATATCTTCCCATTGCCCTCTCCAAAGAAATAGGCTACCCTTTTCCTTTGAATGTAAAACAAAATTTCCAGGGTGAAGAAGGTACATTACTTTCTAGGATATCCTGGGGTCTCTGTCTTTAGGGAAACACTATATTCCAAAGCATGATTATTATTCAACAATGACTTTGCTTTAAATGCCCACACCAGGCAGAACTGGGAGAAATCCACACAGAATTGTCACCCAAAAGTCTTTGGTTAGAGTGGCCCCAGATACCAACCCCCCTCTTTTTGTGGTTGGAAAGTTGTGGCTGCCACTAGAAAGTTCAAAATGAGCATTCATGATCTTTTGGATAGTCTTAATATTGATCTATCTCTGAATGCCAACTTACATATAGACACACTTATTCCTAAATCAATTATCAGTATTTTGCAAATGTTTTAATTTTATATATGTGTAATTTGCTCTCTTTTTTCAGCTATTACTTATTGTATATCATGATAATTAGAGTTATAATGGCAGTTAATGCATTTGTATTTGTATTAAATTTGTTCATTGGATGTAATAGTTAAAGCCAACATAATATGCTTTATTGCTTTTACCCTATAAATTGATACTGATACTAAAAAACTGTTTGAATGACAAAATAAATTATTATGAAATTTCTCTGCAAAATTATAAGATACATTAAAAAATAAAATTTACAATACAACATAGTAAACTCAGGAGATAGTAAATATTTTCAGAGGTATAGTAGCTGAAGTAATGTAATAGGTGCAGCAAATACATTTTCTATTTCTGGGTCAACTGGAAAAAATAAAATATAATTTGTTAGACCAAATATTAATTATTCTTGGACTTTGTGGTCTATAATATTTTAGATAAGGGAAGACATGATTTTAGCCTCAGATATAAATTTTTTTATGTGGTCATTCACTTTTTCTCTTTCTAACCAATGTAAAAATTTTTGAAGGGCTGGAGATAAAAGAGGTATAAAATAATGTGAGTCTCATTTCTCAAATGGACTCCTAAAAGGGAACTTGTCAAAGGAGACATGCAATCTTTATCAGACTGGACATAACCAAGAAACAAAATTTTATTTTGTTGAACTGCAGAAATTGGGGTTGTCTGGGCTGTTTGCTTCACTCAATGTGTTTATACTGGGATAAATAGGAATATGTGATACACCTAGAGAAGAAGGTTCAAATTTAAGACATTGTGAAAGCAGTATTTTCAGGATATAGGACATTTTATCTGATGGAACACATGGAAGTGAAGAAGACAGAGCACTCAGACAGCTTCCATTTCTGAAATATCAGCAGAATAACAGATTCTGACAGATATGGGGAATTTGTGAAGGAAGATTATTTTAAAAATATATCATTTTCTGTCACATAATAGGAAATAAGTTTGAGAGATGACCAGAATCCCAGTCATTGCTGGTGACACCAAATGTTCTATATGCCTTGATTAATTAGTACAAGAATGATCAACTGATTTAATTCTGGCATTTATAAAGTTTTGAAAAAAGATATACTATGTATTTAGGGGGTAGAGAATAAACTATATTTTCTATAAAGTAAAAATATAGTAATACATAGAGAGAATATACACTTCTATTTCTAAACTGTCAAGCACACCACAGAGAAGATGGATTGAAAGGGAATTTGGGGTAATACTTTCCTTTGTTAAAGAGATTATGTTCTTAGACTGAGCAAGTCCAGGCTCCGAGTAATCAATAATTTGAGGGTAAACTTTTCGGTCATCTTATGAATTTGCTTAAGTACATTATACGATCCAGGCATTTATTTTTCTATCCTGTCTATCTTAGCTACAAATCAAATTCGTCCACTGTGTGAAACTGGGAAAATTATTTGAGGGTTCTGAACTTCAATTTACCCATTTCTAACAGGGGTAATATATGTTTTATAGGATGAAAACAGATATTATAATTCTCTGTACTTATAGAAAGGAAGTGAATTCCTTGCATGTTTGGTTCAGTTGGTTGAGCAACATCCTGAGAACTGAAAGGTCATCGGATTGATTCCCCGTCAGGGCACATACCAAGGTTGCAGGTTTAATCCCCAGGAGTGGTGTGTAGAAAAGGCAACCTATCAATATTTCTCACATCAAAGTCTCTCTCTTCCTCTAAAAAAAAATTAAAAAAAGAAAAAGGAAGTCCATGTGTTTGTGTATTATTGATGCAAATTTCAAATGCACTATGTACATTGTATAACTTTAATCAATTAGTCCAGCAATGTGATCAAAAAGGTAGAATCATGTATTCTCAGAGAGTCTATTCTGGTTCATAATGTTCCATCTATTTCTTTGTGTTATATATTTGTATCAATGTCCAGTTCATTATCATATAGGTATATGAATTTACCTTTTAAAAATTCTGACATTTAACTGTTTCTGGTTATGTTTCCCAATATCTGACCAATTTCTAACTGTCAGAAGTTCACAAGTAAGTTATTCAGAGGAGTCTCAATGTTCAGAAAAATGGCAATGCTTATTAATGTAATTGTTTTTGATTCAAAACTCTACAAATAAATGTTTGTTTCTAGGTAATACCAAATATCTTCACTTTATCTTCATTTTGGAATACAGTCTGTTGGGACAGTCTCCATTTGGGACACTGTTAGCATGGTGGGAAATATATTGAGATCACAAAGCTCATTCCTGGAAGTGACACTTAACTTTCATTGAGCAGATTTCTTATACACTTCTGATTTCAGAAGGAATTAGCTATAGAATGCTTTCCCTGGAAGTATTCAGTGAAGAGCACTTGAATATTCAGCAAAAAGTAATTCAATCTACCACAAAAAACTCATGTATATTTATGAAGAGATTTAGTTTAGTTGTGGAACTGTGATGGAAACCATAAAGGAGTAACAAAGGATAATAAATACTAATTATGTAATCCTGGCAATTTATATAACCACACTGACCCTCAATTCACTTGTCAGTAAATTGGGAATTTTAGTCCCTGGCTCATAGAATCATTGTTAATATAAAATGTGTGAATAAAATTAAAGTAAAGAAAAAAGAAGTCTATGTGTTTGTGTAATATGGCACAGTTACTAGAGCTTAAGAAAATAAATGTTGACTATCATTATCTTTATTTTTATCTCACATTAATATAAGAGTAAAATAACAAAACATTTAAACATTTAAGTTGGAATTATTAGATATATACTTGTTATTTCCTTCTTCTGCACCATCCATTTCATCTTCTGGTAACTGACCTCATTTTTCCTCTGGGGAACCATCCTTCTTTGCTCTCAGTTTATGCCTTTGGGTGAGATTGTCCAATTATATTTTATCCCCAGCAGCTCTAGAGGAGAACACAAAGTTTGGTTGGTTTTAACTGTCTGTTTCCTGCTGTCCAGAATGATCAGCATCAAAAGTGGGCATGTGGCCCAAGTCAGGATAATGAGCATCATTTCCTGGGTTTTATTTGAAGTAATATAAAAGGGAAGGTATTTTTCCTGCTGAAATCAAAGCTAGGAACATAAAAATCTAGAACTGTGTCCCAGGGGGGGGTTCCCTGGGAAATAGACTTTGACCATAGATATGTGTTTAAGAAGTTTATTGGGGGGATACCTTCAAGACCAATAAAAAAAAAGAAGTGTCTTAGTCTTTTCAGGCTGCCATAACAATAAAATCATTTACTGGGTGGCTTATAAACAAAAAAATATTTCTCACAGTTCCAGAGGCTGGGAAGTCCAGATGAAGAAGCTGAGATTTGGTGTCAGGTGAAAGCCCACTTTCTGGTTCAGAGGCAGCATGTTTTTGCTGTGTTCTCACCTGGCAGAAGGCAGCAAGAGAGCTTTTACTGGCTTCTTTCATGAGGAAACTAATTTCATTCATGGAGGTGGCGCCCTCATGAACTAATCAACTCCCAAAGGCCTTACCTCCTAATATTATTACCTTGGAAGTTAAGATTTCAACATGCATCTGGGAGGACACAATGCAAGAATTATAGTTAATAGAACCAGGCAGAATCAAGATTGGCTTGGGATGAGTCAAAAGGCCTCAATTGATCCACAAGAGCTCTTGAACTTGGTGGCCCTTTAGAAAAGGCTATTTGAAGGCAAGGAGGCAGATCCTTTACATGTCTGGTTGAGCAGTCACTGGATGCAGATTGTTTCCAGAGAGATACAGTGTCCTTGTGAAGTGGATCCCCTCTGCTGAGCAAATTCCTGGAAAAGAACTCATCTGTTATGATCAAAGGAGGAATAGATGCAGCAAGCTTGAGAGGATAATTGAATGCAATAGTTTTGAAGTTTGTCTAGGAATAAAAGTATTGCAAATAAATATACAGCTGAGAGGTTAAAAGTGAGTGCTGGACAAATATTTGTGCCCCTGTATCCAACCACTATCTCCTGTATTTTTTTCATGTTAGCATTTTTTTTTTTAAATTTCTCATCTAGTCTTTTCACTGAAGTTCTTTTTTTCAAGGACATTTTCTGTCATTAATTATGACATCATTTTTCATATTATCCACTCTTTTTCAAAGATTTATCTTTTTCATTTTATTTCATTCATACTTTATATTACACAAGAGGAAGACCCAAAAGAAACCAATTTCAAAGAGAGAAATATCAAAAAATGTGTTTTCTGAAATCTTCTTAAAAAGAGTTTACTAACAGATTATAATGGTAAATAGCTTGAGCAAAGTTGTAAAACTGAAGACTATCTTTCACAGATGGGAATTTTTAAGTCTATTACTCTTAATAAGAGGAAATAAGGATGAACAATAAACTCCTTGAAAACTGCATTAGGATGAGGCATTAATTTGACCATTACAGCAGTCTGTTTCCCCATTCCTGTATTAAACATTGCTGCTGCTTCAGGTCTGAAAGAAAACTCAAATGATTTGATTATGCAAGTATTACTTTTAAAAAATAAATTGTTCTAAACATAGTGCATCTCAGAAAGAAGAATGATATGACAATATTTAGAACTGTGTCATGTCTTGTCAACTAAATAAGTTTAGATCTTAGTTATTATAAACGCTTCTAAGTAGTTAAAGCAAGAAAACTACATGAGCAAAATATAGTATTTTTTTTTCTATGATGGCTTTGGAAAACCAGAATGAAAGTAATTTCACATTATTTGTGATCAGTTGATCATTGCTCTATTGCAAATTTTTAAGATAAATAAGTAAATTGCAATAGAAATGCTACTTATTTTGTATAGCTTGAAAAAAATCATTATATTAAGTCAAATTCTGATTTTAGAGGGAATATTTTAGTTACAGTGATTTTTTTTAATTCAACTTATTTCAGGAAACTGTTAAAATAGTGGAGAAATTTAGGACCTGTATAAAGAAGTATATTATTTGCAGGAAGTATCACTACAATCATTCATTACATTTAGGCTGCTGAATAGCAGTGACTTTTGATGCTACAAATATCAATGGTTTTACAGGGAAGAACATAGCAACTGCTCTAGAGTTCCACACAGACTGGGCTACTTAAGGAGGCTCAGACCTCAAGGTGCTGGCTGGTAGGTAGTGTGCCTAATTTCCCATATTAATTAATTGATTTAGATTATTTTTCTAGGTATAGCTTTTGGGGTTATGTGTGCTATAATAGCTAAATTCTGGTATGCTTCCCTAGCTAGATTTTTTTAGCTCGGTATATATTTTGTTAAGAAAAAGAAAGAATAAACAAGAAAAAAGGGGGTAAAAAATACAAATAGTTATGTAGTAGATACTATGTGCACAAAATGCTAAAAAAGCTGAAGGCCATTTAGAGCTCATTCCAATTTTAGGATCGGCATGCTTCAGTTATCCTAGAATGAAAACCCAGTATCTGTAGCACAGAGAGGGTACAAAGCCTGCCAAATATTACCAAGTGATTGCCAGGAAGTGTCAGAGTTATACCCAATGCAGTTTGCTTTGAGACCAATACAGAACTCAGGCTTCTGACCACTGTGCTTTTGTTCTATTAAATCAAAATGTGAGTCTTCTTTGTCCATTCCTAGTCTAACCCTCAAGCCCATGTAAAAATTTCTGTAAATATGGTTATATTTTTAATTTAAAAATATATATAAAATACACTGAGAATGTCCTTTCTTTACATGGTGTGTGTGTATGGTTTTGTTTTGTTTTTTGATTTGACATTAAGAAAATTAGAAAACATTCTCATCACTTGAATGTATATGGTAAAATAATTTCTATAAAATATATTTTGATTAAAAATGATAATGTTCTTAACACAGAAGGTAAATGATTCCAATAAACTTAATTGAAGAGAAGGTAAAATTTAGAGAAAGTCAAACTATCTAAAAAAATATTCTCCATAACATAATTAACTTATTTAAAAAAAAATAAAATGTAAGTGTTGTTTTGAGAAAATACAGAATTACTTAAATGATATGTGAAATTAGTTGAAGAGCATATGATGTTCTTATTTCATTCATTTAGTCATTATCAATTTATCTACCTATCTATCATCTATGTATATATATATATTATAGATGTCCTAATTATTTAAGACACTCCATTTGTGATTTTGTTGTCTAGTTCTTATTTCTCAAGGTTTTTTTTTGTGTGTGTGTGTGTGAGATAACAGCAATTAAAATTGTAGCTAATGCCAGCACTTCATGCCCAGAACATCTCCCTGCCTGCTGCTGCCCATGGGACAGTTATCAATGAGTGCTTCACGCAGAGCCCTGCACTCACCTCACCCCACAGAGTTTAGTGTTTCTTATTTTTTATTTTAAAAATCATTTCTCTTGCCGAGACCGGTTTGGCTCAGTGGATAGAGCGTCGGCTTGCGGACTGAAAGGTCCCAGGTTCGATTCCGGTTGGGGGCATGTATTCTGGTTGCGGGCACATCTCCACTGTGGGGCGTGCAGGAGGCGGCTGATCGATGTCTCTCTCTCATCGATGTTTCTGACTTTCTATCTCTCTCCCTTCCTCTCTGTAAAAAATCAATAAAATATATTAAAAAAAAAAATCATTTCTCTTATTAACACTCAACTCTGAAATAGTCACCAATTTCAAGGCAAAGCTGTATCTTATTTCACTAATTAGTTTTTCAAATGTTTTCCTCATTTTTACCCTTACTTATTTTTAATTCACAACTTTATGAAATTTTACAATTTGTTAGGTCTATTAATCTAAATTCACATAACTTTCATTATTTATAGAATGATTTTATTGGATTTAGTGCCATCTCAGTCTCTTTTTTTTTTATGTATTCTTGCCATAAACACCTTTTCTTTGTTTGTTTTTTTCTATTGACCAGTGGCCTTTTTCAATTAATTTCCTTATAAATATCAGTGACAACATCCCATATTATACTTGCTCTCTTTTTCTCAAACCTCAAGTACCAGAAAAAAACAACACATTATCCAAGTTAGTCAAAAGATTCATTGAAAAACAGCAATAACCAACCACAGAAAAAAAACTTTTTCACTTCTTCATAGTCTCAACCCAAAAAATCCAAAATTCTCCAATGTGCTGAAGTATAGAGAGAAGGCAGACCCACAGCATTGTTTGAGCTGAGAAAGTCTGGGAACTTTGCTTTTGGGAGATCAGTACCAGAGATAACCTGATTCCCTCCCCTCACCCCTCTTTCTCTCTCCTTCCCTCCTTCAGACTCTGCCTCACATATTCCCAGGGAAAGTGAGTTTCTTAAGTGTGCCTCTGAACCAGTATCTTAAGTCTTTGATATAATTTTCCTAGTAGGAAGGGTTTTACCTAAAATTTATTGTATACATCTAGAAAATGATATTATAAATTCTGAAGTGTCTAAAATACTTTTTTAGCATAAAGTTCTGCAGGAAGTGACTTATGAAGGCATTCAACAGTGTCTGATTTTGCACATCTCAAGACTTCTTCTTGCATATTGGTCTAATCTGTCAATACTCTGATATTCCAAAGAGATTGCCTGAAGCAACTAGTAAACTTAGGACTTAGTAACAAAAGCAGAGGGAGGGAGGGATGATTAACTTCTCACTCAATTCTGGAGTTTAAATGTCATTTACATGATTAGTTAAAGTGACATTCCTGAACAGTGAACTCTTAGGATCATTAAAATTTAATTTTCTTATGGATAGAACACAGGATATTATGTTCAGTTTATTAGCTCTAACCCTTAACACTTAGACAATTTTGCCATTTAATTTGGCTTATGGAATATATAATTCATATGGCCCTGATTATTATGTACTTTTTTTCTTATAGATTCTACTTGAAATGCTTGTATTTGTGGTTCTTACTTCCTTTATTGCCATTGAAAGAAGCATTCAGAACAACGACAACAACAAAACAGAGGAGAAAAAAAATGCAAGATAAAATAGACAACTTTATTTTCAAAAGTTAATAAAAAAGATGAATTATAAACACAAAATATTTTTATTTTTATTTTAGATAATCTTATTTTGTTATTTTATTACTAGATGCCCAGTGCACGAAATTCATGTACTCCTCGGGAGGGTCTTTCAGCCTGGCCTGTGCCCTCTCATAGTCCAGGATCCCTTGGGGGATGTCCAGCTGATAGCTTAGGACTGTGGGTAGGCCTAAGCTGTCAGTGGGATATCTTTAGTGCTACAGCAGAGGCTTCTTCCTCTGCCACTGTACTCACCAGCCATGAGCCAGGCTTCTGGTTGAGAGGTGCTCCCCTTTTGGGAACACACTGACCATCAGGGGGCAGCTCCTGTGTTGAGTGTCTTCCCCCTGGTGGTCAGTGTGCTTTATAGTGACTGGTTGTTCCACTGTTCAGTAGATTTGAATATTAGCCTTTTATTATGTAGCATAGATCTTATAATGGAATTTATGTTAATTCTTTTAAAAAATATTTTTAATGATTTTGTTGTGCCCAGAGTTCGAGGTCCCCAATAATCCACCACTAAGGAGCCTTTTCCGATGCAAAAGCA
>JAAGEH010000286.1:29944295-29988348 GCA_011751065.1 Lasiurus cinereus | reverse complement strand
GGGGGTTTGGGCAGAGGTCCCAGCCCTTATGGGACAAGATGGAGGGGGAGTTCATTTCCTTTCAATTTCAGAAAATTCATTTAAAGTTTTAAAAACAATATTGTTATAAAATATATAGTCTAGAACTACAATGTTTAGTACAGTAGATGCTAACCACATATGGCCTTCTAAATATAAATATTAATAAATTAAAATGAAACAAAATTTGGAATTTAGTCTTCAGATACTAATTTAGACTAAATTCCAGTATGTAACTATCGTGTGATCTAACCAAATGCTTACTAGTCAAAGCTTTGATATTGAACAGCCCAGAAAAAGAACATTTCCTCCACCCATTGATTGTCTAGCACTGGCTAGCACAGTACTTTCAGTGAACCTGATTTTTTTTATTACATGTGTCAGTGCTTTCTCTTTGAGTGCAGTTTACTGCACACTGCTGAGTCTATCATTTGTGGGCATGAGATTAACATCTCTCCTTGACTGCTAAGTTGGTCCAATGAAGATATTACAAAGTTGGTTTTAAAAGCAAACACAGTGGCCAACCTTTCTGACACTTCCTAACTATAGTCCATGCAAATGACTGATATGAGGGCAAGATTGAAAGGCAAGCTATCTGCCAGGTATACTGAGAATCAGCTTTGCAAACTGAAACACATGGCAGAAAAGGTTAAAAAAGGAATATTAAAATTAGATACCCCAAACATATGCACATAAAAAGAGATAAGACCTATAGTTTAAATTTGTAGAGTTGAACCAAAAGAACTGTGATCAGCACAGTAATTTGTAATCTACACCAGTGGCTTTTCTTATAAGCAGAGTAGCAGCCATCTGATTTCTTTAGCTGTATTTTATGAAACAGATGTTAGGATAAACATTTGGCAAGTGTTACATGGTCCCTTACAACCACACTAATGACTTACTGATTATTATGCCACTTTGTTGCAGAAGGAAATTTAATATTAGTGAGATAAAGGAAATTTCTCAAAACCTCATTTATAATAAATACCAAAATCATGGATTGAAACTCAGGCTTATTATTTCTCATATCCATGATTTTGACATAACACATAATATGGTTTCAGGGTACAAAATAAATTTATCCATAATGTGAAATACTTTACATACAAATTATTACTGTGACTTAAAAATCCAAAAAATATCCAAGTCTGGATCAGATCCTGGGGTGGGCTTTATTCCATCTGCCCCATGGGGTAAGTACCATCTATGCCCATCTTTGACAAAAATAAAGAGTACTTTGAAAATCTGTTCTGATTCATATGTGTAAGCTGGAAATGATGCTCCCAGTACTCAACACTTCATTTGTACTATCAAATCTGAGTGGGGGAGCTCTAACATTCCAAATAGAGGGGTTTTTACTATTTAATGATCTTATGGTGTGAAGACTAAGAAAGTCAGAAAATTAATAGCTTAGGAAAAATTGGACTTGAAGCTTTCTTCTCCATAGAAAAACAAAAAAATGGAGATAAAAGCATAATGATTAGACTATTTTATAATTTCACTGAATTTCCTGTCCTTTGGGAGAGCTATATTGTCAGAGAATTGATACTTATGACAAAATATACATTCTATTGTGTATTTTCAATGGCTTTTTGGTTTATTCTTCAGTTTTAAAATAAATCTATTTTTTAAAATGATTTTTTCAAAAAAATGAAAAATAAAAATTTCAGATGAAAACTACCTTAAAAGACAACATTAAATATTTATGCTTTCTTAACTTTTCTTCTTTTGGAATAAACATGTCAAATGAAAAATTGAAAACGTAATAATGTAAAAGCTAAATACTGAGTGTCCAGTTCACTTTCCAAAAAGTGATGGTCTTGGAAATAGTCATAACAGATACTTATCACTCTTTTAACACTTTTTGCCATCTTTAGCAGACAGTTTCATGTATGGACAAGGCATGATAACTAGGACAAGCCTCTATTTTTTTTTTTTATGTGGGGAATAGAAAGGGAATACAAAAAGAAAGCCTTGGAAGATTCTAGAAAGCATATTATCAGAGAAAAAAATGCCCTAGGAGCCAGTAGCCCTGATTTCTGATTTGATTTTACTGATTGACTGTGTGAGTATGGGTGCTTGTCTGTATATTGAAGGTTTAATTCCCTTGGTTGTAAAATGAACAGCTTTGATGTCTCCTAAAGTTCTCTGAACAATTGAATTCTGAAGAGGAAAATGCCAGCTAGGAAAACACATAAGATTTTTCCCTGCAGAATACACAGCATTTTCCATTTAGCAAAACAGAGTTTATGCTGCATCGATACAAAACTTGGGAAATGTTCCTTCAACACAGACTGATTAAAGATATTTAAAAAAGTCATAAGCATCAAATGAAAAGGGGAGCTAGTTACATCATGTGGCATAGATATCTGTTTCTGGCAAGCTAAGAAACTTCTGTTTCTGCTATCTAATGAAGAAAAGAGGATAGAGGAAACAAATAAAGCTGAATTTAAGCAAATGCATGTCCAGAGGCAGAAGAGATTAAGGACTCTTTTTCATCAATATTTAATTTACTAAGGCATTCTTTAAGTAACCTTCTGATGCTGCTTGACAGCGTGGTTGACTCTACAGTGACATGAGCCAAAACTATTCCTAAAATAAACACACTTATGCTACAGCATCTCATCAGGTTTTGCCAACAAACTTTGTGTGACATGGGAAAAGATACAGTTTTCTCTGCAAATCGTGAACCTAAATTGGGACAAAAATACCATGTCTTCAAAGTTCATGCTGTGTGTGTGACTCAGCCTGAGATTGCCTGAGTTTGCCAACATGGCAACTCATCTTTCTTTGGGTCCTGGTTTTTGAAGATATGTAATTGAGGCAGAAAAAACTTGAATCCTTTCTAATTATAAAACTTAAATTGAAAATAGCCTACAGACCGAGAATGGCTAAGATTGAGATACAATATAAGTATTCATCTCTTCAACTCTTACTGTTGGACCCATCTACCTCCAAAGAAAATCAAAATGATATGGCCCTACAGGGGAAATAAAGCAGAATAAATAATCTATCTTTCCAAATTTGCAGGCAGGCATATCCTAATTTGTATACATTATTTTTCGCTTGGGCAGTTTGCTGTAAGCTTACGCTAGTATCTTATCTATCTGGATGAACTGACTGAGCCTGATGCATCCTCTCCTTAAACTTGAAGCTATTTCTTCCCCTCAGGAGTATCTCATTCTTTGTGTACTGGCAAACTTCATTTTATCAAAAGGAGCCTTTCAGAGCTCAGAGTTCTTGCTGGTCTGGGAGCCTATCAAGGTGATTCTATGCCAACTTGGACCTGTCTGGAGTTGAAGCTTCCAATCTTGCCAAATGTTGTGCTTATTTACTGACAAAGATGAAAGCCACAGTTGGAGTTGAAAGGAGGCCATCCATTTTATTTTGTTCTTGTCTCAACTCTCTTAATCTATGTCTCCATGACTGAAGGCTTTGTAAATAAACAGGTGTCCACATATCCTCTGCGAATTAAAATTTTGTGGAGCCAGAAAGAGAGTTGATTTAATTTAAAAGGAAAAATTATTGTGCTACTTTTCTTGGGTCTGTAGAAGTAATAGTTGTTCTACAATTTGCTTCCATACATATATTGGTCTCCATACTGACATACTATTTCCATGGGACTTAAGTTGAGAGTGTTACATAAAACAATATGGATTTGACATCTGTCTTGGGAGTCAGAGAAGCTCTGGTCAATGTTAGAAATGTTTATAAGCTGGTAAGACTTTTGGTAAGTACTGAAGAGAGGCTATCCCACATATTTATGGCTTTATGTATGAGATCTACACACTAAAATAGAGCTGTAAACTCAAGTATGCTCAGCCAGAAGTGCTTTGCTACTTTTTCTAACACACCTAAAATACTTCTTTCTCTTGCTGCTGCATGAATAATAAAATGTAAACAACATAATGTTCCTAAATATATATTATGAATAATGTCTGATATATTGATGTACACATTAACATGTATAAACATTTATGCAAAAGCACATGCTCATCTAGTTAACTGATTCCCCCTAGCACCTAATAATTCTCTAATGTTTGAACCTTAGGCATCTTAGGTACTTGCATTGACAACTGCTTCAGCAAGCTAAGTGTCCAAAGTAGCTCATTAACAACAGCACAATAATTTAGATATAGACGGTGCATTGTTTTACTAGTAAATATTGTTGTTGACAATGATGTAGTATAACTATAAAGTCAACTTTAAGAGTTTTAAAAGATATTTGTATCCATAATGATATTTATACAGTATAGAAAATACTCTCTTTAATTATTTTAGTAATTATACCTTTAAACACATTTAAGAACCTTTATCAACTATACATAAGTTCATCTCTATATGATAATTACTCATCTCACATAGAATATGCATATACTTATTAGGTACTTAAGAAAATATGCACAAATAGGCATCCTTGTCATACATATCATTTGTTTCACAAGCCTCCATATTCCCTAGTTGGAGATTTGGGAATTTAGCAATGGAATGATCAATTATTTAATTTAAAGATATAAATTATTCAATTATAAATACAATCACAGCAGGCTGTCCAAATACCTCACAACCGGAAGCCAAAAGAAGCAAACATTTCTGCTTTTAAAAAATACTTCAATAACTTATCTTATGCAATTTCATTATTTTAGCATCTTAATTATTTAAGTAAATAAATGAATACATCTAATACTAATTGTATTGCAAGTTCACCCTAAGCATACAGAACAATTTTGCTCATGAATCTCCTAGTATCTGAGTGATTTAAGATGGCTTCATTCACTTGCATAGCATGTGAAAGCTATTAGTATGGGGTAACGGGTTACAGAGCCACATGCCTCTCATTCTATAGTAGGCGATCTCAAGCATTCTGTATGATGTCATGGACTTCAATAGCAATAAGGACATTCCTATTTTTCAAATCCTTGCTTCTGTCACAAATACTATTTCTCCCCTGGCTTCAGCAAGTCACAGAACCAAACCCAGACTTGGAGTGGAAGGGTACTTCAATGGAACTTGATACTGGGCATAGGGAATAATTTGTAGTCTTTTTTGTGGTATGCCACAAAGATCATTCCTTAATATGTACACATTCTTTTGAAGGGGCCTCCTTTTATAATCTCCCATCTTCAGAAGAGGAGAAAAATGAACGTAAGTGGAAGCTTGATAGATATAACTAAAATATAAGTTTCAAGAAACATAGTAGATAGAAATATCAGGAATGAGATATCATGGAAGACCAAAGGACCTCCGGGTGATAGGATTTCTTGAATGTATTTGCTGTATTTTATGTTTTCTGTTATAGCTGTAAGATATCAACATCTATTTCTTACTCATACTTTCAGATACAGTATTTTCCAAATATGGTCCCTGGACCAACTGCAATGGTACTCCCTGAAGTGTTTGCAATAGTGCTTCCTGAGATGTCTAAATGGTACTCTCTGAGATGTTCACATTGTTACTGCCTAAGATGTTTGTGGCAAATGCAGCTTCCAAAGTCCCACTCCCAAAGATTTTTAACTCAGAAAGACAGGGAAGGCAGTAGCAAGCATCCAACATTCCTCTATGAATAAGAAATACAGCTCCAGAGAACTACTAGTTGCTGTTCTGAGATCTTCAAACCTAAGATCAACAGTGTACTAAATATTACTTTACTAATTAAAGGGTACATTTTCTTTCCATGAAGAAAATATTTCCTTTTATTCCTCCATGAGTTAGATAGCAATATCTATTTGTATTTGCTATTTTTTTCTTCTAAAAGTTGCAAATTTCTCCTCCTTCTAGATGCTCAGATGTTTAATGAGTCCCCTCAAAGTAAGAACAAGAATATAATTTACACTTCAACATTACTTTTCAATCTTAAAATCCACAGATTTTTAAATAAAAATATCCTTTAAATATCAACACTGAGAATTGTGAAAATAAAAGCAATGAATTATTATGATACCCTAATATTAAAAGCCTTTATTATTTATAGTTTAAAATTTCCAGACTTGTTTTTCACAATCATTGACAGTGATGCCATTCTTCCAAGCTCCCTTCTTCAAGAGATTTTTTTTAATAGTTTGAATTCCAGCAATGTTGTCTTACAGATGAAAAACAAATACAGGTAAGTTTTGTAAGCATAATATTATGGAATAAGTAATTATTTTAAAAATAAAAGTCAGATCTTCCAATTGAACATGCTTTTGACAACACAACATTTTAAGGCACTGGATTAGGTATGGAAATGACCTGAAAAGTCCTTTCCGAAGGCTACCCATATGTTGGGGTAGGCTTGAATCCAGTACTACCTAGAAGTTGGGGAACTAACTAATGAGCCTGGTGTTTCCTCCTGCTGACAATTCCATATCATTATAAATCTTTCCAAATAGCCAACTCCCTAAACAGACTCTAAACAATTAAGTATTCATTTGTTACAGGAGCAGACAGTGCACCCTCACTATCATAACTTTCATAATTAAATGCTTTCCTGTCACCTTATTTACTCATCTATATATGAGTAGATCAACACTGAAGTAGGGGTGTGTGAGCTGTGATCAGAGTGGGGAGAAGGCAAGAACAGATTGTCTTTAACATCAGACAAGAGTGTTATATTGGCCTGTCTGTACAGCCTGAGATGCTTTGACACTTCTTTCTAACACACTTAAAAATACTTCTTTTTTTCCCATGCTGCTGCAATCAGAGCTATTAAGCCAGTCAAGAAGGAACATAATATATCCTCTGAATATATCAATGAGTGCTCTCCTCTAAGCAGGATCAATATTGTCATTATTAAGAAAGAATAAATAACAGGACAAAGGATAAAATATTTTCCTCAAATCATTCACAAAAAAACTGAAAACCAAAGCATGTACAGTATTTCTCTTTAAAAAATAATGTATCAAAGTTAAGGCCATTATCTTATTTATATAAATATTAAGAATAGCAAAAAAATATGTTTGATTCTTGGGAATAGGAATCATGAACACATAAAAATGTAATAAAAGACTGTATTTTGAAAATATTAATTATTTCCTAAAAATAGTCAAACTTCTACATGTTTAGCATCAAAAGACACACATATTGCAAACCTTCCCATTTATCTATTTATTCACTCAGAGAATAATCATTGAGCACTTACTATGCTAGTAGACACTGAAAATGCTGAGAATACAGAGCCAACACCCCAAAGCTCACTCTCTACTGGTAGAGGTATATATATTGAAGCAATTAAAGTTGCACAGAAAAATATAAAGAGGGAATGAAAAGTAGTAGAGCTATATAGTCTGAGGGTCAAGGAAAACTTCAGAGAGAATTAGGCATTTGAGCTGAGATCATTTCGCACTTTACAAAACCAAGTACAACTTTTCTTTTATTGTGTAAGTAATTATGCTTTCTCTCTATTCCCATGGCAAACCATGTTGTGTATATTATTTATAAAATTTGATAATTTTTTTTCTGTTAGTTTGATTTTCACATTGAATGGGGAGTTTTATGGGAAGGATAGATTATTCATTATTAGTCTTTTTAACATCAGCACCTAAAATATAAAAAGACTTTAACAAAATCTTGCTAAATGAATGAATTACTTAAATTGGTACTGTATAATAATGTCAATATTAATATTTTTAAATATTTTCAAATATTCATTTATCAATACAATAATTTTATCAACCGGCACCAAATTTCTTCTTATAGATGAAATGTTGTTTAAGATATCAAACTCCTTTGATGTGGAAAATGAGACCCTGGGGCAGTACTGTAAAAAATAAATGGAAAAAATAAAACTGATAGCTAAACTTCTATGTCTAAAAAAAATGAAAAAGAGTGAAACATTTGGGAGTAAGAGAGTAGAGAAAGGAGAGAAAGGAGAGGAAATGAAGATAGGGGAAGAGATAGACCATGTGTGAGGACACTGAAGACTACAGAGAAAAATGACCAGGCAGAATTTGGCAGGAATAAAGTGACCAAAATGTACTAAATTACAGGAATGTTTAATAAGTAACTTTCATTCATTAGCATTAATGTGATGGAAAATCCCTTCTCTTTCCTCATATTCAGAGATATTCAGCAACTTGTATCAAAATGCAAATATCTTGTCTTATTTTTAGAAAACTCAAGTAAAAGTGTCTGAATTTCATTCACGGGTCAGCATAGAGGAGGGAGAGAATTACAATTGGGGGATGAGATACAATTGAGATTAAGAGTTTAATAAGTGGATTTCAAATCCTCGATATTATGTAGTCATTGCTCCTGGACCAAGTGTTTTACAGCAAACAATCATAAAACTGGCAACATGTATGATATAAATGCTTTCTTTAGACACTTAAAGTAAATGTTGAGCAATTTCATTGTGCTGACAATATTAGCACAATTTTCTGATCTCTGACAAAATGAGACTCACAAAGAAAATCTCCTGGCTGATTTTCCTATTTGCAGTGCAGGGAACCCAAGATCAAGGAATGGCATATGTCCTATTAGGCTGAGATCAGAGCTTGGGACAACTGATAGGGCTGGAGAAGGGGGAATTGCTCAGGAGGCACTACTCAGCTCCTTTATGTGTCCTTGGCTGGGAGTTGTGCTGCACATGTAAAATGTTGGCTTAACAGAACACAATTTCTGCTGGGTTGCAAATGGGATTTTTAGGGGCTAAGCAGAACTGACAGATGTTGGGGTCTGGCCCAGCCAGAGTGGAGAGACATCATTAACACCTCATTAAGACCTCAGGCATTAGACAGAGACACACAAAGGTACATCTTAAAAATAAGTAAAGCCTTCTCTAAATCTACTTTAACAGAGTCTAAAATCCAGACCTGAAGAGATCCTCTGAAGATTGATACATACTAAATAAGAAGGGTTTGGGGAATACTGGGATTTTTACATATTGACTTTCACAAAGCATAAAAACAAGCTTCTGCTCTTTCAAGCCTATCAGCCAGGAATTTTGCTATTAGAAAAATAAACATTCTTCAGAGAGATGATTACAGAGTCTAGAGTATTTATAATGCATCATTCACAATAGCCAGCACACAATCAGAAAGGTGGCTCATGTTCAGGAAAAAATAATATTGATTGAAATTAGCCTTGACAATTCAGATATTGGATCTAGAAAACAAAAACTTCAAAGAATCTAATATAAATATGTTCAAAAATTTAAAATATATATATAGTCAACAAATGTAATTTTTGGTCTTAATGTGTGAACAGAGGTCTCAGCAGAAAATTAGAAAATATAATGAGTCAGAATCAAATTCTAAAATGAAAGAAATTGCAATTGAAAACTTACTAGAAGTATTTTTTAAATATATTTTATTGATTTTTTACAGAAAGGAAGGGACAAAGAACTAGAAACATCAATCAGCTGCCTACCGCACATCCTACAACCAAGGTACATGCCCTTGACCAGAATTGAACCTGGGACCTTTCAATCTGCAGGCTGAGCCAAACCAGTTTTGGCCTTACTACATGTATTTAACTACATATTAGAAATTGAAGAAGAATCTAATGATTTATAGACAGATTAATAGAAATATTCCAGTTTAAGGAAAAGAGAGAAAATGAAGCCGGAGGAACAATATCAAAGATTTAACAAGTAAAATTGAAATCTTGGAATCTTAATAGGAATAAATAGAAAATAAAATAATATCTGACAATTATTAAAATATAATACAAAATCACAAAATGTCCTAGATCAAAGACTCAAAGCAGAATGAAAACATTTAAAAATAACCACACTTACATCAATCATTCATTAACTGTTAAAAAGCCAGTTAAAAAGAATACTAATTAAGGGAAAAAAATAGACACTTTATATATGGAAGAAACAATGATACATTTATGATTTTTCTCTACCACATCATATTCAAGGGATTTGCTACTAACATGACTTATCACTGATGAATCTGTCATTCACTTGACTGAAGTAATGTAAAGTTATCTTTCCTACCACTTTTCATACTGTGCCCTTTAGTAGGAACTCACTGTGCTGCTCAGACTGAAAGGGTAGTGAGTTTAATTCTACTTTCTGGAGGGGTGTCTTTTCCTTGGGAAATATGCCTTTTCTCTTCATTTATTTACTACATTATTTATATCAATATGAGCTCATGCATATCTTTTGTTTTTTTGGTTCAACCCAATGCTACATTATTTATTTTGTATCAATTTTCTCCAGCTTTATCCATTGAGAGCTCTTACTTGGCTTCTAGGACACATTCATATATTCACATAGCCTCTTTTTTATTTTAGAACTTGTTAACTTGCTGGCATCCTAACATGGTTCAGGCATATCCTGTATATTTCCTGCCTTAATCCTATTATCAATTATTTCTCCAAGGAGGAATGATTCCCTTTACTGGTGACTGTTATTAGTAACCAATGTCTGGGCACTGGGTGTCTTCATTGCTACAGAGGTATGATTTATTATAGGACCTCTCAGCAGACACAGCTGGAAATATATGTGTTTATACTAACATATAAATACATATGTATGTATTTTTTCTGTCTATCATCTGCATCTATATTAAGCAAAACATGGGCTTATTTTTACTTCTTTGACTCTGAACAATCTAATAATGTATGGTTCATTCTAGCCTTTTCCTTATTTATTTGTTACCTTTCTCTCCAATGGTGAAAAACCTGATTCTTACTTGCCATTTAATTATTTAATGAATCCTAGTATAATGTACAGTGGTTTTATATTTTTAACCTATACCCCAGTGAGAAACAACTTTACCAATTAAAGTGTTTATATATAGCTTCTTTTGTCTTCACTCTTATAATTTGTATGCATTTTCAAAATTACTTAGGTCAGCATCTTCCCCAACTTCTTCAGTGGAAGTATATCATATATTTCTAACACAGTAAAAATATTTTGTCTTCATCTGCATTCTATTTTGAGATCCCCAATCTAAGAGTTAATTTTTATTTTTAATAAAAAGTTATTGATGCATATCATAATCCCTAAACTAATCATTAATAAAATAATTTTAAATTATAAGTAATCTGATAGAGTTAATAAAATGGTATGCTAAAAATAATTCCATTGTCCAAAGAAAATTCAGAGAAAGAGCAATATAGAAGCTGAAAATAGAACAATATATAAAATATAGCAGGATGTTAGATTTAAACCCAACCTCATCAATAATTATTTAACTATACATGAACACAACACTCCAGTCAAAAAGAGACGAATATATTGAGTGAATAAAAACTAAACCCAGAACTAACATTTCTAAAAGAAAGAGGGTAAGCATAAAGAACAGAATAAGTAGAAATTAAAGTTATGAAAAAAGATCCATCATATAAACTCTACATAAGAAAGTTATTGTGTCTATGTTAAGATCTGGAAAATTAGACTCCATGCTGAAGACTAATACAGGAGAGAAAGAGAATAATGATTAAAGGGGTAATTAATCAGGAAGACATAATAATGCTAAATATGTATGACTTAATAAGAGAATTTAAAAATTTTATGAAGAAATGCTGACAGAATAAAAGTGGGCAATAGAGAAATCTGCAACTATAGCTGAAGATTTTTAATTGTCCCCTATCAATAGTTACTGAAACAGGTTGGAAAATGTAGAAGATATGTAAACAACATTCTCAGATTGGACCTCCTAAAACAAACCTTGAGTGAGAGTTTGTGGCAAGATAGTATTCAAGATTAAAATATGGGAAGGAAAGAGGAAACATAATTAAGATCGAAAGTCAAACTGTGATGCAGTCTGACACATCTGTCTAACCTAGTGAGCATCTCTCTGGAGAAAGTATTTCCTGTTTGAGGTGCCAACATCGGGCTGAACAAGTAGTGCCTCAGCCCCCACATGTATCTTTGTTACTACATGTGAAAACAGTGCCTAACCCACACTTGTCTTTTACTTACTACCAGAAAAGATGTGACATCTGGTGTGGTAGCTCTTACAGTTGAGTAGGAACCTGAAGAAACTGACATCTAAGCATCCTTATTGATTGTATTCCAGCAAGTTCTTCCTTGAAAGATGAAGTGGACAGTCTATTTCCATGTATACCACAAACACCATCGATAAAATAGACTTAATTAATATTACAAAACATCATACCTGTCACTATCAGAAAGACATATTATAATTGTCCATTCAAAATATAAAACAAATAGCAAGATAATAGATTTAAACCCATTCATTTCAATAGTTATAAGACAGAACATAAATGACCTGATAAATTTCCAATGATTAAAATATTCCAAATATATTTGCTTACTGTAATTAAATTAAATTATAAATTAAAAACAGAATTATATTTATAAAATACACAAATATTTGGAAATCAAATAAAACACTTTTAAATTACCAATGGTTCAAAGAAAATTGTACAATGGAAGCTAGAAACCACGTCAAATTGAGTGGTAATGAAAGCAGAGTACATGTAGATGGCAATTAAAGGAGTGCATAGTGGGAAATTTATATTATATTGAAAAAGAAAAAAGGCTTGCCATCATTAATTTCATTTCATAATTAAGAAATTCTAAAAATAAGTAAATAAAAAAATAGTAAATAGAAAGTAGTTGCATAGGAGCAAAAATCAATGAAGTAGAAAATAGATGAAGGTTGGTTTATTAAAACGATTTATAGACCTGATAAACATCAAGCAACTATAATTAAAAAAAAGAGAAATATAAGTTACCAATACAGAAATATAAATTAATATTTCTAAAGGCATCCTATCTAATAAAAGAGTAATATGCAAATTGACCATATCTCGGCTATACCCACAAGCCACACCCACCAGCCAATCAGAGAAAGTATGCAAATTAACCTAACCAAGATGGCTACCACCACAGAGCAAGCAGGAGGGAGGCTTGGGTAGCCCCTATCAATGGAGGAAGCTAAGTGCCCAGGCCTCCGCTTAAGGCAACAAAGTTTCTATTATAGAAGATAAATAAATCCCAGAGACCAGGGCCTCTGCTTGGGTGCCAGGGGGCATGGCAGGCTGCAAACCACCTTAGGCCACCCATGACCTAAGGGACCCCCACCCTGATCTGGGAGACCCTTGAGGGAAAACCAGCTGGCTCCCACTAGACCTCTATCCTATCTAATAAAACAGTAATATATAGATTGACCATCATTCCAACACATAAGATGACTGCCCCTATGTGGTCACAAGATGGCCACCACAAGATGGCCAGCAGGGGAGGGCAGTTGGCAAGGACCAGGCCTGCAAGGGGAGGGCAATTAGGGATGACCAGGCCTGCAGGGAGGGCAGTAAAGTGTGACCAGGCCCATAGAGGAGGGCAGTTAGGGGCAAACAGGCTGGCAGGGGAGCAGTTAGGCATCAATCAGGCTGGCAGGAAAGTGGTTGGAGTAGGATTAGGCTGGCAGGCAGAAGCAGTTAGTGGCAATCAGGAAGGCAGGCAGGTGAGCGGTTGGGAGCCAGCAGTCCTGGACTGTGAGAGGGATATCCCATTGCCTTACCTGGATTGAGCCTAAAGGGGCAGTCCAACATCCCTCAAGGGGTCCCAGACTAGAGAGGGAGCAGGCTGGGCTGAAGGACACCTTCCCCCTGCCCCCCACAATGCACAAATTTCATGCACTGGGACTCTAATTACTATATAAAATGAAATATTATTTTTAAAAAAGTAGCATATTTTTCATTAGTTTATAATAATACAGTAAGTGTAAAAACAAGAATATTGAGACTTCATTTGCTAGGAGGCCAAAAGTTTTTAAGAGAATTGAACTTTGTGTTTAAGGGACTCAACTTAATTTATATATTAAATGACAATGTCACCTAAGCTCTCATAGATGAAATTGATGTAGATGTATTTTACAGACTTTGCTGGGTAAACCCAATCCCTCCTGCTTGCTCTGTGGCTGCAGCCATCTTTGTTGTGTAAATTTGCATACTTGTTCTTGATTGGCTTATGGGCATGGCTTATGGGTGTAGTGGGGTTGTGGTTAATTTGCATGTTACTCTTTTATTAGATAGGATTATTAATATGGTCATTAACATTATCATCAAAAACTAATTTGTGTTGAGTCTAGACCAAAATTATACAAAAGCAAAGCAGTCCTTGATCTTTGGTTATATTTGGTAAGCTGTCCCAAAATACTTCTCTATCACTAATTGAAAAGGCCCATTTGTTAAATTTGGAATACAGGAAACACTAGAAGATAAAACTGTACATCAGAGTACAAATAATATCTTCTAACTTTGCAATGACATTTGATTGCCCAAGGAGAGCTTATTTGCCAAAGGATTCGCAAGTGTTGAGGAATAAGAAAGAAAGAAAACAAGTCCCAAGCTCTCCACCAAACCACTTTGGGGCTTATTCTAGAAACTGTACCATTCTTTAAATTCAAAGACAATGACCTGAAATGATACCAACTCATGTGAGGTGCATACATAACAATGCATTAAATATATTAGAGGCACATGTTTAATGATCAAATGAAACCAGAATAAAACAAACATTGAGGATTTACAACAGCATTATTAATGCTGTATAAGTAAGTTTTGCTCTGCCCATCATTTTATATCTGTGGGAAAAATTGCAATGGTTACCTTTTTCATGCCTATGGCAGTTAGTAAGTGAGGTGGTAGCACCTTATCAAAGGACATTCAATAACACAAGGAACTGAATCCTATAATCAGCTGTGATTGATATACAGAATATACTCACTAATCAACCATAATCTTAGTGGAACAGGGTGTCATGGGAAGCTTTTCCTCTGTCACTGCTTCTCTAACAAGATACGCTTATAAGGAAAAAATGTAAAATTATACAATTTGAAAGAAGTATGCAACATTATGGGAAGCCAGCAAGGGCTACTACTTACAAAATCATGAATTCATACATCACTTGTTTTCCAAAATAATTCAGAATGCAATACATGTTTTCTCAATTATTCTCAAAATTCAGTTGGTGTTAAGGCTCTGGACAGAGGTCTATCTATACAACCTCTGACAAGGTGATCCAGGGGCTAGAGTATAGGTGTTCTACTTTCAAAGGGTGAGCAGACAATGTTCCCAAGGCTTGTTGTCAATGAAATGAAATGCTCTAAGTTATTTTTGCCCTCCCCTCAATTACGTGAACTAACAGCTTATTGAGCATATCGACTAAGCTGTTGTCCAGCTTCTCTGAGTTTTCTGCAGGAAGCAGAGTGCCTAAAGAATCTATATGTTGAAACCTCAAATGGTGAAGTAGATAGTTGAAGGGAGAGTTAGTTTTTTTTCCCAATAATGCAGGATAATTCAATTTTGAATTCAGATAATCTATTTAATGCCAGTCTGCATTTATGCAATTAGTATAAGTTTCAAAAATATTGCTACATATGGATTTTGTCAGTTTTAATTTTGGATTTGTCCACCATTAGATTTTAAGCAAATCAAATGCAGTGAGAACATTTTTTATTCTTTTGTATTATGCTATAAAAATCTCTCCTATTGTACTAAGACAATGTGACAAATTGAAGTAGGAATTAAGTCCCCTATTTAGTTAATTATACCTCATAGGGCTCTCTCTCTCTCTCTCTCTCTCTCTCTCTCTCTCTCTCTCTCTTTCTCTTTCCCTCTTTCTTACACACACACACACACACACACACACACACACACACCCCACATATTTTCTTAAGTACAGAACACGTATTTTTTAAAAGAGAACAAAAACTGCTCTGGCCAGTGTGCTCAACTGGGTGAGCATCATCCTGTGCACAGAAAGTTCACTGGTTCAATTCCTGTCCAGGGCACATGGCCAGGTTGTGTGCAGTTCAGTTCTTGGTGGAAGTGCATGGAAGCAGCTGGTAAATGTTTCTCACATGAATGTTTCTCTCTCTGTTTCCCCCTCACTTCCTCTCTTTCTAAAATAAATAAGAACACATTTAAAAATAAATAAGAACAAAATTGATCTATTAAATTAGATGGTAAAATAATTTATTTTCTTTCTGTAAATATATATAAACTTGGGGACTTTATTTACTTATGGCAATTGAAAACTTTTTCTGGGCAAGTACGAAAAGATAACATATTACCTAGACAGGAAATAGTTTCTGTTATTTTAATTTCAAGAAATTTATATTCAGGAATAAAAATTACTTGTCAGTTCTTTATTTTCTGACTCCAGTGACTTTTGGGTGTTGGGATCTTATTTATTTATTTTGACACTATATATTAGAAATCATTAAAGCTGCATCTTCAACTCCATCTCTTGCAGAGTTCATGATTGGGTCAGGCTACTATTTAAATGAGCCACAAATATCAATGGGTAAGATAAACAGAAGAGATTTAAATGATCTCTAATAGATTTACAGTTTTCATGATAAGTAACAATGTCTCTATTCTTTTCTGAGATGGCATAATTAAAATAGTATCTTTAAAATAACCAAATAAGCAAGATAAATTTGTAAGGTGAACAAATAAAGTATTATATCTATTCCATTAACTCATATTAAAAGTAGAATCAAAGAACTTCCTAATAAACAAATATCCTTATAAGCACAATAAAGATTTTTCACAGTGAAACTTTACATTACAGTTTTGCAAAAGTGAGACTTCTTTACTTAGTAAACATGGCATTTACTTTGAAGGGATTTTTTTCCTGTAAAACTTTTCAGTAGTACCCAAACTATCACAGTAATGGCAAGCAAAGAGACATGTTTGTGTTTCTCACCATCTCTTATGGATGGAATTCCAAAGTAATAAGAACATACATTTAATTTGTTAACTTTTAGATCAAATGATCCCACATGGGTGGCAGTACATGTGGAGTCAAATCTATGTGTAGAACAGGAAACAGTGAACAAGGTGCATGGCTCTATCCAGAGGAAAGTGCTTGAGACACTGTTTTCAGGACAAGTCCCTTGCTTGACATTAATAAGAGTGGTTACAAGTAGCTGTAGAAAATACTTTCTGTGCTATTATTAATTCATGTGGTCAAAATGCTGCTGAGTCTGCAGATAAATGCAGCCCAAAGCCCAAGTTTCCTAACGCTGGTAATGATCAGTGGGGCACACAAATGTCTTCAAGTCACATAATTGTGGTGATCTCAGTGTGCTCAGTTCTGGTGGACTGTTGCCCACACCATTAAATCAGCATTCACAACACCATGCACATATGGCACAGTTGGAGTTCAGTGGGAGCCTAAGACTTTGTAAGCTTGGGGGCCAAGTCACTCTTAACCTCCATAAAAGGCATCCCTTTTAAGAACAGGGTAAAGGTCACTGCAGCTCATGCCAAGTGTAAAAATGAGAACTAGAGACAGGAAACACTGTTCAGATGTTGTAGGGCTGCAGGCCTGTTTTATGTCTGCTCTGAGCTCTCTGCAGCTACAAGAGACCAAAGACATACTCGCCATCCCCATTTATACTAGGTCAGCAGCCAAATAGTCCCAGACATTAAAAGCAGGGGAAATGCAGGGGCTAACCAGGAATAGCCTCTCTCAACGGCATGGCATGAAATCCTGCAATAGGACATTGTATGATTGGAACTGTGACTGTGATGTGTGGTTGTGGGTTGTAGACTGAGTGTTCAACATTATGAATGTGTGAGACCGAAGCAGGCTGGAGCATGACTGCATAACTACTTACTCCCAAGTCACTCATAAAATTGAGATGTGCATCTCTGGAGAATACCAAGGCGCAAATATTGTAAATAAAATAAATGTTCAGCGTGTCTGAATTAATGAGCAGATATTAGGGTCATATATAACTTGAGGAAATAAGAAAAGAACACAACTGAGATTTCCCTAAGTAATAGAGAGAAATAGAAGTTGTTTTTATTATCTAATGGGTAAAAAACGTTCACACTTTTCCAGTCAAAGTTTATAAAAGAAAAATATGCACTGGTTCCAAGGCTGGGGTGGGGGAAAGTATATGTGCAAATGTGGAAAATCACTCAGTGGGGAAATAATTTCACACAGAAATGTGGTTATGAACAGAAGTTGAAATAAAAAAACATATTTGCATGGCATGATTTTTCAGATACTTTTTCTTCATTAAACTCAAAATTATTTTCAGTTTGGTGAGTAAATTGGTATGATGGTTTCTGTGGTTTGAGGAACCAATCTTGTTCCAATACATCCATGTCAGTAATACCCATCCTTCATCTCCTTTCAATATTCTATCTAGCACTAGAAACTTTCCTTCCTTCTTCCTTTCCTTCCTTCCTTCCTTCCTTCCTTCCTTCCTTCCTTCCTTCCTTTCTTCCTTCCTTCCTTTCTTCCTTCCTTCCTTCCCAAGTAATTCTTTTGTTCTCTGCTCCCTCCCTCCATTAAAAGTGACAAATGGATTTAGAATAATTTTTAAAAATGAAAATTCAAATTTTATTTCTTACCACTGAGTAAGCTTAGATATGGGGGGATAGGTAGGTAGGGTATTAAAATAGTAAATGATATATAGTATATAAAATATTAAAACTGTAGTGATTACCCTAAAGACTGACATGAATAGGAAAATTCACCATGTCATTAATTGATTGCAAAGCAGAGAAGCAGGGGTGTGATGCATATGTCATTTTAGCAAGCAATATACCTCAAAATGCTACAGCCACAGTCTGAAGTTGGGTGAGACAGATACATATTTATTAAAATTATTTTTCTATTCACAGACTTATAAAATATTTATATTTTGTTAGTAAAAGGTAGCTCTACAGTCTTATAACAAAAGATCTGCAAATAAAGAATATTCAATCTAAAGTAAGGTTATAATAAGCAGTGACTTTTTGCAAAATTTGATATGGTAGTAGATTGTTTTCCTCCTCATGCTCATCTCTCCAAACATCTATCACCCTCATATGTCCAATCTAGAATGCCTGAAGATTTATTTAATCACCATTTGAATGTATACCATTGGATCACCATGCAAATTCTTGATTCTTGAGTACATTAAGAAATACATTTCTCTCTCTATCCTCATATGAAGAGAAGCTCTGGTGTCTCTTCTCTTAAGGAAACTATTGGCATCATGCGGGCTCCACTTATCTAAAACTAATTATTCCCAAAAGTTTTCACCTTTAATACCATCAAATTTGTCGTTAAGGTGGGAGAGCACAAACATTTTGTTCATAACACCAGCTAAATCAATCTGAATAATTTATGTTAAATAAATCAAGATAATCTCCCTTCACCTTTTGATGTGGGTCTACTAAGGTTTCTTGGGCTCTTTTGAAAGTCATCAAAATATGGTTTACTTTCAATAGAAAAGTATTGAATTCATGAAAGTAATATCTTTGCCTTTTATTTATGTTGTGGAAATCTTAAAATGGATGGCTGAGCAATATTGATACCTTTGACATCATTCTGGAAAGAGTAGAGTGACCTAAGGTAAGATTACATTTGTGTTATGTAATAAACAGATATAGTTGTCTTCACCTAGTAAAATCAATTGTGTGATCTGGGAGTCACAATGATGAACTCAAAGATGACAGAAATTCAACCTTGCAAGAATTGATTTTATAATGCTTCCAGCATCAACACAACAAGCTATTTAGCATTTTCATCAGTGTTCTAAGCAAGCTCATTAAGTTTCCTGTTGACAGAAACTCAGAGAGGAGGTGCTTGTTTTCCTCATGTAAAATGAGTCCAGAATTCAAAATGAGCTTGAAGTGAGCAGAAGCACTTTATAAATATAGGAGTATATGCATAAGAAAACATAGGGAGTGGAACCTATCCAAGTGCTATGTAGGAAAATACAACACAACATGCTACTATATTTGTGTGTTAACTAGAGAGAACACAAAACTGATGCAATTGGAACTTGATGAGATGAGAAAGTAGGGTTGTGTATATAATAGCATGACATGCTATAATTATCCCTACTATAGGAAATATCAAAATAATTCCACCAGAAGAGAATATAAATCAAAATACATTAAGGTTGCAAAATTTGATTGACTAAAATGAATAGGATAAAAATATACTGTATTAGAGATGCATCCATCTTTATATCATTTCATCTCCATGCTAAGCTCTTAGTTTAGTGAATTAAAGGAATGTAATATTTGCCTGAAAACACTGTTTGCCTCTAAAAAGCTGACTCCATGAAAGACAAATGAAACATAACAGAAGAGAAAATCTAATTAAGTGTAATGCATTGAATTTATTTTATGGGCATGGTCTCTCATTTCACACACTCTATCTTTAAATAAAAATATATATTTACTAGAGGCCTGGTGCACAAAATGCATGCACTTGGAGAGGGGAGGGTCCCTCAGCCTGGCTTGTGCTCTGTCCCAATCTGGGAGCCCTGGGGGGATATCCAACTGATGGCTTAGTGGGCCTAAGCCATCAGTTGAGCATCCTTAGCATTGCCACCGAGGCAAGAAAGGATCCCACCACTGCCACTGTGCTCAGAAGCCATGAACACTGCTTCTGGCTGAGCAGTGCTCCCCCTGTGAGAGCACACTGACCACCAGGGGGGCAGCTCCTGCATTGAGTGTCTGCCCTTTGGTGGTCATTCCATCATTCGGTCATTTGCATATTACCCTTTTATTATGTAGGATATGCTGTAGATGAGTCCCCCTAGAACCATAAGAAATGCAAAAATTTCACTGCCAACTCATTCTCAAATTGTCCCCACTTAGAATCAAATTGCAACCCTGTGGGGCATGTGCTGTACCTTGGGAACCACTGGGCTTGATATTTTTTCCTCTCTGAGCTTCATTTCTGAATACATATACATATACTATGGGAATTGTAATTTCTTCTCTGCCTACCTAACTGGGTTGTCATGAGGAGTTTCTGGGCTAATAAACCTAGAAATGTTTCTTTGAGTAGGTGATGTCTAAATGGGAAGGGATTGTTATTTTTAAGCCCACAGTACTCTCAGGTAGCACGTGCTGATTAGGGGAGGAGGGCATGAATATTTCCTGGAACTGTAACCATGGAAGCTTTGCAGAGGGTTCTTCAGGCCTCCCAGGGGCGGGCTCTGACAGCAGCCCTGTAGTGTTGGTCCCTAGAGGCACTGGTGCGGAGCAGAGAGAGAGTGCAATAAGGGGGCTGCAAGGCCAAAGGGGAAGTAACTATCAAACCTTCCCACTTGGTGCCATACTTTAAATTGTACGTGGCTGTTTTGCAGCTGTACCTGCTCAAGGCGTGGCTCCAATCTCCTGGAGGAGGGTGGGGGCCGGGTCAGGCTGAGGCAGGTGGGCTAGGAGGGCGGGTTTAGCCATGCCCCCAGCGAGGTTAAGCGAGCTTCAGCTGCAGAGATGGCTCTGCTGCTGTAGGGGGGAAGGTTCTGACCCTGGGGGGGGGCTCTCAGGTCTGCCTCCACCTAGGTCTGGAATTGTAGGGAGGAGAGGCATGCCTGGCCCCAGCAGAGGGGCCCCAGCAGTGGCGGGCCTCAGGCCCTGGGTGCCTTGGGGGCGATGATGGGTGGGGGTGGCAGAGGAAGAAATCGGGTGTCGGAGGTGCGAGCTGCAGCTACCCCCAAGGATGGATCTTCTCCCCATCTGATCAGCCTCCCTGTACCCCCGAGGTTGCAGGGGCTGGGGTAGGGTGTCCATGCAGGGGGAGTGGAAGAGCTCCCCTGGCTGCTTCCTCTTGCTTATTTGCAGTCAGGGCTGCTGTCAGGCACTCTCCTAGAGACCCCTGGGAACTTGGATTCAGCCGTTTGCTTCCTGCTGCGCATGCAACCTCTTGCTGGTCTGTCACCATGCAAATTTATCATTACTGGGACACCGTAATGGACAATTAGCATATTACCTCTTTATATGTCTAGATTTTTATGTCTGGGTTGACAGGTGATAGGTATTACATAAGTATCTTTATAAGTATCTATACAAAAGAAAATAATTGCAAAACACAATCTTATTTAAAAAAAATCAAGTTCATGAGAGTCATCCCCCTATTGCCATCAGTATGCCTTTTTTTTTTATAAGGGTATACAGTTGCTTTCCCTTTTTTAACCATCCTCCTTTTGGTAGTTTTTCCTTCTTTCAGAGTCTGTGTTTGACTAGAAGATTTAACTTTGTTCTGTGTTCTTGATGCCTTGGATCTCTCTCCTCAACTTCCTCCAACGTCTACTACTTGTTTTATTCTCTACATCTAAAACCTCTATAATGAAAGACGATCACTTGGTGCATTTAATACTTATCCATTTTTTGTGTCCTTTGTAGCAACTTCTCATATTTGAAACAATGGGATATTAGGAAAAGATGATCAGACAGTGTCAGAATAATCAAGTCTAAGTCCTATCTCTGTCCCTGATGCAACACTGAGCATTTTCAGTTACATTATCTGAATGTTAATATTCTCATATGTAAAATGGGAGTAGTGTCATCTTCCCTGAGTGTTTAAAGAGATTGAGATGAAACATTTGAAAATACTTAATGAAGTGCTTGCAAATACCTTGAGATCAGAAAGTACATCTTACCCATCTTAACTCTAGAATTTATGGTGAAATTAAATCTTTATTGACTATGAAGAGGAATCAATATAATATTCATGAGGGAATGCATTGAAGTGATATTCTTTTCTTACACATTTGATGGTTTGTTTTTGTGTGTGTGCATGTATTTGTTTCTTTGTTTTTGTTGTTGTTAAACCTCATCTGAGGATATTTTTTTCCATTGCTTTTCAGAGATAGTGGAAGGGAAGGAGGGAGGAAAATAGGGAGAGAGAGTGAGAGAGAGAAAAACATCAATGTGAGAGAGACACATCTACTGGTTGCCCTCCTGCATGGGACAAGGAGCAAACCCTAAATCCAAGTACATGCTCTTGACTGGGAATCAAATCTGAGATCTCTTTGGTATGGGGGTCAACACTGTAACTATTGAATGACACTGACCAGGATACATATGTTTGGTCTTTTGGCAGTGAGCCAAGATTTTCCTCTCCTCTACAAACAAAACAAAACAAAACGAAAAGCAAACAAACAAAATTGGTAGATAACACTTAGATTTTCCCAAAAAGTTTAACAGACTGCATGATCTGATTTAGCATGCTCAGTGTTCTAAGAAGCAGGTAACTTCTGAATAATTCACTCTAGCTGCACAAAGGAAAATTTAACAAATTACATAAAAATATAAAATTACACTACTTGGCTCCACAATAAACAGTATTTAAGATAGTTCAAAAATATAAACATTATTAAATTTTAGAAACATCAATGATGAGTGAGAATCATTGACCAGCTGCCTCCTGCATGGCCCCTACCAGGGATTGAGCCAGCAACCTGGACATGTGTTCTGACTGGGAATCAAACCATAAATTCCTGGTTTGTAGGCCAATGCATAACCACTGAGCAACACAATATGAGCAATAAATCAATACTTTTAAGATACATAAGTAAAGACAATACAAATAAACTGCTTCTTTTGAGGGACAAAGATTGAATATAATTTTGATTAACTCTTGGCACAGAATATTATGATATATATGGCTAATATACTAAGTGTCTGACCATCTGACCAGTTGCTATGATGTACACTGACCATGAGGGGGCAGATGCTCACTGAAGGAGCTGCTATGATGCACACAGAAAAATGGCACTGTGGACCTGGTGCCCACAAAGCAACACTTGACTTCCCCCGAGTGGGACACAGGACCTGCCACCACCCTGTAGGAATACCACATCCTACCAAATCACAGTCAATACTGCTGAGACCCCCTTGTGCAAAATGTGGCCCACAACCCAGCCTAGCCTGGAAATGGTCACTGTGGGTGACAGGAAATGATGTCACATAGCAATACCAGAGTTCTTCAGCCCAGGAACATGACTTGCTTTATAGCCAGGTACAAACATTTTACATTTCAACCAAATGTCTGTGAAGCATTTTCCTGTGCCACATATCTTTTGATCCTCACAGAAGTCCTGGAATAGGTAGATTGGAGATTCAATAGAATCCTATTTTCTTTCTATTGTCTGGAAAATGGAGATTTAGAAAGTTTAGAAACTTGACCCATCTGAAAAGAAGTAAGAAATGGTAGACCTTGAAAATGCCTTCAGTTTTCCTCACTGCACAGAATATAATCAAACACTACTGTAATTAAATATTTTATCCTTTGTTCTCCCTGCATGATCTACAATAATAATCTGCTTCATGTTGATATTTAATGCTGTGTTGCTGATAGTTACCTGAACGAAAAGTTGGGGTGCTTCACTGAGCTGGAAAAAGTTTAGCTACATCGGAAAGCAGGTCTAATTAAGCAAATTTATTCTATATATAAAAAAGGCTAAGTTGTGTGTTACATATAAAGCTCTCACTGGTGCCAATTGCATGCGTGTGTTTCAAGATGTCATTGTTGATCATGAATTTGGTTGACACTTCTATTATAGAGAAAGGGCAAATAGTGATATTAAAATATTTCTTCTAATTAATTTCCTTTCAATGTGCACGAATTAATGCAGTGGACCACAAGTGTATAAATAAAGTGTATATGATATGTATAAAATAAGTGGAATTTTAACTATTATTTAAAATTGTGGTAACTATTTCTAAATCCTTAGATGTCATTGTTAGGTGAAAAAGGATTTTATAGAAATATAAAAATGGTAATTTTTAGAATTAAAGATAATACAATTCTATATTTTGAATTTAGTAAAGACAATTATTAGTTTTTTTTTGTTTAAAATTTTACATATCTCTCCTTTTTTCCCAATTGACACCCCCCTGCAGTCATTCCCACCCTGTGCAAGCCCCCACCACCCCAGTGTCTGTGTCCACTGGTTATGCTAATATGCATACATACATGTCCTTTGGTTGCTCTCTAACCTTTCCTACACCCTTACTATTTGACAATTAACATTTTGAATAGAGATTATGGGATATCTAACTATATAATTTTTAAATTATTTTAATTAGAAAAAAACTTTCAATTCTTGATTTCAAAATCTAAAATTAGTGAATTTCACTTTCTTAATTAACCTGCTATACTACATCATTGCATATGACTTTAAATTTGTGTGATGTGAGTGTTCGGTGGTGCCTATGGAAGTCATTTATACTATCTTCCCTTTATTACTCATTTGCCTCCTAAGCACATGATAGACTTGTGCATCCTCAACCTTTTGAAGTTCATGTGTAACTAGATAACTTGAATTGGTCACTAATACATAAGAAGAAGTTATATGTTCATCTTCTAAAAAAGTTTGAAAACCAGTTAGTGGTTTGTTATGTCCTTGTCACTGTTGTCATGATTGTGAAAAAAATCTTGAGATGAAATATTCATTATTCTGGGGCTGGAACAAAGCATCCAGACAACCCCAAAAGGGCATGTAATGTGAATAAGTAATAACCTATCTTTGCCTAAAGCCAATGTGACATGAGGTCTATTTGTTATTGAAGCATAACACACACTATCACAATTAATAATATAACCTCAAAGTTTTCAGTGTTTTAGGATAATCATTGCTATATTAAATCTCATGTAATGAGAGTTGATGTGATAGTTATATACAATCATATGTAAATACCATAGTTTAATAAAAAAAACCCACAACTGATAATTCAGTAACTATCATATTTTTTGCTTCTTTTTTATAAAAGTAAGGTGACAGAAAAATATTAAAGAAAATATCTTTATGAAACTTTAGTTAGCAAATTTTGACCAAAATGTATTTTTCTATAAATGTAAGTGACGTAAGATCATTAGTTGAGATAAAGTAGGTATTTTTAGTGGTGATATTTATAGACACAACTATATATATATTCTATTATTGATAAAATACATACTAATTCAGAAATTAGACAGGCCTTGTTTCTGAGGGAGTCATGTTATCTAACTCTTTCATTTTATAGATAAAAATGAAAGGATATGAATTTTTGAAAATCACCTAGAAAATGTGTGGTAGAACTGAGGTTAGAAACCAGATCCCTTGACTTTTGGTTCAATTTATTCTCATTACTTCTCCTAACATATGTTAGCCATTTTGCAGTCAAAGATCGTATGGTTCAGTGTAATGTAAATTCATAAATTATTTTCCTAATTTTGGGGTTTGATTAAGTCACATCTAGTGTATCAGTTATTTTCTTTTACTGCTTTTATAAGAAGACAAAAAAAGTATTCCTCAGACACATTTTTAAAAAGCATCAGAAGTATTTCCAGTTTTGTATACTATCTAGCACAGGCAAAACTAGACTTCCTTGTACACAGGAAAATACCTTGCAAAGAAAAAGGTTTCCTGAAAATCAAATAACTCTTATATAAATTTGATGAGCTAAGAGTACATTAATCAGAAACATCTGAACTAAATTTCCCTTGAAATATACATAAAATGAAGAGGAACCATGGTTTGCAGATTATGTTTCAGGTTCCACTAAACTCAAACAATTTTCCAGACTCAACTCCAGTTGTGTGTGTGTGCTGTTTTTTTTTTTTTTTTCATTTCTACTTAGGAATTCATAAAAATGCTTAGTATCTCAGAGAATAAAACTGGATTTATAATAAATCCAGTATAATATAGATAATGATATAACCTGACCTAACATGTCCTATTCATATAGGAGTACAAGAAGCCCAATGTAGAAAATTTGTGCAAGAGGCTCAGCCCTTGCAGCCCTGGCTTCATCCAGAAGCTCATCCAGAAGGTGGTCTGGATGGTTCTCCTGTTGTTTGGCCATTTGGACAATTTGCATATTATGCTTTTATTATTATAGATTAGAAATGTTGTTATGTGAAGTAGAGTAAATCTTGATTATTGGAGAGACAAGATTTAACTATCTTGAGGGTAACTTTCAGCAGGTATTTTTATTATCTGATTTGCAACTTTCATTATTTGGAAACTCATTCAGATGACAAATATGATTTCTCAGATTTGAAATATACACAATCATTGTAACATAATTATAATGTAGCTGTAATATCCAGGATAAATTCCCTTCTACACCTTCTAATATAACAGACACTAATTTTAGGTTTTTATTAAAAAAATAATTTGAAAGCAATGTTGTCATTATATGAATTAGTAACAGCTCTCCAGCAATGGAAACTTGATTTTTTCCCTATAAAATACCATGAGGTTTTAAAATAAAAAAAATGAAAACAAACAATGGTCTTAGTAAAAATGCATTTTAATTGAAAAGAGTACCTGTCACCATGGTGTCATTCAGTTTATGACAAATGCTCCTTTGCATATTTCTCTTATTCTGTCATTATTGTAATACACCCAATTTACAGTAATCTGAAATTAAGCTTTTGCTGAAACAGACTATCAGTATAAAAGAATTTAGCATATTCTGATAAGCCTATATCCTATTTCATTTATAATGACTAGAGTAGTGTTTGAATTATACTGCCAAGTGATTTAGATATATAAGTGTGCCTGTCAAAAGATTTGCTAAGTTTTATAAGAGCAGAAGTTTGCCTTAGCATAACTAAGCATTATAATCACTGGGCTTTGAGCTCTCACTTTCTTTTCTTTTTTTAATATATTTTATGGATTTTTTACAGAAAGGAAGGTAGAGGGATAGATAGTTAGAAAATCGATGAGAGACATTGATCAGCCGCCTCCTGCATGCCCCCTACAGGGGATGTGCCCGCAACCAGGATACATGCCCTTGACCGGAATCGAACCTGGGACCTTTCAGCCCATAGGCCGATGCTCTCTCCACTGAGCCAAACCAATTTTGGCTATGCTCTCACTTTCATATTTTCCAAGGATAGGGTGTAAAATTTCTATTCATTTATATATGAATTTGTGTATATAATACACATAATATGCATTATATATACATAAGACAACCCTTAAACAGCCAATGTGAGGACTAGAGGTGCTGACAATCTACACAGTTGAACATTTGTATATGATTTTTTCTACTCACCAAAACTTGTCTACTAACAGCCTACTGATATCATGCATAGTTAGTTAACATATTTTGTATGTTACATGAATTTAAACTGCATTCTAACAATAAAGTAAGCTGGAGAAAAAAAATGTTATTAAAATCATAAGAAAGAGAAAATACATTTACAGTATTGAATTAAATCAGTGTATAAAGAGTACATGTGCAGTTCAAATCCAGGTTGTTCAAGTTGGTCAAATGTCAACACTTGAAATATTCTAACACTTAAAATATTCAAGCGAAAAAACTGAAGCAGAGAATACATGCTTGATAATCATCATGAAGGAAATAAGGTCTATAGTTCTTATTAATCAATCATTAAATGAAACAATGAATAATTAAATGAGGTCTACTTAGTAAAGCATTAGAAAGGGAATCAGAGGTACATTTCATTAGCATTCCAGGAAAGATCTCTTGAGAAAAATATGGAAAATCAAACTGGGTCAGAGAATTTTCCTCTTAAATCACTGAAGGCTCTTGGAATACAGTGCTGCAGTTTCTGAACAATATAAATGCCTGACTGGGGCCGGTGTGGAACCTGAATGTACACAGGCATGTTTAGGAGTAACCTTGTGTTTGATCCCTGTGTTATTCTTCACTTACTTGAATTAAATAAATAAGTTTTCATAATTTTCCTACATAAAAATATTGCTTTGCTTTCAGAATACTATATTGTAGCTATAGCTAACAAATGGCCTCATTAGCTTAAAATAGAGATCTGATTTTCATCTTCTTTAAGACTCAAGATACGTTCCTGAGAAATGACTCAGTCAAATTTGTCAAATAAGTTTAGTCAATCTCACTCTGCTTCTTTTTTCTATGCTATTTAGTTCCAGATAAATGAATTCCTATGGGGAGCAAAAAAGGAATGTTTCTTCATTGGCCTTGGTAAGAAGGAAATTCTTTATTCCCAGAAGTCTCTATGATTCCTGATTCTTCCAAAAAACAATGTCTGAAATTCCATCTATATTTTACCCACTTAGCCTAAATATTTTATCCTTATTAAAACAGAAATTAACAGAGCCCTAGATGTGGGAGATATAACACATTATTTTTCTGCTCAAATGGATCTGGAAGCAGCCAGAAGAAAACTGAATATAATGTTTCTTGTTAAGTAGAATATTTTAAACTTGTCAATATGTAGAATCTTTGACACAGGGTGAGAAAGAAAAAAGAAAAGAACCATTCCCATAATGAGAATTAAAAGAAAGTTTTGGAAAAAAGTTTTAATATTTTCTATACAGGCAGCTTTCTATTATAGGAATTATTTGACTTGGAGGTATAGCACAGTGCCAATTTAGAATGGGATTGAAGGACCCCCAGAAAGAATCCTGATATAGTCTTTGAGCATATTCTTCCCTCTTTTAAATGCAATCACTAGAACTTGCTTTCTATAGTTCAGGTTTTGTTTTTTGGCAGAACACAAATTCCCCTGGATAGCTTATTTTAAGACCTTATCAGTCATGCAGTTCTTAATTTGGGCTCATCTTGTTCTAAATACTATCTTTCTCACTCTCTTGACACTCCTATAACATCCATTCTCATTCTTTCCTTTTACTGCCAAAGCCATCAGACTTTCTCACCACTATGGTCATATCTGCTATGATGCTTGTTTTGAAAATGGTAATGCTTTCCTATTACAGTGATATATTAAGGAACTGTTTGAGCAAAACACAGATTTTTTTTGTTTGCATATGCATTATTTTGTCCATGAGAAGCACTAGATGAATTCAAAAATTGCACCTGGCTGAAACTAGTCACAGAGCCACATACACATACAAACACACACACACACACACACACACACACACACGCACGCACACACACACGAGAACATCTGTAGATATCTCTGTTCATTATGTTTCTATGTTGCCTCATATACTGTTACAACTTTCTGTCTGATTTCAGATAACCTTCCCTCCATCACTTAACAATAACTCTTAAGCTGCTACATCTCTTCTTATGCTCACTTCTACAAGAAAATTTTAGGTCTTTTTCAAGGTTAAGTGTCATATTTACTATAGTATATATTATATATATTTAACTACATATATAATTTAATATACATCCTATCTAATAAAAGAATAATATGCAAATTGACCAAACCTCTGCTACACCCACAAGCCATGCCCACCAGCCAATGAGAAGCAAGTATGCAAATTAACCTGACCAAGATGGCTGTGGCCATGGAAAGAACAGGAGGCTTGAGTTTCTTTGGCAATGGAAGAAGCCAAGCTTTCTGCCTGCCCTGGGGCCTCAGGCCTCTACTCAATTATAGAATATAAATAAATCCCAACAAAAATGGTGGCAGCCACAGAACTGGAGAGATCAAGAGGCTTGGCCCTGCTCAAGGCTACCAAGTTTCAATTATAGAAGATAAATAAATCCCAGATACCAGGGCCTCCGCTTGGGTCACCAGGGGGGTGGCCAGTCTGCAAACCACCTCAGGCCCCTCACCCAGGCCACCCCATGCCTCAAGGGAACCCCCACTCTGATCCAGGACATGATTCAGGGCAAACCAGCCAGCCCCCACCTGTTTACCATGCCTCTATCCTATCTAATCCCATCTACTAAAATAATTACATGCAAATTAACCATCACTCTAATACATGAGATGGCTGCCCCCATGTAGTCAAAGATGTCTGCCCCCATGTAGACACAAGATGGCTGTCACAAGATGGCCAGAAGGAGAGGGCAGTTGGGAGAGACCAGGTCTGCAAGGGAAGATAGTTGGGGGTGATTAAGCCTTCAGGGGAAGGCAGTTAAGGCCAGGAGAAGAAGAAAGTTGGGAGAACCAAGCCTGCAGGGGAGGGTAGTTAGGGGTGCCCAGACTGGCAGGGGAGCACTTAGGCATCAATCAGGCTGGCAGGGGAGTGGTGAGGGGGTGATCAGGCTGGCAGGCAGAAGCAATTAGGGGCAATCAGGAAGGCAGGCAGGCGAGCAATTGGGAGCCAGCAGTCCTGGATTGTGAGAGGGATGTCCGACTACCCATTTAGGACCCATCCTGGGCAGCTGGACATTACTCGAGGGATCCTAGATTAGAGAGGATGCAGGCTGGGCTGAGGGACACACCCACCATGCATTTCATGCACTGGGCGTCTAGTTATATTTATATATTTATGTCTATTTAATAAGATTAAAATTATGCTACAGATTTTATTAGTGTCCTAAAGTTTTTTTACTTTATTTTGTTTTGTTTTAAAGTTTCACTATTATCATCCTCAATCCATTTTCTCTATAAGTGATATGGAATTTATTCTTCTGATTTCTATAGTATAGTGATTTTTAGAAATACATGTTTAGATTATAGTATGATGGGTTGTACTTTGTCAGTAGCTCTTTTATATCTGATTTAGGTGCCTACCATTTTATTGAAACTAATATCTAGAAGGCCACCAATGGTCATTATAACCAATTTCAATCGTCTTATCTACATTCCCAGTGTCCATAATTTTCACCATTATTTGATATTGCTGAGCACACCTCTCATTTTTTTCTTGTTTACTAGTATTTATTCTTATTATTTATTTATTTATTTTTATCAACATGTTACTGAACATATCTATGAACTTTCCTTAAATTTATAGAGGGTAAAAAGATACAGACACACGTTGCCTGACAGAGAACGATACGGTAAGGGTTTCGCCAGTTCTTCTGTTGGCAGAATTGGTGAAATAAAGAGATAAGGATGTTGTATGCATCTTATCTGCTTGGGGATATCACAGAAGATGCAGCTTTTGAGATAGTAACAAAATCTGTTTACATAGAAATTCTATACATTCACTTTATTTTTTTCATAAGAGAAGTTAATTGAGAATAGAACAGTCTCATTATCAACCTTATATTTTTGAGCATATTATAGATTCCAAGTAGTTGGCGTAGCACTTGCCTCTGGCAATGACCTTTTTCAGCACAGTGACTGCCTCAAACACAGTGTTTCTTAATGATAAATGAATATATATGGCTTGTAGTATAGTTGGTACTGAAGGTCAAAGAAGAGAGAGAACATTTCAGTGAAAGAAATGAAATCTACAGAGGGTTAGAGATTCGTGGTTTATTCATGAAATATCTGTAAGAGTAGAAGATAGGAAGCAACCATGTTTTGAAGTTTTCTCACTAGCAAGTTAAAGTGGACACTTAACAAATTTTCTTTTTTCCTGCCAATTATTTTTTAACTTATAGCCAATAGATTTGGATCTTACTAGTCTTTTAAAAATATTTTATTGATTTTTATAAAGAGAGGAAGGGAAAAGGAGAGAAAGAAACATCAATGTGAGAGAGAAGCATTGATTGGCAGTCTCCTGCATGCCCCTACTGGAGATCCAGCACACAACCTGGGAATGTGCCCTGACAGGGAATTGAACTAACCACCTTTCAGTGCACTGCACACACTGGACAATGCTCAAACCAACTGAACCAAACTGGCCAGGGTTTGATGTACTCATTTTATTTGAATATATATTTTTATTGATTTCAGAGAGGAAGGGGGGAAAAGAGAGAGATAGAATCATCAAGGATGAGAGAGAATCATTGATTGGTTGCCTCCTGCATGCCTCCAAACTGGATATGTGGAAATCGAGGTCAAGCCCACAAACTGGGCATGTGGAAATGGAACTCTGACATCTTGGTTCATAGGATCAGAGCCACACTTGCTAGACCTCTATACTCTTTTAATAGGTTGTTTGTCTTTTTCTTATGTTCATAAAAACACGAAGTGTCTTTTCTCCATATCCATTTAATTTCCATGTAAATTTGAAATATCAGGTCAAATGCTGAATTTTCAGTGAAAATTTCACTGTCCACCCAGTTGGAACTGATCTTCTAAACACAAGCATCTTTCATCTTGATAAAATATTAAATTTACTTATTTCCCATTACAACAGGAAGCCAACCTGACAACTCGGGAGGGGAGAGGGACTAGAGAAAGAGTTCATCAGCAATGGTCAATAATTTAATCAAGCATGCCCCTGTAATGAAGCCTCCATAAAAACATAAAGATTGAGGTCAAGGAGTTTCCAGGTTGTTGAACACATGGAGATGCAGGAAGGATGTTGTGCCTAGAAAGATCACAGAAGCTCTATGCCCTTTCCCCATATCATGCTCTATGCATGTCTTTCATCTGGATCTTTTGTAGTTATATATTTTTATACTAAATTGCTGATCTTTTACATAAAATATTTTTCTGAGGTTTGTGAGCTACTCTAGCAAATTAGTCAAATCTGGAGGAGAAAACAATGGGAATCTCTAATCTCTAATTTATAGCCAGTTGGTCAGAAGCACAGGTAACAACATAGTCTTGTGATTGGTATCCTAAGAAGGGATATTGGAACCTCCAAACTGCAGCAAATAAGTCAGAAGCACAGGTAATAATCTGGGTTTGTGACTGGTGTCTTAAGACATAGAGGGGTCTGTTTTGTAGCACAGAACCCATAACTTGTGGAATCTAATGCTATCTTCCAGTCGACAGATATAGGTTAAATACTTAGACTTCAAATTGGTGTCCAAGAATTGCTAGGTGCTGTGAGGGAAACTTCTTTCCTCATATTTGAATTGGGTCCTGGAACCTAAAAATAGACTGATTGTGAATAAATAAGTTTCAAGTATTTATAACATCAAATTAAATAAATTCTAAAAATTATTAGAAATAAAAGCTAGGAACTCAAGGTTGAGGTATTAGTGACATTTTGAAACCACTTGATCATTTGGATAGTTGTAGTAATATACCTAGGTTAGATCATATCATTGGCTTTCAGAGAAACAGAAGAAGCCTGACAAGGAACTAATTATATAATAATGAAATTGCATACTTTTACAATTTTAATTATCCTTAACATATTTGAACAAGAGCAAGGAAAAACTTTGACCAAGGCAAAACCTTCTATTATCTAAGAGATTATCATGTTAAGGACAGTATTTAAGAGGGTAGCTAATATGGGACATACTGAAATTTGTTCACTTATCCTCACACTATATGAAGAAATTTTGTCAAAGACAGATTTAAAGGAGAAAAATTCATAACTCAACATAAAGTCTGATCCTTCAATGGAAGAAGATAAACACTTTTCAATTGGATCTGCGCTGGTGAAGGTGAAAGATATGTGTTTGTGAATGTGTATGTACTCACATGCATCCTCACATGAAGCAAACCATCATATTAAAGATTGTGATTGTTACTTTTTATTTGCTCTATTTTGATCATATACTTGCAACTCTAATAGTAAGTTTTAAATTTTAACACAACATTTAATGTGAAAAATTAAGGTAATCATTATCAAAACATAGATGGTTATGATTTAGGAGTCATTGGCAAAATTACAAAGCCTCAACAATTTTGTATTTCTAGCAATGTCTTATTAACTGTAAGCATGAATAAAATAAAGAGACTTAATGGGAAAAATAGACAATGTTGAGAAAACATAGTTATCCTCTATAATTTATAGTAAAAAACTATCAAGCATATCTTATTGTGTTTATGCTTAACATTACCAATTAAATTTCTGAGTGCTGCTGTTCTGATATTAAAATTAAATTCTAATGCCAACACAACACTATTTACTGAGCATTATATAACTTGAAAAATATGTTGCAAACTTTCAAATATTTATTATTACTTATTAATATTTACTTTCATTTTTAATAAATTGATTTAGAAACAAAAAGGACAGCAAAGAGAGAAGGGGAGAGGGAGAAAAAGAGAGAGAGCAAGAAAGGGAACCTGCTTCCTTATTTATTTATAAGTATGCTCAACTGAATACTTACATAACCCTTTAGTAATAATAAAACCTGTTTCTCATTATTAAGAATTTCATCCATTGCTCCCATAGGTTTGGACAGTATGCTTAGTATGATAATAGAAAGCATTCTCCTTTTTTCCTACCAGAGATCTTCAAATGATTAGCTAATAATAGTTGCACAATGATTTCCAGATGTTGCTTATAATACAAGGAGTGTCCACTTCTCTTCCACATGGGATGGTGTGGGAATTGAGATTCTTTCTATCTTAGTTGCAAAACAGAGATCACAGTGGAAATATTTCCCACCCAGAATGTAAAATTTTAAATGAGAGGAAATACTGCTCCTCCTGATGCAAGCTTATTGATTAATTGAAGAAATTCTGGAATTAACTATTTTAAGACTAAATTCTTGATATGCTAAAAGAGGGATTGAGTTGCACAACAAACACCTTAGAGGAGCAACAAAGAGATATTTACACACTACTTTTATTTTCTGCCTCAAATGTGAACTTTATTTGTAATTAAGAGTGAGTATAGAGAACTATTTTATGATGAGGTAAAAGACCCTGGTTCAAACTTTGGGCACTGAATTTCTGCAGTCCCTTCCAGCTGCAAAATTCAGCCACTCTCTTTATTCATCCCCCACCCTTTTTTTCCTTAGAATTAACATGAGATCATCCCAAAGGGACTTTGAAAATGATATGGTTTAATTTAGTCAAGTTTAATTCACAGTGATAGTTAAACCTAAAAGTTCAAGCCATTCAGAATTTTTTGTACAATTGTCAAGTCAAATAACCTCTTCTTTTTGTATATTGAGCTCTAGCTTTCAAACACTGTTGATGTTGTTGTGATTGTTTTCATCAAAAAAGACCTGCTGAGAAAAGACATTCAAGCAGATAAGCAGATATTTTTCATTTATTTCCTTAGGAAGTCTAGAAAAGGAAATAAGAAAAGGCTGCTTAAAATCAAATGCACTTGTCCTCTTTTAGAAATGTCTAAGATCAATGAAGACTTTCAGCCGACAACTCAGACTGGGAGGAACAAGAGAAATATTAAGGGAGTTCTAGAAAAGCAATGAAGATGACCAGGGTTAAAGGTCTAGTCAGGGAATCCTAGGGAAATGGAAAGATCTGAAAGGAGACAAGGAGATCAAGGGAAGCTAGACCCTAAATCCAGTGTATCTCAGTCTCACCCAAGATTCTCATGACCCAGGTAAGAGCCCATAAGTTCAGAGCCAGAGAACTGTGAGTGCACAGGCACCAAAGAATTCTATAATCTAAGGCTAGAAAGCTCTCTGCATTGCTTGTCACTGGGAAAATATTGGGACATGTGCACAACACTGTGGGGATAACTGATTATTCTTTTGAATGGTTTATGATTTTATTTTTTAGGCCACTTTTGGGTTAACAGTAAAATTAAGCATAAGATACAGAAATGTCCCATATATCCCTTGTCCCCTAGATTCCCCTATTATAAACTTCACCCATCAGTGTGTATGGTATATCTTTGTTATCAAAAGTATTCACTCATGTTGTAAGTTCTATGGATTTGGATATATGTATAATGACATCTACCTACCATTATTGTATCATATAGAGTAGTTTTACTGCCGTGAAAATCCTCTGTATTTTATCTATCCATCATTCCCTTTCTTCTAGCCCCTGGCTATCACTGATTTTTTTATGATTTCCATAGTTTTTCATTTTTCACATATATATATATATATATATATGTGTGTGTGTGTGTGTGTGTGTGTGTGTGTGTGTGTGTGTGTGTGTTTATTGATTTCAGAGAGAGGAAGGGAGAGGGAGAGAGAGAGAGTAACATTAATGATGGAGAAAATCATTGACTGCCTGCCTCCGCATTCCTCCCTCCCCACTGGAGATTGAGCCTGGAACCTGGACATGTGACCTGATAGAATTGAACCATGACCTCCTGGTTCATGGGTCAATGCTCAACCACTGAGCCATACTGGCCAGTGGTTTTGCTTTTCCAAAATGTCATATAGTTGGAAACATGCAGTATGTAGCCTTTTCAGATTGACTTCTTTCATTTAGTAATCTGAATTTAAGCTTCCTTCTTGTCTTTTTTGGCTTCATAGCTCATTGCTTTTTAATGATAAGTAATATTCCATTGTCTTAACATACCAAAGTTTAATTATCCTTTCGCCTACTGAAGGATATATATTTCCAAGGTTGACGATTACAAATAAAGCTGTTATAAACATGTGTGTGCAGAAGTTTCTGTTTATTTGTGTGTATTTTTTTGTTTTTTTTTGGGGGGATATAACTTTTCAGTTTCTTTTGGTAAATACCAAGGAATGCAGTTATTGGTTCATATGATAAGTGTATGCTCAGTTTTGTGAAACTGAAACTATATTCCAAAGTATTTATACCATTTTGCACTCACACTAACAAAAAATGCACATTTTCACCATCATTTTATGTTGTATGTGTGCTAGAATTTGTATATTCTAATAGATGTGTAGTGGTGTCTCATTGTTGTTTTAATTTTCATTTCCCTGATGGCATCTCATGTGGAGTATCTTTTATTTGCCTATTGGACAACTATAAGTCTTCATTGGTGAGGTGTCTGTTAAGATCTTTGGACCATTTTAAAAATCTTTATTAAGATATAATTAACATAGCATAAAATTATCTATTTAAAGTTAAGTGATTTTTAATATGTTCACAGAGTTGTGCAACAAGTATCACAATCTAATTGCGGAATATTTTCTTCACTTTAAAAAAGGAACCCTGTGTTTATCAGTCACTTCCAAATCCCTGACTCAACTCCAGTTCTGATGAACATTATTCTACTTTATGTTTCTATTGATTTGCCTATTTAGACATTTTTTGGTAATGGTATCATGCAATATGTAGTCCATTGTGACTGGCTTCTCTCACTTAGCATTATGTTTCAACATTTATCTATATTGCAGTGCTTATCAGTATTTCTTTTTTTCTTTATTAATTAAGGTATTTCATATGGGTTCTTAACTCCCCACTTCCCCCACCCCCTACTCATGCCCCTGGTGTCTGTGTCCATTGGTTAGGCTTATATATATGCATACAAGTCCTTTGGTTGATCTCCCCCCTTACCACCTGTCCTTCCCTCTGAGGTTTGACAGTCTGATCGATTCTTCTCTGTTATCAGTATTTCATTCATTTGCATTACCAAATAATATTCCAGTGTATGGATATGCCACATTTGTATATTTACTCATCACTTGATGGGTATTTGGGTGATTTCTGCTGTTTGGCTGTTACAAATAATGATATTGTGAGCATTTATGTACAAGTTTTCTATTGGCATGCTTAACTGGTATTTACCTTGATGATTTGTATAGTAACTCTATGTGTAACAGTTTGAAAAACTGCCAAAAATTTTCTGAAGTGACTACACTATTTCATATTTTACCAGCAATATATGAAGGTTCTATTTCTGCACAATTCACTAAAACTTGTTATTATCTTCTTCTTTATTCCCTCCTGCATTGTTTCATTATCTTGTCCTTTCCTCCTCACATTAGCACTTCTGTACAAGGCTTCATGTTCCTGTTCCTCCCTGATTTTGCTTATTTTCCCTAAGGTATTTGTGACAAAAGTAAAATGAGTAGCACCTTATGAGAACATCCTTGCACTTTAACAAGCATTTTCTGAAAACATCAGCTCAAGGAATAAATCTCTACTGGTGATATTTAAGGTAAAGGATGGTCTAATGAAGAAGACATTTATGTGCAGATGGATGCTTACTAACCTCTAAAATCTTAGTGATGATACTTGTGAAGCTCATCCAGCACAGAGTTCATCCTGTCTTCTATACTTGGCTCCACATGTGAGAAAGTTTATGAAAATTGGGGAAACATATTACCAAGGAACCATTTTAAGTCTGGAGCCTTTTATTCAGCTTTTATATTATGTCTGTTAATGTATTTATTGCATGATGTATATGTATTGTGTTATATATACCTATCATTGTGTTACCAGAGAGCCCCAGGCATTAAAACAATGGAAACCATCAAAATAAAGAAATTCCAATCTGGGAGTCTGTTTCTCCATAAAATGTCATGTATTTAACAGGTGCTGATATCTTGAAGCTAGCGGCTACTTCACCCTAAACTGAATGGTTCTTGGGGAGAAATTGCTGTGCTCAATCCTTTAGCAATTGCTGTGTTTGGACATATAATGACAAATCTCTAGAAGTATACATTTTAGTGTGATACCAACCAGTATTTGAACTAATAGATTCCAGATTGATTTCTTTTAGATTTTGTGTGTGTATATGTGTGTGTGTGTATTTGCTCTTGAAAGAAATACAAATGACTGGTATTACTTTGGAAAATTAATTACACACTCATATACACAAGAGACATCACTAAAGGTTATAATCTTGGATTTTTCATGATATTGTCCTAAAATTGACTGGGACTTTAGCAATTATCTAAATTATATTTCCTTTTTAATAATATTTCAAATTTTCAATTATAATTAAAATACAATATTAATCAGTTTCAGGAGTACACCACAGTAATTAGACATTTACGTAACTTAAAAAATGATCAGCCAGATAACCCAGTATTCATTTGACACCATACATAATTTTTACAATATTATTGACCATGTTCTGTATGCTTTACTTTATTTCCCCATGACTATTCTGTAACTATCAATTTGTACTTTTAAATCCTTTCAGCTTTTTAACCCATCACCCCAATTCCCTTTCCATCTGGCAACTGTCAAAATGTTCTATGTATCTGTGTGTCTGTTTCTGCTCTGTTTGTTTATTTATCTTGTTTTTTAGATCCTACATGTAAGTGAAATCACATGGCATTTGTCTTTCTTTGTCTGACTTATTTTACTCAGGATATAATTCTCTATGTCTATTCATGTTCTTGCAGATGGCAAGATTTTATTCTTTTATATAGCTAAGTCATATTTCCTTTTATATATGCACCATTTCTTCTTTGTCCATTCATCTATTAGTGCACATTTAGTTTTCTTTCATGTCTTGGCTAGTGTAAATATTACTACAATGAACATATAGATGATACATATATATTTATTACCATTTTATTCACATTTTGCTGGTTTGAGCCTCTATTTCATCTACTCTATTGGTGATTTCCTGTAAAGTATTCTTTATTTCAGTTAGAGTATTCTTTATTTCTGACTGTTTTTTTTTATGTTTACCATCACCATTTTGATATTTCCTATCTCTTTATTGAAGTTCTCACTGAGATCATTGAGCCACCTTTTAAGGAGTGCTTTGCAACTCTATCTCTAGTAAATTTCTTGTCTCCATTTTGTTTTTGTTGTGGTTGTTGTAGAGTTTTGTTTTGATCTTTTATTTAAAACATGCCTATTTATATCCTCATTTTGGCTCCCTCCCTAATTTTGTTTCTATGTATTATGTAGAACCACTACATCTCTCCTTCTCAGTACAGTGCCCTTAAGTAGTAACTATTCACTAGGGACCAATAATACAGCCTACTAGATCATATGAGTTGGCCCCTTCAGGTGCTCCCTTTATGTGAGCTGTATGCCCCCTCTTGTTGTAGTTGAATCTGGATTGCTGTCAATAGAAAAGATTTTCCCCCAGACTGATTGGCTGTAGGACTGGCAGTTACCATAGCAGAGGATCTGTTGTGTAGAGGACAACCTCAGGGAGCTGGACTCACTTCAGCAGGACTCTGATACCTACTGAGTCTGCCCCTTCAGTGTGTTAATTGTAGAGGTGGTTAGATGGTGCTTGGATACATTATGAAGCTGTCCACTCGATGCACTCATTCAAAGGTGTCTCTGGAGGTGAAGACATGAGTCAGCTAGCATGAGTTACAGAATGATCTTCAGATGGCTGCTACTTTTGCTAGGCTTGGAAGTACCAGGGAGAGGCCAAGCTGAAATTCAGGGCTAGCTGTAGCTAGTGCTAGACCTGGGGCCATGTAGCAAGAAGTACAGGGTATGCTGGGATCAGATGCCTGTTTGAGAAATTTTAGGAAACTTGGTAATATGAGCCAATACAGTTGGGTTTGTATGGAAAAGCCACTGACAACAACTTGGGTGGGGCTGAAAATTGGGTTTGTTGGGATCTCAAAGAATCACAAGAGTAGGTTGAATAGTATTAGCCAGGTTTATGGAGGCTCAGATATGGAAGCCACCTGGGCTCTGCAGGGAGGAGGGCTTAGCAAAGGAACAATGGCCTCTGCCAGCACTTGTGTCTGGAAGAAAGCTGACCTTTCAGCCCTTGTCCTGAAGTCTGACAATTTAGTCCCTCACACTATGTCCTTGGTTTCTTTTGAACTTCCGAAGTGCTGCAGCTCTGAGTGAGTGAATCAGAGTAAATCTGTGTACAGATACTTTAAGAGAAATAACCTGGGACCCCAGCAGCCAACTATCTCACTCAATCACAGTCCTCACTGGTTTTTACAACCAGAAGTTATGGAGATTTCTCTTCTTAGCACTAAGATCATGGTGGAGGGATGTGGAGAGATGGTGGAGGGTTGAGACCCCTTGCTCCTCAGGGAAGACCTCTGCATTGGAGAACACTCTCAATTTTTAACTGACATACATGGGTGTGAGACCAGCCCATTCTGCATCTATGCACCTTTACCAGTCTTGATGCAGCTTGTTTAGATCATTAACTATAGGACTACTGTTCAGCTAGGTTTAAAGCAGTTTTAAATGATAACTGTTTTGTACCTTAGTTGTAATTTTAATGTGGTTGTGAGAGGTTCTGAGTACCAAGTTTACCTATGCTTACATCTTGACCTGAAACTTACTATCTTTTCAGTTATAGTCATCCTAGTAGGTATAAATGGTATCTAATTGTAATTTTTATTTTCATTGCTATACTGATTAATTAGCCACTTGTATATTTTCTTTGGAAACATATGTACTTAGATCTCTTACCCATTTTAAAAAGATAGACTTCATTATTTGCAGCAGTTTTAACTTCACAGCAATATTGAGAAGAAGGTACGTAGATTTCGCATATTGTGGCCTATTTTCTAAATTGGTAGTTTTGTTTTCTTAATGTTGAGTTTTAAGAAGCTATTTGTATAGGACCAGAGGAATAGATACATGGAACATACTGACAGAGGTCAAAGAGGAGGGGTTGGGAGGGAGCTGGATAAAAGAAGGTGAAGAGATTAGCCATATAATATATATGGATAAACCATGGATACAACAGTATGACAATGTCCAGATAAAGAGGGTTTCAGGGGTGTATGTAGATAGGCAAAGGTGGGATTATAAGTGGGGGATATCTGTAATGGTGTCAAAAATAAATAAATATAATAAAATTGTCTCAAAAATAGTTCTTTGTATATTTTAGATAAGTCTTTTATTAATATGTGTTTTATAATCATTTCCTCCCAGTCTGTAACTTGTCTTCTTATTCTCTTGATAGTGTCTTTTATAGAGCAGAAGTTTTTAATTAATCCTGTTTATCAATACTTTCTTCCATGGATCATATCTTTGGCATTGTACCTGAAATTCTTCCTAAAAGCAAGGTCATATAGACTTTCATCTGTATTTTTCAGTCATTTTATGATTTTGCATCTTAAATTTAGATTTATGATCCATTTTGAGTTATTTTCTGTGAAGGATGTAAGCTTTATGTCTAGATTCATTTTTTTTTCTTTTTGCATGTGGCTGTCCATATGTCTAGCACCATTTGTTGAAAAGACTAACTGCTTAATTATATTGTCTTTGCTCTTTTGAAAAAAAATAAGTTGACTGCATTTATGTAAGTCTCTTTCTGGGCTTTCTATTCTGTTCCATTGACTGTCATTTTGTCACTGTCTTGATCACTGTATTTGTGGTACATCATAAAATTGGATAGTGTCAGTCCTCCAACTTTGCTCTTCTTCTTTAATATTGTATTGGCTGTGCTGGATCTTTAGCTTCTTCAAGTAAACTTTAGAATCATTTTGTCAAATTTCACAAAATAATTTATTAAGTTTTAAATGAAGTTTTATCAAATCTATAGGTCAATTAAGGAAGAACTGGCACTTTGACCACAGTGAGTCTTTCTATCCATAAACAAAGAGTACCTATACAGAAGATTAAATATCTGCTTATTTGCCAACTTTATGTCTTCTTTGCTGAGGTGTATATTCAGGTCTTTGAGCCATTTTTTTAAAAATTAACTTCTTTATTGACAAAGCTTGCATACCATACTATTATCATTTAAAATTAACTCAAGTTGTAATATAATATAGTATTCATAACAATGATTATTATAAACAGAGAATAATTAACAGATTAACAGTATAAGTAAATTGTCTTTGATATAAATATATATTTCTCCTGTGTCTAAGTATAGCTCAAGAGTAGTACATATAGAGTGTAAATGTTTCATTTCTAAAACATACAGGTACTTTATATTGTAAGTTTATTTTTATAGTAAAATATTTTAAAGGTTCCTCATTTCTATTAATAATATTTTAATTACTTGTTAAATGTTGTTTATCTTCAATTTCTCCATTTTATAGAAATTCACTCTTTAGCTCATGTAATTTGCTCTTTTTTTTAACCTTGTCAATTTATTTTCAAATATTGTCCTAACTAGCTTTTGTGTGTGCCTATATATGTGTGTTTCTCTGTATAAATATACTTGGATTGCTTATAGGTTAATCCTTGGTTTATAACTTCATTTTTTACATCTCATTTCTGAATTAGTTACTGCCATTTTGATTGACCTTTTCAATCTTAGTAGAGTCCATCCTATAGCAGCAATAAAAATTAAACAAAGTAGCCAGAATGTTGTCTTACTGGAAGTTAAATACTGGTAGAATGACTTCAGGCATTTCATTTTGAAATAAATTATCGATGTCATTTGTACTCTAACATTGAATTGTGTATTTTTTTTACGTTTTCTAGATGTCTAGAACTAGCAAAGACATTTTTTTTAAAAAATATGTATTTTATTGATTTTTTTACAGAGAGGAAGGGAGAGGGACATAGAGCCAGAAACATCGATGAGAGAGATACATCAATCAGCTGCCTCCTGTGCACCCCCTACTGGAGATGTGCCCACAACCAGGATATATGCCCTTGACCAGAATCGAACCTGGGACCTTTCAGTCCAAAGGCTGACGCTCTATCCATTGAGCTACACCGGTTTTGGCTAGCAAAGACATTTTTAAAGTAAAAACATTTAACAAGTAATTAAAATATTATTAATAGAAATGAAGAACCTTTTAAAATATTTTACTATAAAGATAAACTTTCATATAGGTTATGTTTAAATATGTTAAACATTTCTAATTATTAATCAATGATATTATCATTATAATCTATTAGAGGCCTGGTGCATGGATTTATGCACTGGTGGGGTCCCTATGCCTGGCCTGCACCCTCTCACAATCCAGGACCCCATCAGTGCATGACTGGGCTAGGAGAAACTGCGGGAGGGCTCCAGGGCATGTCCAGCCCATCTGGCCCAGTCCCAGTTGACCATCTCCAGCAGCAACCTAACCTACCGGTCAGAGCATCTGCACCCTGGTGGTTAGTGCATATCATAGCTACCAGTCAAACAGTTGAACGACCAAATGGTCACTTAGGGTTTTA
>JAAGEH010000286.1:29917384-29944195 GCA_011751065.1 Lasiurus cinereus | reverse complement strand
AGTCAAAAATGAATAAAGAACTCACTATGTTCCTTTTTTAAAACTATTTGCTCCATTAAGCAATATCATGATGCTATATCACCCTCTTTTCTCCTCATTAATTTCAGATACCAACTTCTTTATACCATTAAATCAGTGAAGTCTTTGATTCCATAATCATACTCTGTGTCCATACCTACTTCTGTAATCATTCTAGGTAGTTTCAACAACTACAACAAAAATTCATTCATCTTTGCCTCTCTGCTACTTGATCTCCAAATTCTGTCCAATAATAGTTAATTTCATGCTTCCAGTTCACCCATTTCCTAATTATGCTTAATACTTATCAGAAAATCTACCACCATTAAAATAATTAATTCATATATCCCACTCTCTTATGAAACCTCTCTAAAGTTTGCTTATTATAGTATCCTAGTAAAATAGTTTTAAATCAATTAAAATGTAATGCAATGACATTTTCACATTCTTTTAGTTTGTTACCTTCTCTCAATACTTCTCTCTTTATAAATGTTAGATGTCATAATTTATTAATGTAATTGTTTTGATACAATACTTAAAATTTGTCTGACCCTTTTACTTCTGTTGTTCGAACCTGGGAAACATCCTCTTTTGATTCTATTTATTTTTGAAGAAAATCATATAACCAGATAGATCAATATCACTATGAATTCATGATCCATATCCTCAAAGCAATAATTTTTCCAGCATGTCTTCTTTATTACATTTACTTTCCCACTTTCTACAGTGATGAATTCACATGATTCGGTCTCTTTAAGCCTTCTCCCTTCAATCTCAACTATGACTTTAGCTTTACTTTATTGAGAAAACAGGACATATACTTCAACAATCAATTCATAAACTTACTTCCATCTACCTAGATCTTCTCTTCTTCCTTCTTTTTGAATAGAAGAAATTTTGTTTTTTCTTGCAGAACATAATCTCTTATGTGCTTCAAATTAGAATACAGTTGTTTATGGGTTTCTTATGCTCTTGCACAATGAAAATATAGACACTGACAGAATTTACCCTAGACTACCTTTTCAATGTTATTTGTGCAGTGAACATCCTTGGAAGATAAAATAGTGTGACCCTCTGGGGCAAAGGAAAATGTGTTTGCCATCCTGTAAAATAAAGATCAAGTTTTCTACCATGACAAAGATCGGAAAGGTTTGAATGCAGTCCATTATAAAATATCCAGGTTTCCTAAGCTAAGGTTTCCTCAGCTATAAAAAACAAAACAACAAAAACAATACAAACAAACCCACTGCAGTTAGCATCAATCTGAGTCTATCTACTTCATCCTCATAACATTTGAGAGGCAAGAGGAATTGACACAAGTATCAGGCTCAAGATTGACGTTCCATGAGTCAAAAAGTCTTTTTATTTTAAGTAAGTAGTATTTTTTTTTTAAATTTTCAACTCAGAAGTTTCCTTTTTAACTTTATTTGCCTGCCCTTTTGCAATGTATTACAAATTTTCATCAATTTCACCTGAAAAATATACCATAATCTACTATCTCTTTTCATTTTATCATCCTAATCTATGCCACCATATCTCTGTCTGCTGTACTCAGACAATCTCCTGCTTTGTAATTGGTTTTCCCTTTCCTGGACCAGCTATCATCCCTTCAGTTCCTTAGATGTCATAATGATCTTTAAAATATAGAAATAAAATTATGTAATTATCTTTTTAAAAATAAATAAATACTTTAAAAAAACCACCTAGTGCACTTAGGAAAGGATGGCAAATTATTACAATGGCCATCCATTCATCTAGGATTCCTTCTGATAATTGGAATCATAGGAATTTTAAAATTTCCTGACATTTATATATCTCTCAACCTTCATTTCACCCCTTGCTCTCTTCTTCTTAACCAGTAATGCCAGCTTATTTAAGTTTATTGATAAAATATTTTTGCCTGTATATTTCCATTGCTTATAATAACCATAGCTTATTAATTCCTTGGATAACTACTCTTTGGTTTTCAAATCTTAGTTAAATTTCAGTAACTGCATAATATTAATTGATTTCATATTATTTAGCAAGATTTGCAATTATATTGTATTTCTGCTTATTTGTTCACATAACCCAAACTTCAATGCAGAACCATTCATTTTTGTTCACTATTAAAATTCTAGAAACTATAAAAATGCTTGGAACATAGTGGGTACTTATTTTGTTTGATATGTTTTGAAAGAAATGAGTAAATCAATAGAAAACTCAAATTGCAAGATAGAATTTGTTCCTTCACAGAAGCTGACTATATTTTTTTACTTTATTAAAATTCAAATTCCCATTTTATTTATAGTTGGCTTTTGATTAACTGCCTATGAACTTTGTAATCTCTGCCAGAATTTACTGTGTACCCTCAAAGGTAATATAATTGTGCTGAGTTTACCCAATTTGGTTATCTGAAACGTTAGTATGGGACCAGAATTGATTTTACTCTGTTGACATGACTCGTTGATTACTAAGCAAGTTACATAATACTCTGAGTTGTGTCTATTCAGAGTTCAATCTAATCAAGCTACTTTCAACTTTTATTACTCAGTATAAGAAGATAAAGTAATATTGTAAACATGGTTGACCCAAGAATCAGAAGGAATCCTAGATGAAATAAATCATAGTATATACAGAGTAAATAAGACTGGTTAGGAAGTAGTTCTTATTCTGAGGTTTCATTTTTATTTATAAACAAATACTGAAAGTAAGCATTTATTTTTAAAAAGTAGTAACTAAAACTAATTTCAAATTTTTGTACAATTTTAAAATTATTAAAGTTCAAATTAATGTAAAATATAGGTGCTAAGTAGAAAGTACACATTTATTATAGAAATATCATTGTCTAAGTAGGGGGTTATCAATTCTTATTTTTAATTTTTGTTAAAGGGCAACCTTTAAAATACTTAAATGCATCAGTGTCTTTGAATACAAATTTTAGTTTAGATTTGTACAAATTATGTGAAGATTCTTAAGTATAATTTGTTCTAAAATATAAATGATCAAAACAATATTTCTGAAATATTTTGAAATATTTCTGTAGAACTGAGAATCAGATATGAGATATTCAGTTAACAGTATAAAGGTTTATTATAGCTGTCATCCTTCAACTTGAGTGGATTTGGAATAAAAACACATTTTTGGCTCATGTTTTGGTATTATTTTAAGATTCCTTAGTCTGAACAAGAATTGGATGTAAAAACATACTTTTTGGCAGTCAATAAAAATGCTATCACAAACATACACATAATCTGGTTATTGGAGAGCTTTTAGAAAATAGAAATGTATTATAAATGGATAGGTAGAAATTGCTTATATAATCAGTCTGTGATAAAATTTTATTTTTTTAATGGATGTTATAAATAGTAGTTATACTGTAAAACATTACATCATCCACCAACTACCAAGTCATTTCTTTGGGTCAGACTAAGGTTTTTATTGTTCATAACATGTCCTGACATAGTTACCTATATTAGAAACAGTGTCCAATTTCAATGTCTAGAATCAGACAAACTTCTGGGATTACCTCATGAATTGAACATGAGTTAAAGACTGTTGGATGAGATGCTGCAGGAAGAATATCAGATGAAGGTTTTGCAGTACACACACACACACACACACACACACACACACACACAGTAGCATACATGTATTAACTCATCATCGTTATTGACCAATAACTATTGTGTGTCTTTCCTTCTTCCCTTTCCTGAATCAAAAAATTTTCCTTGTGCTCTTACTACCCCTACTCCATCAATGTTTATTGGATATATTTTTGGTTGGAAGTGGACAGAGAGCTTTTCATTTAGCCATTGGGAAAAACTTCTGGATTTTATGGAGAGGGTTTGAAAGAGATCCTTTACATTAGGTTGAACATAGCATCTGTCTGGGGCTTTGGGTTATCTCCCATGGGGAAAGGTAACGATGTATTACCTTTAATACTTAAATACAATAAATACTTATTGGAAGAACAAAGCAAATAATTATTCAGAGAGTACAAGTTTAAACTATGGTAATGATAGTTATTTAACATTATTCTTTGTTTCACATAGAGCTTATATATCTTGGCCTCCATTTAAGTTAGACATTTTCACAGATTCTAGCTAAAAGAATATGAATGCATTTAATGTATGCATTTTCCATGTCTGAGATAAAAAGTCATCCCAAGCACTTTTTCCCTTACAGAGAGTTGGAAAACCAACACTCAGAATCATCTCAGAAAAAAACAGAGTCTTCATCTGTTTCAATTCCTGGGATGAATGCCTAGTGCATCATCACATGGCTGATTTGCAAACTCACCTAGCACTTTTATAGAAGAAATACAATTCTATTGTTTTCAAGTCTTTTTATATTTTTGGCCTATTTGTAGTAATAGCTAACATTATTTTCACTCTTTAGTTACAAAAAAGAGAAAAATAATCCAAGTAATTAATTAAAGTATATATTAAATACATGTTTATATTTCTAAGAATTATCTTAGTATAACTAATAAATAATAAGATACTATTAAACACTTTGGTAAAAAACAACAACAATTTACCTTAAAGAGAAATACAGAAATCAATTTTTACACTCAAGATCAAATAGAATTATCTAAGTATAATGAAGAAAAACAAGCATGCTATATTTTTATTATATGTCGAGTAGTTTGTCTACATTAATATTTCTCAGCTCTAGCTTTGCATTAGACCAACTTGGAAGTTTTTATAAAACACTAATATCCACTTACCAGGCTTTAAAAAAAAACTCCTGAAGGGATTCTACTATGCAGCCAGAACTCAAAACTACTCAACTTTACAGTAATAAGTTAGCAAATGACTAGTTACATGCCTTATTTTCATTCCCAAAATTGGTTAACTGTCTGTATATTTTTTAACCAGGAGTTGAATCAGGGCCATTTACAAATTTCTGTGGAAGTAAAAATGTCTTGTTTCATATGTGAAAATTCTGATTCTGAAGGTTTAGGACAGATATTTTCAACCTTTTTTATCTCATGTCACACATAAACTATTAAAATTCTGTGGTACACCAGAAAATGTAATGCTGATATGCCAAAAAAATAGGAATAAATTTGATCGATTTACAAAAAAAGTAATAATAATAATGATTACCTACTCTTTTTGCTCCAAAGTGAATTTTTAACAAATCAGGTTTTATACTTATATGTAAAGATTTCTAGTACCAAGAATTAAGCAATAAGATAAAACCTTATTATGTGACATGACCAATAAGATGCAACTGTATTTTATTATATGTATTTATAGTTCAAGACAGGGTACTTACATTGTACAATTATTATTGTGTTGGCTATTGTCATTTTTAAGTTGACAAGCTAAGGAAAAAGAGGTCAGTATCCCTGACTAAATAGTCAGGTATTGCATGTTTTAAAAATTCTTGCAACACACCAGTTGAAAATCATTTTTCTAGAATAGTGAGATCCTTAGCTTAAGACTTTTCTATTATTCTGAAACAATAGCTAAAATGATTTTTGATACTTGTACTGCTTCATTAAAATTTTAAGTTTAGAACAATAGTCATTGTCATTCTTATTTTTGTATTAGAGGAATTTTAGACACATCAGGTAGGATGATATCTATAATAATAAAAGCATAATATACAAACGGCCCTCCAGATGACCATGCTATGACACCCACTGTCACCAGTCCAGTCAAAGCAGATGCTATACAATAGGTGGGGCACCCGGCCATCACCCCATGATCACCTTTCAGAGGAAGGCCCAGGCCACTGACCAGCAGGCTGTGGCAGGTGGACGGTGCCTACCTCTTTGGGGTGATCCATTATGGGGCTCCCAGATTGTTTACTCTGAACCTCATAAATTATTGTATGTGAATATAACATGTTCTAGTTTTTATAACTGCAAATTAGATCAGATTTTTTGAAAGGAGGTATTAGTTAAGTTACATAATTAAGTTACAAAGCCTGAATAAGTCTTTTTTTTGAATATTTTTTTTATTGTGTTACATGTATACATATCTTCCCACTGTCCCCTTCCCCCACTCCCAGGCATATCTCAACCCCCCAATGTCTGTGTTCATTGGTTATGCTTATATGTATGCATACAAGTCCTTTGGTTAATCTCTTATCTACCCCACCTCTCCTTTTGTTCATCAGTTTATAATGTTCTTTATTATGTACAAATGAGTGAGATCATGTGGTGTTTCTCCTTCATTGACTGGCTTATTTCACTAAGCATAAGGCTCTCCTGTTCCATCCAGGTTGCTGCAAATGGTAAAAATTCCTTCTTTTTAATGGCAGCATAGAATTCCATTGTGTAGATGTACCACAGTTTTCTGACCCACTCATCTGCTGACTGGCACCTAGGCTGTTTCCAAATTGTAGCTATTTTAAATTGTGCTGCTATGAACAGAGGGGTGCATAAATCCTCTCTGACTGGTGTTTGTAATTTCTTAGGATATATTCCTAAGAGTGGGATTGCTGGGTCAAATGGGAGATCCATTTTTAGTTGTTTTGAGAAAACTCCATACTGTTCTTCATAGTGGCTGCACCAGTCTGCATTCCCACCAACAGTGCACAAGGGTTCCTTTTTCTCCGCATCCTCGCCAACACTTGTCGTTTGTTGATTTGTTGATGATTGCCATTCTGACACGTGTAAGATAGTATCTCATTGTCATTTTGATTTGCATCTCTTGGATAATTAGTGACTTTGAACATGTTTTCATGTGTCTCTTGGCCTTCCTTCTGTCGTCTTTCGAAAAGGTTCTATTTAGGTCCGTTGCCCATTTTTTTATTGGATCGTTTATCTTCCTTTTATTAAGTTGTATAAGTTGGCTGTAGATGTTGGAGATTAAACCTTTATCAGTGATAACATTTGCAAATATGTTCTCCCATACAGTGGTCTTTCTTGTTGTTTTGTTGATGGTTTCCTTTGCTGTGCAAAAACTTTTTGTTTTGATGTAGTCCCATTTGTTTATTTTTTCTTTAGCTTCCATTGCCTTTGGAGCAGTATCAGTGAAGAAGTTCTTTCGGCATATGTCTGAGATTGTGCTGTCTGTGGATTCCTCTAGTATTTTTATGGTTTCCCATATAATGTTTAAGTCCTGTATCCATTTTGACTTTATTTTTGTATTTGTTGTAAGTTGCTGGCCCCGTTTCATTATTTTGCATGTATCTGTCCAATTTTCTCAACACCATTTATTGAAGAGGCTATCTTGGCTCCATTGAATGTTCATGCCTCCTTTGTCAAATATTAATTGAGCATAGTGGTTTGGGTGGATATCTGGATTCTCTATTCTATTCTATTGGTCCATATGTCTGTTCTTGTGCCAGTACCAGGCTCTTTTGAGAACAGTTGCTTTGTAATATAGCTTGAAATCTGGTATAAGCTAAGTAGGTCTTATACTGATATAAGGTTGTCTCCAATATTTTGGGAATAGAGCTTTAAATTTCTTCTAATTAAATGATGATGGACTTAGAAGAGAAAGAAGCAGATTTAAAAATTCTGCCATGACCAAATGACCTCAGAAGTAAAGAACAAGTTACTAGAAATTGAAGACAAAACAAAGTATATATATATATATATATATATATATATATATATATATATATATATGTGTGTGTGTGTGTGTATTTCTGTGAATTCAATGCCCAAACTTCTAACTAGGATGAGAAATAGAAAATGTTATTTTAAATATACAACCTCTTTTTTCCTATTATTTGATCATTGGTTAAAAGAAAATAAAGACATTCACAACTGGCTTACTATTATGAAAAAAACATATAGAAGAAAGCATATAAAGTTATGCGACAAAATTTTTGGGGTGAAAAATTTGTTTCAAATCTCTCTCCCCTTTATTTTTTCTATCTATTTATTGGAAAATTAAAGATTACCCTATAAGTATCACCAGGGAAGCAATTCCATTCCTCATTTGAAGTAGTGCAACTCATGTTATCAAAGCATACTTTTTTCATTCCTATAAAATAATTGATCCACTACTAACACCATATGGAAAAGGTCAAAATCAATCTACACTTACTTTAATTTAGCAATCGCTATGGGATTTAGTCATATAGACGAGAGAATCTTAGGAGAGACATGCCTGTATATCCTAGTTCTTAGAGCTAAATAGAGTTTTCTGGTATAACTAATTATGAAATAATCATCTATGTTGAACACTTGATCTCAATTAATTCTTAATCCTGTTGTGATTGCAATATATATGCATGATTTCCCCATTTAATAAATTTGTCATAATAAAACAGCAGAGATATTGTAGGTTTACTAAACTGTGAGATTTTTTTACAGAGAGGGCTGTTTCCTATTTATCTTTTTATCTTCTGAACTTAGAGTCCTGTACTTTACATAAAATAGAAAATTAATGTTTTTCATGGATAACTGATTATGATATAATTAAATTGAGACTATGTTTTGAGGAGGAAGATATTAGCATAAACCAAAGCATGAAAAAAAGGAAACTTTAAAAATTCATTTATTTTTATGATAGCTTTAAGCTATTCAGCAAGTTTTAAATTTTGGAAGCCCAGAGACATTATTGAGATTCTGATGGAAGCTATGAACACATTTATATGAAAAATATGCATGTGAATATTTATATATTTTTTGCACATAATTTCAGGAAATCTTCATATATTCATAATTCTCTCCATTGACACATCTCTGGGTACATGAGCCTTAGATACATAAATGTTAATATTTTGTCTGACTTTTTAAAATCCCAAGATATGAATATATATCCAAGTGCTTAATACTAAATAGATTTCCCTGTTACAAACAAAGTTGAAACAAACAATACTTGATGTCTTAATTATGGGGGTTATATGGGTGAATGTAATTGTCAAACTCTTGAAATTATATACTTATTATTTATTAGAAGCCCAGTGCACAAAATTCATACACTGGGAGGGGGGGCATGTCCCTTAGCCCAGTCTGAACCCTCTCCAATCTGGGACCCCTTGGGAGATGTCTGACTGTCAGTTTAGGCTGAAATTCCTCTCACAATCAGGGACTGCTGGCTCCCAACTGCTCACCTGACTGCCTGCCTGCCTGATTTCCCCTAACCGCTTCTGCCTGCTAGCCTGATTACCCCATAACCACTGCCCTGCCAGCCTGATCAATGCCTAATTGCTCTTCCTTGCAGGCCTGGTCCCCCCAACTGCCTTCCCCTACACACCTGGTCCCCCTGAATTGCCTTTCCATGCAGGCATGGTCACCCCTAACTGCCCTCCCCTGCTGGTCTGTTTGCCCACAACTGCCCTCCTCTGCTGGCCATCTTGTGGTGGCCATTTTGTGAACACATGGGTGGCCATCTTGTATGAGGGTGTGATGGTCAATTTTCAAGATTATTATTTAAAAAGACTAATAGCTTTTTAAGACCTTATATATATATGTAGCAGAAAAACAAGTCTGAGAAAAACATTAAGTGTATAAGTATATCATGTGACATCAGGGACAACTTTTAATTTATATTAATAGAAAATTGAGGACAATGCCATAGTCCAAAAACTATTTCAGTACACAAGGAGAAAACATATATAGCCATAGAATGGCTTGCATTATGTGATCTATAACCAGTGCCACATAAAAACAAACAAAGAAACAATTTTTTTTTTTAATGTCAGGTCTGAAGTCTTTTTTGTTGTATTTTCTCCTGAATTCCCAATGCCTTACTTTTTATAAAAAATCTTCTAAAATTTTTAAAATATACATTAAAATTTTTAATGACTTTTCATTGTCAGATGGGCAATGTGATCAATATAGTTGGTGGAATGTCATTTTTAATGGTGTTTCTTTAAAAGAAGCCAAGAGGTTTAGCTATCTTAGAGAAACTGAGGTGAAGACCTACCCATTTTTATTTAAACAGGATATATACCATTTATCATAGAACACCTTCTTCTCCAAATCTATTTTGACATATTGTAGTTCAAATATCAGGCATGTGGGAATATAGCTCTTGTGCAGTTCATGGTATGTATTTGTGTGCTAGGACAAAATGTCAGGAATTGGGTGAATAATGCAAATTGAAGTCATCTGCTTATTTTCCACATGCTTACTCAGAGCAAGCAGCTGCAAAGGAATTGCTCCCATGTTGCTTTGTCCATGACCTTGACCCCAAGAGTACCATCCTTCAAAGAGAAATAATCTCTTGAGGGAACTGTATTATTAATTTACCTATGTTCTGGTCCTCTATAAATAATAGTGCTTTGTATTTTTGTAGTCCAATATCAGTATCTTAGTTCACATGCTTTTCTTAAAGTATGTTCTTCATCGGTCAAGAGAACATAAGAAAAACAAAACAAAACAAAACATTAGCTCACTATTGTATGCACCTAATCAGAAATGAAATAAAGGGAAATTTCCACATATATCTTAGAATAAAAATGACAAATATATATTTCATAAATATTTGTGGAATTAAAGACTTTGGTACTCTTTAGTCTTATCTAATTACCTTAGGTAGAAGTAAATATAGCTTATTATCTCATCTTGACATTTAAATAATCCTTCTCCTATAAAGATTCCAAGGAATGCCTAATTTCAAACTGCCGAATACTGACCAGCGCACTTGACTAAACAAATTTCTACACCTATACTTGTCAATATGCAAATAGACCAAACTGTGGAACAACTGGTTGCTATGATGTGTACTGACCACCTGGGGGCAGATACCAAATGCAGGAGCTGCCCCCTAGTGGTCAGTGAACTCCCATAGGGGAAGTGCCATTCAGCCAGAATTTGGGTTCATGCTGGTGAACACAGTGGTGGTGGCAGGAGCCTCTTCTGCCTCTGAGGCACCTCTAAGGACCCTCAGGGGATGTCTGACTGCTGGCTTAGGACTGCTTCCCACCTAAGCCGGCAGTCGGACATCCCCCAAGGATTCCCAGATTGCAAGAGGGCAAAGGCTGGGCTGAGAGAGCCTCCATCCCCACCATCCCAGTGCAGAATATCATGCATCAGGCTTCTAATTCTTAAATAAAAATGATAGTTTTTATCTGCAAACCATTGCAGCAGGCTAGGTCCTTTGTAGCAAGTACTTGACTACATATTTTCTTGAGTCTGCTCCTTAATGTGTCCATTTCATTTTTTTAATTGTAAAAATAAATCTCAACCTGTTTTACATTCTTAGATGACCAAATTTGTCTTTCTATTTATAAAATTACCTCTGTCATGTTGAAGTAAAAAAAAAACAAAACACACACACACAAAAAAAACACCAAAACACTGAATTTTAAAATTGGTTTCTGCTTTCACCTTTAAAAATCTATGTGATGACCTTGAGTGAGTCACTTGATCTCTCTAACTCATTTTTTTCCCAATTCACAAATAAGGATCTGCTCATTCCTAAGGTCATTTGAAATGAAAAATTTCTATTATCTGTGATATATCACTATAGAGCTATAAATATGTATTTTCCATCATAAAGAATGAAAGGAGAGGTTATGCTGTCCAATTTTCATGACAATATTGGAAGTAATTTTTGTTTTCCTTATAGAAGCACCGAAAGGTAACTGACAACATACTTGGTTCTTTCTGGATGAATGCAGTTACTAGTATTATACCATCATTTCTTGACATTTTGTCTTTGGAAGCTTTCTTTCTAGAATGATTTGACAGTTCAACAGGAAATATGAAGTTTCATGCCATTTGCATAATACTTGCTACATTAAAAACCTGTATTACCTTGACATATCTATTTTTATATTTCATATTGTGCCCCTTTAACCTTAGTAGCTGGGATCATCTGACCAAGATGAAAATTTCCTTTGTTGCTAATTCCCAACAGTTTTTCATGCCAGTCAGAATGCTGCCTATTACCTAAAAGTTTTCACAGTGACAATATTCTAAGTAACAATGACAAAACTCTATAGAATTGTCCATTCTTGCTGATTCCAACGTACATAAACATCCCTCTGAGACTCACATTAGTGACATTCAAAACATCTATACACTGTCAAGGAACAAATATAATTAATAAATTATAAGACGTGTGAAGATCCTACTCCATCATTACTGCTTTGTCAGATTAGCCTTTCCAATATAGGCAAATACACTCACAACTTACTATTTCCCTATTGCTATTCATTTTCCTGGAAATGAATCATTCTAGAAAAATACCCCAAACACATAGAATAGCCCAGTTCAGCTTGTCTTAGCCTAGTGACATGATTTCTGTAAATATCTCTGTCAAGGTTTATATTCAGATCTTCACATAGAAGTGGTTCTGTGTGACATTATTATATGACATGACATGACAGTCTACCGTGTCATTTGTTCCCATTTACTCTGACTGAATTACTATATCCTTTTTGATACAACTTTCCTCAGAGAAAAATTATACTTCAGGAATTTAAGCATTTCCCTGCCTTTAGTCTGCCACTGAACAATGGATGCTAGTTTTTAGGGATATGTACATAATTAGATCTCATACGTATGTATGTAACAAAGCAATGGTTTTTAAACTCAAAGACAACTAGCTTTTTAAAAAAAGTTTCCATTTACTTGACAAATATTGGAGACTATTCAACAGGAAGAAAAAGTGATGTAAAATGTAGGGGGGGAAAAAGTCTATTACTTATTGAAATGCTCATTTCAAAATGAGCTCACTAATAAATAAAGGAGTCAAAAAACATCAGCATGTTTTATATGCCATGAATTGTCATTTGTAAATGACATTGATAAGAAATTATTCCTGAAATAAACTATTGATTTAACCAGTCATAATGATATAAAGAACATGATAGGTTGGCATAAGATTCAAGTATATGTTTGTTTTTCCTGGTAATGCAGCTACATCAGTTACATTTGTTTCTAGGGGGTGTGGGAAGAAAATCATGCTAAACCTCTTTCCTATAGTCTTCATGTGCACATAATGTTTAATTTGCTACAAGATAGGATACATTTAATGAAAACCAGAAACTTAGTGAGGGTGTTGAAAACAGTATCACTTTGAGAAGCTATACAGTTCAACCGTATTTAATTTAAAACAAATTTCTAATCTAACATTGATCTCAAAAGTAAAAACAAATGCTTAAAAGTGGTTTTATAGTGTGCGTTTTTTTTTCATTTGTAAAGAGGAAATCTTACTAGTAAAAATGTTTTCCTTCTTGCTGGTGATCTGCCTAATAATTTTTAATCACCCAGATATTTTTTTCTGATCAACCTGTATTTTTTTTAAATCCTAACAATATATTCCATCTTTCAAGTTAGTATTTTTTGCTACTTTCTCTTTGTACTAGAGGCCTGAAGCATGAAATTCATTCCAGCCTGCACCCTCTCGAAATCCAGGATCCCTCAGGGGATGCCCAACTGCCAATCAGGCCTAAACTGGCAGTCAGACATCAGTCTCACTCCTAACCACCCACCTGCTTGCTCCTTACTGACTGGTCGCTCCTTAGAGCTTGGCTTGCTGCTCCTTAACAAGGCCGGCTTCTGGCAGAGTGGGAGCACACTGTGGGAGCACACTGACCACCAGATGGCAGCTCCTGTGTTGAGCACCTGTCCCCTGGTTGTCAGTTCATGTCATGGTGACTGGTTGTTCTGGTCATTCTGGTCATTTAGGTTGTTCTGCTGTAATAGTCGCTGGACCTTTATATATCTATATATGAGCATATTTAAAAGTGCTTTTTGCTATAAAATTATAAGTTTACATGAAAAAGAAAATATTTAATTAAAAATCTCTGTCTAACACACACACACACCTACACACACACACACACACACAGAGTAGGAGGAGAGAAAGAAAGAGGGAGGGAGGAAGAGTAGAGAGAAAGAAAGAGTAAATAAGAAACTGTTCTAAGCAGTAGTGATGACATGGCGAGATTTTTATTCTGGAAATGCTCACAATAAAAAGAGTTGTCAGTAGAATAAGAGTTTATTAAAGTGCTTAATATGGTTATTGGCCCAACAAAATCCCCAATAAATATTTGCTCTCATTAAGACCTGCTACTTTCATCAAGGAATTTATATTCTAAGAAAAGACAGATAACTGAACAGAAAATACTAATAAAATGTGTAAAAAACTAAAGTAGACTTATACCCAGGATTCTGTGCATTGGTCTCAGTCATGCACAGGATTTTTCAAAGTTGTTTTTGTTTGTTTGTTTGTTTTTTTGCAAAGCAGAAACATATTTTATAGTGCCTGAATATTTTGGAGCATAATTGGGAAACACAAAATTCCCTTAAAAAGGTCCATGATACAGCAACGAGGAGATGTGTTCTGGAGTTGAATATACCTATGTCAAACCCTGTTAAACCCTGGCTCTATTGCATATTAACCACTGGCAAATGACTACAGTGTATCCCAGCCTCAGGATCTCCATCAAGAAGGAGAAAATTCCAGGAATACTCCCTTGAGTTGATGTGAGAATTAAATGAATTAATGGTTATGGAGTCATCAGTAGTACCTACTATACACTGAACACAAAGACAGCTTGTTTTATGTTTTTCATTTGATAAACAGTCTTAAACCTTATATTAGAGACAAAATTCAGGAACTTAGAAACAGACATAGTAAATCATTCTATTCTAAAAAGTATTATGGTGGAAAAACAAAATCTGCTCACTAGTACCACAAAACCTTTAGTCCAGAACAGCTTAGAATAATAACAGATGCATTTGGAAAGAGCAAGTACCCCATTGGGATACCATGGTAGAGCTTACTTCAGCTACTCAACTTGATGAGTCAGTAATAAAGTCTTGGTTCAAGATCTAGTGCATCAAAAGGAGGAAACGGCTTCTACAATGTCAGCCGAATCTGCCACTAGAAGCACCAAACCAAACCATTTCAGTGAAGGAGGAGGATGCTCCTTTGCTATAACCTCTACAAACACTTGTCCCAAGAGTCCCAGCATTATGAATTTTTGTGGCCATGAATCACCTAAAACTTTTGGTAACAGGTAACCTAGAGGGACTGGTGCCTCTGGGTGAAATGCATCCTGGGATTCTCAGCCCCATGGTCTCCAACAGATACGCCTGGGTGTCTATGATCATCCTTGGGGCTCCAATCCCTATCACATAGATTTGTTTATACAACCATATGCCTTACCTGGGGAGGATCACTCCAGCAGTCCAGATCAGTACCTCTTTCCAAAGTGCCCTTACTGAGGGGGTAGCTGGGATTGGCCTTCAGTGTAAGGGCTTATATATCCACAGCTCCTGAGAAAGATTTGTGATCCAAATCTTGTCAAACTGAGAAATATTTCTAAATACTTCAATGGGTTGACTCTACTCTAAGCAGACCAGTTATCATTTTCAATAAGAAGAAATCCTTCTACCTTTCATCACTGCCTGAAATTTCTCTCCTCTCAGTCTCCTGAGCCAAGTGTCAGTATGGAGAGTCATTGGTGCCTTTAGAGGAAGCAAAATCAGCTAGTTTCCCTTGGGTCCTAGCCTGTCCCAGTTGAGCTTAGCACCATTAAAGCACCCCAGCTAAAGTCAATACATTGTAAAAATTCCTGTTCCCCAAGGACCATCATTATTTCTCACAGGAAAAGGAAAGAAGCAGTGACCATTTGGGAGTATGATATCAGCAATATTGGTGGGCTAGGTCCCAACACTTGTACCTCCAGAAAAACAATAATTACAACTATTTATTGATGAAAATGGCTCTGAGAAAGTTTTTGAATACAGTCCAGGAGCTACTGCAATGCAGTGGAACACAGATATCAAAGATTGTCACGTAGAAAATCATAGGCAGCATTTTACCTGTGTCAGCCCATTCCCTAGTCTATATAGCTTGCCTTCAAAAGGGAACCCTTCAGCTGTGATATACCTTTTTGGAAGAAAGGGAGAACTGAAGATCCCAGCAACTTACACCACCAAAGGCGCAAGCAGGCTTCATGGCTATCAGACACCCACAGCTTTTTCCACTAAGGACTTCCTCAGTGTCTGTTTATGCTAATCTCAGCAGATTAAGCTGCCCAGAATTCAACAAATTGAAGCCCCCAGAGAATGACCCCTAGCACCGTGGCCCTCGATGGCTAGATAAACTGTCATTAATGGGGTTCAATGAAAGGTTTGAATACAGTACTACCCAAGATAGTGCCAACCAAAAAGACCCTCTAATAAACTCCCAGGATTAAAGAGCCCCAAACAAGTCTGCTTTATTTATACTGGTTTGGAGACATTTTGAAAACTAAGATTCAAAGATTATATTTGGGAAATCTAATCTGTGATTGCTTTTAGCAATGGTTAGGGGTGAATCAAAATGAAAACTGACAAAAAAATAAATCTCAGAGTCCCTTGACTTCACCCTCACTGGAGACTTTTGCAGCAGAGTGGGTAAAATAGTCAGGAGGTAGAGGAGAGAAGTTTCTGGGCTTAACATGGAAGCCCCATGAACTATGGTACCAAAACCCATTGGCAAGCCCTGGTGTGGGCTACAATTAGACTGAGAGATCATAAAGGTCATTCTCCTAACCAAAGGGTTAATAGGATTATGGATGTTGGAATGTTTAAGTCGATTTATGCAAATGAGTGTCTTTTTTACCTGAATGTTTTATGGGAATGGATAGTGTTTGTCTAGGGCAGTGGTTCTCAACCTGTGGGTCGCAACTCCTTTGGGGGGTCGAATGACCCTTTCACAGGGGTCGCCTAAGACTATTGGAAAACACCTATTTCCCATCGTCTTAGGAACCAACACACCTCTCCTCAGTGTAGCAAAATGTAGCAATGTAGTTTACTGTTGTCATATTAAGACTGTTACCCATGCTACACCACGATTCAAGAAAAAATTTCATTTATTTGTAATTAGAAATAAATATTTCACAATATATAATTACATATTGTTTTTGTGATTAATCACTGTGCTTTAATTATGTTCAATTTGTAACAATGAAAATACATCCTGCATATCAGATATTTACGTTACAGTTCATAATAGTAGCAAAATTACAGTTATGAAGTAGCAACAAAAATAATTTTATGGTTGGGGGTCACCACAACATGAGGAATTGTATTAAAGGGTGGCGGCATTAGGAAGGTTGAGAACCACTGGTCTAGGGAATGCTTACCCTATCAAATGTTACAAAAACCAGAACTATTAATAAAGTCAGAATGGAGGCTGTGGTTAAAAATGTAAAAGCTAATTGAATGAAGGTAAAAGTTTAGTGGATCAGTTATGTTTCTACTGGCTTTATAAGAAATGATTGCAAATCTCTTACTTGATTGCATTGTAAAGTGAATGTTGTGTTTGAATGGAAAGGGTTTTTCATATCTAGTCTTGGAGAACAGAAGGCATGTAAATCCATCCTGCAGAGTATTAATTTGACATGCTAAATTGGATTCAGTAAGAATACAACAAGTAAGCAAACAAAAAACCCCATCATATCAATGTTGTATTTTTATTTTTCTATCATGTAGATAATTGTTTTAGAATAAAATGTCTACAATTGCTTAGAGTTGAGGAAAAAAAATCTCTAAGAAGATATGCTGTTTAATAATACTTTCTAAGAAAAATGACTCTTTATTCATTCTTTCATTTAATACATATTAATTATATGTCTACTTTAGGTCAAACACTGAGTTAGATGCTGGGACTTAAGAATGATAAAGAAATAAACTTATAGCCCAGTGAGGAAAGCAGGCATTAATAAAATAATCTACACTAATAAAAGAGGAAGATGCAAATTGACTGTACCTTCATAACATCCACTAGCCAGTCAGGAGTGAATATGCAAATTAACCCAACAAAGATGGCAGATTAATTTGCATACACAGGTGCTAAGTGGCCAGAGGTTGGGTGGGACGCTTGTGTTGTTGCCATGGTAACAACAGAGGTCTTCCACACTGAACCTCTGGGCAGCATGGGAAGGCAGAAAGGCAGCTATGGGCTGGAGCAAAGGCAGTGCCAGCAGCCAGGGGAAGGAAGGCCCATTTTTGCATGAATCTTCATGGATCGGACCTCTAGTCATCTAATAAATGAATAATTGCAAACTTAGACAAACTCTTTGAAGGCAATCACACATTACTCTAAGTGTTCTTTAGGGCATATGAAAGGATAAAATAGAGGAATATGATTTAGATGAAGGAGAAATGGTAATCAGTGTACATATGAACAGAAAAATCATTGGATAAATAAGAGTTACTTGCTCAAAAAAAACAAACAAAAAGCAGATGAGAGAAATGGGGTTTTGGAGCACTCCTGGCAAAGGGAACAGATTGTAGAGGCTTGTGTCAGCTGAAAGCAGGGTACCTTTAAAGGACAAAAGAAGGGCATATAAATAGGAGCTGGAAAGGTGAGAGGGAGAGAGGTCTGAGGTGGAGCCATACTGAGTTTTGAATGCCCTATTGTGGATTTGAGTATCTGAAAATCATGCACTTGGGATGGGAGGGAGTGCAGGAGCCCTCAGGGGATGTCTGACCAACGGCTGAGGCCCGGGGAGTGGTGAGGTTGGCTTCTGTCTCAGTGGTGCTTCCTCATGGGAGCACACTGACCACCAGGAGCCATTTCCTGTGTTGAGCATCTGTCCCCTGATGGTCAGTTTGTGACATAGCAACTGGTCGTTCTGCCTTTTGGTCTATTTGCATATTAGCCTTTTATTATATAGGATTTTATGCAACATAAACAATTGCCTTCATTTTTTCTCACTTCCATTTCTTATATTTATGCCCCATAGCTTCCACAATCTCTACATGTCCACCTTTTCCAATTTTTTTAAAAATATATTTTATTGATTTTTCACAGAGAGGAAGGGAGAGATATAGAGAGTTAGAAACATTGATGAGAGAGAAACATTGATCAGCTGCCTCCTGCACACCCTCTACTGGGGATGTGCCCATAACCAAGGTACATACCCTTGACTGGAATCAACCTGGGACCCTTCAGTCCGCAGCCTGACGCTCTATCCACTGAGCCAAACAGGTTTCAGCTTTTTCAATATTTTAAGAGCAAAATAATAGTTACTCCAGAAATTGCCCAGTTCTCTCTTCTTTCTATGTATCACCACTTCCCTTAATTCTCAAACTTTTGATCATAAGCACAATTTTCCATTAAGTATAGCTTATATGTTATACTAGAGGCCTACTGCATGAAATTCATACAAGAATAGACTTCCCTTCCCTATGTTGCTGGCATTGGCTTCCCTCTGGCACCAAGGACTCAGGATTCTGTCACAGCCCCAGCTTCATCTGGAAGGATGTCAGGTCTAGCTAGCATAGTATGTTTTTATTATTATAGATTAGGTCTCCAATTCTCCTAAAATAGTCATATAGGGTATATGTATATGTTTCATTTATCTTCTCCTACTGTATTTTATTCTTAGTAATTTATCTGAAATAACTACACACTTTTGTTATAGGAAGATAAGTGAATAATAAAAATGCTCATTCTTTAATCATTATAAGGACCTCTATAAGAGCTGCTGTATCAACTCAATATTGCTTGTTATTAATGCTCACAAGTATAAGTAGGTCCTCAGCTAAAGAAAAATAAAATTTACAGTAACATTTTTATGAGAAATGATACAATTCCAAGTAATATAATCCTCAAGGAGTTGTCAAATTGTGGTTATTTCTATTTCTTTTAATTTTCAGGCTTAGAAAGATTTTTTTTTAATTTTTCAGTTTGTTTTATTCTTTAGAAGAAAGATACAAGGGCAGCATCCATTTAAATTCTTAGTTGCTATGTAGTTTTAAATTATTCCATTTATGTATGCTTACAATCCTATCTAGCAAACATATTAAAAGGATTATGTCTTCTATCAAAGTTCATTTTCTTTAGGGCAGAACCAATAGTCAACTGCCATCATATTTGACCTTACTAAATTTGGAGCCCTTTAGCATGTCTATTTAATTTTTTTTAAGATTTATCTTATGTGATAAAATCATATATTCCACTTTGTGTGTCATTTGAGAATTATAGCATCAAGAATATAAAATAGAACCAGAGACATAAAAGCATCAAAGAGACTGTCTAACCTATGAGGAAAGGCTGGTTGTGGGGGAGGGTATGGGATGGTAAGAGATCAATCAAAGAACTTGTATGCATGCATATGAGCATAACCAATGGACACAGATAGTAGGAGGCTGAGGGCATGTGCTGGGGTGTGGGAGTGGCTATGAAGAGGTCAATGGGGAAAAAAGGAGACTCATGTAATACTTTAAACAATAAAGAATTTAAATTAAAAACAAGAATATCACTGTAGATTAAAAAAATATTAACATATTTTAAAAACCGTGAATCACATAGGCCAAATTATATCACACACTTTCATAAAATCACAATTGCAAAATGAATGAAAAACTGTGATACTGGCATTTTGGTATTCTGATGATGTGTCAGGAAACTTTTTTCCTTTTAATGGTTCCATATTTGCCAGTGATTAGGAAAGTTATTTGGATATTATTTCCTGCTGACCTCTGGCTTAGGTGACTTACATACTATAAGAAGATACAGGAGAGACATTGCAGTTCATTTCATGGAACCAACACAGAATTGTGTACTAAGTGATTATTTTGAGAAAAAGTAAGTCTCTGAATCAATTTATATAAGGGACAACATACTCACCTCCAAAGAATACTTTCTGAAATCATGATCAAAGTCAACAGAATCCATCAAATGGCACACTAACAAGAAAGACCCTTGAACATTTGAATAAATAGCCTCTAGGATAGATTAAGTATTTTGGTAAAAATAGACTAGTATGTTTCAAACAGTGTAAGAACATTTTATTTCTTTTATTTTGTCCATTTTTTTTTGTTTCTACATTCTACAAGTGAGAGATATATTATTGTATAGACCTTAGAGTTAGAATTCCTGAGTTTATGTGTTTCTCTAGTAACAGGGTGTGCTTTTGACAAGCCTTCATTTTCCTGGCAAAGCCCCCTATAAATATACACTAATAAAAGAGTAAGATGCAAATTGACCATACCTTTGCAATGTCCACCAGACAATCAGGGGAGAGTATGCAAATTAGCCCAACAACAATGGTGCATTTATTTGCATACACAGATGCCTTGCTACTGGGGGTAGGGTGGGACGTTTGCATCATCACCATGGCGATGATGCAGTCATCCCACACTGTCCCAGCCGTTCTTGGCCTCTGGGTAGCATGGGAAGGCAGAAAGGCAGCTCCAGGCCAGAGCAAAAAGGTGGCTCAAGGCCAGAGCGAAAAGGCAGCTCTGGCAGGAGCAAAGGTGTTGCCAGCAGCCAGGGTAAGGAAAGCCCATTCTTGCACAAATCTTTGTGCATCAGGCCTCTAGTATTACATGTTACTTATTGGAGAAGTCCTAGTATCTTATTTTTATATGCTTGGTTTATCAAAATATCAAAATAATGTAATTTTTAATTTCTGAGATTTTTAGAACAGTATAGGGATGCATTTATTTAATTTTTCTTGTTAAAGGAATGTTAATGACTTAATTACATTTTCCATCAACCTCAATTCATGTGTGGAAACTCCAAACCACAATATGTGACTGCACTTAGAAATTTAGAGATAGGATATTTATATCATGCAAATTAGGTTAAATGAAGTCTTAAAGTCAGGGTTTGATACAATAAGGTTAGTGTCCTTTTCAGAAGAAATATCATAGAGCAAGATTTCTTTCCCTCTGCATTTTCCTTTCCCTCTCCCTCTCCTTCTCCCTCTCCCTCTTCTTCTCATGTGGAGACATCCTAAGGAGGTTATATATAAGCCAGAAGAGGGTTCTCACCAAAACCCAACTATACTGGCATCCTGATTTCAGGCTTCCAGCCTCAAGAACTGTGAGAAAATAAATTTTGATTTTCTAAATTGCCCAGTCTATGGTATTTTGTGATATGACACCCCAGAAGACTAAGACAGAGAAGACTGAAGACAGCAATAAATATAAGTATTTGTTCTGAGAACTGGAGAAGTCAAATAAATTAAGGTAAATAAATTAACTGGAAGTATACATATAATTATATTTGGGCAGTGAATTTTTATGCAAAAATTAAAAATAATATCTAATTACATGGGAAGGCAACTATATATTAAACTTTATTGTTAAATAAAATGAAAGATAAAAAAACATGTTCAGCATGGGCCTTTGCTTTCATATATGTGTGTACATATTATATATGAAAATATTAATGGTGGTTATCTTTATTTGGAGGAATATGTATCATTTAAATTTTTTTTCCTTGACTTAACTGCATTATTTAGACATAATACATGTTTTAATTGTACAATATAAAAGGACAGCTATTGCCCTAGCTGGTTTGGCTTGGTGGATAGAGCATTGACCTGCAGGCTGAAGGGTCCAAGGTTCAGTTCCAGTCAAAGGCATATGCTTGGATTGCGGGCTCGATCCCCAGTTGGGGGCGTGCAGGAGGCAGTTGATCAGCAATTCTCTCTCATCATTGATGTTTTTATATCTCTCTCCCTCTCCCTCCCTCTCTGAAATCAATAAAAATATAAAATAATAAAAGAAAAGAACTGCTATTAAAAATTTTCAAAATGTATTTTAACCAACTTTTAAAATACTTCAAGAAAATAAATGGTAATAGACCATTATTATGTAAATAAACATCCCAGATTGTATAAAATTTAAATATACTATGTTTCAATGCTGAGCTTCTCTAATGGAAATGCCAGAACCACATTTAGCTTCTGAAAGTATTTCTACCTATGTATGAAGTTTACTTTACATATGGTGTCTTTAAATTATTTTTTATTTTGAAATTCTGATATTTAATATGTAAAAGTTATAAATTGGCAATAGTAAGAAGGAATCCAACAATTTCCTAACTACCAACTAGCTACTAGTGTAATCATTAGCAAGGAATTTATGTAGTGAATAATCTGATTAAATATCTGACTTTCTCTCCATCTCCACTCTTCATCCTTCTCTAAGCTCAATCACCTTGTCCTGGAAAGTATGTTCAGGGTTAGAGCTTCAGTGTGGGTATCGAAGCATTGCAGATTTGATTAAGGGCACGTACCTTGGTTGTAGGCTTGTTCCCCAACACCTGTGGGAGGCAACCAATTGACCTGTCTCTCTCACATCAATGTTTCTCTCTCTCTCTCTCTTTCTGTCTTCCATATCTAAAATGCAATATCCAATATTCTCAGGTGAGGATTAACAACAACAACAACAAAAAAAAGAATAAAGAAATAAAAAAAAAACTAAGTCATGAATATTGTCCCCTGGATAAGATAGATTTACCTGCAAACATTATCAATATTTTATGCCATTTGTTGTTTAAACTTTCTGACCAGAGCCAAGTTGTTTTTATAGATATTGTCATTAACACAAAATGGAATAATTTTTTAGATAAATTATTTTTAGTAATTATGTTAATTTCTAACATTGTGCTATCCATAGTATCTCACTTACACAAGCCTCTCAGTAAATGCTTGTTGTGTTATAATTATGTAATATTCTTGTACTTTACAAAGGTATTTGATGTAAACCTATGTAATATATGACCTATTTGGTTCCAAAGTAAGAACGACATTGAAGTTCTAAACTTATGAGAGCTTTCCTGTTGTTCAATTCTAGGATTCTACTGCATATTCTGTTGAGAAAGAGTCTATGTTTCTTCAGAATATTATGTAAAAACTTAGCTATGAGTCTAAATACTAATGCCATTTAAAAATGTTTCATATTATGTTCCATTTGTAGGTGAATTCTGAAAGATGATTAGGAGCACTTCATGCTTCATTTCAAGAAACCAGGTATCTGAATTCTCAGAAATTAGTCCTTAATTTATTTATTTTGACATTCTGATATTTAATATGTAAACTTAAATAAATGAACCTTATACCCATGCATGATAGGGGAGATCTGTCTTTGGAATGAGATAAAGGTTAGAAAATTGTATGAATTTTATGCCTTCCTCTTCTGATCAAGTGCCAAGGCAGCTCATAAAGTACTGCTAAAAGGAAACATTAGGAAATATTAACAATGAGGAGAATGAACTGAAAAGACAAAGAGTAAAGAGTTTTTTTTTTAATTAAGAATCAAGTAATGCAAATATTAGCAGTGTCTATGGAACTAAGTTTTATAGGTTATTCAAATTCTTTAAAACTATCTAAACTAAAAGGAAACTAGTTATCTCCTTTTCTATAAAGGGACTATTCCAAATGCTTACAACATCTAGCTTGATGTGATGAAAGTAACAATCTCTATATGCAAAACTTTAAAAAATATAACTACTCTATGCCTTACACAATAACATGTGCCTTGGGCAGGAGGGCGACAGGATAGAAGAGCATACAAATGTTTAAAAACATTTTAACTATTAAAAAGTAGTTTCTATTTTTAAGAACTTTACAGTTAAAATAAACACACCTAACATTAACAATCAATAACAAGAGTAATTACAATGCCATCTAATATTTCTATGTTGGCTAAGTATCTACACTAATAATTGACAAATATATAAATTGACCAGAATTCTGAGATGCCCACAGACAATCAGGAGCAAGTATGCAAATTAACCTGACAAAGATGACAGGTCTGTGGCTTTGCTAAATGAGTGGAGAGCTTGGGATGTCCAGATTAAGGCTGGTTTGGCCAAGTCAAACCTGAACAATAGTGTTTTCAGTAAGCTCCACAGGGGGTTTATCTAAGAGGATCATCAGGGTCATGTACTGGGAGGCATCAAAGATTGTTGATCACAAGGGCTGTTGGGGAATTCATATCAGGGATTTACATTTGCTTGTGCCTCTGTGGGCTGTTATTACAGGAAAGGTCAGTGCCAGTTCAAGATCCCTACAGGCCACTTGGCCAAACATAATGGTTGCTGAGGCAGCAATGTGGAGTAACTTAGCTAAACATTCAGCAATATAATGCAGGCATTTGTCATTTTATTGTGCTTCACTTTATTGCATCTCACAGATACTGAGTTTTTTACAAATTGAAGGGTGGCAACACTGCATAAAATGGTTGGCACCATTTTCCCAACATTTGCTTACCTCATGTACCTATGTCACACACAGTCTGATAATTCTCACAATGTTTTAAAATTTCTCATTATTCTAATATTTTTAAAAAATATTTTTATTGATTTTCAGAGAGGATGGGAGAGATAAAGATAGAAACATCAATAATCTAGCATATGCCTTTGACCAGTACAAACCTAGGGCCCTTTAGTCTGCAGGCTGACATTCAATCCACTGAGCAAAACCGGCTAGACCTACTATAATATTTTTATGGTAATCCTTGATTGTTAATCTTTGATGTTACTTTTGCATTTATTTTGGGGCACTATGAACTGTGCCTATATAAAAAGCCAAATTTAATGGATCAATGCTTGTGTTTTGACTACTCCACCACTGACAGGCCATTTCCTATTTCTCTCCATCTCCTCTAGCTTCCCAATTCAATGAGCCACAACAGTATTGAAATTAAGCCACTTAATATCTCTACAATGATGTCTAAGTGTTTAAATGTAAGAACATATAGTTCTTATTCTTTCATAACTCACAATTCTACCTTTCCATAGTTTTTTTGGGATACACTGAGAAGAAAGGATCATGAACACAGAAGTAATAAAATTTTAAAAGGGAATATATGTGTGTGTGTGAAAAACACATTCAAATACAAATTTAAAAAAATAAGTATAATACATATCTGAATAGAGATTCACATATGTTTGCAAAGAAAGGGAGTCACAGTATTTCTTTAGAACAACAAAGAGAGTTATAACATTGAAGGGATCTTAAAGTTTGTTCAAGGGGGGGGGAAATTACCGCAGATACTTTTTGATTTCTGAGTTTTTAGCTTTTAGAAAACTTGACAAAGTTCTATTTAATACAAAGAAATTAATTTCTTATTCATTGGTAGTTTTTATTAATTTACTCACATTTACCACCTGGGGATATTTTTTTCCAGTAGTTTTTAGAAAATGGGAGGGAGGGCAAGAAACAAAGAGAGAGAGAAACATCAATGTGAGAAACTGGGCTCAGGGATGGAGCCTGCAACTCAGGCGTGTGCCCTTGACTGGAATCAAACTTGAGGACCCTGGGCCCATGCTCTAAATATGGGACAAAATGGGCTAAGGCTTATTCACACTTACTTTACAAAGTTTACAGAACACCATTTCTTCCATCTTCACTCTCAGTTATTGGGGATCAAAACATTAATAAAAACACATCATTAGGGGAGAGAAAATGGCGGCGGAGTAGACAGATGCGTCTGGAGCTTTGTCGCTGGGCAGAGGGAGAGAGAGCGGCTGAGAGTCACACTGGGAGTGTTTGTTGGCAAGCTAGGAGTCAGTTATCCTCCAGGAGAAGGCGGAGAGCTGCTGGAAGGGGCTCTCCTGGCCAGGCAGCCCCACTGCGGCGGGGTTTTTGTCGGCTAGAGCCACCAGCGCGAACGCGGAGACCGAGCCATATTGCCGGGAGAGGTGGATGTCTTCTGAAGCCTTTGGCTGGGCACCCATCGAGCAGCCAGGGACCCAGGGACCCAGAACTCTGCTCTCCAATCAGCACAGACACACGCAGAATCAGAGATCCACAGAGCACACAGAAAGGTCAGATTGCGCCTGAGATAAGGGGGAGGTGGATTTCTGTGGAGGTCTGAAAGCTGCGGCTGATGGAGGCACCCACAGAGCAACCGGGGACCCAGAGCAAGGCTTCACAGGTGGCGCGGACGCCCAGGCAGCAGATTCGGAGATCCACTCGGTGCGGAAGGGTCAGATTTTGCCTAGGTCAGGGTGAGGTCTCCTACCCCTGCACAACAAAGACGCGCACACTGTGGGAGCCGGGCTGCGGGAAAGCTGCCTCTGGAGAGGTCCGCAGAGGTGGTCAGGGCGTGATCCCTAAGTGTGAAGGCAAACCCTCTGAGCTGTTGACAGAGGAGAGTTCTGGAAAACGACTCCTTTTTTTTTTTTTTTTTTTTTTTTT
>JAAGEH010000286.1:29899135-29917284 GCA_011751065.1 Lasiurus cinereus | reverse complement strand
TTTTTTTTTTTTTTTTTTTTTTTTTCTGGGGCAGAGGGACAGCCTGGGAGTTATTACAGTGTCCTGGCTGCAAAACCCCCACAAACTGGCTTTGAGAACCACAGAGTAGCAGGATCTGAGCACAGCCTAGAGAGTTCCTGTGCTTTGTCTCAGAGATCAATTCAGAAACACTGCCACCCAGTGGATGACACACAAATTGACTCTCACATAACCACAAAAGAATAAAGAGATTAAAACACCAAGAAGGGAACACAGGGAACTGCAATACCTTCCCTACTGGGAAACAGGAGTGCCAAGCAGAATAATAGTGGAAGTGAAGGACCATTCTACTTTTCTTCTTTTTTTTATTTTTCCTTTTTTCTTTTTTTAATTTTTAATTTTCACATATTTTAATTAAAAGAATATTTTTTTCTTTCCGCTTCAATTGATTTTACCTTTATAATTATTACATTTTTGTTTTAAACTAGTATTATTAATTACTACAAGTATTTAACCGTTTTGGAAAAAAAAACAAGTGTCACTTTGTTTTCTCTTTATTTTATTTCGGGATTAGAGTTCTACATTCTATTTTCATCTTTCCTTTAGCATAATTTTACTCCAACTCAACACTACCTTTATGCCAACACTTTCCTCCTAACTTTCCCCATTTTGTTATCCTGTTTCTCTTTCCCTTTTCCAACTTTAGATTCTCCCTATTTTTCTCTTTACTTGGCTAAAATTTCACCCCATTTATATATCTAATTTCAAATCCCCTACTACAAGTCCACACAAACCTCTCTCTTCTTGTCTTCACTAGCCAAAAAGTTGTTTTTCTCTATTTCCCTTTGTTGCTATTTGCCTGAAAAGTGATTACATCGATTTTTTAAAAAATTTTTTGTGAGATTGTTTTAGTTTATTCTACTTGTTTTATTTTGCTTTTTGCTTGCTTTGTTTTCTACCTCTCTTTTCCCTCACCTCCCTCGATACCAGTTGCTATTTGCAGTTTGCCTTAATATCTAGGTACTGGTTGCTGGCCTTTATTGGGATTAGTGACTGTTCTATTGGAGTTGTCTCCTGACATCTATATTTTGTTCCTCTTTTCTCTCTTATACACTTTCTTTTCTCTCTGACTTTTTTCTCTTCCTCTTTCCTTCTCCTTCTTCTCCTTTTTATTTTCTTATTTTATTTTATTTTATTTTATTTTATTTTATTGTTCATTTATTTGTTTTTTTTCTCTCACTCTCCCAATTTGATTTTGGCATTTCTTTCTTTTCTTTTTTCCTCATTTTCCTCTTCTTCTTTCTCTATTTACCCCTAATTTGTCCTTCATTGGTGGTCACCTTATTTGTGATTATTAACATTTTGAATACATTTCTACTCAGTGCCTTGTGTGCTGTAGCTGGTCGTGTTGTAGTTTGTGCCTTTCAGTCAACGTAGGAGAGAGCACTACATAACCAGACACCCAGAGAAGAAAGACCATGGGCAGAAAAAGAAACAGCCCATATAAGACAGAAAGGCAGGTTTCACCAGAAAAGGAAGTAAACGAAATAGAACCAGAAATAAGCCTGACAGAGAAAGAGTTCAGAGAAATGATCATAAGGTGGATGAAAAGAATGGAAGACAAATTCAACAATATGAGTAAGAGCCAAGAGGAAATGAAGAAGAAGCAAGAAGAAATGCACAATGAAATAAAAAATGACATCACTGCTTTAAAGAACTCAATAGAAAGCATCAAAAGTAGACTAGAAGAACAGAGGACCACATCAGTGAGCTAGAAGACACAGTAGAAAAAAATACCCAAGTACAGCAGCTTCTAGAAAAAAAGTTAAAAAGCAAGAAGAGAGTCTAAGGGAACTTTGGGATAACATGAAACAAAACAACATCCGCATAATTGGGGTTCCAGAAAGAGTGGAAACTGAACAAGGATTAGAGAACGTGTTTGAAGAAATAATGACAGAAAATTTCCGCAATATAGAAAAGAAAAAACCCACACAAATCCAAGAAGCTGACAGAGTCCCAAGCAAAATGAACCCCAACAAACTGACACCGAGGCACATTATAATTAAATTGGCAAACACAGAAGACAAAGTAAGAATCTTAAAAGCAGCCAGAGAGAAACAGAAAGTTACCTATAAAGGAACCCCCATAAGACTAGCTACTGACTTCTCAACAGAAACTCGTCAGGCCAGAAGAGAATGGAATGAAATATACAAAGTCATGCAAAGGAAGGGTCTGAATCCAAGAATACTGTACCCTGCAATACTCTCAATCAAAATTGAAGGTGAAATCAAAAGCTTCACAGACAAAAAAGGACTAAGGGAATATATTATCACCAAACCAGCAATGCAAGAAATGTTAAAAGGTCTGCTGAAATAAAAAGAAAGATGAAGCGAAGAAGGAACTCGGGGGTAAGGACTAAAAATGGCAACAGATAAGTACCTATCAATAATAACTTTAAATGCAAACAGATTAAATGGTCCAATCAAAAGACATAGGGTAACCGATTGGATAAGAAAACATGATCCATATATCTGCTGTCTGCAAGAAACCCACCTTAGGAAAAGAGATGCACACAGATTGAGGGTGAAGGGATGTAACATGGTATTTCAGGCAAATGGAAATGAAAAAAAAGCTGGGGTTGCAATACTTATATCTGACAAATTAGACCTCAAAGTGAAGGACATAACAAGAGATAAAGAAGGCCACTTCATAATACTAAAGGGAACAATCCAACAAGAAGAAATAACTCTGGTAAACATATATGCACCCAATATAGGAGCACCTAAATACATAAAAAAACTCTTGGAGGATATTAAGGGAGAGATTGACAGCAATACAATCATAGTAGGAGACTTTAATACCCCACTGTCAACATTGGACAAATCCTCTAAACAAAAAATCAGCAAAGAAACATCAATCCTAAATGACTCACTAGACCAGATGGAATTAATTGAATCTTCAGAACATTTCACCCCAAAGCCACAGAATATACATTCTTCTCCAGTGCACAGGGGTCATTTTCAAAGATAGATCATATGTTGGGTCATAAGAAAAGTCTCTTCAAATTCAAGAAGATAGAAATCATATCAAGCATTTTCTCAGACCACAGTGGCATAAAACTGGAAATCAACTATAATAAAAACAATAGAAAGAAATCAAACACATGGAGACTAAACAGCATGCTATTAAACAATGACTGGGTAACCAGAGAGATCAAGGAAGAAATAAAAAACATCATGGCAACAAATGACAATGAAAACACAACAATACAAAATTTATGGGAAACAGTGAAAGCAGTCTTGAGAGGGAAGTTCACAGCCCTACAAGCCTACTGCAAAAAACAGGAAACAATGGTAATAAATTATCTAAACCTACAACTCAAAGAGCTAGAAGGAGAGCAACAAGAAAAGCCCAGTGTAAGCAGAAGGAAGGAAATAGTGAAGATCAAAGCGGAGATAAACAACTTGGAGACCAAAGAAACAATTCCAAAGATCCACAAAACAAAGAGCTGGTTCTTTGAAAGGATAAACAAAATTGATGGACCTCTAGCCAGGCTCACCAAGAAGCAAAGAGAGAAGACCCAAATAAACAAAATCAGAAATGAAAGAGGAGAAATAACAACAGACCCTGTGGAAATACAAAGGATTGTTAAAAAATACTATGAACAACTCTATTCCAACAAATTGGACAACCTGCAAGAAATGGACATTTTCCTAGAAAAATATAACCTCCCAAAACTCAATGAGGAGGAAGCCAAACATCTCAATAGTCCAATAACTATGGAAGAAATTGAAGCAGTCATCAAAAAGCTTCCAGCAAATAAAAGCCCGGGTCCAGATGGCTACACAGGAGAGTTTTACCAAACATTCAAGGAAGAATTAAAACCTATCCTCCTCAGACTATTCAAAAACATTCAAGAAGAAAGAACACTTCCAAACACCTTCTATGAAGCCAGCATCACCCTAATACCAAAACCAGATAAAGACAACACAATGAAAGAGAATTATAGGCCAATATCTCTCATAAACATAGATGCCAAAATTCTCAAAAAACTTCTAGCAAACCAGATCCAGCAGTACATCAGAAAGATCATACACCATGACCAAGCAGGATTCATCCCAGGAATGCAGGGATGGTACAATATCTGCAAATCAATAAACGTGATACATCACATAAACAAATTGAGAGATAAAAATCACATAGTCATATCAATTGATGCAGAAAAAGCATTTGACAAAATCCAACACCCTTTCTTGATAAAAACTCTCAGTAAAGTGGGAATAGAAGGATCATACCTCAACATCATAAAAGCCATATATGCTAAACCCAAAGCTAACATCATACTCAATGGGCAAAAACTAAAACCATTTCCCCTAAGAACAGGAACAAGACAGGGATGCCCACTCTCACCTCTCCTGTTCGACATAGTACTGAAAGTATTAGCCATTGGAATTAGACAAGAAGAAGAAATAAAAGGCATCCAAATTGGAAAAGAAGAAGTAAAGCTGTCCTTATTTGCAGATGACATGATATTGTACATAAAAAACCCAAAGGACTCCATTCCAAAACTCATTGACTTAATTAATGAATTTGGAAATGTAGCAGGATACAAAATTAATGCTAAGAAATCTGTGGCATTTCTATATACTAATAGTGAAATTATAGAAAGAGAGACTCAAAAAGCAATCCCATTTACCATCGCACCAAAAAAATTAAGATACCTAGGAATAAACCTAACTAAAGAGGTAAAAGACCCATATGCAGAAAACTACAGGACACTGAAAAAAGAGATAGAGGAAGATGTTAACAGATGGAAGAGCATACCATGCTCAGGATTGGGAGAATCAACATCATTAAAATGTCCATACTACCCAAAGCAATCTACAGATTCAACACACTACCCATTAAAATACCAATTGAGAACCCAGATATCCACCCAAACCACTATGCTCAATTAATATTTGACCAAGGAGGCATGAACATTCAATGGCACCAAGATAGCCTCTTCAATAAATGGTGTTGGGAAAATTGGATAGATACATGCAAAAAATTGAAACTGGATCACTGACTTACACCAAATACAAAAATAAACTCAAAATGGATACAGGACTTAAACATTATATGGGAAACCATAAAAATACTAGAGGAATCCACAGGCAGCACAATCTCAGACATATGCCGAAAGAACTTCTTCACTGATACGGCTCCAAAGGCAATGGAAGCTAAAGAAAAAATAAACAAATGGGACTACATCAAAATAAAAAGCTTTTGCACAGCGAAAGAAACCATCAACAAAACAACAAGAAAGATCACTGTATGGGAGAACATATTTGCAAATGTTATCACTGATAAAGGTTAAATCTCCAACATCTACAGCCAACTTATACAACTTAATAAAAGGAAGATGAAGGATCCAATAAAAAAATGGGCAACGGACCTAAATAGAACCTTTTCAAAAGACGACAGAAGGAAGGCCAAGAGACACATGAAATCATGTTCAAAGTCATTAATCATTCGAGAGATGCAAATCAAAACAACAATGCGATACCATCTTACACCTGTCAGAATGGCAGTCATCAACAAATCAACAAACGACAAGTGTTGGCGAGGATGCAGAGAAAAAGGAACCCTTGTGCACTGTTGGTGGGAATGCAGACTTGGTGCAGCCACTGTGGAGAACAGTATGGAGTTTCCTCAAAAAACTAAAAATGGATCTCCCATTTGACCCTGTAATCCCACCCTTAGGAATTTATCCTAAGAAATTACAAACACCAATCAGAAAGGATTTATGCACCCCTATGTTCATAGCAGCACAATTTACAATAGCTATAATTTGGAAACAGCCTAGGTGCCCGTCAGCAGATGAGTGGATCAGAAAACTGTGGTATACCTACACAATGGAATAGTATGCTGCCATTAAAAAGAAGGAATTCTTACCATTTGCAGCAACCTGGTTGGAACTGGAGAGCCTTATGCTTAGTGAAATAAGCCAGTCAATGAAGGAGAAGCATCACATGATCAAACTCATTGGTGGATAATAAAGAACATTATAAACTGATGAACAAAGGATAGATACAGAGACAGTAAAGCTTCAAACAGACTGTGAAATTACAGCAGGAAGATTAAAGTTAGGTGAGGTAGATAAGAGATCAATCAAAGGACTTGTAAGCATGCATATAAGCATAACCAATGAACATAGACACTGGGTGTTTGGGGTATGCCTGGGAGGGAGGGGGGCAATGGGGAGATATGTATAAAAATTAATAAAAATTAAAAAATAAATAAATAAATAAAATAAAAAACTGTAACATTATTAAAAAAACAAAACACATCATTAAAACAAATTTTACATTTCAGAAAAAGGGCAATATATTCTTAAAATCACAATAAAGTTTAGAGAGTGTTTTGATAGAGGAAGTAAAAGGTAGATGCCAAGGGAACACACACAGTTGCATAACTAGATAAAGAGGAACATATAACAAGGAGAAGATTTCTTTCAGGTTAATCTTGCCTGACTATTTCAGGTAAGTTCTGCATATGCATGTTCCATATGTACACTTACCACAATGATAGGGTCTATCACCATTTCTTGCATTTTAAAAATTACTTTAAAAAAATTCTAGGACAATGCCTTATTTCCTTATTGACCTAGATTTCCCAAAAGGTTAATAAGATCATTTAAATAATTTTATCCTTCCCTTAGGCATAGCTCTTCATTGCTTTCTGCTTATGTAATGCAAGATATAGATGATAGCTAGATGCTAGGTAGATAATAAATGCTAGATAGATTGATAATAGATAGATAAATGACTGATATGATAGATAGATGATAGATAGATGATAGATAGAAATAGATAGCTGATAGATAGATAGATTCAGGTATGTACCCCAAAAATTCATGTGTAGAAGTCCTAATCCCTAGTACCTCAGAATATGAATATGTTTGGAATCAGTTTTTAAGAGATAATTAAGTTAAAATAGGGTCAGTATAGTGGGCCCTAGTTCAATATGAAGAAGAGAAGATTAGGTCACAGACAGACAGACAGAAACTCATGAAGTGCAAGAGTGAGGCTTCAGAATAAAAAAACCTCTTAACAATTTTATCTCAGATTTTTAGCCTCCTGAATTGTGAGAAAATAAATACTCTGCTGTTTAAGCTACACAGTCTGTGGGAATTGGTTATGGTAGCCTTAGCCATATGTAACATATGCAACATATGTTACCAGATCTATGTATATTTGTACAGATTCCAAGTGGATGATAGATGGATTAGTTATAATTAAACTAATAATTCCAGTCAATAGTTGGTTGACTCTGAATTAGGAAATCTGACATGATGCAGTTCACAAAGCTTGACATATCCCTGCAGAAAGATACAACAGTTGTTACATTTTTAAAAAGAGGGCTATGGATGTTTTCAATAAATCATGTCAGTTACATTAATAAATCACACATTACAGTATTCAATATGGGTAGTGACTGATCAAAGTAATGCTTTGGGAATGGTAAATAGTATGAAGAAAATATCAGATGAGAAATAATAAGTACTTGAATTAGCACAGTATCCACTGAAATGGAAAAAAAGTAGGGTGAGAAAATTTAAAGTTATATTTTGGTATTGACCTTGATATGTAGGAAAATGAAGGAAATTGTCAAAGATAGTTCTAAGATTTCAAGTTTAGAGAAGAGTGTTGTAATCAATTAGACTGCAAAATACCAAGAAAAAGCAAATTTGGAAGTGAAAAAAATCAAGTCAATTTTAGATACTCTAACTTTGAAGTGTTAGTATATTATTAGGTAAAGATAGTCAAATTGTTTTACATGTCCTAGTGGGTCCAAAACACTAGAAATTTGGAAAATTGATCAAGGATTATATAAATTTATTTTAAATCAGAAAAAACACAAATATAAGAGAAATCTTTAAAATTTAGGAATTTACATGCAAAATAACAGCAATATGCCAAAATTGGCAAATTTTACATTTTATTAAAACCTATAACACCAGAAATAGTTTAGAATTTCTTAATAAAGAGAAGAATTTGAAATGGCAGGGAAAATTAATTGAACCTTAACACTTTTTTGTACATAGTAAGATAATTTCATATATAGAATAAAATTATCAGAAAAATTTAGGGAGAAAAAAATAAGAGTAAATGAGCATTCTGCCTTTAGACATCTCAGACAGCTGTTCCTCAAATTTTGGAATTTGTGATATATTCCTGAAATGTTTATAACAATTCAGATTTCTGGGTCTAACCACAGGCTACTGTATAAAAATAGTTTGGTTGTGATCTTCAAATCTGTACATTTAATATGAGTTACTCATCAATTTTTTGAAAATGGTCTGCAGAATAAAAAGTGAAAAAGGCTGTCTTTAAAAATGCAAGGAAAATGTATAAAATAAGTAGATCATTATAGAGCCATATCAAAGAGGGATAAAAAGAGGTGGAAGAATATTGGATGAATATTACAATCATGTCACATTTCAAAACCAGACAAAAGGATTACTTTGTGAATGGGAAGAGGAAATAGGACAGACACTCTGTATCTCAGGTCTATATAAACTGCTAGAAAGTCCAGCACATTTGCCCCCTCAAAAATTAAGAAAGAGGGGAGAATCCAAGATGGTGGCATAGGAAAACACCTACACTGCTGCCTCACACAACAATTTCAAAACTACAACTAAAGGACAGAACGGACATCATCCAGAACCACAGGAAAGCTGGCTGAGTGGAAGTTCTACAGCTAGAAGGAAAGAGAGGGGCTCACGGAGACCCAGAGGAGCTGCAAAAAGCCGAGGTACTGAGACGCGCGCGCTGAGAGAGCAGGTGCCAGAGTACCTGGCTGGCTTTCTCTGGCAGGAGGGAAACGGAGACTCCCAGCGGCATTGAACCCCTTATTTTACGACACTAAACCCCAGATCCAGCGAAACTCATACAGGGGGAGTTTGGACTGTGAAAAGGGAGAGGTGCCCGGAAATTTAGGGGAGTTGCACAAGATCAGGTCTGGTCTCGCACTCGCACGGTGCTGCGCGCTGGAGAGATTGCTGATTGTGCCGCTGGCTTTCGCAAGTGGGCGGGAGACAGACCCTCCGAACTGTGCCACTTCTGACTCCACTAAGCCCCTGTTTCAGGCGAAACCCTGGGGACCTAGACTCGTGTGGTCCTAGTGCACAGGGGAGCTGGAAAGGCAGCGTTAGAGGCACTGTGGGTGCGCACGCGCACAAGGACCGCTCCAGGGATTACCCAGTCACGTGAGACTCAGGGGCTGTGGAGGGCGGGGCCGACTGGAAGGCAAGGCGGTCCCTTAAGCCCTGAGACTCCACCCCTCCCAAGCTCAGCAGAGGCTTCTTCAGTTTTGCTTCTGGTATCATAAGGCTGAATCCAACACAGAAGTTTCCCCGGCATAGTGAAAATGCCGAAACAAGGGAAGGGATCACAAACAAAAGAAATGGAGGAAAAAAAACGACTGGATATAGAGTTCAAAACCACACTTATAAGGTTTTCAAGAATATGCTAGAAAAATTGGATAAATTTAGTGAGACCCAAGAGGAGATGAAAAAGGACCAATTAGCAATGCAAAAGAGCCTACTAGAGATGGAAAAGGTCCTACTAAAGATGATAAAGGACCAAATAGAAATTAAACATACACTGACTGAAATAAAAAAAATATTATACAGAGTCCTAACAGCAGACTAGGGAAAGGCAAGGATCAAGTAAAAAATTTGAAATATAAAGAAGCAGACAACATTCAATTGGAAAAGCAAGAAGAGAAAAGAATCCAAAAATGTGAAGATAATGTAAGGAGACTCTGGGACAGCTTCAAGCGTACCAACATCAGAATTGTGGGGGTGCCAGAAGAAGAGAGAGAGCAAGATACTGAAAACCTGTTTAAAGAAATAATGACTGAAAATTTCCCACATCTGGTAAAAGAAATAGACTTACAAGTCCAGGAAGCACACAGAACCCCAAAGAAAAGGAATCCAAAGAGGACTACACCAAGACACATCATAATTAAAATGCCAAGAGCAAAAGACAAAGAGAGAATGTTAAAAGCAGCAAGAGAAAAACAGTTTATTACCTACAAGGGAGCACCCATACGACTGTCAGCTGATTTCTCAACAGAAACGATGCAGGCCAGACGGGAGTGGCAAGAAATATTCAACGTGATGAATAGCAAGAACCTACAACCAAGAATAATCTATCCAGCAAAGCTAACATTCAGAATTGAAGGGCAGATAAAGAGCTTCACAGATAAGAAAAAGCTAAAGGAGTTCATCAACTCCAAACCAGTATTATATGAAATGCTGAAAGGTACTCTTTTAGAAGAGGAAGAAGAAAAAGGTAAAAGCCAAAAAATTATGAACAACAAATACATATCTATCAACAAGTGAATCTAAAAATTAAGTGAATTAAAAATTTGATCAACAGAATAAACTGGTGAATATAATAGAATCAGGAGCACAGAAAGGGAGTGGACTGATAATTCTCAGGGGGGAAGGGGTGAGGGGTGTACAGGGAGAGTCTGGACAAAAATCATACACCTATGGATGAGATCAATGGGAGGGAGGTAAGGGCAGAGGGAGGGGTGGGAGCTGGGTGGAGGGGTGCTATGGAGGGGAAAAAAGAGAAACAAATGTAATAATCTGAATACTAAAGATTTAATTTAAAAAAAAATTAAGAAAGACTTTTTTTGCACCTTTTTAAATGAACTTTTAAATTCAGAATAGTTTTAGTTTTATAGACTTAAGAAAAATGTTTGCATGTACCTGATTTAAGAAGATATTCGAGCCCAATTGGCTATGTTTAGGAGGTCATGGTTCGGCTCCTGCTCAGGGGTTATGCCTGGGGTTGAAGGCTTGATTCCCAGTATGGACAGTGCAAAAGGAGTCAATCAATGATTCTCATTATTGTTGTTTCTATCTCTCTCTCTCCTTCTCCCTTCTTCTCTGAAATCAATAAAAATATATTAAAAAAAGAAGATATTAGAGAGTTTGTGTATTTCCCACTCTAGTTTTCTTTATTATTAACACCTGTACCATCATATATTTGTCACATTTAACAAGCCAATATTGATCATTAGTATTAGCAAATATCCATAATTTATGAAGATTTCTATAGTTTTTACCTAACTTCCATACCACATTTAGTCATTGTCTTATTGTGTTCAGGCTGCTATGCTAAAATACCACTCACTGAGTAGATTATAAACAACAAACATTTATAGTTCTTAGTTCTGAAGACTGGAAAGTCAAGGATCAAGGTGCCAATAGTTAGATCTGGTGAAGACCCACTTTCTGATACAAAGATGGCTGTATTTCAGGCTCTTTCCTCTGTGTACTTACATAGTAGGAGGAGAGGGAGCTCTTTGAAGCCTTTTTGATAAATCACTAATCTTATTCAATGGGGCTCTACCTGCTTGGCTTAGGCAACTCTCAAAGACCACAGGTACTAATACCATCACCTTTAAGGTATAAAATGTCAACATATGAATTTTTTGAGGGACATGCAAACATTTAAACCATTGTAGTCATGTGTTTTTAGCCTCCTCTTTGCTGTTACAATTTTGTAGATTGTTGACTATGTTTAGGCTTGCAACAAATTACTATATTATCTTTCTAAATAGCTATATTATTTTTCATTTCCACTAGCAATAAATGAGAATTGCTATTGCTTATCCGCAATTTGTAGGATGTTTTGAATTTTAAATATTCTAATCTATCCTATATAATAAAGAGGTAATAATATGGAAACTCCAACACACATCTTCTATCCAAGATGCCACCCCATGTGGACACAAGATGGTCACCACAAGATGGCCACCAGGGGAGGGCAGTTGGGGCTTATCATGCCTACAGGGGAGGGCAGTTAGAGGTGACTGGGCTGGCAGGGTAGGGCAGTTAGGAGCAACCAGGCTGTCAGGGAAGGGCAGTTGGGGGGACCAGGCCTGCAGGGGAGCAGGTTAAGTGTTGATCAGTGCTTAGGGGGTGATCAGGCTGCCAGGCAGAAGTGGTTAGGGGAAATCAGGCAGGCAGGCAGGTGTGTGGTTGGGAGCCAGCAGTCCTGGATTATGAGAGGGATTCCAGGTTGGAAAGGGTACATACAGGCTGGGCTGAGGGACATACCCCCCATGCAGAAATTTCATGCACTGGACTCTAGTGTGTGTGTGTGTGTGTGTGTGTGTGTGTGTATGCCTAAGCAAGCAGCTAACCAGCTGGTAAGTATGACGCACACTAATCATCAGGGGGAAGATGCTCAATGCAGGAGTGAAAACCACAGACATGGAAACATGGAATAGACTGATGAATCTCAGAGGGAAAGTGAGAGGGAAGGGTGAGAAGAAATTAACCAAATATTTTATATGTATTCTAGAGGCCCAGTGCATGGATTCATGCACCAGTGGGGTCCCTCAGTTTGGCCTGCACCCTCTCCTAATCAGGGACCCCTTGGTGAATTTTGGAGAGCCAGTTTTGGCCCAATCCCAACAGGCCAGGCCAAGGGACTACATCTTTGCATGTATCTGTACATTGGGCCTCCAGTAGGTTTATATTATTTTCTTGTTTTTTTATTTGCCTTTTCTGAATGACAAATGATGCTAAGTATTTTTATGCCAATTTGGCATCTATGTATTTTCTCCATGAGATAATTGTTCAGAACTTTGGTCCATTTTATTCTTAATTATTTCTTTAATGTTGAATTTTATAGTTGGGTGGAACTTGTTTATTTGTCTATTTTGGATGTATATTCTGTTTCAGAATTTTTCAAATATTTTTCTTATCTTTTTCTGAGCATAAGTTTGGAATGTTAAATCCAATGTACCTAATTTTTTTTCAAAAATTATTTTTTTGATATTGTATGGAAGAACTAATCTCCAAGTGTAGGTTCATGTAGATTTCCTCAGATGTTTTCTTCTAGATGTTTCATAGTTTTGCAATCTTCACTTAAGCCTATAATCCACCTTGAGTTAATTTTTATGTAATGCATAAGGCCTATGTCTAGATTCTTTTTATTTTATTTTATTTTGTCACATTTTATTTTCAGGATGCTTTCTTTTTTTTCCTTCAAATTAATTAGGCGTTTACATGCAATAAATAATAATGTTTCAAGAAAAATTATTTTAAATATAATACTACATGTGATAACCATTAATATTTCAAAAAAAGATTTTAAATATAATAATATTACCAAAACTGTACTAACATAGTATAATGTCACAAAAGTTGTAGGAAGTATTAAAAATCTGCAAATAACAGGATTACTTCTATTATATTCTAAATTATTTTTTTCCTCTGGCTCAGTTTCTGTTCATCAGTTTATGTTGTTCATTACTGTATATTCCACAAATGAGTGTGATCATGTGATACGTCTCTTTCTCCTACTGGCTTATTTTGCTTAGCATAATGGTCTCCAGGCCCACTCATGCTATTGCAAGTAGTAAGAGTTCCTTCTTTTTTACAGCAGCCTAGTATTCCATTGTAAAAATGTGCCACAGTGTTTTAATCCACTCATCTGCTGATAGGCACTTAAGCTGCTTCCAAATCATGCTGCTATGCACATAGCAGTGCGTATAACTTTTTTGATTGGTATTTCTGATTTCTTGGGATATATTCCTAGAAGTAGGGTTATTGGGTCAAATGGGAATTCCATTTTTACTATTTTAAGAAAACTCCCCACTGTTCTCCATAGTGGCTGCACAAATATGCATTTTCACCAGCAGTGCACAAGGTTTCTTTTTTCTCCACATCCTTGCCATTTTGTTGATTTATTGATGATTGTCATTCTGACAGGTGTGAGATGTTACCTCATTGTCATTTTAATTTGCATCTCTCAGATGATTAGTGACTTTGAGTATCTTTTCATATGGCTCTTTGTCTTCTGTATGTGCTCTTACAAAAAATGTCTAGGTCTTTGCTCATTTTTTGATTGGGTTGTTTATCTTCCTTTTGTTAAGTTGTATGAGTTTCCTGTAAATGTTGGAAATTAAATCCTTATCAGAAATAGCACTGGCAAATATGTTCTCTCATGTTGATGGTTTTTTTTTTGCTGTGCAAAAGCTTTTTATTTTGATATAGCAGCATTTATTTATTTTTTCCTTAGTGTCTATTGTCCTAGGAACTAGATTGGTAAAGATATTGCTATGACATATGTCTTCTCTTATGCTGCCTATGGATTCTTCTAAGATTTTTATGGTTTTCCATCTTACCTTTAAGCCCTTTATCCATTTTGAGTTTATTTTTGTGTATAGTGTAAGTTGGTGGTCTAGTTTTAATTTTTTTTTGCATGCATCTGTCAATTTTCCCAACACCATTTATTAAAAAGACTTTTTTGACTCCATTGTCAAATATTAATTGAACATAGTGGTTTGGGTGGATTTCTAAGTTCTCTATTCTATTCCATTGGTCTATACATCTGTTCTTATGCCAGTACCAGGCTGTTTTGAGAACAGCGACTTTATAATACAGCTTGAAATCTGGTATTGAGATCCCACCTACTTTGTTCTTCTTTCTTAAGATTGCTGCAGCTATTAGGGATTTTTTTTTATACTCCATATAAATTTTGGGGGAGATGGTTCTAGGTCTGTAAAATATGCTATTGGTGTCTTAAAGAGAATTTCATTGAATCTATAGATTGCTTTGGGTAGTATGGACATTTTAATGATGTTGATTCTACCAATCCATGAATGTGATATATTTTTCCATGTGTTTATGTCTTCCTCTATCTCTTTTTTCAATGTCCTGTAGTTTTTTGAGTACAAGTCTTTTATCTCCTTAGTTAAGTTTGTTCCTAGATATCTTCATTTTTTTGGTAGAATGGTAAATGGGATTATTTTTTTAGTTTATTTTTCTGTAAGTTCATTATCCTATCTAATAAAGAAGGAATATGCTAATTGACTGCCACTCCCTCAAAAGATGGCAGCTCCCACAACCACAGGATGATGGTATTCAGTCCCCTCAGCCTTGCCTCATCCAGCCTCAGTCGTCCAGTACCTCAGCCCTGCAGGGGAGGGCAGTTGGAGATGATCATGCTGGCAGGGGAACAGTTTAGGCATCAATCAGGCTGGCAGTAGAGCTGTTAGGGGGCTATTGGGCTGGCAGGCGAGTGGTTAGGAGCCACCAGTCCCGAATTGTGAGAAGAATGTCCTATGGGTTCGGGATTAAACTGCAATTGGACATCCCCCAAGGGGTCCCAGATTGGAAAGGGTGCAGGCTGGGCTGAGGGACAACCCTCCCATGCATGAATTTCATGCACCAGGCCTCTAATTGGTGTATAAAAAAGCCATAGATTTCTGGGTATTAATTTTGTATCCTGCTACATGGCCAAAATAATTTATTAAGTCTAGCAGTTTTTTGATGGAGTCTTTGGGGTTTTCTATGTACAATATCATGTCATCTGTGAATAATGAAAATTTTACTTATTCTATTCCAATTTAAATGCTTTTCATTTCTTCTTATTGTCTGATTGCTATGGCTAGCTCTTTCTGTATTATGCTGAACAGGAGTGATGAAAGTGGCATCCTTGTCTTGTTCCTGTTCTTAGGGGAAATGGGTTTAGTTTTTGCCCATTGAGTATGATGTTGGCTGTAGGTTTGTCATATATGGCCTTTATAATGTTGATATATGCTCCCCTCTATCCCCACTGTGCTGACACTTCTTATCAAAAATGGGTGTTGGATTTTGTCGAATGCTTTCTCTGTGTCTATTGATATGATTGTGTGATTTTTGTATTTCATTTGGTTTATGTGGTGTTTCATATTTATTGATTTGCTAATATTGTACCAGCCTTGTATTCCTGGAATAAATTCCACTTGACCATGGTATATGACATATTTTTAATATATTGCTGCATGCAATTTGCTAATTTTTTTAAATATATTTTATTGATTTTTCACAGAGAGGAAGGGAGAGGGATAGAAAGTCAGAAACATCGATGAGAGAGAGACATCGATCAGCTGCCTCCTGCACACCCCACACTGGAGATGTGCCTGCAAGCAAGGTACATGCCCCTGACCAGAATTGAACCCGGGATTTTCAGTCTGCAGAACAATGTTCTATCCACTGAGCCAACCGGTCTCGGCAATTTGCTAATGTTTTGTTGAGGATTTTAGCATCTATGTTCATCAGGGATGTTGGCCTGTAATTCTCTTTCTTTGTAGTGTCTTTATCTGGTTTTTGAATTAAGATAATGCCAACCTCATAAAAAGGTTTGGAGTTTTCCTTCCTCTTGGATTTTCTGAAATAGTTTGAGAAGTATAGGTGTTAGTTCTTTGAATGTTTGGTTAAACTCCCATGATGCTGTCCAGATCTGGGCTTTGTTTTGTTTGATGGAAAGATTTTTTTTTTTGTGTGTGTGTGTGTGTGTGTGTGTGTGTGTTTATCACTGCTTCTATTTTATCAGTTATTATTGGCCTACTAAGGTTTTATGATTCCTCCTGATTCAGTTTTGAGAGATTTTGTCTTGGAATTTGTCTATTTCACTCACATCATCAAGCTTGTTGGCATACGGTTGTTAATAGTATTGTCTTACAATCCTTTGTATTTCTATGGTCTTAGTGGTTACTGTTCCATTTTCATTTCTGATTTCATTTATTTGAGTCATCTCTCTTTGTTTTTTGATAAGTGTGGATAATGGTTTATTAATATTATTTACCCTTTCAAAGAACCAGCTCTTGGTTTTATTAATTTTTGTATTTTTAAAAAATCTCTATGTTATTTATTTCTGCTCTAATCTTTATTATTTCATTCCTTCTACTTACCCTGGGCTTTTCTTGTTGTTCTCTTTCTAATTCTTTAAATTGTATGATTAAATAGTTTATTGCTGATTTTTCTTTCTTTTTTCCTTTTTTTTTTTTTGTTCTTGATCTCATTGGTATCACCTTCATTGTTTAATAACATACTATTTAGCTTCCATGATTTGAAAGTTTTTGGCTATTTTTACTTTTGTTGATTTCACATCCTTTCCATTGTGATCTGAGATGATGATATGATTTCAATTTTCTTGAAGTTGTAGAGAGTTGTTTTGTGTCCTAACATGTGGTCTGTCTTTGTGAATGATCCATGTACACTTGAGAAGAATATTCTATAAATGTCAAATAAATCCATCTGACCCATTGTGTCCTTTAAAGTATCTATTTTTGTTAATATTTTGTCTGGAAGATCTGTCCAGTGAAGTCCAGGTGTTAAAACCCTCTACTATGACTATATTGCTGTTCATCACTCCCTTAAAGTCCTCTAGACTTATATATATATTTAGGTGCTCCTATATTGGGTGCATATATGTTTAACAGGGTTATATCCTCTTGTTGGATCAATCCCTTTAGTATTATGTAGTGACCTTTGTTTTCTCTTATGATGGACTTTAAAGTCTATTTTGTTGGATATGAGTATTGATACTCCAGCTTTTTTTTTCTTTTCCATTTACTTGGAAATTTTTTCCTATTCCTTTACTCTCATCCTCTATGTATCTTTTGTTTTGAGGTGGGTCTCTTATACACAGCCTATAGTTGGGTCTTTTGCTGTGTCCATTCAGCTATCCTACATCTTTTGATTTGAGCATTTAATCCAATTACATTTAGGGTTATTATTGATAGGTACTTATTTATTGCCATTTTAATTCTGCATGCCTAGGTTTCTCTCTCTGTTTCTTTTTCTCATTAGAGCAATTCCTTTAGCATTTCTTGTAATGCTGGATTGGTGTTGATGTACTCCTTCAGTCTTTTTTTCTTTTTTTGGTCTGGGAAGCTCTTTATTTGACCATCTATTTTGAAAAATAGCCTTGATGGACATAGTAATCTTGGTCTCAGATCCTTGTTTTCCATTACCGTAAGTACTTCATGATATTTCTTTCTTGTCTGTAGAATTTCTGATAAGAAATCAGGTGTGAGTCTTATGGGAAATCTTTTTAGGTAACAGTTTTCTTTACTCTTGTTGCCTTTAAGAATCTGTCTTTATGTTTTATTTTTGGCATTTTAATTATTTAAATTAAATTAATTTAAATTTAATTTAAATTAATTATGTTTGGGTTATTCTTGTCTGAGGTTCTATATGCCTCCTGAACTTGTGTGACTTTTTCCTTTACCAGCTTAGGGAAGTTTTCTGCCATTATTTCTCCAAACAAGTTCTTTTTTTCTTTCTTTCTTTCTTTCTTTCTTTCTTTCTTTCTTTCTTTCTTTCT
>JAAGEH010000286.1:29858169-29899125 GCA_011751065.1 Lasiurus cinereus | reverse complement strand
TCTTTCTTTCTTTCTTTCTTTCTTTCTTTCTTTCTTTCTTTCTTTCTCTTTTCTTCTTTCTTCTTCTTCTGGCACACCTGCTATTCTAATATTGTTACATTACATACTGTCTCACAGCTCCCTTAACCTGCCCTCAAGTTTTTTAATTGTTTTTACTTTTTGGTTCTCTGATTGAGTGATATTGTTAACTCTGTTTTTTAATTCATGGATTAAATCCTAGGCTTCCCTTAATCTGCTATTTATTTCTTCCAGTGTGTTCTTTGTATGGTCATTCTTTATCTCAGACTGTTCTTTTTTTCATAGTTTCTATAGTTTTTCATGCTGTTGATCATCTTTACCATCATTATTCTGAACTCTTGTCTCAGATAAATTTCTTATCTCTGCTACATTTATCTCTTCTTCTGGAGAATTCTCTAGTTCTTTCATTCATGGGCTGTTTCTTGGTCTCCTCATTTTTGCTGTCTGTTTGAGTTTGTGATTATGTATTAGGTAGATCCTCTACACCTTTCAATCTCTAGTATAGGGCAGTGTTAAAGGGTGATTCTAATGAATTATATCAGGCAAAGACTATAGCCTACAGAGACCATCTCTGCTTACAGACTAATAGAATTCTGACTTGAATTGTCCCCCAGGCAATCATCTTCAGGTGTGGAGTTTTTTCTTTCTTTCTTTTTTTTTTCTTCTACAGAATGAAGCAGTTACTTCTGCCTAGAGGCTAATTGTTATTTGTAATCTGCTAAGTAGCCTCAGGGCAAGGTGTTTTTCAAATAGGGTGTGTCAACAGTCATCCCCCCAGTCAAGGCAAATATCTATGTGGGAAAGATGTTCTCTGCTGTTTGAGGGAATGACTCAGCCCAGGAAACATCAAATGTCTGCCTTCTGAGCTCTATCCCTTGAGTTCCCAGTCCTGGCTTCTCCTCTCACAACTCCAGACCATTTCACCTTCCCTCTGCCAGAGCACAAGTTGGGTGGCTCCATAGGAAATTTTGTGTGTTGGTCCTTTAAGAGAGTGCAGAAAAAATTCAAGCAAACATCACCCTGCTGCTTTTCACAGCCCGATGTTATATGGGTACTCTTCTCAGTTTTGGTGCTCTCTTCTGGGGAGCCCAGCTTGGGCATTAGATCCCAGAGTTATCAGTGGCATCCTCTCACAGCTGAGATATCTCTCAGGGACTTCAGTTGCTGTCTGTGGTTGCCTGGCCAACCCTTTTGTGCCTCCAACCATCTTATTATAAGTTTCTATGCAATCTCCTCTTTCGGTCCTCATATAGCAGGGTTCTTTTCCTTGAATTTCCATTGATTATTCATGAACTTTTTCTGTATTTTAGTTGTAATTACAGTTTGTTCCTGGGAGCTTGTCCTCACAGCATCCACTTACTCTGCTGCTATTTTTAATCCTTAGGTTCTTTTTAAGGACTAGTTGTAAATGGCATATGAAGTGAAGGTTAGATGACCAAGAGGTTGATTTACAATGAAATTCTCAAAAGGGAAGACAATAAAGTAGTCACCACAAACATTACTGAATTCTGGCTATAAGATCTCTTTCTTCAATAGCTGGACATGGACAGGGTATATTATGAAATCTGTAAATCCTGAATTTCTGAATGACATAGATGATTTAGTACACTTTTAAGAAATAATGAAACAAGCCAAAAAAAGTTACACAAATATAATTGAATCTCATCAATTTTTTAAAACTGCAGAGTGGCATATAACACTGATTACCAATGACACCTGTATCTTAAGGTTTAATCAATGATGAGGTAAAATGTATGAATGTGAAAAAATTAGGAAAATGTGAAAATTTTAGGTACTATAAAAATATCTTGTCATAAGAAAATGCTAACTGAGGAAGTTGCAAATATAGATGATAAACATGGGGTGTTTGAATGCTGGTATAATTTATTCAGACAATATCACTTTTCTCCAAATTTGGGGACTATTTAAAATACTGAATTGCAAAGAGAAAACAAACCAGGAGTGAATAAAAAATTGTCAAAACATTGAAATAGGCAAAAAAGGTCAATACTTTATGATTCAATTAATTTTGGTTGACTCATAATTTGTTAAGACATTTAGCTATGTTTTTTGGTGATAGAAACCTCAATAACACATTGAGTTTCTTTTCAAGGATCTCATCAGCCAATAAGGAAGAAAGACATGTGTTCCAATATTGTGAGATGTATATCTAAATAGATTTTTATATAAAATATTTGCAGCTCACTAAAGAATTTTTAAATGTGAGGGAAGGCCACTCAAAGTAGAAAGGACAGCAGATGGAATAGCATAAAAGTGCAAAATTACATGTTTATTCTGGACTTTATAAGCAGTAATTTTTGGAATATAAAACATGAGATTTTTTAACATAATTTTTCTTAATTTATATTCTTTTGTAAGTATATATCCATGTGGGGTCTTGTGATGATAATAGGTACATGAATAGAAGACATAACACTTTATGCCTTAAGTATTAATTATAATTTATTAAATAAATTATTCTTCTCTTTCAATTGAGAAATGAAAAGAATATTCTATCCTAACTATCTACCTTTTGGAAACTTGAAGCATAAAAAATGATCCTATTAAAATTCATTTCTGCTCCTTCATTTTGATGCCAATCATATACCATACAGAGACCAAAGATGCTGGTTAAAAAATAAATAAATAAATACACACACACATAATTCACACATAAATTATATAGACCAAACATATTTGGTTTTATTTATATTTAAAATAATATAGTTATATTATTTTAAACACTATTACCTCCCCATCTCTGAATTTCTATGGTATTGTTCACCCAAGTTTGTAAGATAACTATTTTTTTCTTTTAAAACAAAATAATAAAAATAAATCTAATACTTCTAGTTGTGTCCTGTAGATGGCTTGAAAGGTCCACAGAAGCCAATTGGGTATATTCTTTGCCCAACTTCACATTCAATGACCTCACATTGGCAAATTAAATCTGTCTGTGGTAGAAGCATGTGCACCATAAAATCCGCAAATGAAATACAGTTTTATTTTCTCCTGGAAGAACCACTTGTTAATTATGTATTAACACACAACTGGATTTTTAAAAACAATTATCTTTCCATACTGGAAGGAAAATTATTATATAGTTTATAGACTTGACTATGCCTTTAAAAAACCTATGTACTCTGAAACACAGATAGATAAAGGATCACTTGATTAGCTAGAGTGTTGATATGTTTTGGAAATCAATACTTGTCTTAACACTGAACAACATGCTTCCAACATGAGAGAAAGTCATAAAACAATAGCTTTTTTTCATGTTAATCCAAATAAATGGAATCTAAAATTTCAGTATTTCTCCCACTTAAGTTCTGAAACAGAAAAATGAGATTTCCACATAAAGTACCTTTGTGTGAACCACACTGAGACTCAGAATTAAGTATATTCTATATAAGAAAAGGATAGGATGCTTGTGAATTTCCACAATTGATCTGTATTCTGTGTATTAAGCTGTCAGAGACTATCTAAATCACTTCCTTTTCTGTCACTGTCTTTGAACAACATCCTTTGAGACACAACAGCATTCAACAAGGACCTCTCCCTACATCCCTCAAAGTAGCAAAATGATATGTAAATCCTGCAATTCATCATGCTCTGTGTAGTACAGGTTTAATTCTTCCTCCTAGGCCTCAATCTGCTGAAACATTACTCTGATATACAGTGCAAAAGCAGTAACAAAGATGTTCATATCAGTCCATTGTGAGTTGGTGGCAGGCAGAGAAATCTATGAAGCCAAGGGGACAATAGCTGGAGTTTAAACAGGCTGCTGAAATTTGCTAAGAGGGAGACAAAGGGCCCTTGCTGAAAGGGGAGCTGCAGCAAATTCCTTGGCCTCCATTATGTGGCTGAAACAATCCTTACTCAGAGAGTGGATTTGCATCTCTAATAGAGTTCAGACTTGTTTGTGAAAGGCTTTCGCTAGGCCTGACCCCTTGTCTCAAGAACACATTGATACCCAGCGCCTTGCCTCTGCCATGTCCCACACCACATAGAGCAGTATCATGGGAAAATGCACCAACTTAAAAGAAAGCAAGGGAAGGCAAGAGGAAGGGAAAAAATTAAAGGCTCGAGGCAGTTTTGGTGGTACTTAGCAGTGAAAATTACTTTGGCAAATAATAGAACCTACTGCTGGTAATTACTGCTAACAAGCTTCCCCCAGCCCAAATGTGACACTTGGGTTGATGTGAGAAAAACTGATAGAGGCCAAGCTTATTAAGCTTGAAAGAAAGGAACCTTTTCCCCTATGAAAATACAGCGATTTGGGAGCTTGCAAATCTTGTAATCTAGTGTTACCAATTATTCAGTAAGACAGAAAAATGGTGCTGCAATATTTAAAATCCTTCTTGGTTGTAATTCAGTATTGGGCCCTAATCCAAAGCACAGTAATCATGGACATTCTTGGTTTCCTAAACATGTACACTTGGTTCCAAACAAAATATTGTGGGCACTTAATCTTCTATTCTGTGCTAAGGACCACGGGGGAAACCTTTCATACTTGATGTCCAGCAGATGACCTGGCAAAACATTTTCCTTTAGATTAAAAAGAAAGGAAATGGTCATAATCTGAAACAAGACAATAGAATCTTACTCAAACAAGTTCATGACTTATTCATGATCTTAAATTTAAATTGAATTTGGTATGGGTGGGCATAATAATGTTAATTTCTTTATTAATTTTAAAATTGCTTTAATTATCATGAGAAAGTGATCACATAAAATTATAGTATTTATTAACAATTAGTTTAAGGAAATATAATTCTTTATTTGAGAATAAACTCATGTCATCAATAAAAGTGAGTAGAAAAAAAAGAAGTCTCAGAAGTATGGTATATTCATTGCAATATTTACTACAAACAGGAAAAGACCAGACTCTTCTATATTTAGGATACAAACATTTGGCAAAAGACACCCTTGTGTGCAGTAATAGTTACATGAAAGGTAAATGTTTAATTAATTTTGAGTTGAATTCCATTAATATTACTTGGCATACCCAAAATCTTTACACATTAATATTTTCACAGATTTTTAATATTATAATTGACTCTGATGTAAATGCTACCTCTAAGGATCTAGCAAGTAGAAATTTTAAGTATAAACTCATTTAAGTTAGTGAAACAAAATTCTGTGTTATAATGAACCTAAAAGTGTTCAATTACAACTTAATTTTAAACACTATGTTTTAAATGTTATGTTAAATGCTGATTTGGATCTTTCTTAACCCATTAGTTCAATGCATGAATGTACCATTTGAGTATTCCTAATATCTTGTTTTTCTGTAGTGTAATTACATAAATATGAGGAAATGTTAAGAGATGTGGTATACTCTATTATTTAAACTTTACTATTGACAGTTTGTATTTCATGATTCTCAATGGAATTCTTTTTTAAAAAAATATATATTATTGAGTTTTTACAAAGAGGGAAAAGGAGGGAGAGTTAGAAACATTGATGAGAGAAAATCATCCATCAGCTGCCTCCTATACACCCCCTACTGTGGATGTGCCTGCAACCAAAGTACATGCCCTTGACCAGAATCAAACCAGGGATCTTCCAGTCCATAGGCCAATGTTCCATCCACTGATCCAATGGAATTCTTAATTGTTTAATTCTATACACTGTGTGCTAGCATTTTTGTCCAGTTTTGTTCATTTCCCTTACTCTCTCTACTACAAAATGCTAATCCCTGTAATTCTCACTCTTGTATCTCTTATATCTGTTGCTTCAGCTCTCTTTCACTCCCTTTTACCTGATCACTGCTGCCACCTCTAAATCTCTCTTTCTCCACTGTTTACCTGAACATTCCACTCCTAATGTTCATATTCAATATGTCACACTCAGACTCAACTGTTCTCATCTCTCTACTGCTTTCTGAAGAGCTCACACTCCTCAAAGATCTTCAAAATCTACACCAAAACAGCCTTTCTAAACTTATTCCCTACACACACCCAACATCCTTACAAAAGAAGACTGCTAGCCTGTGGTTTTGTCAGCACCATGCTTATGTTCCAAATCTGACCATTTTGTTCTCCTTGAAGCTCCCTCTTCCTCTTCTTCACATCTTGACTTACTAACTTTCAAAAGCGACTTCTGCCCAAATCTCACTTGCAAGCCAGAGCCTCTGAAACCTATTGCCCTTACTCTGAAAAAATCTTTTATTTTATTATAATATTTGCATATTTAAATCGTCTTTTAATTCCAATACTGTAAAACAAATTTCCTTTCACTACTAATCTTAGTTTGGCATCAAACGAATTGAATATATAGGAATGAAAATAGAGATACCAATAATTTATAACTTAGTAACAAGAAAAAAGGTACTTATAATGTCAACAGAGTAGGTTATGAAGAAAAAAATGTTCTTTTTTGTTTTTATTTAATTAAAAATAGGTTGCTTTTAGTGGCAAAAACCTGTATATCCTTTAAATAAATTGGTCACTTCAATAAATGATACAATTAATTACATTGGTTTATTTCCAAGTTAATATTTTATAAATCAGAAAATGAAAAATATTCCTCAGGTTTTAATTATGCCTACACTATAAATAAAAATGCTTATAAATATTGTGCTACAAGCTCACCTTTAGGATATGTCTTTAAACATGAGTTTTCTTCAGGCATGCTTTTCATAAAGAAATAATACTTCTGCTTTGATATATTACAGGATAGGACATTTCTTATAATAATATATCAGATCAATATAACATCATAATGAAATTTGTAAAAAAAAACACTATAATTTATATAAGAAGGATAGATTGATTAGCCTCAAACTTTCCATAGAGGAAATGCAGGCATCCTATAACAGGTAAGTGTTGTTTTTTAATGGATACTTTGACATAGTTCTTGATTGCTTGTTATTTCACCCAAATACTTTTTTTTTACTTCCATTGTTCAAGATGTTAGCATACAAATAAAAATCCTCACTATTGATGCAATGCTGTTATTTTTAAAAGAGTTTGCAAGGTGCCAATAATGTGCTGGAAATATCTGGGGGAACACTTGTAAAGTATACTGTACACCATTATGATATACACCTGAAACTTTATAAAATAATATTGAATGTAAACTATAATTGAAAAAATGTAAAAAAAGCTTTTAATTCATTTCTAAACTGAAAGTAATTAATTGTTAAATTATATTAGAATGAGGTTATAGAATTTAAACATTTTTAAAATCTCCTTTTTATCCCAAATTCATTTAAAGTGGCTTTACATTTGAAATATATATTTGTAATACTTTGGTTTGTAAATTGGAGCCTATATTAAATATCTCTTAGAATCAACTATGAAGGTAATATATGTGATTCTACAGCAGCTGAGTATCATATTTTAAAGATGTAAGTGATATAAAATATATATTGTCAACTTGCATACTTAATTTTTTTCTTTTTTAAAATTGTCTCATTCACTCTGATGAATAATACAACAGAAATCTTATAGGAATCTTAAAACTTCATCCTATCAAATTTTACCCTAAGATGGTATATTCTCATATTTACCTTAATATTTCTGACACTATAACAAGACATCTATATAAAAATAGCAACAATGGATTATTTAGTTTCTTTTATTCTTTGAAATTTTAAAGAATATTTACCAATTAACCAATGCCATCTTGGAGAAAATAGCTAAAATCTTATATGACTCAAATTTCCTGTACACATTATCAGTAATTGTGCGCAAGTCACTAATAATTGCCTACTTTAAATTCAAGTCTTTTGAATATTTATTATTGGAAATGCAAAATAACAGGCCTACATTGTGTTTGGCTTTAGTAAATGAGTATATTTTGAGTGGTCTCTACAAATTCCTTAATCATGACATGAAAATATTTGTGCACCAAATAATATGACCTGCAAAAAACTAGCTTCTTTTTAACATAACTTTTATGTATTATGGAATAGCCCACTAATTTTCAATCTTTAATAGAATGAAAATGTGAGAGAACACCAAAATAACTTTTCTCATTTTATTTTAACATTTAACATGAAAATTATAGTGCCATTTAATGAAATGCTCAAAATGTTTTACTTCCCCAAATTAGTATTGGTTGCTGTGAATCTTAAAAACATATATTACTTACATTTCAAATAGAACAACATGATTACCAAGTGTATTTTAATGAGAATTTTAAGGCTAACTATGGAATAATGACTTGAGCCTAGTTAACATTTAAGTTACATATATTGGAGCTATTTCATCTGTTCCCACATAACAACAACAAAAATTGTGAACTTAGTTTTTGTTGTAGCACAGAACAAAGACAAAACATATTTTTGAACTTGAATTTTCAGATCTTAAGAGCATCTTGTCTCCTTGGTGTTCTTTCATTTAACAACTGGGTGACTTGTTGAAGGGAATAAAAGGAGAAGGCTTCATACAGGGGAAGCCACTGATATCATTGGCAAGTGAAGCTCACGACAAATGAGATATTGTACAGGCAAACACAAAATGAGCTTTCACGCAGGGCTCTGTCAGTGTCATTCAGCTTTGCCTGAATGGATAACCCTCTCATGATTTATCTTCCATTCATCAAGTCAATGCTTGATATCTTTTCATTTGTGATGGATAAGACCTTACTAAATTGACTACTGCCTGCTGAGCATTGTGAAGCCTGAGAACTAAACAGGAAGGGGATCCAACCATATTTCATTCATATACTAAGTTCGCCATTCTCAGTAGATCTAAGAGCTGAGAATTATAAAGAAACTTGTTTCAACTGGACGATTGGCATGGCCGACAGGTTAGTCAAGGATCCATCTCATTGCTAGGTTTTGAAAGTAAATTAGGAATATGGAATATTAGTAGCTCCCAAAACATACCTACTGAAAAATAAGAAGCTGATTTATTAGGAAGGAACTACTACCTTTTAGGCCTTATTCTAGATAGTGGCTTTTTAGCTAAATCCTTTCAAACATCACACTTATTTTATCATGAAAAATACCTATATCAGATGCACCTTATTGCCCATATTTGACTGCATTACAGCAGTAAGTTATATATATATCTCAAATTCTAGAATAAAAGAATATATAGCTCAAGAAATGTCTATGGATAGGTGCAATGTTACTGTAATGGAGTGATGGAGGAAAGAAAAGATAGAGAGAAGGAAGGAGTGAGGGTGAGAGGGAAAGAAACTTAAATTCATTATTGGATCTAGGATTTGAAGTACACACATACATTTCTAAGCAATGTGATTTTCTACTTAAGTAAAAATCAGATTGAAAATGTTCTTAAATATTTGTTTGTGTGTGAGAAGAGTAAACATAATGCTTCTAAGTATCTTTCATAGATGTATATTTTGTTCCTTTAGAAATTGTTTTTATCACCCCCACCCCCCATCTACCAATATTTAAAGACATAGGTGCATAATTTTAGTCTAAATTGAGTATTTATCCAAATTTTTTTTGCAGGTATAGTTTCTCTATTAGAGTTCTGAACTACAGGTATCCTTTAAATGAGATGTCCTCTGTTCATTAATTCATACATAACTTTAAAATGCCAATGTACATACTTTAAATTACCTCCACAGATATGTATACTGAAAATAAAGACTAGCTAGATGTTGTTGGGACCATATAATCATGCAATACCAAAAACAAATAAAAAAATTAACAAAGCAAATACCAATAAACACAAAACACAAATTTATAAAGATAATTTATTTAAACACATGCACAGTAGAGATGAAATACGTATATCTTTTATATTTCCAAGAGAGAGCAATCTAGAAACATTATGACAATTTTATAAACCCCTTGTTTAAAGAATTAACTAAGTTTCTAAGCCTGGGGATTGCAGAGTGAGTTTTCCACAATAACATGACCTTTTAAATCATAAGAAACATTATGCAAGAGAAATATAAATGGCCACAAAAAATAGAGGTAAAAGTAAATGATTGTCTTTTGGTACATTTAAAATTTTTCAAAGCTAAACAATCCTCCTAGTTTCATTTGCTTTGATTTTTCTATTTTTGTTTACCAAATAGAATGGCTTTCTTTAGGAAGTAAAGTGAATGAAAAGACCCCCCTCTGATAGTTTAAGGCATAGACAACATTTCAAAATAGGAAGATGAGATGTCTAATGAATATCTGTGGATGCACACACATGCACACATAAACATATACCAATATAAATTAAATCTATTGATTTTCATAGTCTCCTCTGACATTTGGTATGAAGCTTATTTAAGAGCTAATGATAAAAATGTAGATTTTTTTTCTCCTTTTTTGCTTCTTCTCTTCTGACTTGATCTAAAACTACTTATTTCTCATTATCAGCTTTCCCAGAGAAAGGACAAAGGCTTGCAGGAAAAGATGAACTGGACTCAGTTTTTATAATTTTTTTTTGTAATTAGCAAAAGAATTAACTAGGAGGACTTTACCAACATAGCTTAAAATAAGGTTCTGAAATTGTCCAAATATATGAGTTGTGTTTCTTATCTGTTCTGGTATTAAAGGATATATTTAATGATAAACCAGTCTGATTTCATCAAATTTTCATTATAGAACACTAAGGTATTTTTACTACCATTAATTGGTGTAGAAGTAGAATTGGTGATTTAAGTTCATATCTGTGATCCCTTGTGATAATAAAACTGCTAACACCTAAGCTGCCTTACCACCTAAGCTCTCAAATGGGTTTCATTCAAATTTTACTCCATAAAGATTTGTTTAGTGCTTTCTAAGTCCCAGTGTTATTCTGAGAAAATGGTATATGTCATTAAACAATGTGCAAATAGACTTCACATTCTGAAAATCATATTATGGATTTAGGGGAAAACACATAATTACAATTATGATGAATATCAACCAAATGTTGAGTAGGCAGAGTAGGCATTTCAATGCTTTTTTTGATAATTTATTCATGGGTCTGCTATTTAACAAATCCTCAAGACTTACCACATTTTTTTTTCCTCAAAATAATTTGCTTGATGGCCTTGAACACTTAAGTAATCATAGGGCCAAGTTCATAATGTCTCAAGATACCAAATAAGTAAAAATGAACTTCCCTGTCATCTGTCTGAGCACCATGTAGTCATGCATTTTCCCCAAACTGCATTGAAAAAGAAAATGGAAATTGGTATAATCTGCCCCAATTCTAGAAAGTATTGCTATGAAATGATACAATGTCTAAAAAAGAATTTTTTAAAGTACTTTGTACCATGTTCAACATCTTAACACAATATCTAGCATTCAGTGTGTGTTATACCCTATCTGCTGAATGAATGGTTAAATGTGAAGAAAAGCAAATGTTTATCACTTATCCCATTCTTTGATAATGTGCTTTGTCAATGTTTGGTCTTTCAATTCAAGCTTAGTTTAAAAAAATAAAGTCAATTTCTTCTTCTGGGCTTCACAAAATAGTATTTCCCCCCTAAGTTCATCTACATGCTTTTAATGAAGGACTTTTGTTGAAGTAAACAAACAAAAGCTCTGTGTATTAACAATAATGAGCATATTCTTTATTAAATTAATGGTTACATCAGATGCCACTGGAGTACTGTTAGTTCTGCAAAGAGGCTTAATTTGTATGTTTTAGAGTTAGCATAAGTATCCTCCCATGTGATATATTCAGAACAAATGAGGATTTAACTCAGTAGCTGCTGAAGGATTAGGAAATAACATAAAATCTTTATGAAGTTTTATATAAATGTTCACTAGTGGTTTTACTTCATATTCACACTTTCTTTCTCTCCCATGTTAATATTTTCTTCTTTGTTCTGATGCCCTGAGGAACAAAATAATTACTAAAAGCATTCATTTCTGACCAAGTCTCTAAATATCAAAAACCTGGCAACCGGGATGGAAATGGAAGATAGAAAATCCAGACTTGGTTGCACTGTCACTTGGCTTCAGCCTAAATCCCAGTTACATGATCAACCAAGCATGTGAACAAAAGAGCCATCCTTGGAGGATGGAGCGGTTTTTGATGGAAATCACAGAAGAAAAAAAAAAGAATATAGTTTTGAAAAAAAGCAAGAGGATAAGTGTCAGGGCCTTGTGGGTTTTGCTAAATGGGTAGATGCCCTTAAGCTCTTTGCAACAAGTCTTTTCTTCTTAATCTCCATCCCTATTTCTCAGAATGATTAGGCCCAATCAGAGACTCTCTTATAGAGAAGTTCTGTATATTTTTGATATCTGTGGGAAAGATGTGCTCCTGTGGAGGCTTTATTTAACAACACATTTTGGAACACATTTTTTAGGGTAGAAAGGTTTTAAGGAGAGGATTTTGTCATTAATTATTTAGCCTGAAATTTTGGAGCTATATATTGAGTGCTTTTCTCCTCTATCACACTATATTGCTACACTAATCCAACTAACTCTCCAAGGAGCCAAAGGGCATAACACCTTCAAATGAAACATTAGGGTCATCAGATTGTTCTTTTGCCTTAAGTTACACTTGTGAAGGAAATAGGAAAATATTAAATTCAATCAACATTATACAAACATGTTTAATTTATTGTAAAAATATGGAAAGTAAAATATCAAAACCCATCCAGAAAGAAAATTTTGTATACTGGACTTCATAGTATTTATCCTACTTGCAGTTGGAAAAATAGAATTAACTCCCTGAAATTTTGTGAATTTCTCTCACTCACAGATTCTCACTCACAAATTCTCAACAAATACACTTAGATTAAAAGTACTGATTTAACTCATGTGCATAATGAACTAAATGGAATTATAGATCTTAATCATATTTAAAATTTAATGATTAGATCAAAGTTATCCCTTATATTCCTGTTCTCTTAGTGAACACATTCCCTGCCACCATGGTTGTCAAATCTTAGGTAAGTAGTTGAAGATGTAAGAAAATTGAAATAGGATCATTAAAATTCATTTAATCCAATGAACAATTTAAGGTGGCTAACAGCAGGTTATATATTTAATGTATTAAGTAAGTTACAAAAGAATGTCAGATCCCTAATCCAAAATTAAATCTTGTGTGTGTGTGTGTGTGTGTTAGAGAGTAGAAGCAAGGGAATAGAAAGATAAAGGAAATATTTTTTTACTCTTTTATTCAAACATCTATACAGGCACACATATTTCTTTATATCCATATAATTTACTCTACACTGCAGGATTATAAAGTAATAACTTTCATCTTTAGAAATTTAGGATAAATAGTAGCAAAAGACCCCACGGAGGCCATTTAACATGATTTTTTTCATTCTTTATTTTTTGGGTCTTAATACAATTTTTAAAAAATCTTGATAGTGCTTACTTCCCACCTCAAATTAGAATACAGTAACTACCAAGATAAAATAAGAGAATTAATTGTATCATAATTAGCATTATTGACTTCCTAGAGGTTTGCATCTGTCTTAATATTTTAAGAAGACATTTACCAATATATATTATGATATCAATATAATGATAAATATTAATCCTAGCAACTCAGTGCAAATAATAACTTTCCTATATAAATTTCTAAATGAATATTTTCTATTATTTTTCTAAAAATTGTTTTCTAAAAATTGTTTTTAAAGTATACTAAGTTGACATGCCTCTTGTTAAAACATATACACATGTATATGTCCTGGGGAAAAATATTAATGATTATTGCTGTTAAAATTTAAAAAAAGGATGAGTAAATGAAGGAGTAATCTTTCTTTGAGTTCACCATGTGTCAAGCTTGCTTTTTATATATGATCTCATTTTATTCATATAAAACTTCAAAAGTACACACTAAAAGTACACACAAATGCCCCCATCCTGTGATTCTCTCCAGATCTGCTAGGGGTACATAACCTTTCTTCATTGTCACTGAATACCCTATGAAATTATCCATTAATTCCATTGCCATTTATATTTAAAATTCTGTCCCTTGTTCTTGTTAACTTTTTGATTTTTATTCTGGTAATGATGATGATAATAGTAATGATAAAATAATACCAATATAAGAAACATCCAAACCAATAAATCATTTTTATGAATTAGTTTGGGCCAAACTGACAGCAACTTCTGGGAAGCAAAACATCAACAGATTGAGAAAATGCTCCAGAACATGGCAGTTTTACCACTTATTTTATCTGTCAGCATAAAAGAGGAAGATGTAAGGGGCTCACATGAAATCCATGAGTGATAGATTAGAGAGGTAGGAGAAAGCAAAATGGGGAAATCTCTGAGATTAGATAAAATGTAAAATGGATAGACACATACTTCTTTTATATTGGTGTCTATAGAATAACTAACATTTATAGCACATAGCGATGGTGTGCAGGAGAACAAAATAACAATGAGAGGTTCTGTGGTCTCATGTTCTGGTGATAGATTTGTCCTGAGGGGTCTGGAAAAAGGGGATCACTCTGACATTCCAAAGGTCTGTTACTTAGATGCAAAAGACAAATAGACAGGCTCAGTTAAGGTAAAGATTAACCTTTGTCAAGGCAGATACTGGCCTAAGACATGACCACCCTCATGACTCGCTTTTAGTTAGGAAGTTTTAATGTCAGACCATCCTATAAGATTACTTTAGGTCTTTGAGATTGTAAAGCTCATCAATGCAAGTCTTCCTTGAGCTTGTCAGGTTTAGTATGTGGCCAGTTTTTTGTCCACACTAATAATAACTAACATAATAAATGTATAATTTTTACAAGTTACTATTCCAAACACTTTACACATATTGGATACCTTGACTTTTCTTTAACAAAACTAAAAGACAACTAGAAATCATGTTGGTCTTTTCATAATTTAAGTAAATCAAATTCACATTTTGTAGGAAAAAAGAGTTGGAATGAGTCAATATAATATGGTTCATTCTAATATACATGTTTTAGTTTTGAGTTTTATGGTGATAACATTTAAGTACATAATAAGCAAATATGTACATGTATTTCCAACTTTACAATGGTTAGTGTTAGACCACTTTTCTTTTCCAAAATCCTTTACCAGTGCCTGTTTTTCTTTATTTTTTTAAATGTGTTTATTGATTTCAAGAGAGGGAGAGAGAGGGGAAGAGAGATAGAAACATCAGTGATGAGAGGGAAACATCATGGATTGGTTGCCTTCTGCATGCCCTTTATGGGAGATTGAACCATGACCTCATGGTTCATAAGTCAACACTCAACCACTGACCACACTGGCCAAACATCTATACTAGTTTTTGCTAACCAGAAGAAACCCAAAGAAAATTTCTCCTTTTACAATAAAGTAAGAATAGCATCCAGTGTTAGCACCGAGCTGTTACAGAGGCAATGGAACTCAGAGTAGTGAGAGCACCACTGCCTTGATCCTTCCCTGGAACTACACTCACATCTCAGCATCCAGCCACATTGCTTTGAATTGTTTCTGTATCTGTGCTTTATCTCAACTTACTTTGTACTTCCACTAGCAAGATATGTCCTAACGAAAAGGCTAAGAGAGTTTGTAGGAGGTTTACTTTTGGTGTAAACTTGAGAGAATGACAAAACAAACATACAAAAAAACAACACCACCACATCATGTGAACATTGAATTTGGGGTCCAAGGGACACTCTTAAACTTTTCCATATAAGTTAATGGTAATTGTTTTCTCACTTTACATACTTTTAGCTTATGAAAGTTTTTATAAGACTCTCTACTTTTGGGTATTTGGGAATATGTATCCAGATGAGTTTTATAATCATAAATATTATTCAGACAAGAGTTTTATTGAGCAGTTTTTCTGTGTATCTTATGATTGTGTTTGTAAGTTATCTTTAAATATGACCATTTTATTAGTTGTCAATCATCAGATTGTATAAATGCAGAATCATTTAGCATTCATTCAATTGACTGATCATCCTTTCATAATCCTTTCACCATCTGATCAACACACTTCCATATTTCTATTGTAGAAAAAAAGTTGAAATGAGTTTACAAAATCTCCCCATTACTTAGCTGACTATAAACTGTCAGTAGCATATTATGTCACTAGATACTTGCCCAGAGTCAAAGAAGAAAGCCAAAGCGGTTACCAATGTGAATTACCTCCTTCTGACACTTTTGGAAAACAGTCTCACACATTGGGAATTAATATCATTGACAAAAAGGATGGTAAAGACATAAGTGCTGATTAATTTTTTTCAATCATATTTATTTTACCTTCATTATTAGGGATTAAAAGAGAACATTTTCTTATTTTCTATCTGGACCATTGTTGTTTTAAATTATTAACAATATAAAAGCCCCTGCTTTTAGAGTTAATGCTAAAAAAACCACTAATTCTCTCAGAGTGATTCCAATTTTATAATTTAAAAAGTTATAAGTGACTGAGTCAACAACTCTCAATGATATTTTAAGTAATTAGATTTGCTCATCAGAGTAAAAACATTTTAACAGCAAAAACTTGTTTTTTAAGAAAACGTAATCCTTCTCATCTAGGGCAGACAAATACTTTAAAATATTTTTAGCATATGCCATATAAGGTTCAAAAGACAGCATTTTCTATCATCAATCATTCTCTGCTAATAATGAGCCAATCCGAACCATAAAATATAGATCAGATTTGCTGCCCTCACATTTAAAGTTTCAGGTTTTCCTCTGCACTGATTACAGTATTGCCATGCTGGAAGGAAGGTCTTCGAAGAAAAAAACAAGGATCCATTAATCATGAATCATTACGTTTTGTCAGTTGGCAAAGGAGTACTTTGCTCATTTATCCTTTGAATGAAATTAGTTCTGGCTCAGGCCCTTGTAGAAAGAAATTCTAAATTGTCTTGGCATCTTCCTATAGCAGTTTGTGTATGTGCCATAAAATGGCAGATGGGGTTTATTAATGGCAGATGAGTTGAATTTGCACGTTTTTTTCTTTTTTCTATTTGTTCATTTGAATGTTTAAGTTCAGATAAGACTCATGCATTATTGTTATAGGTTTCTCTACAGATATACTTCATCTAACTAATGAAGAATAAAAAATAAAACTGATCATGCCCATGCAACCAAATATAAGCTAGCGCTTTCTTCTCTGTGTAATAGTACATTTCCTTAGATTTGAGTATCTAAACATAATCAAATAATCAAAGTTGTTGAAAAATATTTACAGTAAGTATGTGAAAATGATAGTTTACTTGTAAACATCACTTAAAAAGTGATACAAATATTGTAGTCACATAGATTGATGCTTAAAAGACAGGTGAATAAGATTTGTAAAACAATGTTCCCTCATGAATACTTTCTGCATAAATTTACTACTTTTATTCAGTCATCCTAATTGGGAAAAATCTTGGAAGTTTCCAATATTAAGCACTGGAAACTGAACTATAATAATTCAATATCTTACAGGTGTATTCATTGATGATTGAGTCCACTCTAATGTCACTATCTGTGTGTAGGCAGACACATGGATTCTTTTAAGCATGAGTACATGGCTGGCAACAATCTATAATGTAGAATATGAAACATGCAATATATCCTCTCAAATACTTAATTTTACAGAAGTACACAAGTGCTGGAGAAAATACACATATAAAAATGTTTTAATTTATAAAGAATAATAGATGTAAAAGCTGTTATTCAGAATAAAATCATCAGATAGAAGGGCTTTACAAAGTGTTAATAAAATGTCTTATGATGAGTGTTCATATGTTAAACTTGATGGGAGTTAATGGTGGAAATTTTATTTATTTCAATGACAGGTTTGAATTGCCTTTGGAGGAGATTAATGTAAGCAGGTTGCATACTTGAAAATAATTAATAACAGAAGAAGGAGAAAATCTTATTTCTCATAAAATAATTCCCAATCAAATAGAATATGTAATTTGACGCATTTCCTTATATTCAACTATATCTTCACCACAATTTGTACTTATAGGAAAAGATAAAATAATAAACCTTTCATTTTCTAATGCTATTGACATAGGAATCAGTGTCTATGACAAGATGCTATATTTATCTAAAAAATGTACTTCATTGTTTACAACTCATATCTTAACACCAGCCAGACACTTGTATTGACTATCTTTTTAATTCATCATGCATGTATTTTATCAAGTGTGTACTTAGTAAGATTTTTATTTTAATAAAATTAAAAGAGTTAAGCTTAAATTTGGTAGCAGTCTTGAACAATAAAAAGTGACCATATAAATTTAAGTTAAAATGTTCAAATAAATTTAAATAAAATTCTGCTAATATTATTCAATATTTATAAATAGCCAATCATCTCTTTTGCTGACATATAGGAAGTTACTTAATGGTTTGAACCATATTCCAAAGAGATACAAGGAAGCCTTACCTTTTTTTTTCCTCCTGGCCACATTAATGTTGGCTTGAGAATTTATCTGTCCATTCTGCTGGCAATTGCTTGCTTTATAAAAATAAAAATAATAATAGTAACCTTTTTTTTCAGTATCTAGAGAAGAATAAGGGTGTTTATGTTGTGAAGGATTATGGTTCTACCTTTGGGGAAATTTTTACTTCTATTTCACAAGTCATTATTGAATCATAAAATAACTCTGCACATACCAGATCTAGAAACTGTGTGTTCAGAACTTGCTACTATTACATATATTCCCCAAATACTTTTAACGGGTGTTAAAAGGTGTTGCCTATTTTTCATTGGGTTATTTATCTTCTTTTTGTTAAGTTGTATGAGTTGCCATATATGTTGGAGATTAAACGCTTATCATTGATATCATTAGCAAATAATCATTGTGGATTCCTGTTATTCATCTTTTCTGACTTCTGAATCCTAGAAATAAACTTTAAGAACTATTAAAATTAGAATTTGAATACAAGATAAAATAACAAAATATATTATTAAGAGATAAAACACAATGATTATTTTACCATTATAAAGTTAATACAAAAACAAAGAGGCAGATCAACAATTACTGAAAAAGAACATCTAAAAAATTTTAGCTATTATTCCTTCCCTCTTTTTACAAATATTGAGTAATATTTAAACATAACATTTTATCATATAAGTGAATGTTTAAAATGGTAAAGTTATGTAAAAGAACAATATGTATTTAAATGTGTTTTTACATTTTCTTTGCTCCATTTCTAGAACTGGAGAGTGTGCTTGCTTCTGGATGGGTAAAATTAACAGGCAGCCTGCATTCCAAGAGTGGGGAAACTCTTATCTGCAAGGATCACTCAGATATTTATAACATCACTTGAGGGCCATACAAATAATCAACTTAAAATTTAGTCTGCTATGTTTGGTCAAACATTTAATTAATTTACCCCTAACGCCTTGGCAGGGCCAGACCAACTGATGTCACAGGCCTTATTTGGCCTTCAGGCTAGACGTTTCTAGTGCATTCCATTGTTGCTGTTACCTTCCAATTCAATTATGTTAGTGTAGTGAAGAGTTTTAGATTTAATGCATTATTGTAAATGTCATTTGACTATGATGGTGTGCATTAAAATGTCAGTTATTTGCTTTTAGGTTAATAAAATTTTTTTTAGGAACAAGAATGATGATACAAAGTATAATATATGAGTCCATTTTGATATGCACATTATGTAATTCAGAAACTACTCTATAAACAAGATATTTAACTAATTCTCCAAAGTTCTACTAAAAGCTCTCATTGGCAGCAGTATTATATTAAGCAACATTGTCTAATGATTATTCTAAGTCAGAATCTCAGAATCTTTGAGGTATATGGAATTGATGCCTTTATTCCTACATTGCCCATGAGATACAATTACTTCTCTGATAGGACAGCTATTAGAGGAGATATTAAAGTGCCTAGTGCATCTTCCAAGAATGATAAAACAGAGGGTCATCAGATAGTGGTGGAACATTCTATATAATAAAAGGCTAATATGCAAATCAACTCAACTGAAAGGCAGAACCACCAGTTGCTATGATGCACACTGACCATCCGGGGGCAAACACTCAATGCAGGAGCTGCACCCAATGTTCAGTGTGCTCCCACAGGGGGAGTGCCACTTAGCCAGAAGCTGGGCTCACAGCTGACAAGTACAATAGCAGTGGCAAGAACCTCTCCTGCCTCCTTGGCAGCACTAAAGATGTCCGACTGCTGGCTTAGGCCCACTGCCCACAGTAAGCAGACCTAAGACAGAAGGCACCCAGACTGTGACAGAGCTCAGGCCAGCCTGAGGGACCCCCGCTCAAGTTTCATGCACTAAGCCTCTAGTCATTATATAAAATTGGAACTTTACACCCAGTGACCTCTCACTTGATCACGTACATATTCATACCTTTTTGCAATACTTACTTTCACTGTAGAAAAGAGAATTTTGTGTATCAAATATTACAGATTACCAAATTACTTGTGTTTTTGTCAAGTGTATGAATATAAACATTTATGTGTAAACATTAATGTGTAAACATGATTCTGGGGAAGCAATGCTCATCATTCATAAGTAAAATCTAAGTCTCCTTTAGCCTCAATTACTAAATGGAAGAAGATATAGAACCAACTGAAAAGTGAAAAAAAATCAACTACTGTAGAAGGAATAGGGAAAGACAAACAATAAATCTTTACTAAATTTAATTAATTTTATGAGACAGTAATAATCTGAGTCCATTTGTTGATATTGAAGTGATGATAACTTTCAAGTCTCACTTCTTCCTTTTAACTTGCTTTCCACATCTGGATAATCTGATGAGAAATCCTGGTTTTTCCTCTGATGATGAGCACAGGGAACTCAAACACAAGCCACTGCCTCACACAGAGCTCACATATGAACTCACCACCACTTAACACAAATATTCTAGAGTCAGTATTCTCTCTCAGGATAATTTTGGGTCAGCTTGTGGGGTCTGCCCTGTTCTACCTAAAAAACCTCATCATATAAGTAATGAGTCTTTTCATGCACTCTTGGTGTGTGTAGCATTGTCAGTGTTAACATTTAATATACATTGTAGGAAGTTTCATTCTAATTCTAAGTGGCTAAACAAAGCAAAAAAACTGTAAGAAAAATGCACATGACCAGAAGTAGGTAGATCTTTTCAATAACTTCAATTATGGATGATATCTAAATGAGATCACACACTTTTGGTCCTTGTAGTCAGAATAGTCATCTCCAGATCTTCTTCAAATTTTATGTAATATTCTCGCCCAGCAGACATCTCATAAATATTAATGCTATGACACAATAATATTCATCTAACATTTAGCAAAGTGACATATTTTAATATGCTTCAAGCATCTAAACTAAGGGAGAAAAAATATTGCCATTTCTCTTATATATTAGTTTCCTAAGGATGCTGCAACAAACTTGGTCACTTAAAACACTAGAAATGCATTCTCTAGTGGTTTTGGAGGGCTGAACTCTGACATTGAGATTGTGGCAAGGCAGCCAAACTTTCCCTGAGTTTGTTAATTTTGCTTTCCAATTCCTTATAGATGTCAACATTCCTTGGATTATGATTGGTTGCATCTCTTTCTACTCTGTTTTATATCACTTCTTTCTACTCTGTTTTATAAAAAACATTTGTAATTGTTTTTACTGCCCACAAGAATATTCCAAGATAGGCTGCTCCTTTCAAATCCTTAATCACATAATTTGCCATATACTAGGTATACCAGTTAATAATGAGGATTTTGTAATCAAAGAAAACATGGTAATTTTAAGAGAAACCTCAAAAGTACATAATTCAAAGTAATGTCAATCACTAGCTACACATTTCCCCATCTTTCAAGTAATTTGTGGATACCGCCCCAATAGAACTTTTCTTATTTTGAGGCAAACCATTCAGAGACCCAATTTTTCCATCTCTTCGCATGTTGTGAAGTGCTGCTCAGAAAGTACGTGTGACATCCATTGGGACAAGTGGTAATCTGAAGCAGCTCGGTCTGGTGAATACAGCAAGTGGGTTAATACTTTCCAGGCAAGATCTTTTAATGTGTCTTTCACTGGTTTTGAAGTGTGTGATGGTGAGTCATCATGAAGCAAAATTATTTTGCTCTGTCTTCTGGCCCATTCTGGTCATTTCAAGACCAAAGCGTGGTTCAAATCGATTATTTGTTGTCAGTAGCAATCAGTATTAATGGTTTCACCTGGTTTTAGAAGCTCATAATACAACACACCTTCCTGATCTCACCCAACGCAGAGAATTGTCTTCTTTCTGAAGCGATTTGACCTTGCAGTCGATGTTGATGGTAAACCTAGATCAACCCATGATTTTGTGTATTTGGGATTCTCAAAATAAATGCACTTGTCATTGCCAGTCACAGTTTGAAGCAAAATGACTTTCATGCCATTGAAGCAACATTTTACTGATGACTTTTCAGTTTTCCATTTGTCTTTCATTCAATTGATGTGACACCCATTTTCTTTCCTTTAAAATCTTTCCCATTGCTTGTAAACAATTGGAAATTGTTTGCTGAGCAACATTTAATCTTTCTGTAAGTTGTTTTTGAGTTTGACACTTATCTTCATCCAATATTGTTTGTAATAATTTGCCTTCAAACTTTTTCAGTGACCTGGATGTTCTTTGTCTTTCACATTGAAATCATCACTTTTAAAGCATATAAACCAGTGTTCACAAATACCTTGAGGTGAAGCATGTTCACCACAAGCTTCCTGAAGTATACAGTATCTTTTCCTCAAAATAAAGTAATGAATTAAAACTTTACACAAATGTTCTTTTTTTTTGGCACTAAATTCGACATTTTTAAGTGTAAAAATATCATGATGTTACCACCTTCAGCAAATTTGACACATGAAGTTTTGAAGCTTGCTGTCAACACAACAAAATAACATATATATCAAATCGCATATATATCAACATATGTGTAACTCGATCTATTGAAAAAAATCCACATTATTAACTGGTATACCTAGTAAGGTAGTATTTACTATTTTACCATATAAGGAAATATCCAGAGGTTGTGGGGATTAGAACATAGATGTATCCTTTTAGAAGCTACCATTCAGCATACTGCATCTTAGTTAATAGGCTAAAAAAAACTAAGGAAGTTTTCCCAGCCCAGTTCTATGATACTAAAACTGGGAGCCTATGGCTACCTATCCTGTCAGGTTAATGGAAATAATACAGTAGATCTGAAGATAGAGATGTAAATTAACAGAAATCTATCTTCAAAACTTGTCTCACTGTTTATTCTTCATTGTATACCTTCTGATTATTGCAATGAACCACTTGACATTCCTTATGCAAGCTCTGCTTTTCTACCCTTCTTTCCATAATTTCATATTCATTTCTATTAACCTTCATGATTTGTTAAAATGCCAATCATTCAATCAAATCTAACTACAGTGCAAAATACTTTAGGAACTAAATTCTATCAGTCATTTTCCCCCAGCATCAGCACGCTTCCCTTTATATACTGTTATGTAAATGTTTGATCAAAGGATAAGTTGAAAGTGTCAATTTTCCTCTTAAAACAATTATTTCCATTTTAGGTCCCTTTATCCAAAACACTATCTTTAACATTTATTTTTAGCTTCAGAATTCCACATATGATTGATTTATTTCATCCTTGCACTTTGGACTGATCCCTGAGGCCATCTTTATGTTGGGTCTTTTTATTCTTCAACTTTAAATGTAACATGTATGTCAATAAGAGACCTGCATTCCTTTGTAAGACACTGTTCTGGGTCTTCCATTGTGAGGAGCTCTAAATCCTGACTTACAAAGAAATTAAATCTTTAAACTCTCCTCCATGCTTTCTGTATATTCTTGGAACTATTTAGCTGAATAGACAGAATAGGTGCATTCTCCAGTGAGATCAAATAGTCAAATATACCAGTTACATTTTTTTGAACTTATATTCCAACTGCTTATCATGTAAGAATATAGGTCAAGATTATATTTAACAGAAACACATAAAAAAACATATTTCAACTTGTGGGGGAGTAGGCTAGGTATGTTGAGGCTAGAAAACCCATGTAATGATATCTCACCAACATTGGGGATAATCCTTATTTGGCTTTTACTGTGTAGAAGAAAACATCTCCTTTTCCATCACTGACCTGGGAATCACATTATCTGGGACCCCATTCTTCTCTGTGTTAACTTACTTTGTGACTTGGGCAAGTCATTGCATATCTCTTGTCCCCGGTTTCCTCAGGGCAGTGGATTCAAGGGCAGAATCAACATTTTTCATGGTTATTGTATTGCTTGCATATGATATATAATTTGATATTAGTTCATTCATCATAGAAACATTAACTAATTATATAACATACCAAGCACTGTGCTCTGTACTGAGATAAACTGCAGAAAACATGATGGCTGCACTCAGGGCCCAAAAGAGAAGACAATCAATCAGTTATTAATCATGTAGTGACTGTAATAACTATTATTGTGGTTTTACTGTTAGGACATAGTTGATATCATGAGGAGGTATATGAAGAATAGACAACACATTTCTATTCTAGGATGAGAAAATCCTTAGAAACAGTTTGGCACATGAGCTGAAATTTGAAAGACACAAGTCACTAGCCAGACAAATAAAGAAGATAGAGTCTCAGGTAAAAAAAATTAGAACATGCTAAATTATGGAGGTAAGAGGGCAAGATAATGATGAAACCTAGCATATTAATTTTTGGTTTTGCAACATTTATTGATTACTGCTTGTGTTCTCTCAAAATTTATATGTTAAAATCTTAACTCCAAAAGTTGATGGTCATTATAAGTGGGTCCTTTGGAAGATGATTTAGGTCATGAAGGTGGAGACCCCAGGAATGTGATTCATGCTTTTATAAGAGAAGTCCACAGAGATTCCTAGTTCCTTTGGGCATTGAGGATACATTTAGTTTTCTATCCTGAAAAGGTTCATCATCTGACCATGTTTGGCTTCTGATCTCAGGCTTTTGGACTCCATACATTGAGAAATATATTTCTGTTATTTACTAGCCACCCAGTCTGGGGTAATATGCTCCTGCAACCTGAAAGAACTAACACAATTACTTCTACTTTAGATTCTAACTTTGCAATAATATATATGGAAAATAGTCTTACCATCACACAGATCAGTGTGGAGGAGACACAAATACAGTTTACAGTAATGATAGTTGGGAATTAGTGTGAACACAGGAGTCTGGGAAGAAGTGAAACTAAAGAATAGTTAGAGGCAGGCGTGTAAAAGCCTAACCTGTCTTCCTAAGGGACTTACATTCTATCCAGTGAACAGTAATGGTATGTGATAATTGAATTTAAGTAAAAGAACCATCTAATAAAATTTCACTTTTAGAAGATTATTCTGTAGCCATGAACAGAATGAATTAAAAGGAGATATTACTTGGAAGAGTAGATATGTGTTAGAAAACAATCATAAGAAATAAAGAAACAAATTATGTATGTAAAATAAGCTACTGAAACACGTTTTCTTAAGGAAAAAGAATCCAAAAGAATTGATTATGTATTATCTGAAAATGGTGAGAAAAATGTCCAAATTGAGTGGCAGAATTCATTCATCTGGTTATTTAATATGTTTATTGAGATTTTTATGAATAATCTAAAACCATAGGGCGAACACAAACTTGGGCAATATATCAATAAGCAAAATTGCCAACAATTTCAGCCTTCAAAGAGCTTACATAAGGTTTAGAGGAAAACAAGCATAAATAAGATAAATAAATAAATTATATCATCAAAAGGTACAGTGTGTAATCTAGAAATGAGGAAGGAGGATTTCTAGTGGTCAGGGAACTAAACCTTTAATAGAGTGGTCAGAGTAGTTTTATTGAGAAGGTGAAAATTGAATAAAGACTTGTTGCAAATAAGGAAATGATCCATTAGGACATCAAGGATATCAGGCATAAAAAAGCAACTATGCAAAGACCTTGAGGTACAACACATGTCTGGCATGTTCAAGTAGCAGCTGTGGGATAGTGTGGACACAAACAAGGGACCAAAGCAGAGCAAGATATGATGAGCCAGAGTGGCAGGTGGAAGCCAGCTGAAGTAGAATGTTCCAGGCCATAGTAAGATTAGATTGTTTTAGATAGAAAGGGTTTGAGCCAAATAATGACCTAAATATAATTAAATATTAAAAGGAACATGTTGTCTTCTCTATCATAAATAAACTAATAAAGGCAAACATGCAAAGAATAAGCCTAATTATCATCCTATTTACACTATCCATGGAGGTAAGAGAACATTTCTAAGCAAAAATTGACTATGACTGGGATATGATTGAAGCAGTGGAGGTGGGGAGGATTAGTTGTGTTCTGGGAGATACTACTATTGGAGGACTAGAAACATCTTAAGAGATAATCACAAGGATTTAAGAATCAAATTATGTATGTTAAGGTAAGGTGTGGAAAACAAAGTTATTTTTAAAACGTTATTGAAATTAGGGTAGATAGGATTTGCAATGACATAGGATGTCCAATGACAATTTTGTTTACTAATTGAAGATGCAATGGAAACCTCAAGTTGATATTATAGGATAAAGGGGAGGATGGCAAAAAAACACATGTCCCTCAGTAGGTAGGAGAATCTAGTGTGCAAGAATAGAGCTTCATCTCAGATACAGGCAATACATTTCATCTTTACAAATGGATCAGGAGGCAGAAGTACAGATATTGATGATGGTAGATGAACAGATGAGATGATATGAATTTAAGGAACTTCTCTTTTGATGATGCCACCTCTCATAGCAAAATAAAAAGTTATCATTTGGGTATGTGGATGGAAAATTGTGTGTCATATCTTGAGGAAAGAACGGAAGTAAATTAAATACTACTCTACATAAGTGGAAGAGTTAATAAATTAAGAGAATGTACTTGATATGTATGGTGATAAATTCAAAGATAAGCCCAGAAAAATGGCTGTTTGTATTCACTAGACCTGAAAAAAAGTGTATACAGTACGTAAAGAAACACTTTTCAGTATTATTGAAGACATAATCAAGCTATTGTGAATATTGGAAGAAGTGGCAAAAGTGATGAGGGTCTAGAGAGGGAGGTGTTAATGATTTACTGTGGAATTTAAGCTGGGTTTGAATAGGAAAGGAGGAGTATCTTTAAAGTGAGAGACAGTGAAAATGTTATGAATTCAATGAATTTTAGTCCCACTTTATTTGAAGTAATGATGAGGTTAGTGTCTTAGAGGAAGTAAGCTGGTTATAGAGTTGGATATGTGACATTGAGACTCTGGATAGCCACACTACCCAGAAGGGAGGGTTCAATTTCCAGGGTGAACATCTGTCTCCCACTGATGTAGAAATCTTTACAACTACAAATCAACACAAGTATACCATGGAATCAGTAATTGGAGGGAAGTGCCCTGGAGAGTTGCCTGATACACAACAGAGTTTGTGTGAGCAATACATTTTGTTATGTTTTAATCACATAAACTATATGAATTGTTTGCTACTGCACCTAACCTACCTACTCTTAAAACTTATAGTTATATTCCAATTAGGAGTTATGGGTAATAACAAGGATATGTCCAGTATTTCCATAAAAAGTAAAATATCCTGGAAGATAGCATTATTGGAATAAGAGAATTAAAGGAATTGAAATATGACAAATATTTATATGTTTATTGAAATTATCAATACTGAAGAACCATGAGGTTTTTAAGGAGGTAATATCATCAACAAATATTGAAGAGTAAGATGGAGATTGGTAGATGAGTGCAATAATGATAAATTGTAAGAGATAAAATCTAATGAAATGAGATTCAAAGTGCCATAATTTTAAGGAAGAGAGAAGTAAGACAGTTTGACTTCAGACCCAGGTTTAGGAGGACTTTGGAAGAAAACCAATCAGCAACCTTTGAGATATTTGCAGAGAAATCATTGTCTATTTTTCAGGTAGAAATGGAGGCTAAGGGAATATTCAGAGAAGACACTGGGTTTTTGTGATAATGAACTATGAATTCCAGAATAAAGAGTAGAAAAATAGCCGAAACCGGTTTGGCTCAGTGGATAGAGCGTCGGCCTGTGGACTGAAGGGTCCCAGGTTCCATTCCGGTCCGGGGCATGTACCTTGCTTGCGGGCACATCTTCATTGTGGGGTGTGCAGGAGGCTGTTGATCAATGTCTCTCTCTCATCGATGTTTCTGACTTTCTGTCCCTCTCCCTTCCTCTCTGTAGAAAATCAATAAAATATATTTTAAAAAAAGTGTAGAAAAATGTCAGGGGTTTGGGTAAGAGGGAGACAGGGATAACAAAATAGATGTGCCTACTTATGTGAATGTTATAATATGGGAGATAAGGGTGTTTGGGGAAAGTAGGATTTCATTCAGTGATTAATACAAATGGGGATTAAACATGTAAATGACATAAGTCCTGAAGAATTTAGTGTATATAATGTTGGCGAGAATTTCAGTATTAAGAGGTAGGGGGATTAAATTGCTGCTGCACAGAAGTTTGGTGGCTGGGGCGGGACAGTCTTATGTTAAGCCTGTTGGGAAGTGCAGCCCCAGACCAAATACCTTCAGCTCCTGCTGGACTCTATGTAGGGGCGACGAGATCTGAGAAGCCAGATCTACTTCTAGAATGTTCAGATTCCTTGTTTTTTAAGTGTTGGCTAGGAAATTGCCACCATATTTTTATAGTACTTATAATAGCCTTGTTTTTAGACATAAGGAAATGATTGTACCTTGAGAAAGTTACATATCTAAAGAGAGAATGTCAGATTAACTTCACTGCTTCATGAATCCTATAAAATCAGTCCTAGCATGGTTTCTGGAAATATATTTATTTTTTTATTTAAATACAGCAGAGTATGGATATTTATGGCTCAGCCATTATAGAAACTGTCAATGTGGTAAATATGTTTGTCTACAAACAGTATGTCTTCTGCAATTATATAATATAAAGCATTGCTATAAAGATGATTTACATAAGATGTGCTACCTAAACTTGTGGGTTGACATTAAAGGTCTGCCTAATAAATAAATTGAAAATGCCAATAATGATTTTCAGCAGATGTTAAGAGAATAAAGGATTAAACACATTTAGCAGTGGAACCTATTTCCCTAGGGTATTATTACCCCATAGATCAGCAGCTAGAGATAGACACAGGCTAGGCACAAGGCAGAAAATAAGTATCATTTTCAGCACTGAAATGAACTCTAAAGGAAAAGGAAGGCAGTAAATTGTGACATTATCCCCTGCGTATTCTGTATTTATGCAATTACATGTTCCCTAACTACATTGCATTCCTCTAAGAAACAGCTCTATGCTTCGGAAATCATGTATGGTGAATTAGTATTTGGGAGCACTGTGAAATATTTTTCCAATCAACATTTCCCATTCTTCATATCTAAAATTTTATCTAAGCTTATAAAAGAAGAGATGTTTGTTGGAAATAATTATTGGGGTAAGTCACAGGATCCGTTTTTTTTAAATAAAGATATTCAGATATTTCATAAAGACTCATGAAAATGCCACCTAAAATTGCCCTTTCTCACTGCACACATCACTAAGACAATCATACCAACAACAACATTATCCCCAAGGTCATTACCATTATAGTAGGTCAGGTTAAGTTTACTGGCAATATATTACCTATTAATATGAAAATCCATAGCAAGATTTTTTATTAAACAAAGTATACTATATTTCCCATATATTTCTTTTCCTGGAAACCATTGAAAGAAAATTGACCTTAGTAATTTTCATATTATTTTTAGGTTTTAAATTTTCAGTGTTTACAATCAATTAAATTGGATAAGAGAGGGGGTAGTATAAGGTAGTTCCTTATCAACACACTAGAGGTCCACTGATCAAAATTCATACACTTGGGGGGTCCCTCAGCCTGGCCTGTGCCCTCTCAGAGTCCAGGAGCCCTCAGGGGATGTCCAACTTCTGGCATAGGCCCACTTCCTGTGGGCATTAGAGAAGTGGCCTAAGTCAGCAGTTGGACATCCTTAGTGCTGCCGCTGAAGTGGAAGAGGCTCCTGCCACTGCTGCTGTGCTTGTCAGCCATGAGCCTGGCTTCTGGCTGAGCTGTGCACCCCCTGTGGGAGTGCACTGAGCAGCAAGGGCCAGCTCCTGCAGTGAGCAACTGCCTCTGGTGCTCAGTGCACACCATAGCAACCAGTCATTTCACTGTTTGGTCGATTTGCACATTAGCCTTTTATTATAGAGGATATGTTATGTCAGGCTGCTAACACATATTTAGAGATCATTTGAAATTTATGTGCCCACTTATGGCCATGGAATGATCTCTTGCAACATAAGTTTCACATACCTAGAAGCTTCAGGTAGTGAGGTTTAGATGTTATCAATCCTAGCATAACCTTATGTCTTTTAAATGTCTAATGCACTTTGCAGACATAAGGACTTACATAAGAATGAGAATTGTGAAATACATGAAAATAGGCAAACTGCTAGTGAGACAGAGAACATATTTTAAAACTTCAGGCTTCAATTCACATTTTTCTTTAGATAGTCTTTCTTCCTAGCTCACAAAATGAAGAGAAAAAAAGTGGCAACCTGTTTTTCTCTTTCAAGCATTACAGCAAAGTATAATTTATAGACTCACAAATGCAGAATAACCAGGATATTTGTTAATTTAGGATGATCATAAAATAAATGTAAACAAGGAAGAAACAGAGGGATTTGATAATTATGCCAATAGAACAGGTTTAAGTCAAGAATGCCTTATTGTATCTTTGATTAAAATTCATATTCCTGGTTCCCAGGCTGGATCTTCTAAATCAAGACAATGCTTTGCTTAAATATGTAAAAAGAACTTGAAGTTTTCCATGGAACTTTTGGCAAAGGAAAAAAAACTCTGGAAAGCAAGAGAAATATGAAAGGGGATTTCAAAATGATAGTGAGAAGAGATGGGATATAAGGAGATATCCAGATGGTACAAAATATCTGACAATTTTTATACATTTATGTCTGATATTATAATTAAGTTATTGTCAGAAGTAATTAGAGTGCACATTCCCCCTCACTGCATCCAAATATCAGTTAATAATTATTTTCCAAACAAAGTGCTTTAAGATCAAGTGATAGGTTTTAGGGATGTCATGCTTTAAATTAAGGAAGGAATAAGGATAGTTTCCAGGATGTGGAAAAAATGACACAGAAAAGTTTTATGAGACAAGATGCAGAGATGTAAATGTAAAGGAAATGGGTCCTTGGGACAGTCTGTGCTCAAAGGAAATACATATAAGTCTCCTCAGTATCATCAACAATACTGGGGAGGGCAGAGAGGTTTCTCCTAATATAGGGAGTTGGGTAATTGTATTCAAGTTCCATTCAAGCCTTAAGGATCTGCACATTGGGTCACATTGATAATGTGATGAACATAGTCATGCAAAAAACCTTGGCTGTGTATTTAGGAGAATTATATTATAGGAAATTTGGAGGTGTTGAATTCCCCCCTTGACATCCAGGAACAAGTGGAAAACTTTATTTCCTGAATGAGACTCCAAAAGGCAATGTCCATTGGGTGTATAGTACTTCCAGCAAGCAGTACAAGTATGAACTTCACTCTAGTGTGCCAGTTTTAGGACATCAGATGAAAGTAGTGATTTTAGAAAAGTAAAATCATTCATGCTAATACAGATAGGCTGGAGCAACAGAGGGCAGGAAATCTAGTTAGTCAGCTCTGTAGAAATAGGAATATATGGAAATAATTCACTAGGGAATGTGGACAGGATAGATAGTTGAGATGAAAGAGCTTTCAGGTATAGATTGATATGTTTGTCTCTATAAAATTATAGTAAAATTATAGTAAATTAAATTTATTGAATATGGATTAAAAGGCACAGGTTTTAAAATAACTTTTTAAAAAATTAAATATATTTTTATTGATTTCAAAGAGGAAGGAAGAGGAGGAGGAGAGAGAGATAGAAACAATCAGTGATGGGCGAGAATCATTGATCAGTTGCCTCCTGCACATCTCCTACTGGGGATCAAGCTTGCAACCCAGGCATGTGCGCTTGACGGGAATTGAACCTGGGACCCTTCAGTCCACTCTACCCTTTGAGCCAAACCAGCTAGGGCTAAAACAACTTATTTTTTTAAATATAGTTTATTGATTTTTTACAGAGAGGAAGGGAGAGGGATAGAAAGTTAGAAATATCGATACATGCCCTTGACCGGAATCAAACCTGGGACCCTTCAGTCCGCAGGCCAACGCTCTATCCACTGAGCCAAACCGGTTTCGGCTAACATAACTTTTGATATTTAAATCAACATTCTCATAATTTATTAATCTTTAGGCAAAATATCTAATCTCTGTTCCTCAGTTTCCTTATCAGTAATATATTTATTTTATACTTATAAACTATTTATAATGCTTCATGCCCTATAGGTCTTCCTGTTAATTCCACATCAATACCTCTATCATATATATATGTACATAAACACACATATGTGTGTATGTGTATGTATGTGTGTATGTATATATTTATATATATATATTAAAAACAGTGGCAGGTTAAATAAATATTGACTGTGAATGTTATGATAGTTCTTATTATTTTTAAATGATACTTTTTCTTGAACACCATAGGAAGTCAGAAGGGTGAATAATAGTAATTACTAACATTTGTCAAGCCCTAATCATGTGCAAAGCCCAATCTTAACACTCTTTAAGTATTACTTCTATAAAGTCTGATATAGTGCATGAAAATATGAAAAGATGGAAACACATGCATCTAAATTTTTGAAAAACAGCTGTAACACATAAGGCTTCTGATAGTGCAGCGGCAAAATTTCCTGAAAGAAGAATAGTATAATGTGCTAGGTAAGCTAAATTGCTCTATGGAGAGCAAGGTGCTTCTAATTCTAATAAGTGACCCAACATATACCTCTCTCCTCATTTCTCATTCCTCTATCTCATTATGTCTGTTTGTTTTGTTTTGCTCCTCTCTCTCTCTCTCTCTCTCTCTCTCTCTCTCTCTCTCTCTCTCTCTCACACACACACACACACACACACACACACACACACACACGTACAGCGATACCTTATACCTGCAACAAAGACTTTCCTCACATAGGAAACCTGGCATTAATCCCAAGGCTGCACTCTCCTCCAGCTCTGTGACTGTAGGTAATATGTTGGCTACTCTACTGCTTAGTAGGGTCATCTATAGTTCTAAAATGCAATCATGTTAAGCAGCAGTTGGCCTGCATTATTCCTCTGAGCCAAGGTTTAATATTAAAAAGTAATCATAATTATGAAATCCTGCAACTTTTAAATCATAGCTTGCCCTATGCCACTGAAAAATAATAATCATGTAGGATGTTTATAATTTCCAAAATGAATCATTGGGTCAATGATTATAGACCATGAAAAAAAAGGGGGGGGGAAATGACTTAACTGTAATACCAAGTGCAAATGACTTATGACAGCAGCCACTTGACAAATGATATTGTCAATACAACCCATGATAATTATTCTCATATTTATGAATGTATATAATTTGATATTTACCTGACTTGAGTAAGAAGCCTTCTATATTCTTCAGCTATTGGGAAAACAACGCACATATATGAAACACACTAATTGGTTTAAACTACCTTTTGAAATTAATTCAGGTTTTACTGATCCTAGACAATATCCAGTTTTCTCTCTGTGACTCCAACTGAAGCTTTCCTTTAGAATTTTCAATGAGGCTGCATTATTAAAATGTGGCCTGCAGTTTCCTATACAGTGATGCAATGAAAGGCATTAATATAACTGATTAAGCAGGCCATGACTTGTAAAGCCAAATCATTAACCTCATGTCTACTTCTGCACTTTGTGTGGTACAATTCTCCTTGGATATTTAAAAAAAAAACAGTGAATCAAATAAGGCTGTACGACACAAGAGGAAAGATCAATGTGTTTTGTAACAGGTTGGCATAGATATTCAGAGAATCTCACTCAATGCATTTTCATATAAAGCTCTTAAAAATCTGTAAAATATGTATCCAAAGGGGAAATTGTATCAACCAACAAAAGCTTTAAACAATGCTGACACCTAGGAGTTTCACTTATACCAATCATGTATAGAATTAGTATGTTATTGTATCAGTCACTAAGAAAATGTAAATGTTTAAAATTTTATTGTAGTTATAAATAATGTTAATATTTTTCTTAGGTGTGGCGTAGAGCATACAAAAATTTTTCTAAAAATCATTTGATATAATGATCATTTTCATATAATTTTTAGATAGCAAATTATAAGCATGTCATGTTATAATTTTTGAAAGAAATTTAAAAATATTTTTTAGTTCAACATTCAGGTTGCTTTCTATTTGAATATACAGAAAATGCTCATTTCATTATGCCACATTATTCTGAGGATAAATAATCTTAAATTCTATATATCATCATTATAAAAGTGAAATCTTTTTGTAAGCCTCTTGGACCTACTACCTTAAAATTAAATATTTTACTTTCATATTTCAGATGTTAATGATTGATTTCATAGGATGAATATAATGTTTTTATTAACACCTTGAAATTATGTGATTGTTTCAAAGGCTATTACATCATATTACAGTTTTTATATATCTATAAAATCTTTTAATAGTCAATTCAACCACCATTAAGATGAAACATACTGTATTTGCTACATTAAATCAATCTCTAAAAGACTTAGGGTCATTTCCCCCCTTGAATGCTTCTACCCAGTATTTCTTACTATTACTAGTACATATGAAAAAAGGTCTGAGGCCCTGAAGGTTTAATTCCGTAAAAAGGGGGGTGAACACTGACTATGTATTCATTATCACTGAGTTATATTTCTATAAGTAGGTGCAGAGAGAAACTGGAAAGGAATGTAGACATCGTTGAATCAGGTGAGGATTTGTCCAGGAATACCTGTAATGCCCCCAACTCTAACCTGATAAAAGTGTGGCAATGTGCTAGGCTGAGAAGTGGAGAACTAGATTTGAGAATTAGCTTTGACAGGAGGAGCTGTGAATTTTTGGAAGAGTTACTTAATTTCCCTGGGCATTTTTCTTACCTAAAAAAGAATGGGTGTTAGATGGTACAACAAGTAAAGTGCTTCGATGTTTTTATTTTAGCACCCAGTTTGGAGGTTATATCATAAGACAAGTACACTAAAAATAAAAACAAACATTTAAATGTTTCCTGTCTCCCAGACTTTCATCTTTTGTGATAAGACAAAGTTGTAAAATAATTATCAACATGCTTTCCACTGTACAACATCGCCGCCCCCATTTTTACTAAAAGACTCCCCAGAGCAGTTAATAAATTTACAGAAGTCTCAAGGGGAAATTTTGATGATGGCCAGTGAAAGCTGATCGAGTCAACAACTGAAATAATACTTTCAGAGCAGTGTTTTAATTTATAATATATATACCTTTATGTATATGAATATGTATATGTTTGCATGTGTATGAATATACAGAAAGGATACCAACATTTTGTGTTTACAAAGAAAGAATAAACAGATGTCCAGGGTCTTTTGTCTAACCATACCCTTCATTGCCTATAGAGCCCTATATATATATTGTGTTATGGGAACACAATCATGCAGAGCTTTTTTTGTTGAACTTCCCTTCTAATACCGGAGAGCAGACCAGCCTGGCAGAATTTTTCGCATCAGTTAGACAAGGGAACCATAAAGGAGTAATAGCTACACTGGTTGCCAAGGGTAGGAAAGTTTTGGACAGCCTTCAGTAACTGCCCCATGGTTCCTGAGTAACATGGGAGAACATCTGAATTCTTCTAAATGCACTCTGAAGATGGACAAGATTTTGTCCATCCCAAATTAGGATGGCAATTAATGAACTTTCCATTGCTATGAAAGAGTCTTGTAGTAGCACTTGGATATTAGGTAAGGGATGTACATTAGACTGGCTACCAGATGGGAACAGGAAGATTAGCAGATGTCAGCATGAAGTATTGGCCTTCTAGTATGGTGGGATCAGTCTGTGCCTCCCAAAGAGATTGATGTTGGCAGAGACTGAGCACACCTCCTTAGTGCCCCTCCTCCATAAGAGGCAGCCGCTGTGGATTCCCCGAAACTGAGAGACCTACTCAGGGAGAATAGAGAGTGGGAGAAAACATTTGCATGAAGGGTGGGAGAAAATATTTGCATGATCTGCATGATCTGCGTAACTTGCCTGACTCATGTCTAGCACATAATAGACTGTCAATAAATAGATACTTTTTATTGGTTTGCAATAGTATTATTACCTTATGCAATAACTAAATATTGAATGTATGTATAACCATTGTATATATTTTAGTCAATATTATTGACTAAATATTATTATTTTTGTTGAGAATACAACTTTCTTGGGGGGATTCTATGTTTATGCACAAATACAGCTTTTCTTAATTTTACAGGTACTTATTAGATACAAAAACTCAAATATAATATAAATATAGGTACTGTAGAAATATACTACTTCTATGGACTCTCTACTTGAAAACACTGAAATAACAATTGATGGGCCTGAAATGCTGCACTGCGCAGCAATAATGGTGCAATTGGCACCCATAAATAGTTTTAAAAAAGCAACCACCTATTCTTTGGGGGAAATGACACTTTCTAGAGGTTGTAATGATCAGCAAGTAAAAACAGAATAAATGTTGAAATAAATTAATTATATTTCAGAATTATTTTCCTTCCTTCCATACAGAGCAATAGCTCTACTAGACATTGGTATATAGGAGCCCAATGACAAAAAGGAAAAAAGGAGCCAGAAAGAAGATTTTAGGGTCTTTTGCCCTTTCTCAAAATACAGCCATAGCTGAAGTGTCAGTGTTGAACTGACAGTGATGCTATAGCCTTGTCAGCGAGGTGCCACTATACACAGCTTGCTTGTCAGTCAGGTGCTGCCATGCCTGAGATGGCAAGATTCCACCTTATAAATATGCCTGTTTTCTTGAGGTTATGACAACTGGCATTTTATTTATGTGTTTGGAGCTTATTATTCTGTAATGAAGTATTGGTTGCAACTCAACCTACTACTTCACATCCAATATCCAAACTAACATTTCCCCAGTTGCTCAGAATGTGTTTGCAATATGATCTCCCTTGAATATATTCCATCAAAATAAAAAAGGTAATAGATAAGAGGGGCGGCTATATTCCAGAAGCACCTTGAGATCTGTCCTATTTTCTTATTGGCATGGCAGTGAGCTACGAAATCAAGTTTTGAATGCTAATTTTCTGGCTCCCTCAGATGATTTGTTCTGGTGATGTCAGCACTTCATGATGCTGATGGCAAGTGCAGTTTAGGCTTTCCTGTCCTCCAGGGACTTGGGAATCCATCCTGCATCCACAGCTGTCAGAGGAGAAGAAAAGCACTGGTCACTAATCTTGTCATGATCAACATCCTGCTCAGCACCCTGGTTTATATCTTGGCCTGGGTTGAAATGAGCCAGTAATACAAATGTGTACCTTGTATATCCTTTCTGTCTTGGCCATCAGTTGATATTCTTTTCTCCTGACATTCTCTAAACCATGTGAGACAGGTGTTACACAGAGCTGGAAACATATCTCTGCTCAAGAGGTTTATGTGTATGGCTTAAATAGGCTCTTGAACAATTTATTAAGTTTTTGCAGGAGCAAGCAGTCCTTCCAGGTGACTTTTTTTCTTTGAATTCATCCACTTCAGTTAAGAAGTTAAGTATAAAGCAAAAGGCCCCTGTGCAAAGTGATAAGAATAGCAATAAGACAAAGTTTTCTCCTCAGAGGGCCTCATTAAATCCATCGTTACCCCTTCAATAGTTTTTGATGGTTCATTTCTTTCAGCAAAGAATCCTACCAGTGTTGATGTCATGTTTAATAATCGTGGACTGCTGCTCTAGAAAATAAAAGTCTATTCTAAATAGTGAATGTTGAGCTGCAAGGCTTCAAATTAGTTTTAGACTTTTCATTCTCAGAATGAATAGTAGTAGATGCAGATATTCATTTTCTCTTAAAATTTTGTTTTAATTTACTTGATTGTTCTTTTTACCTTCAGATAAAATAATTTTCTCAGAAGGCAATGGAAATATAGTTGTTTGCTTACTCATAGTTCATATGCATAAGCAAACATACTTGCCAGATGAATTCCCTATTTTCAATACAAAAACAGGAAATAAATTAAAAGCAAATATTTTATTGTCATCACTTCTACCTGGTTTAAAGCCCATACTCAATTTTATTACCTACATAATCTTTTGGTTCTTGGAAATTTATTACTGTGAAACTTTCTCTTTTCAACTTTACTTTGTATTAATATCAGAAAGCTTTATATTTTAGTTTTATGACAAAAAAAATCTAATATTTTGAGATTTCTCAATTCTTGTTTATAGAATGGATTTTGGATGACTTTTCAAACTGTCCCGAGCTCCTCACATCTGTGCACTTTTTGGCAAGATATTTAAACCTTATGTTCCTTAACTTATTTGTTATAAGAAAGTAGTAACAACACTAATATTGCAAGGTTTTTGTATAAAGCAAAGGCATTTTTTAAAATTAAATCTTTATTATTCAGATTATTACATTTGTTTCTCTTTTTTCCCCTCCATAGCACCCCTCCACCCAACTCTCACTCTTCCCTCTGCCCTTACCTCCCTCCCATTGACCTCATCCATAGGTGTATGATTTTTGTCCAGTCTCTCCTTGAACACCCCTCACCCCTTTCTCCCTGAGAATTATCAGTCCACTCCCTTTCTGTGCTCCTGATTCTATTATATTCACCAGTTTATTCTGTTCATCAAATTTTTAATTCATTTAATTTTTAGATTCATTTGTATGTATTTGTTCATAATTTTTTGGCTTTTACCTTTTTCTTCTTCCTCTTCTAAAAGAGTACCTTTCATCATTTCATATAATACTGGTTTGGAGTTGATGAACTCCTTTAGCTTTTTCTTATCTGTGAAGCTCTTTATCTGCCCTTCAATTCTGAATGATAGCTTTGCTGGATAGATTATTCTTGGTTGTAGGTTCTTGCTATTCATCACATTGAATATTTCTTGCCACTCCCGTCTGGCCTGCATCGTTTCTGTTGAGAAATCAGCTGACAGTCTTATGGGTGCTCCCTTGTAGGTATTATTTGTAAAGCATTTAAAATCATCTGTTTTATATGTACTAGAGGCCTGGTGCACGAAATTCGTGCATGGGGTGGGGGAGGTGTCCTTCAGCCAGGCTGCACCCTCTTCAATCTGGGACCCCCTGAAGGATGTCCGACTCCTTGTTTAGACCCCATCCCACAATCCAGGACTGTTGGCTCCCAAATGCTTGCCTGCCTGCCAGCCTGATCACCCCCTAACCAATCCCTGCCACCCTGATTGATGCCTAATTGCTCCCTTGCCAGCCTGTTTGCCCCTGACTGCCCTCCCCTGCAGGCCTGGTCACCCCTAACTGCCTTCCCTTGTAGACCTGGTCCCCTCCAACTACCCTTCCCTGCAGGCCCAGTCACCCCTAACTTACCTCTTCTGCTGGTCTGGTCACCCCTGACTGCCCTCCCTTGTAGGCCTGGTCTCCTACAACTGCCCTCCCCTGTTGGCCATCTTGTGGTGGCCATCTTGTGTCCACATAGGGGCAGTCATCTTGTGTGTTGGAATGATGGTCAATGTGCATATTCTTTTATTAGACAGAATAGAGGCCTGGTGCATGGGTGGGGGCCAGCTGGATTGCCCTAAAGTGTGTCCCAGATCAGGGTGGGAGTTCCCTTGGGGGCATGGGGCAGCCTGGCAAGGGTCTGTGGTGCTTTGCAGGCTGGCCACAAACCCCAGGACCCAAGAGGAGACCCTGAAATCGGGGATTTATTTATCTTCTACAATTGAAACTTTGTAGCCTGGAACAGACCTAAGCCTTCTGCTTGCTCTGTGGTGGCAGCCATTTCTGTTGGAATTTATTTATCTTCTATAATTGAAACTTTGTAGCCTTAAGCAGAGGCCTGAGCAGGCCAGGGTATGTGGAAAGCTTGGCTTCCTCCAGCACCGGGGCAACCCAAGCCTCCCTCCTGCTCTCTTTGTGGCCGTAGTCATCTTGGTTGGATTTATTTGCACACTCCCTCCTGATTGGCAGGTGGGTATAGCAGAGGTATGGTCAATTTGCATATTACTCTTTTATTAAATAGGATTAACATGCATATTTGCATATATTAGTCCTTAAATGTATACATTAGTCCTCAAATGTATGAACTGTAAATTTTATTTGTGACAATGATAGAGAACTTTCACATATATGAGAGTAATGCCAGTGGATCTTAATTGGTCATCTAGAAGGGTTCAGCAATCTGGAGAAGGCACTGTGTGTAAATTAAATTAGAGTCCAGAGATGAAACATAATTTTGAAAGGCATTATGGGCGCCTGGGGAACTTGGTTAAAGAAACCAAGTTCTCCTCACCTCAGGACCCCTTGCTTTTTAACACAATTTGCCCTAAGGTGATATATATATATATATATATATCAAAGGGTAGGGTTCCCTAAACAGAGTCCATTGTCAGAATAGAAAAAATTGCCTATGGCTGTTTAGATATTTGCCCATTAGGAGGCAATAACATGTTAATTAAGATTCCCTGAGCTGTCTGGCAGCAAGCAATCAATTTATGTATCCTTTTCAGGTTTGGGGAAATGCCTCTAGCCATTCCCAGATGATTCAGCCCTGCTGACATACTGGAATTGGATTCCACCATGGGACTCCTGCTTATCAGAAAAAGCAAATTATGTAGGTAAAATGAACATCTAGGGCATCTTTTAATTAAAGAAAAGAATCAAAGTTACAATTTTGTGGAGAAGGGTAAAGTATGGAACTGTGAATTATTGTTTTTTTCTTTATCAGAGATCTTATCAGGTCTCTTTTGGACTGGCTGACGGTGCCCCCTATGTTTTTCCTTTTATCTGCAGTACATTTGAGAGCCTAACTCCAGCATATCTTCCTTCCTCCCTCCCTCCCTTTCTTTCTTTCTTCCTTTCTTCCTTTCTTCCTTCCTTCCTTCCTTCCTTCCTTTTCTTTCTTTCTTTCTTTCTTTCTTTCTTTCTTTCTTTCTTTCTTTCTTTCTTCTTTTTTCTTTCTTCTTTCTTTCTCCTTTCTTCCTCTTTCTCTTTCTTTCCTCCTTCTCCTCTTCCTCCTCCTCCTGCTCCTCCTCCTCCTCCTCCTCCTCCTCCTCCTCCTCCTCCTTCTTCTTCTTCA
>JAAGEH010000286.1:29837923-29853181 GCA_011751065.1 Lasiurus cinereus | reverse complement strand
GGGGGGGGGGGGGGAGGGAGCAGACGCAGAGGCAAAGAAGCAATGAACAGCTGTTGTGCTACAGTGGGAAGGCAGAGGAGTTGGGGAGGAGGGGCCTATAGGAGATCAATTGAAAGCCTTGTATGCATGTGTGTGTGGAGATAGCTAGTGGATACAGGGCAATGGGAGAAGGTGGGGGGAGGGGAGGGGGATGGATGAGGGCATGTACGGGGTGGTGGGGAGGGCAATAAGGGGAAAAAATAATAAACAAACAAACAAACAAACAAATAAATAAATAAATAAATAAATAAAGAGTTTGAATAGGAACTTGTTTAATTCTAAGTTTCTATTTTGCCCACAGCATTTCTGTTCAATGCTGGCTTCTCCATTAAAATGATGTTTTTTTAAGAAGGCAAGTGTAACTGTTTTTCTTTGACTTAAGAATAAATTGGGGGGGGCGGGAATGGCAGCAGAATAGACTGACATGTCCTAAGCCTTGTCCCAGAGCAGACAGAAAGAAGCACTGAGGGTTGCACTGGAAGTGTTTGTTGGCAAGTTAAGGGACAGCTGTACTCAAGGAAAAGGTGGGGGACTGCTGGACAAGACTCTACTGACCGGGCAGGCCCCATTGCTGCTGGGTTTCCTCCCAGAGCCACCAGCTCGGATGCAGAGACCATGCCATCTTGAAGGGGAAAGTGGATGTTATCAGAAGCCTAAAAAATCTACAACTACAGCACCCACCGAACACTGGTCCCCAATTAGCACAAACTCTCAGATTCAAAGGAGCTCTACACTCCACTACAGAAAGGTCGGATTTCGCTTGGTATAAAGGTGAGGTATGTGGTCCTGGCAGGACAGAGAAATGCACACTCTGCTGGAGCTGGAGTACCAGGGGAAGTCAGCACCTAGAGAAATCCATGGCTATTGGGGCTGGCATGATCCATGAATGTGGAAGGGGGTCCTCAGAGCTGCTCACAGGAGGTATATCTAAAAAGAAACCCATTGTGATTGACGTCAAAGGACAGCCTAGGAGTTTTAAAAGTGTGTTGGCTGCTTGGACACAAGGGGGCAAGGGGGGACTGTGCAGACTTGCACACAGCTCCGGAGTATGCACACAGCTCCAGAGTTCAGGCACATGTGCTTTTTCCTCTTCAGATCCTTGCTTCTGATTTCTAAACCCAATACATAGGATCACCCAGTCGGAGCACACTAGGAGACTGCAGGGGAAAGTTATTTTTCTGGAAGCTGGGGATCAGAGTGGGGAGTAATCATTGGAGAACCATTTCTGGGGAAGAATACTCCCATAAACCAATATTGAATGCTACAGAGAAAGCAGGATCTAAGCACAGGTTAGAGAGGACCTATAGTCTTGGAGGTCAATCCATAAACACTGCCACTCAGGGACTGAATCACAAATTGACTGTTGTGTAATCACAAATAAAGGAATAAAGACATTAAGACACACTGCCTGCTCAAAAATCAGAATTGGCTTACAACACCGAGGTATAGTGCAATATAGGGTTCTGCAATACTGTCCTGACTGGGAAACAGGCATGCCAAACAGAAGAATAGAGGAAGTGAATGACCTTCACTACTGCACATTCTATTTTTTTTATTTTTATTTTTTTCTTCTTTTACTTAAGAAACTATTTTTTTTACCTCACTTGGTTTTACCTTTTTATTTATTACATTTTTATTTTCAACCAGTATTATTACTATTACTATTTTACCTTTTGTTAAAAAAAGTGTCATTTTATTTTCTCTTTATTTTACCTTGGGATTAGTGTTCTAAATTCTATTTTCATCTTTTCTTGAGCATAATTTTACTCTATCTCAGCTCTACTTTTATGCAATCATTCTCTTCCTAACTTTTCTCCTTTTGATGTCTTATTTCTATTAATCTTTTCCTACTTTAGATTTTCCCTTTTCTTTCTTTTTACCCTCTGTTAAATTTTTACCCTACTTATATATCTAATTTCCAATCCCCTGCTTGAAGTCCATACATACCTCTCTCTTATCTGTCTTAACTATCCAAAAAAATGTTTTTCTCTATGTATGTTTGTTGTTGTTCGCTTAAATGTTGATTATATCAATTTTTTATGTTTTTTTCTTCTGAGATTGTTTTGCTTATTCTTTTTGTTTTTTGTTTGTTTGTTTGTTTTCTTTGTATGTGTTTGTTTTTTTTTGCCTCTGTTTTCCCTGGCCTTGCTTGATATTAGTTGTTGTTAGTAGTCTGTATTAATCTCCAGGTACTTATTGCTGGCATTTGTTGGGATTAGTAGCTGTTCTATTGGAGTTTTCTCCTGATTATACTTTGTTCCTCTTCTCTTTCTTATTCTCTTCCTTTTCTCTCTAACTTTTCCCCCCCTCCTTGCAATTTCATTTTGGTACTTCTTTCTTTTCTGTTTCTTTTCTTTCTTCTTTTCTCTCTTCTTCTTTCTCTCCAATCTGCTAATTTGTCTATTTTTGGTGGTCACCTTTATTTGTGGCTATTAATATCATGAATACATTTCTGTCAGTGCCTTGTGTGTTGTACCTTGTTGTGTTGTATTTTGTGCACAGGAGAGAGAGAACTACATAACCAGTCACCCAGAGAACAGAGACCATGGGGAGAAAAAGAAACAGCCCCCATATGAAAGAAAAGCACTCATCATCAGAAAAGGAAGTAAATGAAATGAAGGCAAGCAACCTGCTAGAGAAAGAATTCAGAGAAATGATCATAATGTGGCAGAAAAGAATGGAAGACAAATTTGACAATATGAGTAAGAACCAAGAGGAAATGAAGAAGAACCAAGAAGAAATGAAAAATGACATTGCTGCTTTAAGAACTCAACAGAAAGCATTAAGAATAGACTAGAAGAAGCAGAGGACCACATTAGTGATCTAGAAGACAAGTTATGAAAAAATACCCAAGTAGAGCAGCTTCAAAAAAAAAAAATTAAAAAAGCAGGAGGGGACCCTAAGGGAACTTTGGGACAACAGAAAATAAAACAATACTTGCATAATGACATAAAACTTCCCAATATAGGAAAGAAAAAAACCCCACCAATCCAAGAAGCTCACAGAGTCCCAAACAAAATGAAGCCCCAAAGACCGATGCCAAGGCACATTATAAATAAATTGGCAAACACCAATGACAAAGAATCTTAAAAGTGGCCAGAAAGAGACAGAAAGTCACCTACAAAGGAACCCCCAGCAGACTAGAGACTGTTTTCTCAACAGAAACTCATCAGCCCAGAAGGGAAGAGAATGAAATATACAAAGTCATGGAAAGGAAGGGACTAAATCCAAGAATACTGTACCCAGCAAGACTATCAATCAAAATTGAAGGTGAAATTGGGAGCTTCACAGACAAAAAAGACTAAGGAGATTTATTACCACCAAACCAGCAATGCAAGAAATGCTAAAGGGTCTACTGTAAAAAAAAATAAAAAAGAGAGAGAGAAAGAAAGAAAAGAAATAGGAAGTGAACAAAGAACACAGGGGTAAAGAATAAAAATGGCTACAAATAAGTACCTATCAATAATAACTTTAAATGGATTAAATGCCCCAATCAAAAGACATAGTGTAACGGATTGGATAAGAAAACAGGACCCATATATCTTCTGTCTAAAAGAAACTCTCCATAGGAAAAAAAAAAAGATGCATACAGACTGAGGGTGAAGGGATGGAAAAAGGTTTTTCAGGTGAATGGAAATGAAAAAAAAGGTTGGGTAGCAGTACTTATATCTGACAAATTAGATCTCAAAGTGAAGGACATAACAAGAGATAAGGAAGGCCACTTCATAATACTAAAGGGAGCAATCCAACAAGAAGAAATAACTCTGATAAACATATATGCACCCAATACAGGAGCACTCAAATACATGAAAAATCTTCTAGAGGATATCAAGGGAGAGACTGACAGCAATACAATCATAGTAGGAGACATTAATACCCCACTATCACCATTGGACAAATCCTCTAAACAAAAAATCAGCAAAGAAACATCAATCCTAAATGACTCACCAAACCAGATGGAATTAATTGACATCTTCAGAACATTTCACCCCAAAGCCACAGAATACACATTCTTCTCAAGTGTACATGGATCATTTTCAAAGATAGACCATATGTTGGGTCATAAGCAAAGTCTCTTCAAATTCAAGAAAGAAGAAATCATATGAAACATCTTCTCAGATCACAGAAGCATCAAACTGGAAAGCAACTACAATAAAAAACAATAAAGAAATCAAACATATGGTGACTAAAAAGCATGCTATTAAACAATCCCTGATTTACAAGAGAGATCGAGGAAGAAATAAAAGACATCATAGTAACAAATGACAATTAAAACACAACAATCCAAAATTTATTGGACACAGTGAAAGCGTCTTGAGAGGGAAATTCATAGCTTTACAAGCTTACTGCAAAAAAAAAAACAAAACAAAACAAGAAACAGTGTTAATAAATTACCTTACCCTACAAATCAAAGAGTTAAAAAAAGAGAGCAACCAGTGTAAGCAGAAGGAAGGAAATAATAAAGATAAGAGCAGAAAATAATCAACATAGACACCAAAGAAACAATACAAAAGATCAACAAAACCAAGAGCTGGTTCTTTGAAAGGATAAACAAGATTGATGAACCTCTAGCCAGGCTCACCAAGAAGCAAAGAGAGTAGATCTAAATAAACAAAATCAGAAATGAAATAGGTAAAATAACAACAGAAATACAAAGGATTATTAAAAAAAATACTATGAACAACTCTTGTCCATCAAACTGGACAACCTGGAGAAAATGGACATATTCCTAGAAAAATATAACCTTCCAAAACTCAATCAGGAAAAAGATCTAAACATCTCAATAGGCCAATAACTATGGAAGAAATTGAAGCAGTCTAGCAAACAAAAGCCTGGGGCCAGATAGCTTAACAAGGTAGTTTTACCAAACATTCAAGGAAGAATTAAAACCTATCCTCCTCAGACAATTCCAAAATATTCAAGGAGAAGGTACACTTCCAAACACCTTCTATGAAGCCAGCATCACCCTAATACCAAAACCAGATAAAGACAACACAATGAAAGAGAATTACAGGCCAATATCCCTCATGAACATAGATGCCAAAATCCTCAACAAAATTCTAGCAAAGCAGATCCAGCAGTACATGAGAAAGATCATACACCATGACCAAGTAGGATTTATCCTAGGAATGCAAGGATGGTACAATATCTGCAAATCAATAAATGTGATACATCACATAAATAAATTGAGAGATCAAAATCACATAGTTATATCAATTAATGCAGAAAAGCATTTGACAAAATCCAACACCCTTTCTTGATAAAAACTCTCAACAAGGTGTATATAGAAGGTTCATACCTCAACATAAAAGCTATATATGATAAACCCACAGCAAACATCATACTCAATGGGCAAAAACTAAAATTATTTCCCCTAAGCACAAGAATAAGACAGGGATGTCCCCTCTCACCACTCCTGTTTGACAAAGTACTGGAAGTATTAGCTATTGCAATTAGACAAGAAGAAATAAAAGGCAACCATTTGGAAAAGAAGTAAACTTGTCCTTATTTGCAGATGACATAATTTGTACATAAAAAACTTAAAAGAGTCCATCAAAAAACTAATAGACTTAATAAATGAAATCAGCAATGTAGCAGGATACAAAATTAATGCCAAGAAATCTGTGGCATTTCTATACACCAATAGTTAACATACAGAAAGAGAGACTAAAAAATCAATCCCATTTACCATCGCACCAATAATATTAAGATACCTAGGAATAAACATAACTAAGAAGGTAAAAGACCTATTTGCGAACACTGAAAAAAGAGATAGAGGAAAAAAAAACAGATGGAAGAATATATCATGTTTATGGATTAGGAGAATCAACATAATTAAAATGTCCATACTACCCAAAGCAATCTATGGATTCAATGCACTCCCCATTAAATTAGCATCAGCATATTTCACAGTCCTAGAAAGAACTCTCCAAAAATTAAACTGGAATAAAAATAGACCCTGAATAGCCACAGCAATCCTGAGGAAGAAGAATAAATTAGGTGGGATCTCAATGCCAGATTTCAAGCTGTATTACAAAACCACTGTTCAAAACAGCCTAGTACTGGCACAAGAACAGACATATAGTCCAATGGAATAGAATAGAGAATCCAGATATCGACCCAAACCACTATGTTCAATTAATATTTGACAAAGGAGGCATGAACATACAATGAAATCAAGACAGTCTCTTCAATAAATAGTATTGGGGAAATTGGACAGATACATGCAAAAAAAAAAATGAAACTAGACCACCAACTTATACCATACACAAAAATAAACCCAAAAAGAATACAGGACTTAAACATAAGACAATAAACTATAAAAATACTAGACGTAAACAGATTGAAGAACATAACATTCTCCTCGCACTGGTACAAGATCTCAGACATATGCTGAAGGAGCTTCTTCACCGATACTGCTCCTAGGGCAATGGAAGCTAAAGAGAAAATAAACAAATGGGACTACATCAAAATAAAAAGCCTTTGCACTGCAAAAGAAAGCATCAACAAAATAAGAAAGCCCACTGTATGGGAGAACATATTTGCAAATGTTATCACTGATAAAGCTTTAATCTCCAACATCTATAGACAACTTATACAACTTAATAAAAGGAATATAAATGATCCAAGAAAAAAAAATGAGCAATGTACCTAAATAGGATCTTTTTGAAAGAAGCCAGAAGGAAGGCCAAGAGACATATAAAAACATGCTCAAAGTCACTAATTATCCTAGAGATACAAATAAAAATAAAAATGCAATACTATCTCAGGCCTGTCAGAGTGTCTATCATCAACAAATCAACAAACAAGTGTTGGTGAGGATGTGGAGAAAAAGAACCCTTGTGCACTGGTAGTGGAAACGCAGACTGGTGTAGCCACTGTGGAGAACATATGGAGTCTCCTCAAAAAACTAAAAATGGAACCCCCATTTGACCCAGTAATCCCACTCCTAGGAATATATCCTAAGAAATTAGAAACATCAATCAGAAAGGATGTATGCACCCCTATGTTCATAGCAGCACAATTTACAATAGCTAAGATTTGAAAACAGCCTAGGTGCCCATCAGCAGATGACTGGATCAGAAAACTATGGTACATTTACACAATGGAATACTACGCGCCATAAAAAAGAATAAATTCTTACCATTTGCAGCAATCTGAATGGAAATGGAGAGCATTATGCTAAGTGAAAGAAGCCAGTCAATGAAAGAAAAATACTACATGACCTCACTAATTTATGGATACTAAAGAACATTATAAACGGATGAACAAAAGGATAGATACAGAGGCAGGAAAGCATCAAACAGATTGTCAAATTACAGCATAAAGGTTAGGGAGAGGTGAGGTAGATAAAAGATCAACCAAAGGACGTGTATGCATGCATATAAGCATAACAAATGGACATAAGACACTGGGTGGTGAGGGCATAAATAGGGGTGGGGGACAATGGGAAGATATGTACACATGTAATACATTAACAAAAAAAGAATAGGTTGAATACTTAGGAAGGAGGACAAAGACTATATGATTGAGTTTAGTCACTTCATTAATTTTGCCATTATTTGTCAATTGAGCAAAATTTTTCATATGTACAATGTGAAAACAGTGTATATATGAAATATATACTCCAGAAAATATATTGCAGAAAAATTAGAAAATAAAATATAATTAATTATTCACTGTGAGATAAACAAAAATAGTAAAGTACTTTAAACTAATGCAGAGTAGCAATTTTTCTAGAACTATTTTGTTAAAAACTGCCCAATATATAGTGATATTTAACACCTATCTCTGATATTTCCATCTAATGGTACAATTATCACCAGCTATTGTAAGTTGTGTTCCTTTGGGAATATATTCTGACTTGAATATTAGATGCAAAAACTTCCTTAAGGAGAGCTGTTCGGTTCAAAAACTTTGGTAATAAATAAAGCAGTTCAGGTGTCTGTGATGCAGTACCAATGGAGGTGTCATCCAAACAAGCTAAATTGGGGGTAACCCAACCTATTTATCATGAGTTTTGGCAAAAAAAAAGAGCCATATCTTCATAGCCAGTTATAACCATCAAATTTTGACGGCCCCAGAAATAAGACATGATTTTGGGTCTTTAGTTGAGGAAATTCTAAAATATGAGGATGTACTGTCAATTCTCCTAGCAATTTCATTCTTAAAAGGGGAATCTGGGGAATGCCTGCCCTTACACCACTAAAAACACCTGCTTATATAAATTTAGGAAGCATTTAGCCCAGTGTTCTGGTGAGCTTCTCAGATTCCTTGAGGAAACCATTAATCCTTATAAAAATATTAGTGAGAAAATATATAGACACTGCTGCTACAGATCATATTGGAGCCACAAATGTTGCTTTGGTTTTCTTTTTCTACTATCTATTCACTCTAACTCTAGGGCATGATGCATACCCTAATCCCTGAGAAATTTGAGCCTTTAGTCCTCATATCCTTATCAAGCTGTATTGTTAAACTTGTCCATTCACTACCAAAATTGGGCAAGACAACATCAAGGACCCCAAATATATCTCCTGGATCGTAAATATACTTCTTCTGCCCCCACTGAATAACAACAGTCATACTGTATACTCCTGATGATCAGATTCAATTAATTCTGCCAAAATGGTGACTCTCCTACTTGCCTCTTTCTCCTGATCTCCTATGCTCCAATAGCAGGCACCCTCTGATTCCCGTCTCAAGCATACTCATGCTGGGTAGTTCCTTCAACTCCTTTGGAGATACTGTCCATTTTCTCCCTATCATACCCTGGGTATCTGCAGCTGGTTTAGAGCCTAACTTAACCCGAGTTACTAAGAGGGTGACTGGAGAGAGATCTTGAGGATGGGGTGTATGTTCACTAGTATGAGAAAAACCTGTCCGCCATCTTCACACATGGTAGAACTGCTAGCTCTAAATAGAGAGTCAGCCATTTCTTCAGCTCTTATGGCTCAGGGGAGTTAAGGATTCAAAGTTTACAGGTGTCAACTTCCATGTGTCAAGGTCAAGCTCTTTCTTAATCATTGCCTTGGCATTACGTTGGAGCTCTGTTACTCCTATAAATAAGTATTGGACCTAGACTGTAGCTTTTTCTGATTTTAGCTAGAGGAGTGTGAAAGCCTTTTTATATGGTCAAGTGTGCCCTAGCTTTTACATTAGGCTTTTTATTGTTGATTAATCATTCAAAACCTTTCTTTTCTTTTCCTAAAGCAATAACATTTAGCACAATCAACCCATTACAGGTCCTTACAGTTATTTCTCATACACATGATATATCAAACTAGCTAGTGTGATCCTTTTCACCAAGTATACTATCTTAAGTAAAAGTGTTAACATAATAATGGCACTTCGTGCCAAGGGCTATTTGTATTCTACCTATTATTAGTAATGAGATCATTGCCAGCCAAGAAGCAGGTAATCCAATCCCCAAAACCCATCTTTAGTTTGTTTTTTCAAATAGCTACTAACACCAATTGTCCCTGTGGGCTTCCCAGGAAGCAGAATCTGAAGCAGATAGTCTCATACAGAGGATTAACTAGGTTAGAGGAAGAAGCTGATGCTGTCTTAAAGGAGAACAATCAACTCTACATGGTATGACTATTCAGAGTTACATTGAGTTGGGGGAAAGTGGACCAGGTCTATATTGCCTACATTGGTCAATCTTTGACTGGAAGCAACCCACATAGAGAACATACCTTTAAGCAACATGGTTGTCTTCAGTCATAACAATCCCCAAAGGAGGCTAAGATCCACACTCTATGAACAGGAAATACAGAATAAATTCTACAAGACAAAGTGGATGGTAGTATCATGGTGTCCACCAAATTGGTATATAATATTGCTACTCAGTTTTAATGGGGAAGAAAAAAGATAGTACTGTTGACATTTGGTTCTGTTGACTAATGAGTTTGCCAACCACTGCTTAGGGCCTAGACTATTGATTATAATGTTTTATCTTTTACTGGGTGGGAAGAAAATGAGAAATAGACAATGTCATTGAGATTTTGGCAAAGACAACAATGCACAGTTTATAAATACTGCATTTGTGCTTTGGTGAAGTGGTCATTGCTCAAAGTTAATGGTTTTGGCAGCTCAGGGTGGCCCAGTGTTGATTGACTGACATAAAGGTCAACTGCTTAATTTATGAGCTGTCCTTCCAGAATAAAGACATGGAGGCTTACCAACTGTCAGGTGGAGCTGCCACTGAGAGTGCTGATTACACTAGTGATGGAAGTTTAAAAAAAAATCTATTCACCTTCTTTTGATCCCTGCCTCTTGTGATCAATGACACTTAAGCCAGGTCAAGGCAGAAACAGATACCTCTCTGGCTGTGGAACAAAATAAGATCAAGTTGCTACAAAACATTATTAACTTCATCTCCATTCTGTTCTAACAACTGAACTAGCCAGACATAGAGAATTACTACTATTCAGACTGCAGACTGAATCAGGATGGCATTTTCTATTGCTCATAAACTACTCAAACAAGAATTCAATCACTCCAGAGACTGAAAATTATTTTTAAATTACAGTTTAGAAATTGATTTTTTTCATATCACAAATTGCACGTTAAACTCTTCTGGATATTGTCATTGAGCTAATGCTGTGATTTATAAAAATTGGTAACTATTGATGAATACAATTTGAATTTCTTGTGTTCTTAACAATATGAACATACAATTCAATTTGTAGTTTTCAGGCTAGGCCCTAATGATATTTGGGGCTAGATAATTTTTTGCTGCAGTAGGTTGTCCTGTGCATTGTAAAGTGTTTAGTAGTATCGCTGGTTTCTACCAACTAGATGCCAGTAGCAATCTCCCTCCTTTGTGACAACCAAAAATGTTTCTAAACATAACCTGAAGAACAAAATAACCTCAAGTTGGGAACAACTGATTTAATTAATAAATAATTTGAATTATATTTTGTTGCCAAGCAATGAGGTTCGGTGATTTAAAAAATGAATTGATTGTTGCCATTCCTTACAATCTGTTACAAAAGAAGACCAGAAAATGAGGCATATGGAAAATTTAAGTGTTTTTTTTTAATATATTTTATTGATTTTTTTACAGAGAGGAAGGGAGAGGGACAGAGAGCCAGAAACATTGATGAGAGAGAGACATGGATCAGCAGCCTCCTGCACGCCCTCCACTGGGGATGTGCCCGCAACCAGGATACATCCCCTGACCAGAATCGAACCTGGGAGCTTTCAGTCCGCAGGCTGACGCTCCATCCACTGAGCCAAACCCGTTTCAGCAAGCTTTTTTTTTTTTAACTTATGATGTTAAAATGTTTCATCCAACAATAATGTATTTGACAATGAATATTCCATTACTTGATAAGGCCAATCCATGAAGTCCTGCTTAAAGGAAAATGGAGAATCTAAAAATGTTAGGGAGAAGTGATGAAATTATGGCAAAAATAAAAATAGGATGAAGGTGGCTAAAATATGTGACCTCAATGCTGACATTCTAATGTAGAAAACATGAGAGTTAAATCCAAAGATACACTCTGATGTTATTTGCAGAACATCCACCATATTTTAAACAGAGATCTTTGATGCAAGATATTGTACAGGTATAATATTCACACTTATATTTTCATTATGCAACATTGAAACTAACTTTCTTGTGGCACAATCTGCTCATATTGGCTCACTTACTTGAGGCTTTGCTTTCTCATCCACGCTGCTCCAATTATACACTCCAAATTAAATGACAAAATACAATAACACTTCCTTGTAACTCAAAGAAATTTGATGAACATCAAAGAGGAGACGCCAAGATTACTGCCCCATGCCATGTATATAGGAAGAAATTATATATAAAAATAATGCTTAAGAGACAATAGAAAAGAATATGCTGGAACAAAACAAGATTTTAGGGAGCTCTGCAAAATAATACTTTTAATAGAACAATAGAAATGTGTAAGACCCACAGCAGGTACCCTTTGTGAAGGATCATCTTAGTAACCTTTCAGAAATCCTGGGTTTTGAACATACTGTGAGAAGTCCTGGAGAGTAACAATTATTTTTAACTTAGGAATTCAAATTTCTGCTACCAACTAAGTACTCAGACCCAACACTGAACATAAACATTCCCAGAAATGTCTTGGGATCAGCTAAGACCCAAGAGAGAGAGTGTCTTGAAGACTATACACAAGAATTCCCTATTTTCCAGGTGGGGGGGAAAAGTAAGGATGTAAGCTCAACTTAGAAACAGGTTGAGCTGTCTACTTGCCCAAATTATTTCACAAATGGAGATAAATCTGTCCAAGATTGACCATAAACTACTAAAAATAAAGAGGCACAGCATGAAAAAGCAAATCAAAATTGATGAAAAGATATCTTATTTTGCCTCAATTCAGTTCCAGCATAGTTTGTGATAATTCAAATATGAATTAGGCAGAGTCCTTATTTTCAAGTTTAATTCACTACTTAGAAAGAATGCAGAAACAACTAGAATAGATTCAATTACAATAGGAAAATAATCATTAAAATAAACCTAGACCAGTGTGGAAGAGAAAACAGGGATAAAAAGGGAAAATTGTTTTTTTATTAGCTCTAGTAAGGCTTAAAATTTGGTACATATGTCATATTCATAAATATTCATAGGTATTTATTGATTATTATATATTTTTAATAATAGGTTTTGACACACACTGCAAAGATATAAATGATCACATTATGCCCATTTTGGGAAGGGTTTATTTTCTCTTTTCTAGAGCTATTTGGACTGAGCTGAGCCTAAAGTTTCCTTTGAAGCTGGTGGTGTCTGAATGAGTGTCTTAAAAGTATAAGCCAAAATCTCAAACATGTCCCAGATATTTGTTGTTGTTTTTTTTAAGTGTCATTATATAGAAAGACATTAACTACAAGCATTTAAAAATATGCTATAACAGAAAGTTTAAAACTTATTATATTTTCAACCAAAATATTCTATTAATGAAAAAACAAAGTACCTTGGCTAGTGTGGTTCAGTGGTTGGAGCATCTTCCTATCAGGGTGGTTCAATCCCTGGTCAGGACATATAGGCAACAGATAATTGTTTGTCTCACATTAATGTTTCTGTCTCTTTCTTCCTCTCCCTTCCTCTCTCTCTAGAATCAATAAAATCATATCCTCTTGTGAGGATTAAAAAATAAATAAGAAAGTAAATAAATAAATAAATAAATAAACAAACATATGTGGTATTATTTTCTTTTATATGTTTCCACTCATTTAAATTGAATTAATATGTTTATATATGTGTAAGTTGTGAGTGGGCACATGTTTAATGACATACAGGTTGCAGGTTTATGGTGATGGAAACAAATGATACCATCTATAGTTTTCATTATATTTAATTGAAATCCAAAATGGATTATTCAAGCAATATAATTTATTTACATTCTAATGTATAACACATTTATTCTAATATGTTATTTTTGACTTCTACATATGAATAACATCATTTTCAAATAGGTTCTTAGAAAAATTAAGCTGACCATTTAATTTAACTAAATCAGTAGCTATAAAAATGATTTATTTTTATTTATTTTAGAATAAAATTATTGATTATTTCTAAACCAGTATTATATATACATATTATTTTTATTTATTTCAGAGTGGAAGGGAGAGGGAGAGAAAGATAAAAACATCAATGGTGAGAATCATTGATCAACTGCCTCCTGCACATACCCCATTGGGGATCAAGCCCACATCTGGGCATGTGTCCTGACTGGTAGACAAATAGTGACCTCCTGGTTCATAGGTCTAAGCTCAGTCATTGAGCCACACTGGCAAGGCTACATTTTTTAGAAATTACTTTTAAAAGAAGTCCTTCTAGGAAATATATAAAAAAGCTTTATCAGTTGAAACTTAAATTTTTTAAATAATTACTTCATATTTTATGCACACACATTCAAAATAAATTGTTTCATATTATTTAAATCAGTTTAATGTGGCAAGATGACATTAGAAAATCAAATCAATAAAATAATTCTGAGATGTTCTTGTAGTATAAAATAATAGCTGCCAGTAAGGTGAATAATTACAGGTTCTTACAGATGATTAAGTTATTGATTTGTAAAATAATTTCAAAATTCCTGGTCTGACTGTCCACGTGTTTGTATAGTGCTCTCTGTATAATTATGTTTCCAGATCATGTTTAAAAATATAATAAGAATGTTAAAATATTTGACCATATATTTAAGGAACTACATTCTAACCATGATCACTAAAAAACTGATGAGATTGTGATAGACACTGCAGAAAGACCAAGTTCCTAAGAAGACTATAAAAAAAATTGGCACCCTTGTTAAAAGATTGTAACTTTTTTCTCATTCCATTTACTAAAGTGAAATCTTCATAACATGCTTGATTGTGGCAGTTCAGCTTAAATAAGTTGCCCATTGAACAATTACAAAGTGAAATATTTTCAAAGCTGATTGTGTCTTTAGATTAAACCCATTTGTAAAAATCAATTCTGGCACAGGAAAATATGTATGTTATATTTCATCCTATGGAGCACTGATGTTGGAAAATAGTAATCACATACCTAAGGAACAATTGATAAGAACTAGATCTTAAAAAACGATTCCATTACAGCAGTCATCCAGAAACATAAGAAACATAAATGATATATAGTCCTTCCCAGTGCACTGAAAGTGGAATTTTGTGGTAGGAAATTATGCCTTTGTTGAATGCTTATTACCGAGTCCTTTACAGATACCATAATCACTTATGTGGTTTAAGAAAATAAGTTTTATAGTCTATAGAGGTGCCTTTCTGGCTTTTTCATTTAAGATACTATTTTAAGCATTTTATCATTTTATTTTATTTTCCTTTTTAATTTTTTTCATTTTTTTATTAATATATTACATGTATACATATCTTCTCATTGCCCCCACTCCAGGCATACCCTAACCCCCCAGTGTCTTGTGTTCATTGGTTATGCTTATATGTATGCATACAAGTCCTTTGGTTGATCTCTTATTTACCCTACCTCTCCCTAACCTTTCTGCTGTAATTTTTCTGTATTTCCCAAACTTTGTAAAATTAAATGTTTATAAAAACAAAACTATATTTTATGGAACGGTTTGGAAAATTTTGATGGCACATTCTGCAACCTAAGCTGCCCATGCACAGGGGTCTGGGGATGCTAATTAGAAAATGGTGAGTTAATTAAAGTTGTGTGCTTGGTAAAAAAGATGAAAGAAAGAAAGAAAGAAAGAAAGAAAG